>CM056051.1:233729118-234329118 GCA_029574335.1 Rana kukunoris
TTTTCCTTCGTCACACTTTGGCGGACCGGAGCGGGTTGGATGTCAGTGGGCATGTCACCCCTGACATCCGCAGCTTCATAGAGGAGCACAGAGTGCCCATTCAGGTCCGCCTAAAAAACTGGCAGTTGGACCTAAACAGGCCACCCGTGTGAAAGAGCCCTAACATCTCTTCACTGGTCGCTGTCCTCACCCTCCCTCTCCTGGGTACTGTCCTCACCCTCCTGCCCATCCACACGCTGCTGACTGTCTGGCCACAGATTCCCATCAACATTGCAGCCTATATCCTCCCTTGCGATGCATTGAGGGAAGAAACAAGGGAGATGTCGCAACCATCGCCTGCACTGATCTCCTGTAATATTCTCACAGGCAGCGTCTATTGCATGGAACGGGGACCTCTGATCTTGAGCCTGATGCTCATACACTCTCCACCTCCAAGCGCAGAAAAACTCCTCAATAGGATTGAGGAAAGGAGAGTAAGGTGGTAGGAACACAATATCCATCCTTGGATGAGCAGTGAACCAGGCCATGATAGGTGGGCCACGGTGAAAATTCACATTGTCCCATACAATTATATATTGTGGTAGGTGAGGCCCTATGAGACCTCTCTCACTGGGCATGTAAGTGGCCACACCATTCTCAGAAATGGCAGCACACATATTTATATTGCCCCCTCGCTGGCCTGGGACATCCACCATGGCCCAGTGGCCAATAAAATTATGGCCAAGTCTTTGGCCCTTGGCCAGGTTGAAGCCAGCCTCATCCCCATACAATACAGTTACAGACAGCTACATAGGAATGTTCTATGTTCTGCACAAGTTCAATATACTACTGACCAGTATTCCAGTGGATCCAAACCTGGGGTACATGTACCCTATGCAGAGGTACTACAGGGGGTATTTGACAGAAAGGGGAGGGGAAAAATTATGAAATTACTGAAATGTTACAGTAACATTATTAGATAGATTTCCATGGGAGGCACTACTGTAATTGCAGCTCTTTGACCCTTTTACTTACTGTATTGTAGGTTATATTCTTCAAAATAAGGATTATAATGATAATTGCATTATACAGTAAGCTGCAGTTTTTACTGTAATACTGGAATACTACTTTAAACTGTATTATCAATATTGTATAAAATAAACTATTTCATACTATTCCATAGTTTATTTTCTACAATATTTTTCTTGTCATGGTTAGTATCATATGTAACATCCCACTGAAGTAAGATACTGTAATACTGTAGGCCTATCACACACACACACACACACACACACACACACACACACTAAATGAATACGCAAATGAGTAAATAAACATATTTGTTACTCTATGCACAGTGTCCTGTCCTATACATTATATAATTCCATCATTGATTGTGAGGGCATGGTTGATGACATGGTCTATAATTGTTGCCCACATTTCATTAGGGACAGCATGGTGTCTTCGTGCTCCTCAGCTTCTTCCCCCTATTCCACCATCACGCACCCTTACTCCTCCTTCTCTTCCTCTTCCTCGGGCAGGCAGTTGCCCGTGTTCATCTACTTGGCCAGGTGCCTCCATGTTCAGACATTGTACTGGTCCTGCATGGTCAATCTCTATATATACATGTTTGGCAGCATTCACAATACAGTAATGGACAGTACCTGTCAGGTAACTAAACATACTGTTTGATTGGTCATCTGAGACCAACTCCTCCTTCGTTCAAGTTCTAGTTTTACCTGACTGTCAATTGCTGTAATGATTTTATCAAATGTTCCAAGAGATTCATATATGGTATTCATGGTATTGTGTTCCTGAATAATTTTGACAATTGAACAGACTATTGTGCATGTGATCACTTAAACAATGAAATGACGCTGACACGTTTTGGAGAGACCGACCATTAGACTGGGAATTGACAAATCAGTTTAGATCAACAAGATCTATTCAATTGGAAATTGTGCTAAATGTAGGCTACTTGTACTAAATCATTTGAGAAATGTACTGAGACATTATGACATGTACTGAGACATTTGCAATTTGATGAAATGAATGAGAAATGCCATTCAGTTGTGAACAATTGCCAAGTGGTTTGGAGATTTGTCCATGTTGTTTTGAGAATGTCATTTCTGTTTCAAGAAATGAGCCAAACCAATAGAGAAAAACTGTAATAATATATTAATATATATATTTTAATACTAGATACTCAAATGCCCAATAAAACTGCAGCACATTTATTTAGTAATGTCCTTACCAAAATACATTAAACATAATATAATTTATATAGTTATACAAGATAATAACATCCTCCCTAATCACCTCTTCTGAAGGGAAAATAAATTAAGATCAGTTAATCTTCCCTATTAGCTGAGATCCTTATTAATTTAGTTGCCTTCCTCTGCATGCTCTTCAGTTCTGCAACCTTCTTTATATACAATATATATCTATATATATTTTATTTTTAATTAATTTTTTCTTGTGGGCATAAATGTCAGAATACCACCACAGATACCAATCCATATAACCTTTTTATTTTTTGTATTTCTTGAGGGGGTCACCATAAATAGATGGCATAATCACAAATTAGTGGTCATGGACTAAATCTACTTTGAGTGTCTATTTTTTATTTATTTTTTGTGTCATCGCTGTTGCAATAAATAGACAACATATGTAATATATAGATGAGCCATATGGTTATTCAACCTTATGATATCACCTGCCAAGTAGTAACTTGCAAAGCACTTAAGCAGACTTGAACAGATATTGTGGCGAATTGATACAATAAATAGAATTGCTACATGAGCCATTTTGTAATTTGACCTTTCCTTTTCAACTGGTTAGATTTTTTTTCCAAACTGATAAAAAAAAATCTAAATGTCATTCCTTGCAAGTATCGCAATCTAGAAGCATTTTGAACACTGAGACGGAACATTCCCAGAAACCTTGGCCCAGATTCACAGAGCAATTACGCCTGTCTAACTGGTGTTAGACAGGAGTAATTTCAAATTTTGCGCGCCGTATCACTAGTTTGAATCCTCAAACCATGATATGGAGGCTTCGGGCTTCGATCCGAGAGGCTTACGTCTTCGTAAGCCTTCGGATCTACGCTGCAATATTTTTGCGGCCGCTGGGAGGAGTCCGCGTCGTTTTCAGCGTCGGGATATGCAAATGAGTTTTTACGGCGATCCACGAAGATACGAGTGGTCTTCGCAATCGCTTTCGTCTATTTTTTTCTACGTACTGTTAGACCATTTTTTTGCTGGTCTAACAGTGCGTAGCCCATGTTAAGTATGGCCGTCGTTCCCGCGTCAAATTTAAATTTTTTTTTTTTTTTTACGTAACTCGTTCGGGTATAGGAATGTCCGTAAAAGACGCTACTCAAAAAAAAATGACGTCACGATGTGATTTCGCGCAATGCACGGCGGGAAATTTCTGAACGGAGCATGCGCAGTTCGATCGCCGCGGGAACGCACCTATTTTAAATGCTTCACGCCCCCTACTCACGTAGATGGCTTGCGCCGGGAGAAATACACTACGCCGCCGTAGTTTACTGGACAAAATCTACCGGGATTCCACGTAGAGCCAGGTAAAATACGGCGGCGTAGTGTATTTCAGATACTCTACGCGAAACTAATTGTATGTGAATCTGGCCCCTTATCTCCTGACCTTATGATTGGCTCCCATCTTTTCCGAAAAGCTTGTACAATTTGAAGTCAAATTATAATCAAAATCTGCAACAGTAGATCAATCTGTGCTAAGCTACTTTCAAAGAGACCCTAATGGTGCTAATTCACACTATCTGGCTGTATTTAAACATGCATGTTCATTATGCTGCATGTAAATATGTGTTGTGTTAAAGGGGTTGTAAAGGTACAATTTTGTTTTCCTAAATAGCTTCCTTTACCTTAGTGCAGTCCTCCTTCACTTACCTCATCCTTTGATTTTGCTTTTAAATGTCCTTATTTCTTCTGAGAAATCCTCACTTCTTGTTCTTCTGTCTGTAACTCCACACAGTAATGCAAGGCTTTCTCCCTGGTGTGGAGTATCGTGCTCGCTCCCTCCCTTGGACTACAGGAGAGTCAGGACGCTCTCTACGTTGCAGATAGAGAAAGGAGCTGTGTGTTAGTGGGCGTCCTGACACTCCTGTATTCCAAGGGAGGGGTCGAGGACGACACTACACACCAGGAAGAAAGCCTTGCATTAAGGTGTTGAGTTACAGACAGAAGAACAGGAAGTGAGCATTTCTCAGAAGAAATAAGGACATTTAAAAGAAAAATGGAAGGATGAGGTAAGTGAAGGAGGATTGCACTAAGGTAAAGGAAGCTATTTAGGGATTTTTTTTACCTTTACAACCCCTTTAAGGCAGACGATTAATTTAAATGGACCGCCTGTGGCACCAAATGGCACAAAAGAGGTGAATGTCGCATTTCGGTACATCTCATGACTTTAGGCTGCGCTACATCACAAGTGCATCAAGAAGATGCTTTTGGGGTGCCACTGCATTACACCTACATATATAAAGTTTTTTACCCAAGCAACATTGTGTGAACACTCATTATTTAGTGTTAGGGCCACAGATTACAGGGTGCCTGGGCGCGGCTCTGTGCCCCACGCATGCGTTTGCAAATGCGTGCGGACAAAACCCCTGTTTTTAACGCATACTGTTAGACAGGTTAATTGGTTGTTCTGCGAGCTGGTCGGTAAGTAGGCTTGGTTTTTCCCTGGGCATTCCCCAGGTTTTGTTGTTATTGTGTGAATGGGCCCTAGGACTAAAGGGATATCTTTTTCTTACCATAACCCTAAGACGCGTTTAAAATGAATAAGGTCAGCAGGGCATAATAAGGTTTACATCCATAATCTGCTGTAAGGGCTCTTATAAGGGAGTACAAAACTTAAGTATAGATAAAGGCAAAATCTAGTAGTAAATTATATAACACCAGCAATGAACAAATTAAAATAGACAACATTGTCCAAAATACAGAACGACAAAGCATATTGATCTTAAAAAAAGTAATTTTTATACTTTGAAGCACAAATTCTGTCCTAATGCTCACATTCAAAAGAAGCTGTGATTTCTACTTGAGTTTGAGGCATGCCTATTATTGCATGAAGACACTAACCAACATCACCAAATTACAAAATATATACAGTGGAACCTCGGATTACGAGCATAATCCATTCCAGGAGAATGCCTGTAATCCAAAGTGCTCGCATATCAAAGCGAGTTTCCCCATTGAAGTCAATGGAAACGAAAATAATTTGTTCTGCATTGACTTCAATTACATGCAATACTGCATGCGGCCATAGATTGAGGGGGCGCTGAAGAGCCTCGGAAACACATGGAAAGGCCCGAGGACAGCTCGTCTGACCTCGGCAAACCTCAGGAACAGAATATTTCTGAGTCTTTCTGGGCATTTCCAAACGACTGACCGACTTCAAACGGCGCAGATCGGCTCTGATTGGCGCCGTTCGGCTCCGGCGCCCCCCACCTCAGGCCAAACGCGGTACTGCACACTGCTGTGGCTTTAATCCTTCTTGTGTTGTGAGACAACATTTGCAAAACGAGTCAGGATTTTTCAAAATACAGTGCTTGTATTGCGAAAAAATGCTTGTTAACCGCGTTACTCACAATTCCAGGTTCCACTGTACAGTATGTTCAGACATAGGGGCAGATTCACAGAGAAATGGATTATCGTAGCGTATCAGAAATACACTATGCCGCCGTTTTTTACCTTGCTCTACGTGGAATTCAGGTAGATTTTCTATGGTAAACGACGGCGGCGTAGTGTATTTCTCCCGTCGCAATCCATCTGCGCGAGTAGGGGGCGTGAAACATTTAAATTAGGCGCGTTCCCGCGGCGATCGATCTGCGCATGCTCCGTTCGCAAATTTCCCGCCGTGCATTGCGCGAAATCACGTCGTGACGTCAATTGTTGTTTATGTAGCGTACTTTACGGGCGATCCACGTCCCGACGAGTTACGTAAACAAAAAAAAAAATTAAATAAATTCGAAGCGGGAACGACGGCCATACTTAACATGGGCTACGTAAAGTTAGAGCAGCAAAAAGCTGCTCTAACATTACGTAGTAAAAAATAGACGAAAACGATTGCGACGCCCGCTCGTATGTTCGTAAATCCCCGTAAAAACACATTTCCATATCCCGACGCATCAAAACGACGCGAACTCCTCCCAGCGGCCGCAAATAGATGGCAGCGTAGATCCGAAGGCTTACGAAGACGTAAGCCTCTCGGATCGAAGCCCGAAGCCGGCGTATCATGGTTTGAGAATTCAAACTAGTGATACGCCGCGCGAAATTTGAAATTACTCCTGTCTAACCCCAGTTAGACAGGCGTAATTGTTTTGTGAATCTGCCCCATAGTGTTTAATTTGCCATGAGTAAAAAAAAAAAACTGTTGCTGCAGAATTCCCTGTGACCTAAAACCTTGGTAACTTAGACCTAATTTCTGCATACAGGAGCATAGTAGATGTATCACATCATTAGAAACTGCAGACCACTTATGTACACAAGACATTTAAAAAATACAATTGCTGCTTCCAGGAAAAAGCAGCTTTAAAAACACAATGTTAGCTGTGTTTTTTAATAGGATTAATGGGCGTTTTCAGTGTTTTTTTGCATTCTGTCAAAAAATACACTCCCTATAATGTAGAAACATCTAAAAAGCCAACCCTCGCTAAAAGTGGATAAATGTTTTTTTTTTGAGTATTTAACGTTTTTACAGCTCAACAGCTTCTGCTCCTGGACGCACAGACTGTTGTTTTTTTTTTACTGCCCCTAAACACCAATGCCTCCAAATGGCTCTAAAAATGTATGTGTGCATGGACACCTAGGCTAACATGGAGGGGCGTTTAGAGGCAGTAAAAAACGTCAAACGCTAACAGCAGCTGTAAAAATGTCCTGTGTGCATGAGGCCTTTCAGATACAGACATAGCCCAGGGATCTTCGCTACCATCAGGGAGATTGTTGGGAGAAGCTATAAAAGAAGACAGAGACCCACCCAATGCACTCTTCCTCCTGGGCCTCATGTGTGACGGACCTCTCCATGCAGGGAGGGTGAGATCGCGGCCTACCACGTGGGGTACAATGTTCCAACCCGGGCAAGAAGGGCCTAGCACTGCTTGCTGTTCATCACACATCCATCCAGCACCCTCACGGTCATCCGACAACCCGTGCTTCGAGCTTCGCATCAGGAGATGGTCACAGTGGATCCGTTGTAAGGACATCGCTCTGGGAGCTGCTGTCCAGAAGGCATTGAATCAGCCTGGTCATTGGTGAGAGGGCAGTTGCCCACCTCTGCAAACCTTTCGTTGTTACTTCACTGGGACACTGTGTATAGACAGCTTTACCTTGGAAATACTTTACTGCATCTATCTCTGAACACTGTACATAGACATCTTTAGTTTAATCTTTTCCAAGAAATACCATGGGATGGTTACTGCACCTTATTGGGTATAGTTAATGAGCTGCGACTGCTGGTGAAGACCATCAGGCTGCAACGAGGACATTTCTGGCATTACTGCTTAAAGGACCCTCATACCATTCTTATTAATCTTGATCTCCCATTAGGATTAAAGCTAGAATAGGGTGGCCTGGGTTTCCCCTTTAGAAGTTTGCCAGTATTGATGCTTAACTCTTACTTATCCTTTCAGGTCATGTTCCAGTGGTATTCCACTGTACATACGTGTTTATAATATACTGTGTTACCAAAATTATCTAAACTTGTGTTATTGTAGAGGAATTCCTCTACTGAGCTGGGACTGTTATCCAAAACTCAGTGGATCTATTACCTCTTCTCTGTAACAATATTCTCTTTGAGTTATTCCAGTAAACGTTAACAGAATATAAAAGCATTGAGTTGTTTGACTTGTTAAAGAAAAAGTAATTGCGCAAAGTGCATAAGACCAACATATGTTGGATATAGGTTTGCAGAGTGATGCAAGTGACATATAAATCAATAGTGCACAATACTATAAGTGCAAACAGAGTCCATGATGTTAAGAGGTGTTCCAGGATACCCGCTAGTTCCGTGAAAGATGTGCACTTCACCACACACACACTCTGGTCTCCCAGAACTCTCACCTCTAAACGGCTAAAAAGAGACCTCAATGTGCAGATCCACTGCTGGTTATCTCCCTGGTGTTCCTGGTGTCCACAACATGGATAGTATGATCTGGGTCTCAGAGGTGGGATAAAAACAGGAAAGAGGACCTCAAATAGTGCATTATCATTGATACAGAGGAGTTTAATAAATAAAATTTGCACTTACAAACATAGAAGTAAAACGAGCATATAACACAGCGGCACCGCGCTGGTATCACAGCAATCCCGGTGTACGTCTCCCTTCACCCTACACGTTACGACATACGTGTCTTCAACTGTTTGACCTGTTACTTTATGGTAGTGAAAGGATGTCTGAACCCAGAGTGTCAGTTGGGTTGAAATGTTCACAAGGTCATGGCGGTGCATATCAGCAGGTAAATCCAAGCAGTCCCCAAGGGGGTCGTTCTACATAAGATACAGTCATAGCATATAAGTAACATACAGTATATTACTGTCCTCATGGATGAATATAATTACAGAACATTCACAAAAAAAGGTGCAAACACCTTCTTATTAGGTGTGCTTAAATATGTTAGTATTTAAAATGCATTAATGCTGTATAAGTGGACATTTTGGAATTTTGTAGAACTGATTATATACATGGAATCAAGTTCCACGCTTGAGTTTAAAATCTTGGTACAGGATCTTGGTACAGGCCACTATTGTGAGACTTGAGCTGATCAGTTTTTGTATATCTATATAGGCTGTATATATATATATCTGCACATCTATATAGAGCAGTGGTGGCCAACTTGAAAATAACAGAGGCCTCACATCTGGCCTCAACACTAATGCAGTAGGGCAAACACTCATGCAGCAGCAGGTCTCTCTTTACCCAGCAGTGGCGGCTGGTGCTCAACATTTTTGTGGGGTGCAAAAAAACTGACAAAAAAATCAAGCACAGCCACTGTGCCCATCAAGCGCAGTCACTGTGCCCATCAAGTGCAGCCACTGTGCCCATCAAATGCATCCACTGTGCCCATCAAATTTAGCCACTGTACCCATAAATTGCCGCCACTGTGCCACCAAATGCAGCTACTGTACCCATCAATTGCCACCACTGTTCCCATCAATTGCCACCACTGTTCTCATCAATTGCCACCACTGTTCTCATCAATTGTCACCACTGTTTCCATCAATTGCCACCACTGTGCTCATAAATTGCCACCACTGTGCCCAATCATTTGCTGTCAGTGTGCCCCATCAATTTCCGCCAGTGTGCCCCATCAATTGCCGCCAGTGTGCCCCATCAATTGCCGCCAGTGTGCTTCATCAATTGCCGCCAGTGTGTCGCATCAATTGCCGCCAGTGTGTCCCATTAATTGCCGCCAGTGTATCCCATCAGTTGCCGCCAGTGTGCCCTATCAATTGCCGCCAGTGTGCCCCATCAATTGCCGCCAGTGTGTCCCATCAATTGCCACCAGAGTGCCCCATCAATTACCGCAACTGTGCCCCATCAAATGCTGCCAGTCTGCCCTCTGCTTTGCACTTTCCTCTCTTGGTACCGTCCTCCATGCTCAGAGTCCTCAGTGTCTTCTCCCGTCCTCTTCCCATCATCTCTGCTATGATTGGACACCTGATAGGCGTCCAATCACAGCACCTGTTGCTTCAGCCAATCATGAGACAGGGTAACCAGATCCGAGCACCTGATTGGCTGAGAGGGGGGTCAGTGTTAGGGAAGCTAATTATTTG
The DNA here is from genome assembly GCA_029574335.1 of Rana kukunoris. Classification (NCBI taxonomy): domain Eukaryota; kingdom Metazoa; phylum Chordata; class Amphibia; order Anura; family Ranidae; genus Rana; species Rana kukunoris. The sequence goes on from CM056051.1 coordinate 233,738,910, forward strand.
CTTCTCTAACACAACACTGTGTAAACAGCGAACGCACAGCATTGCACCCTCTGTTTACCAATTTGGAAGTCTATTAGAGCCCACGGCTCTAACCAGGATGTCTATTAGAGCCAATGGCTATAATCAAGCACTTTCAAAAACACCCCTACCGCTGTAATTCAGATGCCCGGCACCCAACCAGCGGCCAGACACCTGAAAAAAATCACGTCCTTAAATATGACACATTTTTTTGGATCTTTTTTAATGCGTAATGATAACAGAAATCACCTAAATGACCCTGGTAAAAAGTTGACATACCCTGGAATGTTTGGCCTTGGTACAGACACAGAAGGTGGCATACACAGGTAAAAACTGCAATTAAAGGTTAATTTCTCATATCTGTGACTTTTTAAATCACAATTAGTGTCTGCATATAAACAGTCAATGAGTTTGTTAGCTCTCACTTGGATGACCTAAGCAGGCTGGACACTGAGCCATCAGGAGGTAGAAAAGAACAGTCAAAAGACCTGCATAACAAAGTAATGGAACTTTATAACGATTAAAAGGATATAAAAAGACACCAGAAGCCTTAAATATGCCAGTCAGTACTTTTTTTTCCCTTATTAAGAAGTGGCAAATTCGTGACTCTTTTGATACCAAACCAAGGTCAGGTAAACCAAGAAAGATTGCAGCCACAACTGGTGAAAGAAAGGAAAAATACAGACTGCTCTCTTAAAAGACTGTGGCCCAGATTCAGAGAGCCATTACGCCTGTCTAACTGGTGTTAGACTGGAGTAATTTCAAATTACGCGCGTTTTGCAGCTAGTCGAAAACCTCAAACCATGAATAGACGGCTGCGGGCTTCAATTCGACTGGATTACGTGTTCATACACCTTCGGATCTACGCTGCAATAAAATTGCGGCCACTGGGTGGATTTCCCTTCTTTTTCCGCGTCGGGGTATGCAAATGAGCTTTTGCCGGCGATCCCCAAAATTACGATCTTCAATCGCAATCTCTTACGGCACCTTTAGTCATCTTTTATTTGCGTAACACTATACCAGCTTTTTGCTGCTCTAATATTAGACAGCCCATGTTAAGTATGGCCGTCGTTCCCACGTCGAATTTCTACATTTTCCGACGTCTTTTATTTTTTTTTACGTAAGTCGTCCGGGAATAGGAATGTTCGTAAACGATGCTACTCAAACAACGAATGACGTAACGACGTGATTTCGCGCAATGCACGGCGGGAAATTTCTGAACGGAGCATGCGCAGTTCGATCGCCGCGGGGACGCGCTTAATTTAAATGCTTCACGCCCCCTTAATCGCGTATTTCGATTACGCAGCGAGAAATAGACTACGCCGCCATAGCGTACGGGCAAAAATCTACCAGAATTCGGTGTAGAGCCTGGTAAAATACGGCAGCGTAGAGTATTTCGATTACGCAGCGCAATATTAAGTGTATGTGAATCTGGCCATGTGTGTTTTTTTTTTTTAAGAAGCACCATTCAATGATACTTGAACAAAAAGAGCTGCATTGTTGAGCTGCCAGAAGGAAGCCTTTACTGCGCCAATGCCACAAAAAAGCCAATGAGGCATGTCCAGGTGTTAAGAGACAGAAGAATAGACCTGGAGAGCCTCACTCCGCTGCCACACCTTTAATGTAATAAAATCCAGCACATAACAGTCAGTCCATACTGTACAAAGGGGGGAATGCAATCAGGTAATGTGTTTCACACCTAAGTTTGATGCTTAATCATAGCATGCATGTCAAGGTGTTGTTGAGCATATTGTAACAAGGCTTTTTTGTGGAACTTGTACAGTAAAGGCTTCTTTCTGGCAACTTGACCATGCAGCTCTTTTTGTTCAAGTATCATCATATTGTGCTCCTTAAAAACAACAACACCATCTTTTTCCAAAGTCGCCTGTATTTCTTTCTCGTACATCACGGGACACAGAGCGGCATATTCATTACTATATGGGTTATATGGAGTACCTTCAGGTGTGGACACTGGCAATCTCAAACAGGAAGTCCCCTCCCTATATAACCCCCTCCCCTAGAGGGAGTCCCTCAGTTTTTTCGCCAGTGTCTTAGGTGTTGGTCACGGAATAGCTTTGCTCCACATCCTTGGGATTAAGGGCGGGCTAACCGGATCTGTCCAAGGAGCCTCAGTGCCAAAGTGGACAGTACCCGGGCCCCAAGCCGTGGGGTTTTGCCTATAATGCTCCTCTTTGGAGGGCTGGACCCTGGGCCCAGGACTTGGAGTTTGTAAAAACCATAAGTTCCTGTTTGCCAGGGTGCTATATAGGTCCAGGACAGTGGGTACCTTCATAGGACCCCAGGGCCTGAAGGTCTACTACGCTACCCACGGAGATGGGAGAAGATTGGATCAGTTTGCTGGACAAACATCCTGCAGCATGGAGCAGGTAAGGGGGAGCCTGCGGGACTTGGTTCGACAGCAGGCTCTCCGGGGTAACCTAAAAAGGGGGATAGCCTAAGTATGCTCTGCATGGGCAACCTTGCTCACTATGTCTAAAAGAGACAGGATGACACCCTTTTCTCCCCCATCACTAGGTCCCCCTGTCTAAATATGTGTTGCTAGCTAAACCTGCTGTTTCTTCCTAGGGCTAGTAAGGATCCCTAGGGGCCTTTGGAGAGTCCTACCTGGCCGGGGGTTTGAATCTGCCGCCTGTTTCTGCATTCCTGGATCTCCAGCAGCGCGGCTCCTCCATGTTCCTCCTGTTTCCGGCATACGCGCGCGCGCGCGTGCGCGCGCACGTCTTATTGACGTTTTTCGCGCCGTTCAGACAGGAGGGCGGGGGGGGGGGCGTGCCTGCGGCGTCATACAGGGGCGCGCCTTTGTGCTGTTATAGACAGCAGGCATTGTCAGTGCTCAGTCTGAGGCTGATTTTCAGAGGAGAGGACGCAGAGCGGCAGAACAGTGACTCCCGGTGGCGGAAGAGGGGTAGTACATGTGGACTTTGTTCCAATGCCTTTTTTTGTTAAGCCAAGAAATCCCCCTTTTTTGCAGCAGGTTGGAGGCTGGCAAACTTAGTTTGGGGTCACTGTATGTTGTCAAAAGTAAATATATAATATATATTTAAAAAAAAAAAAAAACATACGGGATCCCATCAGTTTTTTGGGCATTAGTGATCTATTGTCCCCTAAACTCTGGTTTTGTACTCCTGCCCACTACAGTCTGTTGTGTGGGCGGAGTCCCTCGATTTTGTATTATGGCTTCCAAAGGTTCGGGGTCAAAGGGTACAAAAAAGACCAAAAAACAAAAGGGTTCCCTTTCTGATTCTGATATGCCGATACTTTCCCCGCAACTTATTAACATAAAAAGTGCCTTGGATGAGCCATTAAGGGGATCTGGTGCGGAGGCTGGCCCAGATCAGCCCAGCCCTGTGTTTATCACAGAGGAGATGCTAGCTGTATCCCTAGGGGGGCTAGAAGAGAGAATAGCAGCATTGATCGCTAGAGCTATTCCTGGTAAGAAACGGGTTAGATCCCCATCACCAAGAGGTGTATCCTCAGATGCTGAGATTCTCTCGCCGGAGGAATTGGAATCACAGGAGGATCAACTAGACCTGAACCAAGAGGGTTCAGGGATTGAGGGGTCTGCCTCGGAGGAACCATTTTCAGACTCCCAGACAGAAAGACTGTGGGTACAGTCTTTGACGGACATGGTCCGCTCGGCATTTAGTTTACCATTGCCAGAGCCTCAGGTTCCTCCGGTATCCTCTCTGGGCTCTTTGAAAGCTCCGTTAAGCAACGCAGTTTTTCCAGTCCATCCTCTTTTGGAGGAATTGATCTTTCGGGATTGGGTACGCCCGGACAGGATTTTTCTGCCACCGAAAAGATTTGCGGTCATTTACCCTATGGAGGAAAAATTCTCCAAGAGGTGGAGGCTCCCAGTAGTGGATGCAGCCATCTCATGTGTGAATAAATCACTAACTTGCCCGGTGGAAAACATACATATGTTTAAAGATCCGGTTGATAAAAGATTAGAGACACTTTTAAAAGCATCCTTTGCTATGGCAGGAGCAGTGGTACAGCCAGCTGTGGCTGCGATTGGTGTTTGTCAGGCGTTAAAAGACCAGACAAAGGAAATGTTAAAGGACATGCCTACCCAACAAGTAGAAGAGTTTTCTGACATTCCCAGAGCTCTGTGTTTTGCTGTAGATGCTATAAAAGATTCCATCCAGCAGGCCTCTCGTTTATCACTATTTTTGGTACACATGAGAAGGCTCTTATGGTTGAAGAACTGGGCGGCGGAGCCCCCATGCAAAAAGCTTCTGGCAGGGTTTCCCTTCCATGGAGGACGACTCTTCGGAGAGGATCTGGATAAATATATTCAGACTATTTCAAATGGCAAGAGTACCCTTTTACCGGTCAAAAAGACATTCCGGGCTCCTACATTTAAAAGGCAGCTCTTTCCTGTCTCGGGGCCCTCAAATTCCAGGCAGTATCGACGGCCGCCTGCACGATCCAACGTTAACGGTAGATCGCAGGGACAGGCCCCTGGGGGTAAGAGGCCGTGGTATCGCAAGCCGACAAAGACAGCCCCTAAGTCTGCCTTATGAAGGGGCGCCCCCACTCTCGCGGGTGGGGGGAAGGCTTCGTTTCTTCTCAGAAGTTTGGGAAGCCAAGATCCCCGACAAATGGGTCCGGGCATCTGTAACCACAGGTTACAGACTGGAGTTTCTAAGGTATCCTCCGCCTCATTTTCAGGAATCAAGGCTACCAAGGGATCCAGCAAGGAAGGCCTCAATGCTGGCAGCTTTGGATCACCTGCTTTGCCAGGACGTAATTATAGAAGTGCCAGCCAAAGAGCAAGGGCTAGGTTTCTATTCCAATCTCTTTGTCATACCAAAGCCCAACGGCGATGTCAGGCCAATCTTGGACCTAAAGAGGTTAAACGGTTTCGTAAGGGTTCGTTCCTTCCGGATGGAATCCATCCGGTCAGCAGCCGCCGCGCTTCAGAAGGACGATTTTCTGGCCTCCATAGACATAAAGGATGCTTACCTTCATGTACCAATCTGTCAGTCGCATCAAAGATTTTTACGCTTCGCGGTGGGGCAGCGACACTTCCAATTCAGGGCGCTCCCCTTCGGGCTGGCCACGGCCCCCCGGGTATTCACGAAGATCCTAGCCCCAGTTCTGGCCAATTTAAGGGTCCAGGGGGTCACAGTCCTAGCATACTTGGACGACCTTTTAATCATAGATCACTCACGGTCGGGTCTGCAGTTGGAATACCTCGGCATGAGGTTAGACACAGAACAGCAAAGGGTGTTCCTGCCCCTGGTAAAGATCGAAGCTATCAAGGAGTTGGTTCAGTTGGTTCTAAACAAGAAAAAACCAACTATTCGCCTATGTATGCGAGTACTAGGCAAGCTAGTGGCCACGTTCGAGGCAGTACCATACGCTCAGATCCACACTCGCGTCCTACAGGCAGCCATTTTAGCAGCCTGGGGCAAGAGGGCACATGCCTTAGAGTCCCCTTTGACGCTATCATCAAGGGTCCGACAAAGCCTGGCCTGGTGGTTGAACCCCCAGAATCTTCTAAAGGGAAAATCCTTCAGCCCTGTTGTCTGGAAGGTAGTTACCACAGACGCCAGCCTGGCAGGCTGGGGGGCGGTCTTCGAGGGGTTCTCTCGCCAGGGAACTTGGGTGAAAGCAGAGAGGCAGCTCCCCATCAATATCTTGGAGATCAGAGCTGCTCGCCTAGCCCTTCTGGCATGGTCCTCCAGATTAAAGGGGTTCCCGGTGAGAATCCAGTCAGACAATGCCACGGCGGTGGCATACATAAACCACCAAAGGGGAACCAGGAGTCAGGCCGCTCAGAGGGAGGTGAGCTTGATTTTTCAGTGGGCAGAGGTTCATGTACCCTGCATTTCGGCGATATTCATTCCCGGAGTGGACAACCTGCAGGCAGACTTCTTAAGTCGCCAGAGTCTGTTGCCAGGGGAGTGGTCTCTGCATCCCCAGGTCTTTCAGACAATCTGCCAGAGGTGGGGAATGCCGGACGTAGATATAATGGCATCCAGGTTCAACAAGAAACTAGACAGGTTCGTGTCTCGAGCGAGGGATCCTATGGCCTGCGGAACCGATGCGTTGGTTTGCCCTTGGCATCAATTCAAACTTCTATATGCATTCCCTCCGCTACAGTTACTCCCTCGCCTGTTGCGCAGGATCAGAGTGGAGCACAAGCCAGTCATTCTAGTAGCTCCGGCTTGGCCCCGGAGGACTTGGTACTCACTAGTCCTGAAGATGGCAGTGGGAGACCCTTGGACTCTTCCTCTACAACCAGACCTACTCTCACAAGGCCCGATCCTCCACCCTACATTACAGCGTCTAAATTTGACGGCCTGGAGGCTGAATCCCTGATTCTCAGGGGTAGAGGTCTGTCTAGGCAGGTAATTCCTACCCTGATTAGGGCTAGAAAGCCGGTCTCCAGGGTGATTTATTACAGGGTGTGGAGGAACTACGTAGGCTGGTGTGAATCCAAAAGATGGAATTCCCGCAAATATACTATTGATAGGGTGTTAAGTTTTCTTCAGCTAGGAGTGGATAAAGGCCTGGCACTAAGCACAATCAAGGGACAGATCTCAGCTCTGTCAGTGTGGTTTCAGAGGCCGCTGGCCACCCACTCGCTGGTAAAGACCTTCATACAGGGGGTCTTGCGTATTAATCCTCCTGTCAAGTCACCAATTTGTCCATGGGACTTAAATCTTGTCCTGTCCACTTTACAGAAACAACCCTTTGAGCCGTTGGCTGAGATTCCTTTAGTCTTACTGACAAGAAAGTTGGTTTTCTTGGTCGCCATAGTTTCGGCCAGGAGAGTGTCAGAATTAGCAGCCTTATCGTGTAAGGAACCATATCTCGTTCTGCATAAGGACAGGGCAGTTCTCCGGCCCCATCCTTCCTTTCTACCAAAGGTTATATCCAAATTTCACTTAAACCAGGATTTGGTACTTCCATCCTTCTTTCCAAAACCTACATCTAGAAAGGAGGGGTTGCTGCATACCTTGGATATTGTCCGGGCCATGAAGGCCTATCTTAAAGCTACAGAAAAAATCCGGAAGACAGATGTATTATTCGTTCTACCAGATGGCCCCAAGAAGGGGCAGGCAGCTGCAAAATCCACCATCTCGAGATGGATTAGACAATTAATCATTCAAGCCTACGGTTTGAAGAGGTTGCCTCCTCCGTTGTCGGTAAAGGCCCATTCTACCAGGGCCATGGGCGCCTCCTGGGCAGCACACCATCAGATCTCTATGGCTCAGATATGCAAGGCGGCGACGTGGTCATCAGTCCACACGTTTACAAGGTTTTATCAACTAGACGTGAGAAGGAATGCGGATTCTGCCTTTGGACAGGCAGTACTACAGGCTGCAGTTTGAAATCCTCGGGATCAGAAGCACCCTTGGTTAAAAAAAAAAAAAAAAAAAAAAGAAGTTTTTTCTTGACTAAGTTGGAATTATTATTTGAGTTTACCTCTAAATTGAATCCTTCTTTGGAAGATGTCTCCCTCCCCTCATTAAAGCATTGCTTTCGGACATCCCATATAGTAATGAATATGCCGCTCTGTGTCCCGTGATGTACGAGAAAGAAAAAGGGATTTTTAAATACAGCTTACCTGTAAAATCCTTTTCTTGGAGTACATCACGGGACACAGAGCTCCCACCCCTCTTTTGGGTGACCATTTTGGGAGGCATACTGCTTGCTACAAAACTGAGGGACTCCCTCTAGGGGAGGGGGTTATATAGGGAGGGGACTTCCTGTTTGAGATTGCCAGTGTCCACACCTGAAGGTACTCCATATAACCCATATAGTAATGAATATGCCGCTCTGTGTCCCGTGATGTACTCCAAGAAAAGGATTTTACAGGTAAGCTGTATTTAAAAATCCCTTTTTCTCCTGCTGTTACCTGTGGGTTTTTCTTTGTACCCTGAACAATGCTTGTGGCAGTTTTGGCTGCAATCTTTCTTGATCTACCTGACCTTGGCTTGGTATCAAGAGATCCCCAAATGTTCCACTTCTTATTAAATGATTGAACAGTACTGACTGGCATATTCAAGGCTTTGGATATCTTTTTATATCCTTTTCCATATTTGTAAAGTTTCATTACCTTGTTACGCAGGTCTTTTGACTGTTCTTTTCTGCTCTCCATGGATTAGTATCTAGACTGCTTATTGCATCCATGTGAGAGCTAACAACCTCATTGAATAGTAGACTATTAATACACAGACACTAATTGTGATTTTGAAAAACACAAATATGGGAAATTAACCTTTAATAAACCATTTAACCTGTGTGTGCCACCTTTTGTGTCTGTACCAAGGACAAATATTCCAGGGTATGTACATTTTTCATCAGGGCCATTTGGGTGATTTCTGTTATCATTATGATTTTAAAAGGAGCCAAAACAACTATGTGATAATAAATGGTGTTGTGTTTTTTTGGCATGATTTTCAATATAAATACCAGGGTATGCAAACTTTTGAGCACAACTGTAGTTTTCAGTCTCTGTACTTGACCTGTGTGATAGTTGTACATACAGTGCCTTGAAAACATACTCATACCCCTTGAAATTCTCCACATTTTGTCATATTACAACCAAAAACGTAAATGTATTTTATTGGGATTATATGTGATAGACCAGGGATATGCAATTAGCGGACCTCCAGCTGTTGCAGCACTACAAGTCCCATGAGGCATAGCAAGACTCTAAAAGCCACAAGTATGACACCCAGAGGCAGAGGCATGATGGGATTTGTAGTTTTGCAACAGCTGGAGGTCCGCTAATTGCATATCCCTGTGATAGACCAACACAAAGTTGCACATAATTGTGAAGAAAAAAAAACAATTTATTTTTACAAACAAATATCTGAAAAGTGTGGTGTGCATTTGTATGCAGCCTCCTTTACTGTAATACCCCTAAATAAAATCTAGTGGAACCAATTGCCTTCAGAAGTCACCTAATTAGTAAATAGAGTCCACATGTGTGTAATTAATTCTCAGTATAAATACAGCTGTCCTGTGAAGCCCTCAGAGGTTTGTCAGAGAACACACATCTGCCGTCCACAGCCACTGAGGTGCCTGACCAATGGTGGAATGATCTGCAGCTTTGTGTGCTGCTCCAGGGTCTGGGAGCTGGGACTTGTCTTCAGAAATCGGGAAATCCCACCCACTGCTTCACCATGCAGCACGACATGCCGCCAAGACTGAGAAGGAGTGTATGGCAGCCAAAAAGTGAGTGTCAGGGGGGTTAAAGGCTGTGCAGACTTCTCATGCTGTGCTTGGAGGACTGGTGGCAGCCCGCTCTACTGGGACTTGCAGTCCCCACTGTAGGGGGCTGAGATATGGCAGCCTTCTATGCTGGGACTTGTATTGCCCTCTGTGGGGGGCTGAGATATGGCAGCCTCCTATGATGGGATGTGTAATGCCCTCTGTGGGGGGCTGAGATATGGCAACCTCCTATGCTGGGACTTGTAGTGCACTCTGTGGGAGGCTGAGATATGGCAGCCTCCTATGCTGGGACTTGTAGTGCACTCTGTGGGGGCTGAGATATGGCAGCCTCTTAAGCTTGGACTTGTAGTGCACTCTGTGGGGGGGGCTGAGATATGGCAGGCTCCTATGCTGGGACTTGTAGTGCACTCTGTGGGGGGCTGAGATATAGCAGCCTTCTATGCTGGGACTTGTAGTGCACTCCGTGGCGGGCTGAAATATGCAACCTCCTATGCTGGGATTAGTATTGCCTTAGACTGTCTGGGATTGAGGAATCCTCAGCCCCCCCCCCCCACAGAGGGCACTATAAGTCCCAGCAGAGTGTGCTGCCATTAATCAGTCCCCTGTATTCTAGGTCACTACAAGTCCCCGCATAGGAGGCTGGCATATCTTAGCCCCCCCTCGCAGAGGGCACTACAAATCCCAGCAGAGTGGACTGCCATTTTTCAGTCCCCTGTAGTCTAGGGCACTACAAGTCCCAGAAAAGTGGGCTATTTTTTTCTGAAAATGAGGATTCATGTCGGGGGGGAAATATGGGGGAGAATTTGTGATGAGGGGGGGTATTTATGCTTGGAAGGGGAAATGGGGGTCTGGAAGGGCTGTGATTTAGATGATAGGGCTGGTCCTAAATAGGAAGGGGTGTGGCCTTGACAGGAAGGGTGAGTCGTATTTAAATAATTTAGTCAGGCCTAGGGCAACACAAAACCTAAATACACAACTGAGAGCTTGAGCTATTTTGCAGAGAAGAATGTGCAAAAATGTCCCTCACTAGATGTGCAAAACTATTAGAGACATCCCTAAAAAGACTTGCAGCTATAATTACAGTGAAAGTTGGTTCTACAAAGTATTGACTCAGGGGAGCTGTTTACAAATGCACACCACACTTTCACATATTTATTTGTAAAAATAATTGAAAACCATTCATAATTTTCCTTCCACTTTACAATTATGTGCAACTAAGAGCCGGTTCACACTTCCACGGCATGACTTTGGGGGCGACTCTGCAAGTCGTCCTGAAGACGACTTCAGAGGCGATTAGCAAAATGATTTCTGTATAGAAGTCAATGCAAATCGCCCCGAGTCACCCCTGAAGTCGTACAAGAAACTTTTTCTAAGTCGGAGCAACTTGCGTCGCTCCTATTAGAACGGTTCTATTGCACAGAATGGGATGCGACTCGTCAGGGGGCTGAGCCGCCTGACGAGTCGCCCCAGTGTGAACCGGCTCTTAGTGTTGCTCTATCACATAAAATCCCCAAAAAATACATTTACGTTTTTGGTTGTAACATGACAAAATGTGGAAAGTTTCAAGGGGTATGACTACTTTTTCATGGCACTGTAGTAAACAGTACTGTGCACATAGTAGGCAAAGTTGTTTACTTTCCACTGTTTCCAGCAATGCAGTATAAGATTTTTTTTTTTTCCAATGCCCCCCGCTGCTGAAGCCTGTAAAACGATAACTTATTTAAAGGTATGGGAACACTTGACACTCATCCTACCTTCCAGTACTAGGTGCCTGAGCGGGCAGTTACCAGGTTGTAAAGTGGTGAAGGATTGAGAATAAATATCCTGTGAAGGTTCTACTGTGACAGGGTCTGTGCAAGGGGATCATCTGCCAGCCTGCTGCACCCCCTACTCCCGGCTTCACAGACAACAACAATTTGGGGGCTATTCTTCCCTGGTGGCCGCTATACCACTAAGCCCAATAAATTTGGTGGACTATTCTTCTCTGGTGGCAACTATTCCACTAACTCCATTTGTTTGTGGGCTATTCTCCTCTGGAGGCCATAATCCCACTGACAACAATAAACTAAAGGGCTCTTCTGTCATGGGGGCCACAATCCCACTGACAACAATAAACTGAAGGGCTCTTCTGCCATGGGGGCCATTTGGTCTTTGAGTATAAACCTTTTCTTTGTTTATTGTTAGGGAATGATTTGGAAGATTTTCCAAGGTCCTTGTATGATTGTATCAGTAAGGTTGAGAACTATTGCAATACAGTATATAATCAGCAGAACATAAAGCTCATAGAAAAATAATCCATTCTCTGTGAGGTTTAGAAATCCATTTAGTAGTGTGCATGTAAACTCTATGTACACTTTGAGTCAGCACACAGACTGCACATGCCAGACATGCCAGACAAATGAATGTAGAATTCTGGAGCCTGTCAGTTCATTTTTAAAGCCGAGAGCCAGGAAAAATGTGCTACCATAGACAACAATAGAAAGGGCTCCAGAAATGTAAGTGCAATTGAATCTTATTTTAAATGCATTGGATTTGACCGAACAAGGTTAGCTGATTTATAAGCCACACTGATATGTCACAGGCCCACACTAGCAATATATGGATTTGTGATAACAAGAGAAAAAAAAGGGTGCAAACAACCTCACGCATTAAAAATATGTTGGACTCAGTCATAAAGAATTGTCACTACAATAGCCAGTTAGATATAGCCTGCTATCCTAATGGTCTGATTAAAATAAAGGAATCTCCGGCAAAGACTTTAGAGCTCAGTGGTCTTCTATGTAGAGTTATAGAAGTTGTCTGGGAGTTTCCAATGGAACCAGGCAGCCTGCAACCTCAAGTGGTCGCAGATCTTCACCAAACCCATGGAAGCTAAATTGAGATAGGAACACAGTGGGGTGGCATATTCAGGATTAAAAGTTTACACGTTAACAATAAAAGGGGCTTTAGTGGCCTCTGGGGTGTTGCAGTTATTCTCATTGATCCTTGATCCCATTTAGGTACCGTTCTTAGTCACAAATTGACGGTTATTCTTAAGATGTTGATAAGCGCTTTGAATCTTTTCTGTTGATGTGTACAGTACCTCTTAGGCATCGTTTCGTTTCAATTCGTCATTTAATACATTTCGTTAAGTTAGGTTCGTTACATGTGTTGAATTCGTTTTCGGAATTCGTTAGTTTTCGACCGAATTTCGAAAAATCCGGTCGAAATTGAAAATATTTCGCCCGTTTTTCGAATTTGTTCGTTTTCGACCGAATTTCGAAAAAAAACGGTCAAAATCGAAAATATTTAAACCAGATTAGAAAACAAATAGTCTCTTTTCGAATAGAATTTTTTTCGAATTAAATCCGAAAATATTTTTTTTTTTTCGAATTCCGATCGAATTTATTCGATTCGGAATTCGAAAAAAAAATTATTTTCGAATTTAATTCGAAAAAAATTCTATTCGAAAAGAGACTTCTAATCTGGTTGAAATATTTTCGATTTCGACCATTTTTTTTTCGAAATTCGGTCGAAAACGAACGAATTCCGAAAACGGTCGAAATATTTCGCTAATATAGCAATTCGGGAATTCGTATGCATCCGAATGTCCGAATGGAAAATTCGTCCGAATTTCGATTCGGAACGAAACGAAATGCACATGCCTAGTACCTCTTGGTCCTAATATTATTGCTTACTGTTGTTGTAACGATGCATGCTTCATTGTAAGACGCTCTGTTTTTCCTGCATCCACAGAGTTGTCAGGCTCTGTTACATTTACCTATGTGTACACATGTATATGTATGCTCATCTAATAAAAATCTTTTGTGAAAAAATAATAAAAAAATAAATAAAAGGGGCTTAAAACAGTCACAGATACCAAGGGAGATGTAAAAGCCTCCCTTCCGGTATGGATTTGTGATATCTCACAACTCACCTCTAATGTACATGCATAATCTTAAATTAAATATATTTTAAACTTGCTCTTTCTCACCATTATGTATGCTGTAAAATGGATTTTTTTTTTTTATATCCAACAAAAGTTTTATTTAGATTGCAGAGGTACAAAGCATACAAAATCCTCTTAACATATCGAGGAGAAATATGTACAGAAACTGAAAAGAAAATTGTTCAAGTGCACTCAGAACATATATACTCTGAGGAGTATTCAACCGTTTCAAATTACCATCCTCTGTCAGTTGGCTCCATCCACATCTTACCCAGCATTAAAGCCCACCAGCCTATCCATCACCAGGTCCACCGGGGCCAGACCCGGCACATCCAACCACTTTGCCCACACCTTCTCGAACTTATATGCATTACCCCTGTGTTGGTATATTAGTTTCTCCATTCTCAACACTGTCCCAATATTAGCAACCCACTCAGCCAGGGTCGGGGGAGCCTCAGCCTTCCAGTGTACCATAATGAGCTTTCTTGCCTGGAACAGAACCCTGTGTATCGCTTCTCTATCCGCCTCCTCCCATTCGTACTCCTCCAGAGCCCCCAAGAGACAAGCCCTCAGGTCCTGTGGGAGAGTCACACCAAATGCTGAGTTGACTGTACTCACAACCCCGGACCAGTACGTATGGAGCTTTGGGCATCTCCACAACATATGGATTAAATCTCCATGATCTCTCTTACACCGTGTACAAGTAGGGTCGAGCTGTGGATTCATCCTATGAAGCCTGTGAGGGGTATAATAAGTACGGAGCAGTATGTACAGCTGAGTGAGCCTTTGTGAGACATTCAACGAGCACTTACTCACTGCTTGAAAAATTTCTTCCCACTGCTCACCATCTATCTCACCCGCATCTGTCTCCCACCTTTCCCTTATCTTCAGGGGATGCCGCTTCATCACAGACTGCATCAGAATGGCATAACACTGGGATATAAAGCCTTTCGACGTCTCAGCATCCCCCAAAAGATCAAAAACGGGCGTTGGCGACAGGCACCACTCCGAGGAGCGACCCTGTGCCGCCACTGCATGTCTCAGCTGCAGATAGGAGAAGTACATTGACTGCGGCAGGCCAAACTCCGCCTGCAGTGCAGGGAACGTACGTAGCACTCCATGTTGAAATATGTGTGTGAGGTGCGTGATCCCAAACCGTTTCCACCTTGCCCCTGATTGCAGCTTGGCTAGCTCAGTGTACGTACCATTGTGCCAAATGGGGCTGTATTTCGTGTACCCCTCCGCGTTTTGAACATACTTGACTTTGTTCCATACCTTCTGGATCAGGCTAAACGTAGGGAACCTCTTATGCGGTTTAGCTAATGCCTGCGCCTCCAATGCTTCAGGGATCGGACTTCTGCCCACGGTGTGCTCCAAAAGCTCCAAAGCCGAGGATCTCACCGTCGGCCGAAACATACCAACCAGCTGCTGCAGTTGGGCCGCCAAGTAGTACAGCCAAGGGTTCGGCAATGCCAATCCCCCGCTGTCCTTAGGTCTTTGCAGGTGTTCCAATTTAATCCTAGGAGCTCTGTCCTTCCAGATAAGACCACGGAAAAGTCTGTTCACTGTGTGGAAAATCTTTAGGGGGATAACCATGGGGGTGTTGTGGAGAAAGTACAGCAGTTGCGGCATGAGTATCATCTTGATCAGATTCACCCGGCCAGCAACTGATACTAGCAGGGCCTTCCAGGTTTTAATTTTGTCCCTAAACCGCAGTAGCAAGGGAGAGATATTAAGTTGTATAAAGTCCCGTGGTCGAGCCGTGATCTGTACCCCTAGGTACTTAAATGATGTGGTAATGGGTATGGGGCATACAGGGTTAATTGTCTGTGTGTCATCGCCGTCCAACAGGAGCAGCGCTGACTTTGACCAGTTTATGAGTAGCCCGGAGAATGCCCCAAATTCTGAAATTGCCACCATAGCCTCCCTGAGGGAGGAGTCTGTGTCCCCCAGCATGAGGAGGGTATCGTCGGCATACAGCATCACTTTTTCCTGCAAGTTGCCATAGCAGAATCCTGTAATGCGGGGGTTTGCCCTAATACTAATAGCCAGTGGTTCAATAGCCAAAGCAAATAGGAGGGGGGACAGGGGACAGCCCTGCCGCGTCCCCCTCCTCAGTGCAAAGCTTCCCGACAAGGAGCCAAAAGTCCTTATTGCAGCCCGTGGTTGGCTGTACAACAATTTTACCCAGGATATATAGACGGGGCCAAACCCAAATTTCTGTAGCACCGTCCACAGATAGTTCCAATCTATGCTGTCAAACGCCTTTGTCGCGTCCAAGGACAGCAGAGCCCTGCTGCCCATGTTATCCGCCCTTGCCTGCATGTTAAGGAACAACCGTCTCAAATTCACCGCCGTGGATTTATTAGGCATGAAGCCCGCCTGGTCTCCATGCACTAGTGAAGTTATCACCCCGTTTAGCCTAATGGCCAGCACCTTGGCCAATATCTTCACGTCGCTTTGCAATAATGATATGGGACGGTAAGCCCCAGGGTCTACGGGGTCCTTGCCTGGTTTTAGCAGCAGCACTATGTTCGCCCTAGTCATAGATGGGGGAAGAGTTCCTCCCTCCCTTGCTCTGTTAAAGACTCTCAGTAGCTGTGGTAACAGCAACCCGGAATACTGTTTATACACTTCCATAGGCAAACCATCCTCCCCCGGGGCCTTACAATTAGGGAAAGCACTGACCGCCTCTAGTAACTCCTCAACAGTAATTGGTTTATCCAGCAGGGTGCGCTGGTTAACGGACAGCCCGGGGAAGACCAACTGAGCCAAATATCGCTCCAGGTCGTCCTGGGCATATGCCGTGCCGGAACTGTAGAGGGTCTCGTAGAAACTCGCCAGCACCTGCATAATTTGTTCCGGGTTAGTAACTACACCCCCCGTTCCTGATCTAATAGCCCCTATGGCAGGCGAGCGTTGATGAGAGTTTGCAATCCGTGCCAATATCCGGCCAGTTTTCTCACCCTCCTCAAAGAACGCCTGTTTGGCAAAGAACCTCTTCTTCTCAGCCGACGAGGAAAGCAACTGCTGGTAGGCACACTGAGCGGCCTGCCAGGTCTCCCTGGCTGAATCGGAAGGGTCTGCAACATACAACCTCTCCATGTCCTGAACCCTGTTCTCCACATCAATCAACAATTCAGTGGAAGCCCGTTTGACTTTATTCACTTCCCTTATGAGGAGGCCCCGAAGATAAGCCTTGAAAGCATCCCAGTGTAACATATTTAGCTCCATCCCTTCTCCAGCAGCAAAATACCCCCTTATGTCCTCCACTATCTCCCCGTGTGACCTGACCAGCTTCAACCAAAATGCATTCAGCTTCCAGGGTGCCTTAACTAAATTCCCCTGCGGTGCCACACAGAGCTGCACCACCAGAGCCGAATGATCCGACACACTGCGGGGCCTGTGCGACACATCCGCAATTAGTGGGAGCACACTTAGATTACCCACCCCCAGATCTATCCTGGACAGACAGCCGTGCGTCTTTGAGAAGCACGTGAACTGCCTGCTTCCAGGATTGCGGTGCCTCCAGATATCCACCCAGCCCACCTCTTGCAACAACCGCGCCAGGGGAGTACTCCTGGCGAGGGCAGAGGGTCGGGGGCCCGGGTGTCTATCCGCCACCTGATCCAAGCAGCAATTAAAGTCGCCAACCACTAGCAGCGGGACGTCCGGCCTACCATCCAAAAAGGAGAGGAGAAGCCGGAGCACCGCCGCCGTGAACGGCGGGGGAATATACACACATGCCAGAACACAGATCAATGTACCCAGTTTACAGTGGAGAAATACATAACGCCCCTCGGGGTCTATGGCACTGTCAATCTCCTGGAAATCCAAGGTATTGTGCACCAACACACTCACCCCCCTAGAGAAGGAGGTGTGTGTGGAGTGGAATGCCTTCCCCACCCACGCATATTTCAGGAAGCTCACCGTCTCTGCTGTCAAATGCGTCTCCTGAAAGCAAATCACCCCTGGTAGAAATTTCTTTAAGCACATAAATAACATTGTACGCTTTAATGGAGAGTGCATACCCCTCACATTCCATGAAACAATAGGAACCTTAGCCATGAGTGTCCTCTTCCAACATCAAAAATGCATATACTTGCGTGCAACAATGTGCAGTCAGGCCTCTCGGCTGAAAGGAAAGGCCCACCCCCGGATCCGAACACCCCAGTTCAAAATGATGCAAAAGGGCCGACGGCCCAAGTCTAGTGCAATGTACCTCTTGACAAGTATGGTAGCTGAAAAAGCAAAAGTTGATGCAACCTTTGGACCAAACGGGTCCTGGAACTCTCCAACAGGGCGGTTGCAACTTTCTGTGCGACTAATCGTCGACTCATATTAGTCTTGTATATCAGCTCTGTGAATTTCTTGATAAGAGCAGCTCTCCTCACTTTTGCGCTGCCACTTAGTATGTCCCCCAGCCAAAAAGAAAAAACAGCACAGGTAGAAAAAAAAAAAAATATATAGAAATTAAACAGGAGAGAGAGAAAAACAAAAAGGGCAATGGATCCCCCCTGGACAGGGGTAGAACAAAAAGCCTTCCCGTTTATGCTGAGCGGGTGCCCGACGGCCACAGAAATCAATCACCTGCTTCACTCCCCTTCCTCCTGTGCTCTACGTTGTAGGGATTGCTCATTACGATCCAACCAGGACATGGCCTCTTTAGCAGATTCAAAGAACTGGGCCTGGCCCCGCACCACCACTCGGAGCTTTGCGGGGTAGAGCATGGCATAGGGGAGTTGCAGAAGTCGCAGCCTCCGTTTCACATCAAAGAATTTAGCCCTGCGTTTTTGAACCTCCTGCAAGAAGTCCGGGTAAAAAGACACCCTGGCCCCATTATATTGGACATTCGCTCGCTCCCGAGCCTGACGCAACACCGCTTCCCTGTCTCGGTAATGTAGTAGTTTTGCCAGGATTGACCTGGGGGGGCCCCCCTGCTGCGGTGGACGGGAAGGCACTCTGTGGGCCCGCTCCACTGCGAAAAAAGGCGACAGTGAATTCTTCCCAAAAATCTCGATCAGCCAATTTTCCACAAATGTCGTGGGATCTCTGCCTTCCACCCGCTCCGGTAGACCCACTATACGGACGTTATTTCGTCTGAGACGGTTCTCCATGTCTTCCACCCGGTCGTATGCGTCCCTAGCCATTTGCAGGGCTGCTCTGGTCTCCTGGGCCATGGGCTGTATCTGGTCTTCCACCTCGCTAACCCTGCTCTCCACGGCTGTCGTGCGTTCGCGGATTTTTTGCATGTCCTGCCTCAGCAGTCCAAATTGCTCCTTAATAGTGTCCACAGAGGCTGTGCACTTATGCACAGCCTTAAGAATATCCGCCAGGGTGGGTTGTGCAGCGTTCGCTGCCTGTGTTTCTGGGGCCTGCTCTTCCACCGGCCCGGGGCCTGCCAGTTCCCCGTCCTCCTCCTCCCCCCAGTGGAGCCGCCCAGTGTCCTCCTGCATAGCAGGCTGAGAAATTTGTAAGTCACCCGATCGGGATGGGAGCTCAGACCCTCCCCCCCCGACATCTTTTGGGCATAGTAGACCATATCTTTAGGGGGATCATTGCCAGATACCTTAGTTGCCTTGCTGCTTTTAGCTCCCTGCTTGTCCGTTCCACGAGGCGTCCCCTTCACAGCCATCGCGGCGGCGCCATCTTGGATCTCCAGCCCCGCGCTCTCCGCTTGTCCTGTGCGGGTCATCCCTCTGGTGCAGAGCGCCGGTGGTGGTACCGCTGTGATCCCGGGAGTGCTGGCTGTTAGCATATGGTGGTTTCGAACCAGAATTATGGCCGGGGGAGGATCAATACCGGATCACCGCTGGGAGCTGTGGGAGATGCGTCCTCTCACATGCCTGTCCTGGCCACGCCCCTGTAAAATGGATTTAAACTTACAACCGTGATCTTCTTTTACAACAGTGATCTTCTTCAAAAGTTTTTGTTAGACAGCTCAGTCCAAAGTTTCAAGAGGATAAAATGTGCCTTAAAGCAAGAAGCTTTGCAGTACTGTCTCTTAAGCTAACTCCCAGTGCCCTGGGAATTACTTGTCATGTATTATGTTATTTGTAAAACTAAGATTGCACATATGTAGTAAAGCAACGCAGATGCAAAACAACACTTTTTTAAACAAATATTATTCGGTACATACACTACTCAGGAATGTATTTATGAGGGTAAATCTTAAGTACATTTCATGTAGGGATTTTATGGCATGCCAGTGTTTATGACGGAGGTTTTCATGCTTTGACTGTGCTGTAAGCAATGTCTATGAACATTAATCCTTTTTTTTTTTAACACAATGTAAAAATAGAAACAGATGCAATAGGGTTCATTTGATAGCTGCTTGCCACAGATAAACAAATGAGGTTTGTTTATTGCAGCCAAGTGTATGAAAACATTTCTGCACATGTTAATATCCCTCAAAGTCACCTAATCACTTGATAAGACCACATAATTTTATCTTTGCATATCTATCTATCTATCTATCTATCTATCTATCTATCTATCTATCTATCTATCTATCTATCTATCTATCTATCTATCTATCTATCTATCTATCTATCTATCTATCTCAAGTATCCATACACATATGTTTAACACTCGACTTCAGGCAATACATGTGTTTGTAGAATAGATAAGGGTTATTGTGGCTGGAATTCTTTTCTCGTTGTGTTTTTCACTAATTCTCCATTCAGACGGAAGTAAGTCGGAGGCATGGGGAAAATGTGGTGGAAAATCTCTCCAATGGGGACAGAATTAAAACTTGCTTAGTAGGGTGGGAAAAGGTTTGAACCTCTGTGTGGTTTGATTTCTTTCTGTGTCTTCTTGTTCCAGTGACCCCCGGTTTGCTCTAATTTATTGTCTTGGTTCCTTCCTGGACACATACACAAAGACATCTATAAACACTTATTTTCACCATATTCAAAGATTAAAAAATGTTTACCTTGTGTAGAGCTTTAACAAATAAATTGGAATATTATTTATTTCTAGACATGTGCATTAGTTTTCGTTAGAATGCATTTTCGTCCGAAAATCAGTTTTTTTCGTTATCGTTTTAACAAACGATAACGAAAGTGCAAGAAACGAAAACCGAAAGATCCGACATAAAAAATGCTTTATTTTCATTTTCGTTGCGGTAAAAACTTGATACAGAGAGATTCGATATTATAGGGAAAAGATTCGACGTCATAGAGAAAAGATTTGACATTATAGAGAAAAGATTTGACACTATAGAAATAATAGATTAGACATTACAGAGAATAGATTTCGATTTATGAGACGTAAAGATTTGACGTTCCGTCGAATATTCTTTTGATCATTCACCAGCAACCAAAAAGATTTGACGTTCCGTCGAATATTCTTTTGACCATTCGACAGAAACCAAGTATTATTGGATTTTCGGACGAAAGCTATTCCCCAACGAAAAACTAAATAAATCAAAACGATTTTCGGAAGTAACTAAATACATTTATTTTCCAAACGAAAAAGAAAAAAACTAAACAAAATATTCCAGTCTGCACATGTCTATTTATTTCCACCTATGGCAAAGCCTCCCTTAGTAAAAGTTAACTGTTCTTGCTATAAACCTTTAAGATTCCCAATCTATATTTACAAATCTCTCTCCCCAACCTCACAAATTATATTATTTTTTGGGTTCCATATCCCTGCTATATATATACTTTATCCTGCCTACAGATTTACTCTTCTATTCTTCCTGGCACACACCTCTTTCTATGCTATGGACATTTAACTTTTCCATGACCTTGTTTCTTGTCCTTCAGCTTCTTGTTACATGCTCCAAATGTTCTCGTTTTCCTACAAGAGTAGGGCAGTCCTAAATGGCATCTACATTCCTTGAGCACAGTTTAGTCTTTGTGGTTAGTATTTGAAACCACAACTCCCAGCATTAACTGAACTGCAGATTTCTGGCTATGGCTATTTCTGGAGCTATGAGAGTCAGCATGTTGGGACCCATAGTTCTAAAATAGGCTACTACAACCCACACATTGATTACCAACATTGGACTAGGTAAGCTGTGGTACTTCATCTCCTGTAGGATTGCTCATCAAAACATATTGGTAGTTGCAGTTCCACAAAACATTGCCATGTTCTAATTGTTTAGTATATGAGAATAAGAGGTAGAAACATGTGAGATATGGGGGGGGGGGGTTAATAAATTTAAAAGCAAAATTATTAATTTCACAAAAAAGAGTGCAATATCATATGCTTAATGTAGGTCGGCCTCCTTCTTGGGGCGGGGACAATCACATAATGCGAACCACAAGAACAAACCTGTTCCCTGAGGTGTCAAAAAGAAAATGTGTAGTAATAATGGAGAAGAGAGACCAAAAGGCCAAGAAAAAGGAGGACAAAAGAGAGAGCGCGGGGGGGGGGGGGGGTCTCCACACACCAACCCTCACAGTCTAAGAGAAATTCTAAGCAGGTATGGTCACATACCTTCTCAAACATTTCCATGTTGTCTTTTAAGAATGCCAATAAACATATCATAAGAGAGAGTTTGTGTTTGAGCTGTTCAAAAGGTATGACAACTTCCAGGACTTGGCAAAGGTGATTTCAGCAGGCATAAATATATAAGTAATAAGTCCTCTCTGACGTCTCTGCACCTCCTCTGCCACACTGCTGGGTTAAGATCCCTTATTATCCTTTTACCACCTGCAGTAGCCTGTGTCCTAGTTGCCAATCCTACAGCCCGCCTCCATAATATCAGGAATCATAACCTCCTTTGACTCTGGTGATAAAATCATTATCCCAATTATTGGCTTTTTAGTGAGTCACATTTTATGTTGACCCTCTGCTTAACTATTCCACCAATTTAAGGTTTTGGGCACACCCTTCCCCCCTCCTTTCCCTTCCTTACCCTCCCCCTGCTTCCCTTCTTCCCCCCCTTTTTTCCGCCTTTCCTCTGTTTTTTACCCCCTTCCTCTTCTCCCCTCCCCCTTAACCCCCACCCTCCCCCTCATTACCCTACCCCCTCCCCCTGCTTCCCTCCCCTCCTCTGTATCCCTCCTTGGCTTTTCTACCTCCCTTTCCCCCTTTCCCCCTTTCTCTCTCTTCCCTTCCCCTTTCCTCCCCTTCTCTCTTCTTCTTCCCCCTCCCCTCCGTTCAACCCTCCTACCCTTCCCTCCTCCCTTTCCCTTCCCCTGGCCCCCCCTTCCTCCCCCCTTTTTGGTGTGCCATACTTTTTCTTCTACCCTGGATTTAGCTGATGTATTAGGTCTTCCCACCAATATAATGCCTTTTTTATTCAGAAGTAGTCCAACATAATCCCCCTTGTTTGTTCTGGGTGGCCTGGGTCCGCACATGGTCATCGATCCATTGGGTAAGCAATATATATACTGTATTGTGTGCTGTACTATCATTATTATTGGATTACATTGTTTCTGTACCTTATTGCAGGATTTGTTTTATAGATTAGCTCTACTGAGGAAGCGGTACTAACCAAAGACCAATCTATACTCTGCATTAACAGATACCCCTTGGGGGAACCCTAAGTATCTGTTTTATGTTTTTTGAATTTTAAAATGTACTTTGCTTGTCATTTTTATATGTAATACATTTTCTCTTTTACATAACATTGCATGTTGTGGTTTATCAGTACCGCGATATTCAATTATAATCCATTGGGCGCAAACTGTCTAGAGTCAGCCTCAGCAACATTCTCTATGTTCCCATTCCTCTTTGTTCCTCTATACTAATCCGGATGATTGTACTTTGTTATGACTAGTTAACGTATTTATCCGCAAATAACAAACACTTTTTTCATCTTAAAACAGAGGGTAAACATTATATATCATATATCATGTTTCACCAATAGGGGACGGGGATCAGGCAGTCCACCCCAGAAGCCACCCATTGGGGGGGTGTCAGGCTGACTCTCCCGAATCCCCTGGTCCTGGAACAATGCTCCCTGCATAGTCTGAAGTTCAGAAAAAAAAAGTCACTTGCCAACCCTTTCTACACCGCTCTTCCTTTGTCAGTGTCATTGTAAAACAAAGTTTTTAAATATCTTTATAGCTCCGTTTTTTTCTGGCTGCTCGCCTCCTCCTCTGAGTGTAGCTTTGATTGGAGGAGGAGAGCAGTCACATGACCTACTGTGTAACATCAGAGGAGAGCAGTCATGTGACCAGGTCAGTGACAAAAAACTGAGCTATTGAGGTAGATGGAACACAGGAGGAGCAGTGAGGAAGGGGCTGACAGTGATTTTTTTTTTTTTTACTTAACTGTAGAGAATGCTGGCAGTACTGTCCCAGGAGACTGGGGGTCTCATGGGAGTGCAGTGTGGCTGTGTACTGGATGGGGGAATGTATAATGGATGGGAGGATGTATAATGGATAGGGGGATATGTACTGGGTGGGGGTGTACTAGATGGGGGGATGTATAATGGATGGGGGGGGCTGTGTACTGGATGGGGGGATGTATAGTGGATGTGGGGGAATGTACAGTGGATGGGGGGCTGTGTACTGGATAGGGGGATGTGTACTGGATCAGGGGCTGTGTACTGGATGGGGGGGATGTATAATGGACAGGGCTGTATACTGGGGAGGGAGGCTGTATAATGGATGGGGGATGTATAATGGATGGGGGGATGTGTACTGGAAGGGGGGGATGTATAATAGATGGGGGGGGCTGTGTACTGGGGAGGGGGCTGTGAAAACATTTTTTCCTTAAACTTCCCTCTTAAAATGAGGGTGCGTGTTATACGCCCGTGCGTGTTATAAGCCGATAAATACGGTATTTCCTTTTTTATGTGAGGCCATATTCAAAAAACTTCTCTAACCTCTGCCACACTTCCTAGTAAAGCATGTTTCGGGCATTTGGTCAAATTAACTTGGGTGAGGTTAAAATAAAATTACAGTACAGTATATAATCTGATAAATGTTTTTAATTTAATTTTTATGGTCACTTTAACTAATAGAGTGGCATTTTGGGTCTGATTTTGGTTACCTGAGTAGACTGACATTTTACTGCTGTTTTACCTGCAGAACAATTTGTAACTGGATTGATTATTCTTAGGTTTTACAGACTGTACAGCCAAGAAAATTCCTCTGCTACTTCTTGTTCAGCTTTTCTACTTCCTAGCTCAAGTTTACTGCTTTCTGGATCACTTCCCAGCTAATTGGCAGGCTAAAAGGTAAAGAGGTGACACACAAAGCTTTATTGATGAACCAGGAGATAGATGAATCGTTCGCAAAGCTGTGAAGTGTATCATACCTATGACAATCATACATACATATGATGTGTAAAACAATATATACATTCCTCTCACCTTTCTAAGATGAGAATGAGGGACACCTATTAGCAAATGTATATAGGCATAGGACAGTAGGACACCCCCTTATAGAATTATTTAAAAAAAAATATTATTTAAACCCACAAGTGCTTTTTATTAACACTACTATTCCTTTATACGTTTTAAATTTTCAAATGCAACAATTTAGAAATTGGATGAAAGGTTTGACATTGGGAAACACTTTTTTAAAGATAAAAAGTGCACTTTATGTACAACGATTTAGATCAGATCAAAATGAGGGGCAAATTAGGAAGAATCAGGGACAGTGGGACATTATTCCAAATCAGATGATTATTCCAAATCTTGATTCTGAGCATGCATGGATTTTTAACCGATGGTTCGTGCCTACTAACGATCAGTTTTGACCTATCAGCTAGGAATCCATTGGTTAAATTTAAAGCAAGTTTGCTTTTTTTTTAACCGATTGTTAACCACTTTAGCCCCGGACCATATTGCTGTCCAAAGACCAGAGCACTTTTTGTGATTCGGCACTGCGGCGCTTTAACTGACAATTGCGCGGTCGTGCGACGTGGCTCCCAAACAAAATTGTCGTCCTTTTTTACCCACAAATAGAGCTTTCTTTTGGTGGTATTTGATCATCTCTGCGGTTTTTATTTTTTGCGCTATAAACAAAAATAGAGCGACTATTTTGAAAAAAATGCAATATTTTTTACATTTTGCTATAATAAATATCCCCAAAAAAGATATAAAAAAAATATTTTTTTCCTCAGTTTAGGCCGATACGTATTCTTCTACATATTTTTCGTAAAAAAAAAAATAGCAATTAGCGTTTATTGATTGGTTAGCGCAAAATTGATAGCGTTTACAAAAAAGGGGGTAGTTTTATGGCATTTTTATTAATATTTTTTTTTTACTAGTAATGGCGGCGATCAGCATTTTTTTCCGGTACTGCGATATTATGGCGGACACATCGGACACTTTTGACACATTTTTGGGACCATTGGTATTTTTATAGCGATCAATGCTATAAAAATGCATTGGATTACTATAAAAATGCCATTGGCAGTGAAGGGGTTAACACTAGGGGGCAGGGAAGGGGTTAAGCGTGTTCCTATTTGTGTTCTAACTGTATGGGGGGGTGGACTCACTAGGGGAAATCACTGATCTTCTGTTCATACATTGTATGAACAGAAAATCAGCGTTTCCCCCGCTGACAGGAACGAAAGGTATGTGTTTACACACATACCTCCCGTTCCCCGCTCTGTAACGAGCAATCGCGGATGCCCGGCGGCTATCGTACCCGCCCGCCGGGCACGTGCGCGGGACTCGGGGGCATGCGGGGGGAGCGCGCGCCAGCCGCTGGCGGCGCGCGCGCGCCCCCTAGTGCCCGAAAAGTTTAGGACGTAGAGCTACATGCTCCCGCGAGACCGCGCCACTGTCCCGCAGTAATATGACGGTGGGCGGTCGGGAAGAAGTTAAATAACCGATGGCGCCCACACACGATCGGTTTTGACCGATGAAAACGGTCCATCAGACCATTCTCATCGGTTTAAACGATCGTGTGTATGCGGCATTAGGCCCCATTCAAGCCTGTACATTGCAATAGCGTGGGGTAAATATGCATTTACTGCAATACACGATAACCCAAGATCTCTGATGTGGTGCATGACAGTAACATTGTGCCCTTCCAGTGTGCCCTAATGCACATGTTTTTTTTTTTCATATCACAATGCATTCATTTTAACCATCTATGTGTTGTAGTGTAGTGCATTAAAAAATGTGCAGATACATATTTTTATGCACTGAAATGGGCTGCCAATCCATTCAGAATAAATGGTCTGCTTTAAGGCAGCATGCCTTAAAGTAGAACTATAGGCAAAACTTATTTTTGTTTTTGTTTTTATTGTGAATGAGCTAAGGTAGGGTAGGGGAGGATTATAACCCCTGCTGGTTTATTTTTTCGCCATCTCTGCCACAATGGGGTGATTTACCTTCACTTCCTCTCCCATTGTCAAAACAGGAAGTGAGCGGAAATCCCTGCAAATGAAGGGAATCCATTGGGGACATCCCGGCCATCAGAACTAGTCCTCATTGGAAGATTTCCCTTTTTCTGGGGACAACCAAAAATTTGGGATTTTCATTTACTTTCACTTTCAAAGTTAATGATAAGCAGGACAAATAAAGAGGAGGAATCTCCCTAATGAGGGCACAGACAGCAATAAAGACGGATAGGTGTTCTAATCTTTCTCCACTTTATTCAAAACCTAATGAAAAGTTTTGCCTTTAGTTATACTTTAAAGGGTCACTAAAGGTATTTTCTTCTAAATAACAAACATGTTATACTTACCTCTACTGTGCAGCCTGTTTTGCACAGAGTGGCCCCGATCCACGTCTTCTGGGGGCCCTCGGCGGCTGTCTCGGCTCCCCCCGCAAAGACTCAACACCATAGCCGCTCACTGTATCACTCGGCCCCGCCACTTCATAGGATGTGATTGACAGCAGTGCAAGCCAATGGCTGCACTGCTTTCAATCAACCAATAAATGAGCCCGGAAGATGGCACAGAAGCCTGCGCGTTCACAGTGCGGGACTTTGGAAGGGTCAGGTAAGAAAAGGAGGGCCCGGGGGCGGGGCGCTAATACACAGATGTTTTTTCTTCTTAAAGTTGATGTCACAATGTAGAGTATAAGATTTCCTATCATCTGTGCCCAGCCTTGCCACACAAAGTTAATCCAGCGCTGAGTAATCCTCTTGTAATGTTCAGTGCAAATTAACAGAATTCCAGATAAAAACTTGCCAAATTATAAAGTCTGTTTCTCTGTTTTTGCTTTCAGTGACAGGTTATTTACAAATCTACCTTGGACATGTTTATCATATGTTATGTTTTGTTTATCATAACATGAGGTGATCCAAAGTTCATTGTATATTACCAAGATATGTTATGTGGAGGAGGGGTGGTTTTTTCACTTTTTATACCTCATGTTATGATAAACATAACATAACATATGATAAACATGTCCAAGCTAGATATGTAAATATGAAGAAGAGTGCACAAGAAAAAGGGGGAGGGCCACAATCAGAGGATAACAATAGTGCACTTCTCGGCGCCGAGGACACAGATTACTTTTATCAAAGGAATAGATTAAAATAATATAATATATAATATATATATATATATCTAAAAATCAAAATTAAATTAAATAAGTGAAATTCAATTAAATATTGATCCCACTCAGAGCAATTAAGCAATATATATATATATCTAAGCAGCTGTTTAAAAATAAATGAATAAATTCATCTATTCAAGATATAAAACAAGGTATCAAAAACATAAGCCAAAAAAACATTTTCTGGTTAAAAATGATAAAACAGCGCATAAAAAAGTCCAATATAGATCAGGATGTTGAAAGAAAGTCCATAGATCAGTGAATCAGGTTTAAAGTGATTTGAAGGAAGCTTCATGGAATAGTTATACACCCTCCACCGGTTTCCAATCTCCACCAAACGTGAGGCACACTCCCCCGCAGGGGTTCAAACTCACCAGAAACTCAAAGAAAACAGGCCTTAAACATAAGACGTCCTGATCAAACCTCCAACACCATTCCAGAAGCAGCAAGGGTTAAATGAGTCAAACTCCAATATATGGATCATAGAAAAAAGCAAAAAGCACCAAAATAGTGTAATACTGCTTTAATAAAACATTTTCTTCATATAACATCCCGCTTCCTATCTACGTACATTGAAAAGATTAAAATGAACATTAAGTATAAAGGGTGTAATTCACCGCTCTCCTCCGCTCTCAGGGGGTCGCGATTGTGCCTCAATGCACGCTGCTCGAGACTTCAATTTGATCATCGCCACTGAGATTGAAGTCTCGAGCAGCGTGCATGTTTTATTAAAGCAGTATTACACTATTTTGGTGCTTTTTGCTTTTTTCTATGATCCATATATTGGAGTTTGACTCATTTAACCCTTGCTGCTTCTGGAATGGTGTTGGAGGTTTGATCAGGACGTCTTATGTTTAAGGCCTGTTTTCTTTGAGTTTCTGGTGAGTTTGAACCCCTGCGGGGGAGTGTGCCTCACGTTTGGTGGAGATTGGAAACCGGTGGAGGGTGTATAACTATTCCATGAAGCTTCCTTCAAATCACTTTAAACCTGATTCACTGATCTATGGACTTTCTTTCAACATCCTGATCTATATTGGACTTTTTTATGCGCTGTTTTATCATTTTTAACCAGAAAATGTTTTTTTGGCTTATGTTTTTGATACCTTGTTTTATAGATATGTAAATAACCTGTCACTCAAAGCAAGAAGAGAGAAAACTGACGTTTTATTTAGGCAGGTTTTTATCTGGAAGGCTGTTCATTTTACTGAGCATTGAAAGAGGATTACTCAGATCTGGATTAACTCTGTGTGGCAAGACTGGGCACAGATGATAGGAAATCTTATACTCTACATTGTGACATAAAAAATTTTTTTTTTTTGGGGGGTTTACATACACTTTAATGCATAGAATGCATTAAGGTGAAAAAAAACATTACCTTTACAACCCCTGTAATGGACACAAATTGTCTGCCTTAACATGTGTTTTATGCCAATGCATGATCTTAATCCTGTTTTTATGTTTTTAATTGTGTTCTTTATACCAACATTTCTATTATCTGTTTAGACTAAAGCCTCCCGGCGGTAAAAAAAATCTGAGAAGGTCAGAGAATCGCTGCCTTGATCTGTTGGGTAATGGCTTGAGACACTGTCTGGGGATGTGACAGCTGACATGATCATTTACAAATGAAACCTGCTCATCAGGTGCTCAGGAACTGAATCATATGACACAACTGCAGCCATACGCCTCTGCTGACAGTCAGAGGAAGGGGGGGATGCTTGCAGTCTGCCATTGTGACAAGACATTCATAAACATCCTGCCAGGCTTCATTGAAGTTTGACACTATGTTTTGATATGTGCAAAGGACGGCAACTGCTTAAAAGGGTTTGATGAGGCTAATTTGCATCTAATTTAGGGGTTAATACACTGTGACATTTCCAGCCTTACCTGGAGTGCATTGTAATGTGTTCGCAGAGAACTGTCCCTCACCCTTTTACAAGCTGTGAGATGAGTCTATGTACTTTTATCACTAGTAAACGCAATTAAAATGAAGTTTAGGTGAGATATACAGTAGATGCATACAATAGGAGCACACAACATGGAAGTAAAAAAAAAAATGAAAACACCCTCATATGTGCAAATACTTTTGCAATGGTGTTTACTTCCACAACACAGTCATACTAATATGTGCAAATTCAGTCATTTTAAAGTAGAGAAATATTTCCCATTTTTGGGACCCCAGTGCAATGTCAAATTGTATATAAAAAGTAAAATGCTAAATGCTCAAGGCAGCGATTTTCTACAGAATGTAGAGCCTTTGATTTATTGACAACACTGGGGACCTAATTTACTAAACCAAATGCACACACATTGCGCATCAAATGTTTGCGGACAAGCAAATTATAGCCTTGGACAGAAAGTGGACAAAAAGGTAACAATGCCTGAAAGAAATGAAAACTAATTCCACTACCACATCTAAGCCCCCATTCACACCGGTGTGACTTGTCATGTGATTTGACAGTTCCAAATCAAATGATAATTCGCACCCCATTGCCGGCAATGGAACCGTTCATACCACCACGACTCATGTCGCAGCGATTATGAAAAAGGTTCCTGCATTACTTTTTACTGATTTAATTGTGACTTGCATAGAAATCTTGTAAATATATTTTCCAGCTGCAATGAAATCGGCAGTGCAAATCGCACTGATATATGGCTTTCAAATCGAGCTGGAGTAGCGCTTTTTCAAATCCACACTGGTGTGAACCAGGGCTAAGGACTGTATGTAGCGCACCCCATGTAGGTTCCGCTGAAGAATTGAGATCCACCACCCTGCACATCTAATTTTCACAGGCTCCCAGTCAGAAAACAGTCTGGTACTTTGTATTTTATTGAGGGGATAGAACTTGGATGGGGATATGGGTATTATGGGATGCCCACTTGACTGCAGAAAACTCTTCAGGGACAACTTTCCTATATACAGCCTATATACACTTCTTCTTTTCCTCCAGCACTTCACTTGCTTGCACAAAAACACAGACTGGGACACTTTTAGTGACTCTGGCAAAGCACTCAGCCATGTCAAAGCAGAAGTCCTTAACAAGCAGTGACCCAGGCCCGTTTGGTTGTGTAGCAATGCCCAGTGTCCTGTTGCTTGGCTGTAGCTGACCCTTTCACTAGCCCTCCTGGCTACTTCTCCTCAGTTCTCCAAACTGACACTCTTCCCACAGTCCTCCCAGACTGACACTTGTCCCACAGTCCTCCCAGACTGCACACTCACCAGCCCACCCGACTGACTCTTGGACGTGCTGACTCTCTCCCACTATCCTCGCTCCTGCTCCCATACCTCCAGGACAGGACTCCTCCATGTACTGTAGAGGATCCTTCCATCACCTGAGCCCCAGACCCGAGATGACCCCCCCCCAAAGGGGTATCTTCAATTGCCACCGGCAACCTCCTTAGCACTCCTCCATTTTCCACCCAACTGCCCTTTCTGCCATTACCCAGGAGTATATAAGAGATGACCGTCACTTGCCAGCCCACCTGTGGGGGATTGGCTGGGGCTCTCCTCAATACTTCAAGCAGCTCCTCCTAACCTCCCACTCTTTGGATGCTTCTCCAAGGTTCCAGCAAGTAGGGGGAGGTACAGTATTAGAGGTGCTGCTTGCAGAGTCATTAAGCCTCCCTGAGTCACTCAGCACTGACCCAGATTCAACACATTCTGGCTCTCACCCAGGGTAAAATTTACTTACACTAACAACTATGTACATCCTATTCTAGCACTCTAGAGCAGGGGTCTCAAACTCAAATTACCTGAGGGCCGCAAGACAAGTTTTCATATCCCATGGGGGGTCGCATGCAAACTTTCAAACTTCAAAAACAGTACTGGTGTCAGCGAACGTATTATTAACCCCCAGCTCTGTGTCAGCGGACGCATTATTAACCCCCAGCACTGGTGTCAGCGGACACATTATTAACCCCCAGCACTGGTGTCAGTGGACGCATTATTAAACCCTAGTATTGGTGTCAGCAAACGCATTATTAACCCTGACCACTGCACTGCACACGGACCACTACACACGGACTACTGCACACGGACCACTGCACACAGACCACTGCATACGGACCACTGCACACGGACCACTGCACACGGACCACTGCACTGCACACTGACCACTACACTGCACACTGCCGACAGACCACTACACTGCCGACAGACCACTACACTGCCGACAGACCACTACACTACACACTGACCACTCACCATCATGGCACAGCACATCAAGGCTCAGAGCCCAGCAAATTAGGGCACAGCACATCAGGGTACAGGGCACAGCACATCAGGGTACAGCACATCAAGGCACAGAGCCCAGAAAATAATGGCACATGACGCAGCACATCAGGGCACAGGGCACAGCACACCAGGGTACAGGGTACAGGGCACAGCGCACATGAGGGCACAGCGCACATGAGGGCACAGCGCACATCAGGGCACAGCCCACATCAGGGCACAGCACACATCAGGGTACATGGCACAGCACATCAGGGTACAGGGCACAGCACATCAGGGTACAGGGCACAGCACATCAGAGCACAACAGGGTACAGGGCACATCAGAGCACAGCACATAGGGGTACAGCACAACAGGCCACATCAGGGTACAGAGCACGGCACATCAGGACAGGACATATCAGGACAAGGCACATGGCACATCAGGGTACAGGACATGGCACATCAGGGTACTTGGCACATGAAACAGCACATCAGGGTACAAAGCCCAGCAAATCAGTGTACATGGCACACATCAGGGCACATGGGGCATATCAGGGTACATGAGAGCACATCAGGCACAGCACATCAGTACAGGGCACATGGCACATCAGGGTACAGGGCACAGGGTACCCTGATGCACAGAGCCCAGCACATCAGGGACACATCAGGGTACATGAGGCACATCAGGGTACATGGGGCACATGGCACATCAGAGCACATCAGGGTACTTGCGGCACATGGCATATCAGGGTACATGGGGAACAATCAGAGCACATCAGGCATACCTCCCAACTTTTCAACTTCAGAATGAGGGACAAATGAGCATACCTCCCAACGAAGTTGTTGAGTGGGGGGGGGGGGGTCCAGAGATCATAGTTGATGAGCGGGGGGGTCTGTGGATCTGAGTTGTTGAGCGGGGGAGGTTCCGGGGATCTGAGTTGTTGAGCGGGGGGGTTCGCAGATCAAAATTGTTGAGCGAGGGGGTCCACGGCTCGGAGTTGTTGAGGGGGGGGGGCCGCAGATCAAAGTTGTTGAGGGGGGGGTTCCACGGCTCGGAGGTGTTGAGCGGGGATTTACCGCGAATCGCAGGGATTTACCACAAATCGCTTCCGCGGCACCCGCCCTGCCTGCGGGCCATTTATTACCGGTCCGCGGGCCGTAAATGGCCCACGGGGCAGTACTTTGAGACCCCTGCTCTAGAGGGTACTACAAATATGGCCCCTCAGTTTACATTCAGCTGCCTACCAGCTGCTGCTACCGACATTGTAGCAGCCACTATCTCACTGTGAATGACAGCATTAAAATGTTACTTTAACTAATGGGTCACATCATTTTAAAGGGGGCTACCCTTCCCATAGTAAGGATATGTGGCCTAGTATGGTTCAAGAGGGGGGATGCATCCCCTTTCCTGGCCAACCAGGCTGCATGCTCAATAAAGTGTGGAATCTTTTATCTTGTTTTTGTATGGGGTTTAAGGGGGTTTCCATTAACAATCACAATATCATATCTTTTTAATCAGTTTGGCAAATGTCCCACAAATCTAACCCAATCATATTTGGATTGTGCCTGATGTAAATACATTGTATACATATTGTAACTGGTAGCATGAGTGTTAGTAAGGTTGAAGGTTGTGTATAGTACACAGTGTGACACATGTAGGCACAATTGGAGGAATAGCTCCAGTGTCAATACCACTATGACAAAGGCAGATAAGTTACCTTTTTTGAAGCTCACATAAGAGATCTGGAGACGTAGATTGAAACACTGAGGGGAACTGACAACTTTAAATGGAGTCTTCTTCTCAATGACAAAGCAACAATTAGGGAAGATGTCAAGAAGAAGGGGTTAGGGTTATAAAGTGATAAATTTGGGTTGAATGAGAGGATTCCTTTATCAGAAGAACCAATAAAAAAATTGTCACCTGAATCACCTCAACTGAATGGCTTGCTGTCTCCCTAGTGCCAGGGTTTGGCATGTAGTGGACAATGTAGACAAATGACAGGGCAGGCCTGGACATGATCATGTTGGAATCATGCAGAATACATGGTAGATGGAGAATGTTTAATAATATATTTAGAGAATTAGGCTGTAAGTTGATGTTAATAACCTCTACACACGATAGGTTAGTCTGATGAAAACGGTCTGATGGATTTTTCCATCAGTTATCCGATGAAGCTGACAGATGATCAGTCGTGCCTACACACCATCAGTTAAAAAAACGATCAGTTTAGAACACAGTGACGTAAAACACAACGACGTGCTGAAAAAAATGAAGTTCAATGCTTCCAAGCATGCATCGACTTGATTTTGAGCATGCGTGGATTTTTAACCGATGGACGTACCCACAGACGATTGTTTTTTTCTATAGGTTTTTTATCCATCAGATGATTTTCATATTTTTTTAACCTATGGATAAATAACCGATGGGTGAATGGGGATGAGATAGTAGGTGATGGCGCCTCTCAATTAATTAATTACAATGTGTAAATAAAATTAAAAAATAAAAATACATAAAGTGCTTATCCAATATATCCTTATAGTGAGGTCCACATAGGACTTGGTATTGGTGTGTGAATCAAACCATGTATTGAACCAAAAAACTTGTAAACAAAGTGACCATAGTGGTGGTTCAGGAAAAAAATAATTAATAATAAAAATAATAAATATGATAAATAAATAATAAATAAATGAACAGTTAAAGTGCTCTGTGCCGTGAAAATCAACTGCTACTATTTTTTTTACAGTCCATGCAAAAAAAGGTGCTTTGTGCTTCATATAGTATATTGCAGATGACAGTGTTCACTCTGTGATCCCTCTTTTTATGCTCTATTGGGTCCCTCACTCACAAGATCCAGGTACCCAATTAAGGGTAAGAAGCCTTCACAGTTTTAGCCCTGTGTTGCTCTCTGGCAAGTATCCACTTGTTTGGACCCCTTCAGTCTGACATATAGCTCAGAAGAGAGAGAATGCCCACATAGTATAGTATTGTTGATAAAAATGTATTTTACATAAAAGGTCAGGTACTCACATTAAGGATATGTTGGATAAGCACTTTATGTATTTTTATTTTTTAATTTTATTTACACATTGTAATTCATTAATTGAGAGGCGCCATCACCTACTATCTCATCCCCATTCACTTTCCACTTTCCACTTCGGTGGAATTACATGTAGGGGCAGCCACTTAATAATATATACATCTATATTAACACCACTGGCACACTTAAAAATATCAGGTCCGTAGCGCGGGTTCTACCTACCCCCTTCTTCCAAATAACCGATGGGGCCCACACATGATCGGTTTGGTCTGATGAAAACAGTCCATCAGACCGTTTTCATCAGACTAACCTATTGTGTGTACGCAGCATTAGGCTCTGTACCTGCTGTAGCTTCCACTTTCCCTGTGCAATGAGCTTCCTCCCTTTAACCATGTGTCAGTTTAAAGTGGTTATAATGCCTAATACACATGGGTCGGTTTATTGAACCAACCGATAGGCCCGTGTGTATGTCAGCTGGTCTGACAGAAGCCAGCCGTTTGGCTGGATCCTGTTGGATGAGCACACTGGAAAACCAGAAGCCGACCAGCTTCCAATCAGCAATTTCAGTGGAGATCGATGTACTAACATTGGACTGTTAGTACAATGGCTGCGACTGAAGCTGTCAGTTAAAACGGAAAACAACCCATTAATGTGTGCTAAGCTTAAAAGCTCAGTTTTTTTTTACCTTCATACATTCTATGCATGAAGGTAAAAACCTACTCTGTGCAGCTTACCCCCCCCCCCCCCCCACCTCGATCCAGCCCTATCTCGATCCACCAATGTGCACAAGTGCTTCAGGTTTCTAGGGACTCTGCCTCCTCAGTGGCTGAGACAGTCAATGGCTCCAACCGCTGTAAATCGCAGCCACTGAGTCAATCAGGAGAGAAATGGGGTGGGGCTGAGCCGCGGCTCTGTGTGTGAATGGACACTCAGAGCCATAATTCGGGAGTGAGCCTGCTTGGGTGCCCCCATTTTAAGCTGCTTACTCTTGGGAAACTCGGCAGGATGGAGGGGCCAAGAGCACCAGTGAGGGATCTGACATGTTTGGATTATTTTTTATTTTTAAAGAGACTTTAATATCACATTATCACTACATTCTAGGCCATATTCTGTCCGTATGGGTACTTCTAAGCTCCCCTTTTTTGCATACAAACAACTGTTCACTTCCTCTGATATTATATTCAGAAAACCTTTTTAAGCCTGCTTTGTGCAATTCAAGATACCCTTACCAAAGACCTTAAAGGATTTGTAAAGGGGAAAAAAAAATTCACCTTAATGCAATCTATGCATTAAGGTGAAAAAACATCTGATAATGCCGCCCCCCCGAGCCCCTGTGTTACTTACCTGACCCCTCGAAAGTCCCGTGCTCGGTCCCGAGATCCTCTTTGGCTCTCAGCCTGGCTGCTGATTCGCTCGAGCGGATGCATTGGCTGGCGCTGCTGTCAATCACATCCAGTGACGTGGTGCGCTGAGGGGCAAGCCCGAGTGATAGTGTTAGTGGCTATGGCCGCTCGCTGTATCACGGGAGCGCGCCCACAAGGACTCATCACCATGCAAGCTCTCTCGCATAAATGTGTTGAGTTCTTGCGGGAAGGACCAGAGACAGCCACCGAGGGACCCCAGAAGACGTGGATCGGGGCCACTCTGTGCAAAACGAACTGCACAGTGGAGATAAGTATAACATGTTTGTTATTTTAAAGAATTTTTTTTTTTCCTTTATTGACCCTTTAATCTGTGACTTTGTTCCCAGGTTCCAACTCTGTGACCTTGCTCATAATTTCCAGTTCCAGTATCTAATTCCTGTTGATGACTAAAGTTGGGAGGAACACTACCCCCCCCCCCCCTCGGTTCAGTTAGTGCCAAAACTCTTGAACATTGCAAAAGTTCAGACCCAAACCCCAAACCCCATTGAAACCTATGGAACGCAAATTGAAACAATCACAAGTCCCCATTTTTAAAGGCTTATATACAAGTTAATGGCCATAAAATGGTATGGTGACCCAGACACTGCTGCCCCCCAGCAGTGCCTGGGTCCCCATACCATTTTATGGCCATTAACTTATCAATGCAATATTTTTACAGGAGCAGTGATTTTAATTATGCTTTAAGTGAAACAATAAAAAATAAAAAAACAACTTTAGATAAAGTGAGGGGCCTTAGTCTGCCTGTAAAGAGTGGGGTCCCCTCCAAAATTCATACCAGACCCTTATCCGAAAGTTCAGAAAAGGGGGGACAAATCAGCAGCCCTCCCTTTCTGAACCATACCAAGCCACATGCCCTCAATATGAAGGGGATTGCTTTGGAGTGAGGGAGGGCTCTACTGCATGCTGGAATAAGGGACTGGTATGGATTTTGGGGGTGGCTTTTTTCAATTTTGGCATTGGGTTCCCCTTAAAATCCATACCAGACCCAAAGAGCCTGCTATGGATTGGGGGGACCCTCACAATGTTTTTTTTCTTTTTTTTTTCTGTTGGAGCAATGTTTTTTTTTTCATTCATCTGTCAGCGGGGAGGCCTGTTGACATCTGATGACTCAACCATTGTTAAGGACGCAGCGGCCAGCTTCCCATCCCACTCCTTAACAACCAGCTATTCACTGTGCCCTGATTGGGCAAAACCTTGCCCAGTCAGGGCTTAGAATACACTGTGCAGCGCGCAGTGCATTGTAGGAAACTTGGTGGATGAACATCCCACCGTGCGCCCTGCAAATTCGGGTGTTTGCCGCACGGGCGAACAGGTGATGTTCATGCCAAACTTTTGCTTAGCTCGAACTGTTTGCGCAACTTTATTGATGACCTTTTTTACCCCTGGCCATGATTTTTGTTTGCTGCCTGGGCCATCTCTTTAGTTTTTAATACTATTTCTGTCCTTCGCCTGCCTTGACCTCTTGATTGTTTTTTACAATAAATGTATCTCAGTTCTGTACTTTGTTTCCTTCCTGCTAGCTGTCAGTTGCTGTCAGTCTGGATGTAGCCGATGGCCCTGATCTAAGAAGTACTCGGCAGCACTTTGCAGAGAGGGCTAGTGAACAAAAATAGAAAACACGTTGATGTACTGTAACTAGTAATAATAAACATAGCTACTGGCAACCCATAGTAAGACAAACTAAATAAACATGAAAACTATATATATTGCTGCATTAACATAGTCAAAATAGATTGCTAAAAAGACAAGTCCAAATCAAAATGAAATTTGGCAAACGGAAAATAAAATATATGAAATACAGGTAGTTCAAATGCAATATGTGTCTTAAAGGGGTTGTAAAGGTAAAATATGTTTTCCTTAAATAGCTTCCTTTACCTTTTTCCTTTTTACCGTTTTCCTTCACTTACCTCATCCTTCGATTTTGCTTTTAAATGTCCCTATTTCTTCTGAGAACTCCTCACTTCCTGTTCTTCTGTTTGTAACTACACACAGTAATGCAAGGCTTTTTCCCTGGTGTGGAGAAAGCCTCTTGGGGTGGGAGGGGGTGAGCAGGAGTGTCAGGACGCCCACTAACACACAGCTCCATTCTCTATCTGCAAAGTAGAGAGTGAAATGGAAGGATGAGGTAAGTGAAGAAGGACTGCACTAAGATAAAGGTAGCTATTTAGGGAATTTATTTTTTACCTTTACAACCCCTTTAAGTAATTTTGAGAAAACACCACTGATATTGTGCAAAAGTAGTACTATTTCAAATGTAGTCACCACGTGAATTGTAAGAAATGCACTCTTCGCATGGGTTTGCATCGCACCGGCCCTTACCAGACTAAAATGACCCCACTACAGAGTCTGATTCACCTGTTATTCTAACACATGAATATGCTTGTATCCAATCCATTCCATTGTATGTTTAGGGTTGTTGTTCTGCTCAAAGGTGAACCTCTGCCCCAGTCTCAAGTCTTTTCCAGACCCTAACAGCTTTTCTTCTAAGATTGCCCTATGTATGGCTCCATCCTGCTGAAGAAAAGCATCCCCACAACATGATGCTGCCACCACCATGTTTCACAGTGGGGAATGGTGTGTCCAGGGTGATGTGCAGTGTTAGTTTTCTTTTAGGCCAAAAAGTTAAATTTCGTTAAATCTCATCTGACCAGAGCACCTTCTCCCACATGTTTGCTGTGTCCCCATCATGGCTTCACGCAAACTAAAAACTGGACTTCTTATTGATATTTTTCAACAATGGCTTTCTTTTTGCCACTCTTCCATAAAGGCCAGATGTGGAGTACATGACTAGTAGTTGTCCTGTGGACAGATTCTCCCACCTGAGCTGTGGATCTCCTCCAGAGTTACCATGGGCCTCTTGGCTGCTTCTCTGATTAATTCTCTCCTTGCCTGGCCTGTCAGTTTAGATGGACGGCCAAGTCTTGGTAGGTTTGCAGTTGTGCCATACTCTTTCCATTTTTTGAATGATGGATTGAACAGTGCTCTGTGAGTATTTAAAAGCTAGGGATATTTTTGTATAACCCAACCCTGCTTTAAACTTCACCACAACTTTATCCCTGACCTGTCTGGTGTGTTCCTTGGCCTTCATGATGCTGTTTGCTCACTAAGGTTCTCTTATAAACCTCTGAGGACTTTACAGTACAGCTGTATTTATAGTGAGATTAAATACAAATGCACGCCAATCTTTTAATTTTTTTTCTCATTTTGAAAGCCATTTATAATTTTCCTTCCACTTCACAATTATGTGCCACTTTGTGTTGGTCTAATACATAAAATCCAAATAAAATACATTTTTGGTTGTAACATGACAAAATGTAAAAAATTTCAAGGGGTTTGAATACTCTTTCAAGGCACTGTATATTCAAATATCCACATATAATCAAAGCAAGGAAAGCCACATAGTGTAAATTAGTTAAAAACGTTAATGTAAACACATGATATACATTCTAATCGCATAATAAAGCCCATCAAAAGTCCCAGTTTCAAATTGTACAGCAAATGTTCCAACTCCAAAGGAGCATGGCAGTGTCGCATGCGTGGGCTCGGCCCAAGTGAATATTTTTAGGTTCCTTAGACTTTGTGCCTTGTGGAGGGTTCAAGACTACTATGACATGGGGTACTCTTGCATTTAAACTAGAATGAGAGTATGAAGGTGTGGTCAATAATGGTCAAGCACTAATAAGGGGAGAAGTGGGAGAAGATTGGGGTAAAGTTATGAAAGTTGACGAGATGTTACAAAACATTCACAAATACAGTACTACTTGTTGGGCAGCAAAGTGGTGTAGTGAGTAGCACTCTCGCCTCGCAGTAAAAAGGGTCGCTGGTTCGAATTCCGACCACGCCTGGAGTTTGCATGTTCTCCCTGTGCCTGCGTGGGTTTCCTTTAAGTACTCCGGTTTCCTCCCACACTCCAAAGACATGCTGATAGGTTAATTTGCTTCTGCCTAAATTGGCCCTAGTATATGAATGTGAGTTAGGGACCTTAAATTGTAAGCTCCTTGACGGTAGGGACTGATGTGAACGTACATTGTATATGTAAAGCGATGCGTAAATTGACGGCGCTATATAAGTACCTAAATAATAATAATACACCAATAAATTATATTGTAAATCTAACTTCAAAATGCCACATTGGATTAAGATGTTTGTTCAGAAAAGTCAAACAAGCAAAATGGCATAGCTAGAAACTTTGATTCAGGAAGAACACTATATTTAAATTGGTATTGCAGAATCTTGGATTCATTCTTCACATCTTTTGGCTGCTAATATTCCTGGCCAGGCTCTTTTTGAGAAGGAAAAACATGTAAAACGGAGCTGATGTGTCTGTCTCTATGTAAAAGATGATCTTGATTAAGAGGGGGAGTGCGGTTGTAATAGGTCATTAGAGTTTGCATACTGCTAAGATATTTATTAGGGTATGTTAATGGTCCCCCAATATTAATGAGAAGGTAGAGATTGAGTTCCACAATTAAAAAGGGCTGCTCAGGCTGGGAGATTCAAAGTAATTGGAGATTTAACTTCAATGAAAGTGACTGTTGTAATGGCACTGCTAAAACAGTAAAAGGAAGACATTTTGACAATTTATGGACATTTCTGAAAACACAGGATTCTATGTATATATTTTTATTTTTTCTGTTGGTTGAACTTGAAGGGCATGTGTCTTTTTTTCACCAGACGAGATATGTAACAATGTACAGTATTATGCAGATGGGCAAACGTTTTGTAGACTCCAGCTAATCAGGTTGGGGAAACAGAAAAAATGCAATTCTACTCTCTTTATTTTGATGGTCAATATGAGTCTTTAATTAACCCTTTGGCGGTTTAATAATTTTACAAATTTAAAGTGGTTGTAAAGCCACGTTGTCATGTTCAAACTATTGCATCTGTTAAATAATGTTATGTGCCCCAGTGTATGTGCTTTATAAAAAATGTGTTGTTTTGTACCTTATTTCAGAATGCCTCTTTTAGCGCTCATATGACTACTCGCTGCTCTTCTTTCCAGATCTGACTACTACAGTGGGGAGTGCGGAGAACTGCTGATGTCAGCCGGGAGGGGGAAAGGAGAAGTGGAGAGCGGCGGTCAGTCACGTGAGCACTGAGATGTGCTCTAAAATAAGGTACAAAATGGCATATTTTTTATAAAGCACATACACTGGGCACATAACGTTATCTAACACAGGGGATTGTATGATAATGACAAAGCTATGATAGCAATAAGAAAGAAGGGGTGGGGAGCACAGCGGCACTGTCACTAGCTGACAGGCAGGGAGGCAGAGGGCAAAGTAGAGATAGCAGATGACAGAGGCACGTAAACTGACCACGGTATCAGGGGTGCAGCAGCCATGATGAACATGGTCAGTTTACAGGGGGTGTGGGCAGCACCAGGCAGGATCAGCCAAGTCTTTTAGATAATACAGGGGGCCAAATTACACAGCACAACATTGTTCTGCTATTTATGCTTTAAGGGAACAGGATATTTTTTTTTAGGGTTACAAACACTTTAATTTCCCAATTTTGACAAAATAACATTGACAGATTTTAGTATATATAAGATGCCCTTTGCTCAATCCTTAGATGCAGATGTGATCCATGATTCAAGGAGAAGCACCCCACCGGCACAAAGGCAAAGTAATATCAATGTCTTTAATGCACTTCTTTTCACAGCTGCATCTGAGGTGTGAATTGAGGTATCTTTCAGACAATTTTCTCTTGTCTGAAGAAGGTAAGATTATGAAGCATGTAATACCACTGATTCAGTATTGCAAAAATTATTCACATCATTAGTGTGCCAGCTGCGACACAAGATTTTCATGCTGCAATCGAAAGTGCCTGGTGTAACATACTGGCTTTGTTTTTAGAAAAACAAAATAATAGATCGCACAATCATATAATCCATTTTTGTTTTTCAGTCAATAGAACGTTTCGTTTTCGACTCATCTATGGCCGCCCTAACACGGTCCTGCCCCACCCCTTGCCCTTGTTCAGAGTAGTGCAGGGTTCTTAAACCCGTGGCACTTTTGTCAGGCATACCTTATGATAAAGGTAGCCTAATCATCTGTGATATGTTACAGTAATGAACTGCAAAGAGCAACCAATGTAAATGACATTTAAAGATAGATTACTTCTAACTGGTTCCCATTTGCCTAATGGACTCCATACACTAACTAATCCTGATAGGTTGAAAGTTGAAAAACTCTTGATAGGATTATTTCACACCTTTTCACAATGATAATTTTTTTTCAAAATCTCATTGGACATAAATAAATAATTGTCACTTAAAGCAGAGTTCCATCCAAAAGTAGTAGTTGCGCTTTAAGAACTCCTTACCCCCTTACATGCCACATTTGGCATTTTTTTTTGGGGGGGGGTAAGTATCTAGATACCCAGCACCCACTTCCACTTGGGCCGCCTAGGCGACTCAAGCAGAAGTTCTCCTCTAGTCCCAGAAAATTGCCTGGCCATTGAGGAGGCGCAGCGTGGCTTGTGCATGCACAGTGCGCACCCGACTGTGAAGCTGCAAGCTGTCACAGTCGGGTGCCCACACTTGTGATGCCAGCACTGGGGAGAGGTGAGGGAGGGAACCAAGGGATTGGGCGGCCGCAGCGCTGGATCATGCAACAGGTGAGTGTGTGTTTTTTAAAGCTCAGCAGCTACACTTTTTGTAGCTCTGACTATTAATAAACACAAAAATGACTGGAACTCTGCTTTAAAAACTTTAAAATAGGATTCCTATTCAGATGTGTTAGCTTTATAAGTTGAGCCTAATCTCTATATAAAATAATACTTCATTTGTAAGAATTTCTGTTCCTTTTTTTAAAAGGAGCATTCTTAAGTACATATAATATAGGATAGTGTGCTGAAGAGTGACAACAACAACTGCAGACCTAAAAAAAAAAAAAAAAACCTGAGACTGGTAATACATGGTAAAATTCAATGGCCCTGACGGCACAACCCTAGTTACCAAAGTCGATTTTTCAGGCTGGGTTCACACTGCAGCATGCTCCAGCTCCCAGCAGGGGTCTGGTGTGTGACAATTCATTATAACAAGTCCAGTTTCAGCCTGAATTCGGACCTGAAATGGACGAAAAGACGTACAGGGCTCCTGTGCAATTCGCATCGGAGGCGTTCCGGAGATGTGTGACCCGGCTCCATAGAGAGCTGGTCACAATCTCATGCTATGGGAACTAGATGTGGGGACACCCAATTTGCAAAAGTGTGAACCCAGACTTAATCTGCTTTTGCCAAAGGCAAATTTTTGAACAAACAGTGATTACATC
The DNA here is from genome assembly GCA_029574335.1 of Rana kukunoris. NCBI lineage: Eukaryota > Metazoa > Chordata > Amphibia > Anura > Ranidae > Rana > Rana kukunoris. The sequence continues at coordinate 233,782,448 of CM056051.1, forward strand.
CAGTTAGATACAGACACTATTTGGGTATTCTGACAGCCACATGTGCATGTTTTGGCTTGAATGGAGTGATCTATTAGATTTATCAAATTCAGCCCTATACTATACATACATAGCAAACCTAAGGACTCCATTAGAAATGCGTTACCCTCTGAAGAGCAAACCCACTATGGGGTTGATTTATATAAAACTGGAGCATGTTTTTTAGTCAATTTCAGGCTAAAAATAGTGCCTGTAAAGCACCTGAAAAATGCCTCATCTGCAATCCCAATGTGAAAGCCAGAGTGCGTTTACACTGAAGCAGTGCTCTTGCAGGATGTTAGAAAAAGTCCTACAAGCAGCATCTTTCGGGCGGTGGACGAGTGGTGTATACACCGCTCCACCGCTCCTGCCCTATACACCGGTCCACCGCTCCTGCCCATTGAAATCAACAGGATTTATTCAGCCGTAGGTGGGGGTTAAAAGCGCCCCAGTAGCATCCGAAAAGCGACGCTATTACAGCAATAAAGTGCTGCTAATATTAGCAGGGCTTTAGCCCTATAGCCCCCCCCCCCCCCCGCCCCAGTGCGAAAGTGTCCTAATTGAACAAGCTGAAGTTAGAAGCTGATTGGCTACCATGCAAAGCTGCACCAGATTTTGCACTTTACAGTTTTAGTAAACCAACCCCACTATGCCTAATGCACACATTTCTGAAAAACGCCTGTGAGTGTAAGTGGTTACTGCAGTGACCACTGGCTGGGAACCAAAGACATTGAAAGTGAAAAACATATTTCACCAGAACACCAAGTATCTCCAAAGTGGATCCAAAGCTTTATTCAGCGATCACATCATAGTTACAGAAGCAGTGTTTTAGAGCTATGCAGGATCCCTTCATTAGGCTGGTGATGTTCGATGAAGGAGTCCTGCATGGCTCCAAAAAATTGCTTCGAAAACTATGATGTGATCACTGAATAAAGCTTTGAAAATCCTTGTTCTGCTGGTGACATACATTTCACCCTCCGAAGAGTGATCCATGGTGGATCACTTTCCAGAGGGCATTTGACAGATGGTGAGAAGGCGTTACGTCACCTCCTCCCTGCCTCTTTAAACCCCTAACCCCAACAGTGGTTGCGGAGTGGCCCCATTCAGTTAAATGGATTGCATTCAATAGGCAATAGTGCCTGCCAAGCACAATAGGGGGTTAATTCTTGCAGGGCTGTGATGCAGGCGTATATCCCCCATTTTCTGCGTTGCAGCTTTTAAGGGAGCGATTATGGTGCTAAAAAAAACATAACCCTACTTTGTGTTTTTATCGCCCCATAACCGCAAGTGTAAACTTAGTCTAATGCCGCGTACACATGATCATTTTTTGTGATGAAAAAAAACGACGTTTTCTGTGAAGTAAAAAACGACGTTTTTGAAACGTCACTTTTCAAAGACGATGTTGCATACACACCATCGTTTTTTCACAAAAAGCGAGGTTACGTTCACCACTCTTTTCCATTGAAGCTCGCTTCATAACTAGCTTCTGGGCATGCGCGGGTTGAAAAACGTTGTTTTAAACAACATTTTGGCTACACACGGTGACTTTTTGTGAAACAAAAAACGACGTTTTGAAAAACGACACAAAAAATTCAAGCATGTTGGAATTTTTTGCCCACACACGATCAATTTAAATGACGTTTTAAAAAACAACGTTTTTTTTCATCGCAAAAAACGACCGTGTGTACGCGGCATAAGGCCTTGTACACACGATCAAATCCCCGCCGGCAGACGGCGCGGTGACGTGGTGGTGACGTTGACGCCGCCACGTCACCGCACCAGGAAGTAAAACACTTCCGCGCATGCGTCGAAACCATTTGACGCGTGTGCAAGAAGACATGTCTGCTGGTTAGCGTACTAACCAGCAGACATGTCGGGCGGACAGGTTCCCAGCCGACAGATTTCAAAGCATGCTTTGAAATCTGTCGGCTGGCAAAATCCGTCGGCTCGCCTGTACACACGATCGAATCTGTCTGCTGGGACGGTCGGGCCGACCGTTTCCAGCAGATAGATTTGATCGTGTGTACGCGGACTTAAAGTGTGTGCTAACTCTAAAAATGAATAAAGAGATGAATGTGTTCTTACACAAGTTCTGAAGATAACCCTGACCAGGTGGGATGATTAACGGAAATGTATTTAATTTTTACTTCATCAGCAACCCATAGAACTGGATTCTTTTTTTTTACCAATATGTGTGATCAGGGGCGGACTGACAACTCATGGGGCCCCGGGGCAATAGGAGATTATGGGGCCCCCAGACAATAGATTATGGGGCCACACAGTATACACACACCCACACATATACAGTATACATACACAGTATACACACATAGACACGCAATAAACACACACAGTATACATACACACAGAAAATGCATACACACACTGAAAAGGTACTGGAGAAGCAGGGCAGCTATAATCTTGTGATTTTTTTTAAATCACAGAATTTGACATAGTGTCCCTGGTTTTACTGAGGCTGGCAACCCTGATGGGGCCCCCTAGTGGCATGGGGCCCTCGGGCTGTGCCCAAATGGTCAGTCTGCCCCTGTGTGTGATTAATATAACTTTAGTAGTTCTAATGAAATGATTTAACCTTTTTTGTAAAATTTTGAAATTTCTGTTCAAAATCAAATAGAGAAACCTTAATTTAGTTTAACATTTTTATTAATCAAAGTAATAAAAGAAAAATTATGTGCAAAACATTATCTGCAAATATACATTAGAGAGCTTTCATACTCGACAAAGACAGAGGCAGTTGTAAAAATGTACTTGATAAGGCTAATATTATCATAATGCTTTTTACTTATTGAAGGCAGAACACAGAGCAATAGTTAGGTGCAATTAGCCATAGCAACAAGTTCAGTTTAGTGAAAAGGATCTGTGAAAGAGGAAATAAACTGGTTGCTATGAGTTACTGCATCAACTTGTTTTATCTTCCCCTTTATGGAGGGGCTTATTTAACTATTCATTGCTACAATGTAATGCTGTTTTTTCAGCCTGTGTTGCAGATATATACAGATTAAAAAAGTTTTTTTTATGTTTAGGACATTTGAAGCAGTGGCAAATAAATAAGCCTGTTGCATTGTCATTCATACAAATTGTATCAGTTCACAATGTGTATTTAGCTCTCATCTTAGAATATAAAAACATGTAAAATAAAAATAAAACACTTATCAAACTTTCATAACGTAACGCAAGGCTGCTTTGTTAAAAATTTCCATATCTAAATGACAAAGTGCGCTAAATGTCATTTAAACATAACAAGGAAGAATATTTCATTCATAAAAAGTCATTTTTAACAAGAAGCTTGTGTCGTTTTCTTTTCATTAAAAGTAAATACCACCAAGAATGAAGATTAGATAAAGTCCAGTTAAATAGGATTGATAGCAAAGGAAAAATATAATTTAGCTTTGTTAAAAAAAAAAAAAAGTCCTTATGTACACATTTTACTGCAGTCTATATAAAAGGCTGTTGACCCTTTGAATATTAGGAAATGTCTCGTTGAAAATTCACGTGTTGGTTAACACTCATGTTACTGAGCTTAAAGCACTTGATACACAGGTCTGGAATCTGGGGTCTCAGGGGTGCTTGGCAAGGAGTCAGTACTGTTGGATGGAGATAAGGAGATGGAGTCTTGCAGAGGCAGAACACATTGCTCGGAAGAGGCAATGCGGTCCACTATACTAGACAGGCAGTCAAGGCTGGAGAGTGCTGAGAGCTTGTTTGAAGGAAAAGCTGTAGAGCAAACACATATAAAATGTTAGAGTTGTATATGGCATCTAGATATTTTCATATTAGTTAGCTATTTAGAGAGCACTACCAGTTGAGATAGATGACATGTGGTCTTACAGCTACTGTGAAACTACAAGTCTCAGCACACAATATCACTGTATGCCAAGACTTGTAGTTTAGTAATAAAGACTAAGTAAATAGCAGTATTTGTAGTTTTAATTACTAAACATCAACTCTGTGTTTTCAAAATACTTACATGTTGGTAGGTCAGAGCAGTAGGTACTTTCGAATCCACCATTTCTTCTCCATTGTGGGCTGATGCAATCTGCCTGGAAAAAAAAAACACAAGAAAGGGTCCCATAAAAACACTGATTCAAAGGGATGTGCTTTAAAGATCATTGACTATAACTGTGAGCCACATTAGCAGTATTCTGTGTGACACCTTGACCGAGAGCGTCGGAAAATCTCACAAGCTTTTATGACATCAACTGGTGCTAATTCAGAGGTTTCGTGAAAAACGAGCCGCATGGCAAAATTGAAATCTCACAAAAATGTGTAACATGTTAAGCATGAAGAATGGATTGAGGACGGGGGAGGCCACACTAATTTCACTGTAGATCTGTTTCCCAGTGTTGTTCACAGCCTGGAACATGTACACTAAAGGGTAACAGTAGACAGCTTCTAAGAGCCAGTTTAGATGAGAAAGAATTGGGAATTCTTACTTTGGGCTTTGGGTACATACAACCTAAACGCATTACTTTTTGTGTTGCTTAGAGTGATCTATAGTTATTGCTTGAATACATGGATAAGTGAAAGTGAAACCTGCATTGTGTTTCGAGAACTCATTGATATAAAATATCATATTACAATAAGCCATTTTATACCATTGAACTACACATTATTTCAAATAAACAGCTAATTTATAAAACCTGAAAATAACTTAAGTCAGGTTACCTATATCAACTAGTTAGGATTCAATTTGCATGTTTTACTTTTAGTGTTATACTGAAAAAAAAAGACAAAATTAAATTGGTTGCTATGGGCAACAACTGCAGGTTTGTTGCTATTCTCCACTATGCAGCAAAGATGAATGACACACAATGAAAAGCGATAGGTTATACACTGTCTTGTTGAACTCACCATGCCTTCTGAGCAGCTGGATGCTGGACTGTTAGGCTCAGAGCAGCTTTGTCCCGGGAGACTGTAGTAACTCTCGACTTGTTCTCTTAGAAGATCTTGGAGACTTTCTATGTATTTGATGGCATTTCTTAAAATTTCCACTTTGGGCAGCCTTTGGTTGGGGTTTGCTGTGGTGCACCTTTTAAGGGTTTCAAAAGCATGGTTCACTTTCTTCAGGCGCCTTCTCTCCCTCATTGTAGCTGCCTTCCTTCTGTCCATAGTGGAAGACTTTCTTTTGCAGGCTTTGCATGCCCACATGAGACAGTGGCCAGCCTGGTGATGACCGGTGGGTGCTCTAACATGTTCCTCTTCATCGGATTCCTGGAAGCCTTGCTTAGGAGCACCATAGACAGACATATCATGCTCAAAGTCATCAGTAAATTCTTCCTCCGGAGAAGGGATGCAGGAGCTGTCATAGAAGAATTCAGATGGGGAAAAATGGCAACCATCTACTATCTCCATTCTCAGTGTGTTGCTGGGGAGGATGAAAAGATGCAAGCTCAGGTTTAAGCGATCAAGGCTCAGGAAATGGCTTTGGAGTAGCTTTGGCTGATTTCCTCAATAATTAGTAAGCCTAGGTTAAGTGTTTCTGTGGTGAAGCACCAGCTTTATATATATCACCTTTAAAGGAGGTTGGTCCACAGAGACTAATAGCCATTAGCATATCCCACATCATCCCCCTACAGGGGCTGTCTAAGTGAGCCCCTCCTTCCCTCAATGTCTGGTTTCAGTTTAATGGCTTTTTGACACTTTGCTATTTGTTTTAGGTAGTTTTAAACGTATAAGGAAACACATCATATGGTTACCTCCGACTTGCACAGCTATTGTGCATTTAAAAAAATGACCCCCGAAAGGTATTTACTCAAGACTTTTTGTAATCTAAATGATTTTGTAATCAATTTTTTTTTTGGTAATTATTTATGTAATTTTTTATTATTATATTTATTTTTACCTATATCTATTTGGACACATCAGAGTAAAACATTTAAAGCAACTGACTGAATGGTAATCACTAGGGTGTAACTTTGAATCAACCATTGCTGGTATCATTATAATATTAATAACGGCTTTTTCTTTTCAAATATTGAAGTGGCATATAGCTGTTCTACCATTTTTACAAGAAAGTACAGCTGTGAAATAATCCACAGTTGTAATAAGACTAATGTGGCCCTAGCTACAGTAGAAAAAGTAATTTGAATGTGATTATACATGTTTTTTTCTCCATAATCCTGCATTGAACCTGATCCTTTGGTGTCACAACAGTAGCCAGTCCCTGCTTCCTTGTACAGTTCCAGATGGATCCCAGCTGCTTCAAGATTCTCCACCCCTGGCTCTCTCAGCAAGTTCACACAACTCATTGACAAGTCTCCCAAAAGCTGCAGCACATCACTGGATCTCTTAGGGGTAATTAAAGTGGTAATGAAGCCATTAGCAGGCTTCTGCCAAGGTGAAGCAACACTTGGGTCATACTGAGCTGGCAGACACATTTGGTTCAGGAAGGAGGAAGGTAAAGAGGATGTCAGTAATTCAGTGGGCACACTTTTCTGGATGTTTTTCTCACTTAGCAAGCTTTAATGTATGCCCATCAACATTAGAAAACAAATAGTCACTCTGCATAATGGATTTTATGTGCAAAATGACTTTTTAGGAAGAAGCTGGTAAAGTGAATTTGCAAACTTTTGATGTTTGAGGTCCTTAGTGGCTACCAGTACAGTGGCAGGATTCCGAGGTTGTCTGTTTTGTCACCCTCAAGACTTTATATTTTGTCTGCATTAAAGTAATGGTGGGAACAATGGGCTGTTAGCAAAGTTTGATAGCGTCTTTTATTTATTTGTACCTTTGCTTGTTTATTGAGAAAATAAGTCTATGCTTTTTTTGTGGATTTGTGCAGTAGCCTTTTTTTTGTCAGGTGTATTCTATGGTAATAATGGTCTTTCTTGTTATCCGATTGATTTGTAAATGGATGCTCATTTAAATGGTTCTAAATACAAGGCAGCTATCTGTTAACAATTCTGGGTAAAAGCGCAGTCAATTCATATGCAGTGTCTTAAGCCCCATACCCACTATTAGATTTTCTGCAGATTTTTGTCTTCAGATTTACCAAAACCATGTAGTGCAAGGACCTGCCTGATTGCATACAAATTTAAAGTCTTAAGGTTTGACCTCATATTATATGGTTTTGGTAAATCTGAAGACAAAAATCTGCAGAAAATCTAATAGTGTGTATGGTGTCTTATTATAAGTTGTTAGCTGGCAGAGCCAAAATCATTCCAAATATATTTTTTTATGGACATCAATTAATATGAATACAGTAAAACCTTGGTTTGAGCGTAACTTGGTTTGAGAGCGTTTTGCAAGACATGAAAAATGTTTTAATACATTTTGCCTTGATATACAAGCGATTTCTTGATATAAGAGTAGCGTCATGTCACAACTGAGTATAAAAAAGAAGAAAGGAGCCTCTAAATTTAACAATACAGTTACATTTAATGAAGGTACAACATTTAGCAACTTATTGCTACACTTAAAGGTGCCTCTCTTCTCTTTTATACTCTGTAAAAAAAATGCTTTGCTATACAAGTGCTTTGGATTACAAGCATGTTTCTGGAACGAATTATGCTCACACAATTCATTCCAGGTTTTACTGTAATTATCTTATACTTTTTTTTTTTACTTTGAGTTTAGTCATTGTAATATAATTTACAACTGAATTATATTTTTCTTCCTTGTCTCATTTCTCCTTTTGTTTTTAATCAATGACTTATTTGTTTTTCCTATTCCTTCATTTTTTGGTTCTTCATTATTTGAAAGCTATTTGGTCTGGTTCATTAAAACTAAAACTAAAGAACAGCAAATGAGAACACAAGGGAAGTTGTTGCCAATAACAACCTATCAGGTTTCACTGTTCGTGTTACAGAAAAAATGAGTCCTGATTGGTCACTAAAGGTAACAACCCCCCTTCTGTCCTCATTTTTTTTTCTTAGGTTTTAATGAATCGGGCCCTTTGCATTGTTATTATTGACTAAACTTTTTTTTTTATATTGTTGTTTCATTTTAATAAAAAACTCAATAAAATATGATAATGATATGCCATAACTGTGGAATATTATAGAAATGCATATTTACAATTGTGATAACCTTTATTGCAAATAAAACAAATGAGTTTCATTAGCTTTACAATTTTAAATATTTTGCCTATTTTTTTTTAACAAAATAGCATGTTTCAAAAGAAGAAATAATAAAATATTGATTTAAAAAAAAATGTTTTTTTTTTTTTTTTTTATACCAACATTGGTCAGTATAGTTCTGTGGTTGTTAATGTTTTTTGTTTAAGTTTTAATTTGTGTAAATCGTTGAAAAAAAAAAAAGTTGAAAAAGCAATATTTCTTTTCTAAATAAGAGTACAGGTTATGAGCTGGTATTATGTTTGAAGCTCTCACTGAAGCAGAAAATCTGTGTCTTCTCTGAGTGTCACTGGTTTATGTGTGGAGACTATCCCTGAGGGATTACACTTTTCTTTTGTAAACCGATCTCCAAACAAATTAAGCACAACTAAAGCAATAGGCAAGTGGAACTAAATGGGGCGAAGGAAAACACCAACTACAAGGTCAGTTAATGGGGCAGCAAAGAATCTGCGCCTCTGGGATTTGGGGATTGAAGTGCTGAAAATGGGATCACAGTGCACCCAAACAAGGTCTGGAAGGGACTCATGAAGCCTGTCACAAGATGTACTGACGTGCCATCAAAGGACCGACCCTTAACCAAACTACTAAGCAGCACGTACATATATGCCTTGTATGGAAATGTCGAGCAATAGCAATGGTTGGTAAAACATTAAAATAAACTTCACTTGCTACCTAGTTCCTAACTGGCAGAATAACTGTGCACCTTTTAATGGTAATGTGACCTGCATATATCATAACCTTCCATCAGATGTTAGAATGAATTCTGGGACTGAATCATGCTGTATCATGAAATCAACAGCCTTTACGCAGTGACGTAGGTTAACTTCTTGCAGCCATATTCAATTAAAACAAGTATTCAGGTATCTAGATACCAGCATGAATATATATATCTATATATACATATATATATATATATATATATATATATATATATATATATATATATATATATATATATATATATATATATATATGTTTCTACTTTGGATGTTTGTAAAAATTCACACCTAAGATGTTCACCTTTGAGTTCCCAATGCTCTTTGGTAGGGCAAGTTTAAATTCAGTAGACCAGTGTGAATGCGTGTGTGTCCCTGGCACAAGGCGTTAGAAGGCTCTGGGCTCTGGGAACCCTGCACACTTAAGCAAACAAATGACTACCTGATAGAACTGCAGGGTGAATGTGTGTGGAGGACAGCTGAAGAAGACATTGGTTTCTGCTTGGGGTTTGACTCCCAAGGGAGATCAAAGAGTTGAATACTTTAAGCAGCTCTGGGAATACAAGAGGCTGCTAGTTCCTGCTACATTGGGAGGAAACAACACGGACAAGAGTGGGGTGAAGGAAAAACCTTTACATAACCCTTCTCCAGGCCGTATGCAAAGTTTATGCATTACTGTAAGGTCCTTAGAATTATTACAATATGTATTGTCTTTAATTATGGTGGCAGTTGAAGCCATACACATAGTACCTGCTTATATACTGTAGATAGCTAGATATGTTATCTAATAATTTCTAGCCATGATAGACTGTTTTAACAAATATACATTTTTTGATATTGTAATGTATCATTGACTTGTACTTATTCTGATTTGGTCTAATTTTTTTAATCAATTATAATAATACAAATAAATAAATAATAATAATAATAATAAATAAAAAAACATTTACAGTTTCATATTTATTTAGAATATTAAATACAATCATTCATGTGTTATCTCTTAAGCCGTGTACACACAATCGATTTGTCCGATGAAAAAAGACAGATGGACTGTTTTCATCAGACAATCCGATCATGTGTGGGCCCCATCGGTCTTTTTTTCATCAGTGAAAAAAAAATAGAACCTGTTTTAAAATTTTCCTAAGGATAAAAAACCGATAGAATAAAGTGATCGTCTGTGAGGAAGTCCATCGGTCAAAAATCCACGCATGCTTAGAATCAAGTCAACGCATGCTCGGACGTATTGAACTTCATTTTTCTCAGCACGTCGTAGTGTTTTTTACGTCACCGCGTTTGGACATGGTCAGATTTTTGACCGATGGTGTGTAGGCAAGACTGATAAAAGTCAGCTTTATTGGATATCCGATGAAAAAATCAGTCGAATTAGATTCCAACAGAATTCCCATCATGTGTACTGGGCTTTAGAATATCACAAAATCTGACAACTAATTAACCACTTGTCCTCTGCCCACCGTCAAATGACGGCGGGCGGAGGACTCCATTGTTCTGACATCACGTCATATGACGTGATGTCTTTTTAAAGCCGCGGGCGCGCGCGCACCCGCCGCTCTGCGGGGATCCTGTGCGAGTGCCCGGCGGCAACGATCGCCGTCGGGCACATGCGATTGCTCAGTAACTGAGCGGGGACGTGGAGCTCTGTGTGTAAACACAGAGCTGCACGTCCCTGTCAGGGAGAGAGGAGAGCGGTTGTGTCCCTTGTACATAGGGACACAATCGGTCACCTCCCCCAGTCACCCCTCCTCCCCCTACAGTTAGAACACTCATAGGACACACATTTGACCCCTTCCCCGCCCCCTAGTGGTTAACCCCTTCACTTCCAGTCACATTTATACAGTAATCAATGCATATTTATAGCATTGTTCACTGTATAAATGTAAATGGTCCCAAAAATTTCACAAAAGTGTCCGAAGTGTCCGCCATAACGTCGCAGTCCCAATAAAAAAATCGCAGATCGCCGCCATTATTAGTAAAAAAAAAAAAATGCCATAAACTATCCCCTATTTTGTAAACACTATAAATTTTGCGCAAACCAATCGATAAACGCTAATTATTTTATTTTTTTTACCAAAAATATGTAGAAGAATACGTATCGGCCTAAACTGAGGAAAAAAATATTTTTTTAATATATTTTTGGGGTTATTTATTATAGCAAAAAGTAAAAAATATTGCATTTTTTTCAAAATTGACGCTCTATTTTTGTTTATAGCGCAAAAAAATAAAAACCGCAGAGGTGATCAAATACCACCAAAAGAAAGCTCTATTTGTGGGAAAAAAAGGACGCCAATTTTGTTTGGGAGCCACGTCGCATGACTGCGCAATTGTCAGTTAAAGCGACGCAGTGCCGGAAGCTTAAATTTCGTCTGGGCAGGAAGGGGGTGTAGGTGCACAGTAGGCAAGTGGTTAAGTTGATTTTTTTTCCCACAGCTTTGTGTTTTTTTATATCAATACAGTATATTGATTATGTAGCATATAGGAAGTGAAATTTGGAGTTGCCATTGTGCTCCGGACTTTTGAAGGTAGAAGTCCTGGGGATGTTGCAGGCTCTACTACCTAGTACATCGCTGATCTGTAACATGCATGCACCCAGTTAAGTCTGAAAAATCTGCATGTCTGCAGCAATTTGATAATTATGTAAATTAACATTCTTACTGTGTTTTTCAGCATCCATTTTAATGTCCCAATGTCATACTAACTTCCCTGTGGGTTTTGCTATGTCATTCTCCGCATTCAGGCAGAGAACAGTACTGAGATAAAGCTTCTTTACAAATGGCACGTTGCTCTCCGTAAAAGTGTCAACGATTTAAACAGAAGGCGTCAAGACTCTGATTTCCACTGCCGATTATTAGGCACTGACATTATGAATTTTGAGAACTGAAAGTGGCTTCTGCAGTGTCCTAGACTGCTTTACAGCACCATGATCTTCCTTGTGACGGCTTCATTTTAACAAATATCAAATTACAATAGAGTTTTACAAAATAAACATTTGAGAAAAACAGTAATGTTGTTTAAGTTTATTTATAAATTAAGGAAAACGCTAATAAAAATAAATCGCAAAATATTATCTACTCTAATCTTGGGATTGGTTCAACCTTAGTAATAAATAAAAGATGATTAAAAAAATAAGTGATAGGGACCGCTCAAGAGAGAAAAGTGAAAATCATCTATCGCAAACATGATATGGAAAATTTAAACTGTTTTTACCATCGCAATTTCTCCACAAACATGAAAAGCCAACTATACTTATTAAAATAAAATTTTGTAATTTAATTAAAAAAAAACACACACATATTAACTAATCATAGCATGGCCATTAAATAGTATAATAATGTTGTTCAACATGACAATAAATCCCCATTTAAGTATTATCATGAAACAATTCTTTTGTTTTTTCACTTTCACAGACTGGATACACTATGTGAAGCCACAATTATATACAAGTTCCTCAAATCCACCTTCACAAGTGTAGATCAATTTATCACAAGCCCTGTAGTCTAAACTTATAGAAACTCAGGCCCAGATTCAGAAAGCAATTACGCCTGTCTAACTGGTGTTAGACAGGAGTAATTTCAAATTTTGCGCGCCGTATCACTAGTTTGAATCCTCAAACCATGATACGGCGACTTCGGGCTCCGATCCGAGAGGCTTACGTCTTCGTAAGCCTTCGGATCTACGCTGCCATCTATTTGCGGCCGCTGGGAGGAGTTCGCGTCGTTTTGATGCGTCGGGATATGCAAATGTTTTTTTACGGCGATTCCCGAAGATACGAGTGGTCGTCGCAATCACTTTCGTCTATTTTTTTGTACGTAATGTTAGAGCAGCTTTTTGCTGCTCTAACGTTACGTAGTCCATGTTAAGTATGGCCGTCGTTCCCGCTTCGAATTTATTTAATTTTTTTTTTTGTTTACGTAACTCGTTCGGGACTAGGATCGCCCGTAAACTACGCTACCTAAACAACGAATGACGTCACGACGTGATTTCGCGCAATGCACGGCGGGAAATTTGCGAACGGAGCATGCACAGATCGATCGCCGCGGGAACGCGCCTAATTTAAATGATTCACGCCCCCTACTCGTCTATATGGATTGCGACGGGAGAAATACACTACGCCGCCGTCGTTTACTGGACAAAATCTACCTGAATTCCACGTAGAGCCAGGTAAAAAACGGCGGCGTAGTGTATTTCTGATACGCTACGATAATCCATTTCTATGTGAATCTGCCCCTCAGTCATCAACTGCAAATGTCCCATAAATACATGCATATATAATATACTGGCAAATACATTAAGAGAAGTACAATTCCTTGTTTTTATAACAATATCCAAATGATTTTCCTTATGTGACAGCTTTAGGACCACAGAACATCAGACTTGATGGTTTACTGCAAAGACAGTCCTAAGATCTTTGGAAAGAAAATTTATAGGACCATGATATTTTGGTTCAGTAAAAAGGTTACCATTGGCTTTTAGGGCAAGTATGTTGGCTCATATATATCTTACCAACATATCACTACTCACAAAGCTAAAATGTGACATGTGGCTGCACCCATGAAACAGTACAGAAACAATAGCTGGCCACAGAGTATGGAGAAGGGGCATGTAAATGAACATAAGGAATATCTTTCATTAGAAATCATCATTGCTATGGGCAATAGACATGTGCATTCGTTTTTGTTAGAATCCATTTTCGTCCGAAAATCGGGTATTTTCGTTATCGTTTTAACGAACGAAAACGAAAGCGCAAGAAACGAAAACCGAAAGATCCAACATAAAAAATGCTTTATTTTCGTTTTCGTTCAGATACGACGATTTTCGATGCTTTGTCGAATTTTTGTCGTTCAATTCGACAAAGCATCGAAAATCGTCGTTCTGAATACAGTGAATAGGTAGAAATTGAACGACGAAAATCCGACGATTTTCGATGCTTTGTCAAATTTTCGTTGTTCAATTCCTACCTTTGTCGAATTTTTGTCGTTCAATTCCTACCTTTTCACTGTATTCAGTGAATACAGTGAATATAGGTAGGATTTGAACGACGAAAATTTGACAAAGCATCGAAAATCATCGTTTTCGGACGAAAACTTTCCCGACGAAAACTAAATAAATCAAAACGATTTTCGGGAGTAACAAAATAAATTTATTTTCCGTACGAAAACGAAATTACGAAACAAAATATTTCAGTCTGCACATGTCTAATGGGCAATGCTCCTGCTCTTAATTTCTCAGATTTTAACTAGTCAGACCTTTTTATAGCTGATATTATTATCAGATATCATTGTCTGTGGTTTTAACCACTTCAGGCCCAGACCAATTAAATTTATGACACTTTGCTCCTACATGTAAAAATCATATTTTTTTTTCTAGAAAATTACATAGAACCCCCAAACATTATACAGGCATACCCCACTCTTAAGTACACAATGGGCATTTTTTACTAAAGCTGGAAAGAGCAAGAACAGACTCACTTCTACATAGAAACCAATGAGCTTCTTACCCCAGCTTGTTAAAATTAAGCCTGGTAATAAAACCTGGAAGCTCATTGGTTTCTGTGCAGAAGTTAACCCGGATGTTGCACTTTCCATTGTGTACTTAAAAGTGGGGTATGCCTGTATAGTTTTTTTTTTAGCAAAGACCCTAGAGAATACAATGGCGTTCATTGCCACGTTTTATCTCGCATAGTATTTGCACAACAATTTTTCAAACGCGTAAAAAAAAAAAAAAAATGTTTCCTGCTTAAAAAAAAAAACAGTAAAGTTAGCCCAATTTTGCATTATGTGAAAGATGAAGTTACGCCGAGTAAATAGATACCTAACATGTCAAAATTCAAAATTGCACACGCTCGTGAAATGGCACCAAACTTCGGTATTTAAAAATACCCATAGGCGACGCTTTACATTTTTTTACTGGTTACATGTTTTGAGTTACAGAGGAGGTCCAGGGCTAGAATTATTGCTCTTGCTCTAACATTCACGGGGACACCTCACATGTGTGGTTTGAACACCGTTTTCATATGTGGGCGGGACTTACATATGCAGTCGCTTCTGTGTGCGAGCACACAGGGACAGGGGCACTTTAAAAAATATATATTTTATTGTTAATTTTACTTAATTTTATTACAAAATTTATTAATTTTGACACTTACATTTTTTTTTGTAAACATCCCTTGTAATAGGAATATGACAGGACAGGACCTTTTTTACAGGTAGATATGGAGTCCCACATCTCACCACTAGCCTAGGAGGCCTAAAAAAAAAAGATCACCGCTTCACATCAGAAGCGACATTTTTTTTAATTCAGAGGCCAGGCGTGCGGTCGTAACATTGTGCCCGGCCTTCGACGATCATAGAGACTCCGCCAACCATCTTGTCCACCAGAAATCTCTGTGATCAGCATCCGGGACCCGTTCTCCAATTCACAGATCGCAGCGGTGAGTTGAGAAATGCACCGAAGGGCGGCGGGGGAACGTCCCATTACATGCCTGTAAGAATGATCAAGCAGTGGAACAGCTGCTATGATCATTCTTATGGTGCAGGGAATCGCCGGCTGAAACCGGCAATATCTGAATGGTGCCTGTAGCTGCAGGCATCATACAGATATACCACCACAAATCCTGGGACATCATATGATGTCCTCTGGGCACCAAGTGGTAAATAAAGCCCTGTGTGCATATATTGGGGGTAATTTACAAAAGGAGTAGAGTTTTTCACTTTACAAAGTAAATGCTAACTATACACAATTAAAGTAGTTCTAAACGCAGAAGGCACTCTATGCATTAGGTAAAAAACCTTCTGCATACAGCTATATACTGTAACTTTCCTGAACCCATTATTGATCCTGTGATGTGCACAAGATCAGCAGCTCTCTTGTCTCTCCCTCCTCATTGGACAGAGAGGCAGCAGTGGAAGCCTGCTGGAAGCTGCTGTAAATCACAGCCAGTGAGTGGGGGGTGGGGCCAACTATGCTCTGTGTGTCAATGGATACAGAGAGGGATCCTCAGGAAGCGACTTGCTATGGGGAGGCACTCAGCGGGGGGGGGGGGGGCAGAAGTGGCGGCGAGGGACCCAAAAAAAGAACTGGGGCTCTATGCAAAATCATCACACAGACCAGGTAAGTATAACTTGTTTGTTAGCAAAAACAAAACAAAAAAAACCTTTAGAATCACTATAATGCTCAGTTGGCTTAAAAATTTAATGAGATATAGCTATATTCATTTTGATTATCCAATCAATGGGGAAAAAACAAAAAGGATTTTTGCTTGTGTATGATTGGATGATTTAGTTAAACACAGTTTCACTAAAGCCGGCCATACATGGAGCAAATTTCTTTCCAGCAACTGAGGGTTGCCAGAAAGAAATTTGCTTTATTCCCCCATCAACACAGACAGTGTTAATGCGGGAATCCCATGGGGGGAGGTTGAGGGAGGCCATCACCACTGGGAGAAGACGGTGGCCGCTAGTTAAATCTGGCAGGCTGGTTGTACCCCAGTTGATCGATCATCTTGGTACATTCAGCCTGCCCATTAATGGTTGGAATCAGCAGCAACTGGCCAAGATTTGAACCGTGTATCGCCAGCCTAAGCTAAGTGCACATTTGCTGAAATTAATAGAAAATTAAACCTATAGTGTAAAAACAGTTTCAAATAATGTTTTGAGCGACATAAAAGCACTTTCAGTTTTTTTTTTTTTTTTTACATTTAAATATAACATGCAACTGAATTTTGATTTTCATATATTGTGTCTTGCTTTCATGGTATACTGTAGAACTATTATTTAACAATCCCAGAATGTATTATTCGGTACAAGTCAAGCCACTGCTTACTACACATTTCTAATCTTCCTATCCAGAGATGGACACATTTTTGTAAGTATTCTTCCACTTCTAATACACCAATGAACTTAATTTCAGCATCTAATTTATTGTACTTTAATTCATTAACCCGAGAAAGGAAAATAAACTCAACTTTAAATTTTTACCAGTTGCCGCCAATCTGGTTTTACCAGATTTACCAGAATTCTGCTTGGTCACAATGGGCAACAAATACAGGTTTGTGCTCCTATTTATTTTTCCAGTTTTAATTAATGTATCACAATGATGTGTGCATGGACATAGACAAGCTTTCACAAATCTCTTTCATGCCTCTGTGTCAAATCCTTATTAATTGAATCAGTTCATTCTTTTCACTGGTTGGCTGTTTTTGTTCGTGGATGAGGTTAATACCTTGTTTGATTAATCTATAAAAATAAAATTAGTGGCATCTCTGCTTTTGAAGTTGCAAGCTGCCTGGCTGTTATGCTGATTCTGTAGCTTCAATATTATCTGGATTACTAACTCAGAATGAGCATGCACATAAAGTGTTCCGACTTACCTTTGACTTTCTAATAGGCATGACTGACCCAGATCAGTAAAAAAAAAAAAATAGTGAAGTCACAGACTACCAGGCAACTAGTATTTTCAGAAGGAGGTCAGCAATGGTAGTTTTTGTATTCCCATAGTACAGGTTTCCTTACTGTATTATCTGTAGAGTTTCCCACATACGTGCATAATAATCACCTCAATGCTCTAGCTGTTTCCATGGCTCATGTACTACTTTAATGTCCTAGTATTGTACTTGGGACTTCAGTTAATCTTCTAAATTCTCTAAAGTGCTGCAAATCATAATTTTCCTGTATTGCAGAGCAACATTGATTATTATATCCTACCTTTATGTGAAGAAGTAACGTGCAATAATATTAACACAATTTTTTTTTTTTTTTTTAATAGGTAGTCTGTCTATTTTAATGGTCATGTTAGCTATGAGAATAATCTTGTATTATTATTGTTATTTCTATTATAAATGTATTTTCCCACTCAGCTATGAAATCTACATCAGGAAGCTGTCCTATTCTCTGTTTAGGAAAACAAAAAAATATCCTAAAAGAAAGATATAAAATATCACACATAAAATACCAATAATTATTTATGAATTAGCTATCAACTTGCTAAAAGCAATGAAAACATTTGTAATTAAGATTCCACTGCAAAAGTTTTATAGACTACAGAGCAAAAATAGTACATTGAAAAATAGTAAGTGATTTTAATACTTAAAGTGAAATTGCAATTACAAATTACATTTCAAAGTTCTCCGGTATCTAGTGTTACCGTAATTAAATAAATAATAATAAAAAAAACTTTCAATTGATTTCTTTCCAGTAGCTGCAATACTCCTGTTTTTTTTTTCTTTTTTTATTCTGTATGTGTTGCTGTCACTAACTCGTCCTTCACGTCTTCTCTGTTGAAACTGTTTTCACTGAGACAGTAAGTGAAATGGCTAACAGAGCCTCAGATAGCAAAATAAAAAAATAACAGGGATTCTGATCTTTCCACTCTCAATCTTACAAAAATAAAACAAAAAGTTTTGCATGGCAATTGCTTTACAATTTCAGTTCCATCTTAGACCTAGGTTCTCTAATTTTCGTGGCTTTTCCAATGGATGTAATATTGTGCACGTCATGCAATATCAAGCACATGCTATATTTCTGCACGATGGATATATGTTTGATATTGCATATCTTATGCTGGTGGTTGGATTCATTTATTATGGTACATATGACACACTTGAAAAGCCACTATATGATATGCTTTGGACAATGGCCAAACAGCAAAGACTATTTATCACCCCGCCCAATCACTTAGAGTTAGAGAACAGATGGAGGCACCCCCTGAATGAAACTGCAAAAGTGTGGTAAATGTTTTGCACACAGATATTTAAAGATCATTAAGGATGTGTAAAGGCGAGAAAAAAATCACTTGTGCTGATTAACATAGTTCACCTAGACTTTCATGTTTTTGTCAGTGCTTCCACCAGGGGGCAATATGTTTTGTAAAACACAGAAAGGTCTATTCATTGGTGACTTTTTTGTCTTGTAGACATTGAAGGTTATACGCAGGCAGATTTGTTATCAGCTGAAAAAGACCCAAGTACCGTAGATCTAATCCCAATTGCTAAATTCTCATTAAACCTTTAATACAGCAATGTATTTTTGAAATACATTGTTATGTGTAACAACAATCTCCACAGTGTTTTCCTGCTTTGTCACCCTGTAACATATGCCCAATATAGGCTAAAAGTATGGAGTCCAGATCTCCCCCTGAGTGCTAGCGCTGTGGGAGGGCCAAAGGATATTTTACCCAAATTTTTTGGACCTGCCTGGCCATTCTTTAGGATGGGCCTCGAACACACCTCAGTTCAGCTTGCACCCGAAACACTTGAACAGGCAAAAAGTGCTAGCGAACCTGCGAACCCTATTACTATGGGACACAAACAAGAAAAGTCAAAAGTGCTAATTTTAATGGCTTAGATGCAAGTGTTTGCCATAAAAAAGTGTTGGGGGCCTGGGTACTGCCCAGGGGACATGTATCAATGCAAAAAAAGTTTTTAAAACAACCATTTTTCAGGAGCAGTAATTTTAACCTCTTCCCGATGGCCGTACGACTTTGTACGGCCACAGGGTGGCTCTAATTCCCCGAGATGCCAATGCGTGTGCCTGGCGGCTGCAATGTCCGCCAGGCACTCATGAACGGCGGTTACAGGGACAAGGACGTGGATCTCTGTGTGTAAACACAGAGATCCACATCCTGTCAGGGAGAGACACAGGGACACAGCATCGGTCACCTCCCCCAGTCACCCCCTCCCCCCACAGTTAGAACACAATGCAGGGTACACATTTAACCTCTTCCTCACCCCCTATGTTAAACCCTTCCCTGCCAGTCACATTTATACAGTAATTAGTGCATATTTATAGCACTGATCGCAGTATAAATGTGAATGGCGCCAAAAATGTGTCAAAAGTGTCCGATGTGTCCGCCATAATGTCGCAGTCCCAATAAAAATCACAGATCGCTGCCATTACTAGTAAAAAATAAATAATAAAAAATTAATAATAATTCTGTCTCCTATTTTGTAGGCGCTATAACTGTTGCGCAAACCAGTCGCTTATTGCGATTTTTATTTTTTTTACCAAAAATACGTAGAAGAATACGTATCGGCCTAGACTGAGAAAAAAAATGTTTTTGAAAAAAAAATTGAGCTACTTATTATAGCAACAAGTAAAAAATATTGATTTTTTTTTCTTTTTTTGTTTATAGCGCAAAAAATAAAAACCGCAGAGGTGATCAAATACCACCAAAATAAAGCTCTAATTGTGGGGAAAAAAGGACGCCAATTTTGTTTGGGAGCCATGTCGCACGACCGCGCAATTGTCAGTTAAAGCGACGCAGTGCCGGAAGGTGAAATTTCACCTGGTCAGGTTGGGGGTATACGTGCCCAGTAAGCAAGTGGTTAATAATGCTTAAAGTGAAACAATAAAAATTAAAGATTCCTTTAAATATCGTGCCTGCTGGATCCCCTTAGCTTGCCTGTAAAGTTACACATCTGTGCGATGTATAGAACAGTGCCGCAGCAAAATGGGTATCGAGTACATTGTACTCCTACCTATTCACCCAAAAAAGTGTCAAAGAGTAAAAACCAAAATAGACAGTTTTTGACAATTCCTTTTTTTTTTTTTTTTTTAATAAATAAAAGTGTCACACGGTGTCCATCCATCATCAATCATGCTGCCCAACGGACCCCCAAAAAATCATGAAAAGTCTCTGCCTCCATAGGAGGCCTTTCGAGACTGTTGTCTTTTACCTTTGACAGCTCTTATCTAGGCAAGGGTGGGGGCAATCGTGATGTAAACGGATTACCTCACCCCATCTGACATCACATGATTTAACATGATGTCACAGCCAAGAGACAGCAGTCGCTGGGAGGCCTGCCATACTTTTTTTCTATTTTTCGGATCTGTCCGGCAGATTGGTTGATGGGTGGACATCGTGGGGCACTTTTACATTTTTTTCCTTTTTGAATGCTTGCCAGCCAGCAGCCATCATTATGCTGCTGCAGGTTTTTACGACTGTGCAAATCACTGTAGGTGTACGTCGGCCACTTTAGGAGCGATGGGGCACATGCGCTGCGACGCCAGAGCCGATGCACGTAGCCAGCACCTGTGATGTCCACCAGCCACCCACGATCGCTCCACAGAGAGCCAGAATGGGGATCTGTGTATGTAAACAAACAGGTCCATCTTCTGACAGGGGAGAAGAGAGATATATGCTGTTTCTAGTGATCAGGACCAACGATCTCTCTCCTCCTCCAGTCAGTACACTCCCCCCACAGTTAGAAACACCTCCCTAAGAAACACTTAAAGGAACACGAAAGGTTAGTTTTTTATTAGATCAATTGATTGCTGTAAGCTAGAGCATTTAAATATCACTTACCTCGTTTTCCCTTTTGACCTCCAAAATACAGTAATCCAGGTTTGAAAATGCCATTTCCTGTCTCTCCTCTTCTTGCTTTCCACCAGCATCTGCATGATGGAAAGCAGAATGTGCTCACCCCCTCCCTATGACTACAGCCCTGCGTGAAGATGCTCTCTTATCCCTCACAGGCATGGAGGCTAAGCCTAATAGGATTTGTAGTTCCCATTCGGCCGTGATGTAGCAAGAATGAATGCGCACCGCAAACCAGGAAGTCAGTGAGAATAATGATTCAGGAGTGATGGAGGTGAATAAAACAGCTCGATTTCATTATGTATCAAACTAGTTATAATGCAAAACATTACTTTTTACTTTATCAGCTACTGTCAGACTTTAATTTAAGAGGAAAATATTTTTGTCTTTACAACCCCTTTAACCCCTTGATCGCTCCTTAGTGTTACCCTTCCCTGCCAGTGACATTTATACAGTAATCAGTGGCTATTTTTTTCTGTCACAGTCCTGCTAAAAATCGAAGATCGCCGCCATTACTAGTAAAAAAAGGAATAAATAATAAAAATGCCATAAATCTATCCCCTAATTTGTAGACTCCGTAACTGGTCCAAATTTGTTTTGTAAAACATACAGTAGAATCCAATACACACCTAAAATAAATAAATTACCCTAAAACATACCCCCTGAAACACAAACTCACTTTTTAAAAGAGAAGCCTTGCTGCAAAAAAGCTATTTCACCTAAACCAATAAATGAAATAATAAATAATAAAACAATAAATAAATGAAACCCCATATACTTTCCCCTGAAACAAAAAGCCCATATTTCTAAAGAAAGGTCTTGACGCAAAATAAAAAAAAAGGTCTGGTAAGGATTTTGGGGGGGACCCCACGCCAATTTTTAAAAAAAATGGCATGTAGTTCCCCTCAAAATCATATTGTACCCTTACCCATTCATCAAAAAAAGTGTTAAAAAGGTAAATGAAACAAAAAAAGTAAAAGCCACAACAGACAGTTTTTGAAAATTCCTTTATTAACCACTTAAAGCAGTGTTCCGGCCAAAAATAAATAAATTAAAAGCCACCAGCTACACATACTGCAGCTTCTGACTTTTAATAATAAGACACTTACCTGTCGTGTAGTCCTTCGATGTCGGCACTGCAGTTGATGTTTCCATCAGCTGTCGGGTGCTGCTACCGCCATTGCGCGTAAGGGAACTTGGCAGTGTAGCCTTTTGGCTTCACGCCGGGAACCCTACTGCGCATGCACGAGGCCCAACTCCTCTCTCTTATTGGCCCAGAGGCCGGGGGAGAAGGAGGGAGCCCCGCAGTGACGTCACGGGCCGCGGCCTGGACTCTCGGAAGTGGGACAGGATACCTATCAAAGACATCAAAGGTATCCTGTCCACCTTCCCCCTCAAACGGTGCCAATTTTAGCACCAAAAGGGGGGTGGAATCAGATGAGTGGAAGTTCCACTTAATGACCAGGCCGTTTGTATGTTGATAGGGTAAATTTTAGTGTAAACTGCTTTTTTTGCTTGCATTAAAAAAAGGGAGCTTTGTTTTAGGGTTGTCTAGTCCACATATCTTTCAATGTTACAGGGGTTCTTTGACAAAAAAAAAAGAGATGGAATCTAAAGGCTCCTTATTATTGCACACGCACACACATGCTTGCAAAATAAATTGTATTAATATCCCCAGAAGTAATTGCACATTAGTCATGGCATCCAGTGATGTAATCCACATCAATCGCAGTGTCCAGTGATGTAAGACCAGTAGCAATCATGAAGATCTGTCACCTGCCCTCCCCCCCTTAAAAAGCACATTTGTTCCACCCCTCACAAGTGCCCTTCCCCACCTCTGGTTCAACTGATGTAAACCGAACTGACATAAACTGATGTAAACTGAGGTAAACTGAACTGAACTGAAGAAAGGTGTGCAAACTGATATTATTTTTTATTCTTTGAAAAGCACACTCATTTTAATGAAAAAAGGCTTCATGTGCATACCTACTGTAGCATCAGACAGAAAGGTCAACATCTGATTGCAGGTGGAGCATGCAAGCTATTTATAACCTTGGCTACTATCTCCAAGGTGCCTAAAGCATTAATTGGCAGATTTGAGATGGCAATCTTGGTAGATCTTAGCATCCTTTAATAATTTAAAATTAACAGCCAGTTTTATTTAGGAGGCATCGATTGACATCATTAAGTCCCTTTCTCACGTGATGCTAAATGCAGTCACAGGAAGGAAAACCTTGTGGTTTAGACCTTGGGTGGCAGACCCATCACCAAAACAAGGATGGTGTAAAATCCAATTCAAAGGTTGGAATAAATTGGATTCTCTATAGCCAATGCAACAGGTGTGAAATCTAGCTTCATTCCACAGTATGGAAGACTGCTATGGCAGAAGTCTGCTGCCTTCAGAGGATCTGTGAGAGCCAGCAGCAAAGATTCAAGGCCCTATAGGTTGGGTAGAGAGTTTAAGAGATCCTGAAACAGTCCCTGGGCAGGGAAAAAGTCCAAGAGTGCAGCTTCCACTTTGGGGCAGGTGTCCTAAAAATACTTTTGTTGGTACACCCAGCCCATGTTTGGGATTCACAGGTTTTGGTAGGTGTGGGTGCAAAAGATAGATAATTGCTGGGTCCTGAACACAAGTACTTTTGGAAGTTCCTCAAGCACACAGTGACATGCCTTCTATAGATTATAAGTTCATCTAGTTCAACCATCAAGTAAATAAAACAATAAAAAAAACATACAATCCCATATACCCAATTCTATACCCACAGTTGATCGTCGAAAAACCCCATCAGAGCATGATCCAATTTGCTACAGCGGGGGGAAAAATTCCTTCCTGATCCCCCCGAGAGGCAATCAGATTTTCCCTGGATCAACATTACCTATAAATGTTATTACCCAGTTATTATACGTACATTCAGGAAAGTATCCAGACCTTTCTTAAAGCAATCTACTGAGCTGGCCATAACCACCTCTGGAGGGAGTCTGTTTCACATTTTCACAGGCTCTTACTGTGAAGAAACCTTTCCGTATTTGGAGATAAAATCTCTTTTCCTCTAGACATAAAGAATTCCCTTTTGTCCTTTGTGTTGACCGTAAAGTAAATAACTCAACACCAAGTTCACTATATGGACCTCTTATATATTTGTACATGTTGATCATATCCCCCTTAATCTCCTCTTGAAAGAGTGAATAAATTCAGTTCCTCTAATCTTTCCTCATAGCCGAGTTCCTTCATGCCTCTTATCAGCTTGGTTGCCCTTTTCTGCACTTTCTCCAGTTCCCCAATATCCTTTTTGAGAAATGGTGCCCATAACTGAACTGCATATTCCAGATGAGGTCTTACTAATGATTTGTACAGGGGTAAAGTTATATCTCTCTCTCTAGAGTCCATACCTCCCTTAATACAAGAATGGACTTTGCTCACTTTGGAAACAGCAGCTTGGCAATGCATGCCATTGCTGAGCTTATGATCTGCCAGATTAAGGTAAAAAACCTTCTGTTATACAGAATCTCCCCCTCACCCCCTTATACTTTCCTGAGTCCGATTTCGATCCAGCACTATATCCAAGAGCAGTGGCTCACCCTGCTTTCACCTTCTCACAGGGCAGATTGATAGCAGCAGGAGCCATTGGCTCCTGCTACAGGCAATCAAAGTCTGTGATAATCAAGGGGGGAGGGGGGTCATGGCCAAGCTGCAAAGACAGAGCACAGCACTGAACCCACACGAGTGCCCACATACAAAATTATTTTCTATGGCTGCACTTGACAAAGAGGAGGAGCCAGGAGTGGCAGGGGACCACAGAAGAGGAGGATCGGGGCTTTCCTGTCCAAGACAATTGCACAGAGCAGGTAAGTATGACATGTTTATTATTTTAATGAAAAATAAATAAATAAAGCTTTACAATCACATTAAAGTAAGCATAGCTTCATGTTGTTCTTTTAGTCAGTTAACCCCAATAAATATGTGTTATACATTGTTATACCAATAATACATTTATAGTTTTATTCTGATTATCTTGATTAAACTTTAATTGAAAAACAAATATGTTTGTTTTAGCATAAATATGTTAACATAATACATGACAAAAAGAGAAATATATGATGCAAAAAAGAAAGAATTAGCCCACAGCTGAATCCCTTAGTAACTCAATCTCCCCATGTTTGCATGTTTGGAAGCTCACTCATGTTGTAAATGAGCAGGGTTTACTCCTAACCACAAAATGTTTGACAGAAAAAAATGGCATATTTGACATATAATGTAATTAATTCGCTGATACACTAAGCAAAACAAGCAGGGGAATTTTCTTATTTGTAATTAAGAATATAAAACTGTCTTTGCATAATGCAAAATAAGGAATGAATTTGTGCTGAATGTGAAGGAAATGTTAATATTTTTCCAGAATTATTTCAGACCTAGACCTCTGCTTTCAAAAATGCAAATATCCTAAGCAGTACCTAATATTATAATTATTAATAATATTTAATGAGGCAGCGCAGAGAGCAATGATGGCCTGTTACAACGCAGAACAACCAGACGTTCAGATACAGCAATGAAAGATGTTTGCCGATTGGGTGCTATGAGTTCCTGCATTTTGCACTTTGCATTTTGCCTTAATAATTAAGGTTGAATGTCCACTTTTATTTCAATTTTTTTGCAAGTAGTGCCCATTTAATGACACAATTGACTCTTCATGCTGGCTGGCATGCCAATTCTATCAAATGGGGTTACTGTTGTCCACCAGTTCTTGAATATTGCATGGGAGTTTCGGCTCTTCAGATGATATACTGTCCACAATAGAAGAAAGACACTGGAGGCTGCTGGAAGCTGAGGACTCATGAATAGATCCTTCTGAAAAACAAATGTCAATGCAAGTGACAGATGCTGCAACTGTGTTTCCTTATAGCTAATTTAGCTCGTAACAATCATATGCTAGTATAAATCTATGTTAGTGCTTTGCAAAGGAAGATGAGCTAAAGCTGCTCACAGACATATGTTTTAAAGCCCATCTCCAAGTTCCAGAATTCCCTCAATGCCATAGGTGACCCTCTAAGCTGGTTGGGTTCAAAGGGGGTACCACCACTTAGAAGGTACCCTGCTGCGACATGCACCCAGCACTGAAAGAAGCCACAACTATCAGGTGGAGAGACCCCTGCCTGACAAGAGAACTGCCCCCACTGGGAGAGAAAACTTGGCATTAGGGTTGTCCTGATACCTATACTAGTATCGGTATCGGGACCGATACCGAGTATTTGCGGGAGTACTTGTACTCGCGCAAATGCTCCCGATGCTTCTGCCGATACTTTTTTTGTATTTATCAACATGTTCTGTGAAAATTCTTTGAGTTTTTACTACTGCGTGACAAGCAAATACATTTTTTTTATTAATTTTTACTCATTTTTATTCTTTTATAATGTCTTGAGTTAGAGTTCTTCATAATTCTAAAGAAATTATCCTTAGTCTGTGGTGTGGTTTGAAAACTGTCACATGACATTTAAAAAAAAGTATCGGTAATCGGTATCGGCGAGTACATGAACAAAAGTGTCGGTACTTGTACTCGGTCCTAAAAAAGTGGTATCGGGACAACCCTACTTGGCATGGGTGCAAAAAATGCTAATAGTGTCTCTGAGCTTCTGCACATCGGCCCAATTGATATGCTAGGTTCAGTATCTCTGCATAAAATTGCAACTGTGCTTACAGTTGCTTGCCCTCCACCAGCTATTTCTGCTCCCACCCCTAGCATACATGATGTTTCATTTCATAATTATTTCTAAAAAGAATTGTGATATATTGGGGGTATTTAAATATGATCCATCCCAGTTGCCAGATATGCCTACTGGCAGTATGTTTTGCCTTTTTTATACATTTAGCTGTCTCTAGGCCTTTCACAGGACACGGAAGGTCCTCTTTTTCGCTGGATCTCCTCCTATGGTGGGTGATCCTCATTGATGTTAGTGGCACTCTCTGAGTGCAGAAAGCCACGTGTGTCCTGAGGGGAGCTGGACCATAATACCCTGCAGTCAGAAGATGTTCTCATTCTTCCAGGTTGAATGACATTTATCAACATTTAAAACAGAAGACTGAAGAAATCTAGTGGTATAAATTAATCACTGTTTGTACAGCACTGGAGAGCATGTAAGTATTGCAGTCAGTGCCTGGAGTTGGGCTTTAGCTTATTGATTGCAATACTTTCATTTTAATGTTGCCTTTTGAGTAACAGTCAAGTGTTGCTTTTTCTTGGAAATATTTGACACCAAAATAGGAAGAGGGGATGAAATTAACTGTATAACTGACTATTCTACACATTAGGCTTTGTGAGCAATTTTTATTTCTCAGATAAGACATTCAGACACTGACATTTATGTCTAATGTTTTTGTTATCTGTAAGCCTAAGTTCACACTGATGTGAGTTTGAACTTCAAACCGGCATTGCAGTCCGATTTCAGGGGCGATTTGACAGACATCTGCGCAGGTTTCTGCACAGATGTCTATTCAAATTGCCCCCAAAGTCGGGAAAAGTAGTACAGGAACTACTTTTGGGAATTGGTGCGGCATCGCAAAGTTGGCGTTGCACTAATTTGGGCAGTGCCATTGCCAGCAATAGCCACTGATTTGTTATGTGATTTGACATGTCAAATTCCATGCCAAATAGGCCCAATGTGAACATGGGCTAAGGGGTGTGTTCCCAATGACTACCTACCTAAAATGTGTTTTTCCGCTTATTCTACTGTCATGTAATTTTACTTTTATAACAATTCTGTTTGCTACTTTTTATGAGGACATAAATTAGTATCAAAATAATTATGTTGTATAGAGCAGCTCTTTGTGTCAAGTATGCAAAGTACGCCACATTTCTTATTTTTTTTTTATTTCATGTTTATATCTACAATTTGGAGTTAACAGTGATGTACAATGACAAGGTATACGTATAATAATTATTAGCAGGGGTTCTCTGAAACCAGAAAGTTATTTCAAGGGTCCATTTGTGTTAAAAGGGTTGAGAATATATGAAACATCACAGTATAAAGCCATGCACAATGTTTGGGTTTACCTTCTTTAAGGTTAACATCTGATATTGCGGAATGATTTGGAATTTTGTGCCAGTCACTATGGCAGCTACTTAAGAAATCTTCTCTCTGCATTAGGAGAAATTATAAAAATAAAATAAAACATTACAATAAATATACATGAAAGTTACAATATATTTTTCTCTGCTTTCCCGGCTTTTTGTTCTGCTACTGTATATCAAGCCTTTTCTGTGTTGTTTCTTGAAAATTGAAACAAGCCTAAGACAGTTTTTTCATTCAGGTTTTATTTTAACTAAACTCAAGAGAGTCGTTATTCGTTTTTCTATTTGTCTCGCAAAATATCAGATGTTCCACATTCTCCAAAGGGTTTCAAAGAACCTTATACTGTTTATATTATTTTTCAAGTTTTTTTTATTATATTATTATTTTCTGGTTTTCCAGGTGCATTTTGGATCCTTGTTTTGGCTAAGCACCTGTGCTGTGAACCACTCATTTACAACCCCCCCCCCCCCAACTGCAGTTTCCAGATACAATTTCTACAGAATTTATATGATAGATTTGTTTTAGATCAGCCACAAATAGAAAAAGAAATATAAGATTATTGCTTAAGCATTCAAATCTTGACTGCTTCATCTGTAAAATTTCCTACCCATGGCCAAAATTTTTTCTGAGAGCTGGTTCATACCAATTCAATCCAGTGCATTTACCATATTTATCGGCATATAAGGCCACGTACACACGATCAGACCGGTCCGATGAGACTGGTCCGATGGACCGTTTTAATCGGACCGCGCTGAAGTGGTCTGATGGTCTGATGTGCGTACACACCATCAGTCCAAAATCCCATCGGACCAGAACGCGGTGACGTAGAACACAACGACGTGCTGAAAAAACGTTCAATGCTTCCAAGCATGCGTCGACTTGATTCTGAGCATGCACGGGTTTTGGTCCGATGCTTTTGTGTACTAACCATCGAATCTGTCCGTCGGACAGATTTTAAAGCAAGTTTTAAAACTTTGGTCCGATGGAGCGTACACACCATCAAATTGGTCCGATGAAACTGGTCTGCAGACCAGTTTCATCCGACCGGTCTGATCGTGTGTATGCGGCCTAACACACACCCTAACTTTAAGAGGGAAGTTTCAGAAAAAAACTTTTCACAGCCCACAGTTTACCCTCTATTTTAAGGGTAAAAAAGTGAGTGTTATACGCCAATAAATACAGTATATTCTGTATAACATGGATTTCAATGGCCCTAATTCACGTAAGTGCAGTGCGTTTCATTGCTGTCAACAAAATTAGAACATGTTGCATTTTTTCTGTACGTAGCACATGTGAAATGTGGCAAAATGCATAAAAAAAACAGATGCACGCACTGAAACGCATACAAAACGCACCTGAATGCACATATCCCTAATTGAGATGAAGAAAATAAAGGGGGGGGGGGACACACCAAAACGCATAAAAAACATACGTTCAGAAGTGCAACTGGAAAACAGAAATTATGGCGTGAACCGGCTCTGAATGATTTCTATGGTTCACAAAGTCAATAATATTAATAATTTGAATAATATAAATGTATCTCTTACGGGCATCCAACGTTCTTTTTATTAACTGGCAAGTATAGACCTGATAATATTACTTTTAAGTTTAATAAAAAATACACATGATAACTATTTTTAAATCCATGGCATTTTTATATGCATAAATGGTTTGTACTTTTGCTTGTATAGCTTTCCAACATTAAATTATCACAATACGCATTTAAATGCCCTCTTTATGTTTCCAAATGAACGTGTTTTTCACTAGTTTGCTTATAAATATATGTATTAGTAGCACTGCATTTTGTGGACAACAATAGCGAGAAAGGGACTTTTTACTGGAGAATATACTCTGTATACTGATCTCAAGGAGACTGTTACAGTTTGGCTGTAGGACAGTCCGTGTACTGTTCTTTGGCTATTTGTGCTATAATTGACAGGCTTGACATAAGTTTTCAAGACAGCTGCAGCAACACTTAAATTCTTGGCTGAAAAACGGCTGAGCATTAATATGCACTTCTCTTTCATGGTACAATACTACATTTCAGTTTTTAGAACTGAGTTTTATATTTTGCTGTCTTTTCAATTTTTTTTTTTTAATAGGTTTAACGGGATTCTTCTAGATATCATGTTTTTTGCTATTCTTCTTAAATAATAATTTTATTGTTTTTTGGTGTACTGGCTTATTAGGTAAATGGTGTTTTCTGTGCTACAGGTGATCCTCTTACTCCTCCAATACAGCCAATTCAACAAATGAGGCCCCAACATGTTCCATAGTGCATTGGAATTGTAACTCTTTAGCTCATGTTGCAGCTGAATTGATCTGAGTTACAATTCTTTATGAAATATCAGAGATTAAATATTTAAGTATTAAAAAACTGCTTAGGTGTTTTCGTGTTTGGTGTTAAACAGTTCTGAAGTTGTTTTTATGACATTCAGCCGATAAAACTGAAATCTAAACTTCTTTTAAAAATAGAAACCACCAGATTATAATACAACTAAATATTTCAGTTTTAAAAATTACCGATTAGATTGTTTTGCACTTGGATAAATGTGGAGCAGTTGAGGTAATGCAACCCTTTACAGAGTTACCCTATGTATATGAGCACTCTTTAATTTGAGATCAACATGTTGTGTTATAGACTGCACCTCAGGTCTTCATGTTTAATCTAACCATCGTAACCTGGTGGCTTCTATGTTTAAATGCTGTGTGAATTTCAGATTTATCAGTTAAATGGCTTAATAACTATTTTAGAACTATCAGCAATGCTCTCATCAAACACACTCGATTGCTTACACTGACATCCTTGGGGTTATATGAGAAAGGCTCATCGTCTTTCTGGGGCTTGTCCTGTTGATCCAAGCTGTGAAGGAGATCCTGGAGCCTCTCTATATAATTTATTGCGCTGCGGAGGATTTCAACTTTTGGAAGTCTCTGGTTTGGGTTGGAAACTGTTCTTCTTTTCAGAGCCTCAAATGCTTCATTAATTTTCTTTAATCTTCTCCTTTCCCTTAAAGTAGCTGCTTTCCTCCTGTCTGTTGGTGCTGACTTCCGCTTGCAGGTCTTACAAGCCCAAATCAAACATTGTCCAGGACAGTGGGGTTGTAGGCCAGGTGGGGCTAACACATGTTCCTCTCCACTGCTGTCACTTCCAGCGTCTCCTGGTATCTGATCCTGACAAGGGGACAACGTACCATCACTACCTGGATACAGAGGAGAGCCATCTGTCATTTCCAGTTGTTGTAGGGCCCCATTATCTCCTTCAAAATAAAAGAAATAGGAATTGGTTTCAAAAAGGTCCATCATTATGCTTTGCCCTTGATTACTGAGGCTGCCTGGTTGAAAACGTGTGCTCAAAACAGCACAGCCCTAAGGAATTTAATTAGTACAGTGACATAAGTCTCAGTCTTTATATAGCTACTGAAACTCTATCCAACTTTTATCTGTCGCAGTGCATCACCCTCCAAAACTGATTTCAAGAGTCTCCTGGGTGTAGCCTTCTCAGCTGTAACAGCTATGGATTTGAAATTTCCCTTCAAGGTTAACAAGGAAGCAGATGAAAATGGCAACATTCAGGGATAACATGAATTTACTAAAAAGAATCACTCTGACAGACTTTTATCTACCTACTGTGTGTTTTATGAAATATATATTTTTAATTCCTGTGAGAGAGACCTGACAGATTGACAGATCCAGGTGCCAGGCCTAGTTTTGCCCCCCTGTGTTATGTTATATATATATATATATATATATATATATATATATATATATATATATTGTTTTCTAACACAGGTTTCTCTACAGTACAACCTCTTAGAAAACCAATGCCACAAAAAGAAAATGTTGTACATGGACTTTTTAGGTGTCTTAAATAATAACATGCAAAAACACAGATATAACATTTTAACAGGGAGGGTAATTCCCATCTAAAGCCGCGTACACACAACCATTTTTCATGACGTGAATTTTTTTTTTTTTTAAACGATCGTGTGTGGGCTCCAGAGCATTTTTCACAACGTGAAAAATGGCCATTAAAAATTTAGAACATGCTCTATTTTTTTGCGTCGTTTTTCACGTTGTCATTTGACACGTTGTGAAAAACGGTCGTGTGTAAAAATTGCGAGAAGTTATGAGACGGGAGCGCTCATTTTGGTATAACTAGCGTTCGGAATGGAGATAACACATTCGTCACGCTGTGTTATCTGAAAGGCACGAAGACTGAAAAGCGCGAATCGTCTCTCACCGAACTTTTGCTAACACAAAATAAGCAAAAGCAGCCCCACGGGTGGCGCCATCCGAATGGTAATTCCCCTTTATGGTGCCGTCGTACGTGTTGTACGTCAACGTGATTTGCTCAAGCATTTTTGTTTTCACGATCGCGTGTAGGCAAGGCAGGCTTGACAAGAATCACGTAAAAAAAACTTTGTTTTTTCTAGACCATTAAAAACGTTGTGTGTACGCGGCATAATACTTTATTAATGCAACAATAAAAACTAGACAGAATTCAGCTAAAAAGTGTACAATATACATACATCAAGAGTACATATACACATACATTTGGAATGTACTATAGAAACTGCAATATATGAGAATAAAGTTGAACATTACAACATTATAAAAGGGTAGATAGAAGAGCACGAACTCTTAACACACTACAAAATCCATTGGGCTGCAAACTGTGGTTCCTCAACATGTTTTGCAGGATAAAATGTCTGATTCTTCAGGGGGGCAAATAGTCTCTGCTATAAAAAATAAAAATACATATACACAATATATATATATATATATATATATATATATATATATATATATATGTATATATATGTATATATACAGTATATATATATATACAGTGCCTTGGAAAAGTATTCATAGCCTTGACATTTTTCACATTTCGTCATGTTACAACTAAAAACGTAAATGTATTTTATTGGGATTGTATTTGATAGACCAACACAAAGTAGGGATGAGCTTCTTGTTCAAGTCGAACCTATGTTCGACTCGAACATCGTCTGTTCGTATGTTTGTCGAAATTCGAACAAAACGGGTCGTTCGCGCCAAGTTTGAGTGACGCGCCACAGCCCATAATTCACTGCGGCATTGCGCGCTGATGATTGGCCAAGCATGCTGTATGTCCCGCATGCTTGGCCAATCACAGCGCGCAAAAAACTGAGAGCCATAATTGGCCAAAGCCAGGGTGGCTTTGGCCAATTATGGCTCAGGGCTTTAACTCACGCCCCACACTATAAAAGGCAGCCTGCAAGGCGGCCGTGTGTAGTGTGTTGCAGCATTGTTAATGAGAAGATCAGTCCTACAGAGAGAGAGAGAGAGAGAGAGAGAGAGAGAGAGAGAGAGAGAGAGAGAGAGAGAGACAGTGTCTTTATTACTAGATAGATAAATAAAGCAGGCAGGCTAGTCAGTTTAGTTAAATTTACAGTGTGTAGAGGATATATATACTTTCCAGGAGTTGTACATATATTTATACACTGTATAGTTTAGCTAGATCAGCTATTCCTATTTGTCAGGCCGTTGATTGTGCTAGCTGCAGTCTTCTAGGTTGTATTGCCCGTGTGCTGTATAGTTTGCACCTAAACGTACTTGGTGTTTACTGCACTTGTACTGTATAGTTTGCACCTAAACGTACTTGGTGTTTACTGCACTTGTGCTGTATAGTTTGCACCTAAACATACTTGGTGTTTACTGCACTTGTGCTGTATAGGTTGCACCTAAACGTACTTGGTGTTTACTGCACTTGGGCCATATAGTTTGCACCTAAATGTACTTGATGTTTACTGCACTTGTGCTGTATAGTTTGCACTTAAACCTACTTGGAGTTTACTGCACTTGGGCCGTATAGTTTGCACCTACTGTAGACGTACTTGGTGTTTACTGCACTTGGGCTGTATAGTTTGCACCTAAACGTACTTAGTGTTTACTACACTTGTGCTGTATAGTTTGCACTTAAACCTACTTGTAGTTTACTGCACTTGTGCCGTATAGTTTGCACCTAAACGTACTTGGTGTTTACTGCACTTGTGCCGTATAGTTTGCACCTGGACGTACTTGGGCCAGGATTCACGTAGAGAGGCGTATCTTTGTGCGGGCGTAGCATATCTTCTTTACGCTACGCCACCGCAAGTTAGAAAGGCAAGTGCTGTATTCACAAAGCACTTGCTCCCTAAGTTATGGTGGCGTAGCGTAAATGGGCCGGCGTAAGCCCGCGTAATTCAAAGTAGCAAGGCAGTGGGCGTGTTGTATTGTAATGAACCGTGACCCCATGCAAATGATGGGCGCATGCGCCGTCCGTGGACGTATGCCAGTGCGCATGCTCAAAATCACGTCGAATAGACTGCCTACGACATCACAGCCCCATTCACATACGACTTACGTAAACGACGTAAAAACAACGGCTGTTCCGACATCCATACCTTTGCATGGGATGCGCCACCTTTTTGGTGGTTTATCTTTACGCCGGAAAAACGCCTTACGTAAACGGTGTAGATTACTGTGTCGGGCGTACCCCCAGCGTACCCAGCAGGTCCGATATTTAAAGGAATTTTGCTTTTTTTTCTCACTTTAAACATCATTAAAATCGCTGCTCCAGAAAAAAAATACTATTTTTAAAACTTTTTTTTCCATTGATACTTGTTCCCTGGGGCAAGACCCGGGTTCTCAAAGATGTTTTCTGACAATAACTTGAATATTGGGCTTTAAAATGAGCACTTTTGAATTTGAACATTCGAGTCCCATAGACTTCAATGGGGTTCTAAATGTTCGCCCAAACGTTCGGTCCGTTCAAACGTTCTGGTGCGAACCGAACGTGGGGGTGTTCGGCTCATCCCTAACACAAAGTGGCACATAATTGTGAAGTGGAAGGAAAATGATAGATGGTTTTAGTTTTTTTTTACAATTAAATATGTGAAAAGTGCGGCATGCATTTGCATTCATTCCCCCTGAGTCAATACGTTGTAGAACCACATTTTGCTACAATTACAGCTGCAAGTCTTTTTGGGGATGTCTCTACCAGCTTTGCACATCTAGAGAGTGACATTTTTGCTCATTCTTCTTTGCAAAATAGTTTAAGCTCTGTCAGATTGGATGAAGAGTGTCTGTGAACAACAATTTTCAATCCTTGCCACAGATTCTCAATTGGATTTAGGTCTGGGCTTTGACTGGGCCATTCTAACACATTAATATGTTTTGAACTAAACTATTCCATTGCAGGTCTGGCTGTATGTTGAGAGTTGTTGCCTTGCTGGAAGGTGAATCTCCTCCCCGGTTTGAAGTCTTTTGCAGACTCTAACAGGTTTTCTCCTAAGATTGCCCTGTGTTTGGCTCCATCCATCTTCCCATCAACTCTGACCAGCTTCCCTGTTCCTGCTGAAGAAAAGCATCACCACAACATGTTTCACGGTGATGTGCAGTGTTAGTTTTCTGCTACACATTGCCTTTTGCTTTTAGGGCAAAAAGTTAGATTTTGGTTTCATCTGACCAGAGCACCCGGGACTTCTTATGGCTTTTTTTCAACAATGGCTTTCTTTTTGCCACTCTTCCATAAAGGACAGATTTGTGGAGTGCACAACTAATAGTTGTCTTGTGGACAGATTCTATCACCTGAGCTGTGAATCTCTACAGCTCCTCCAGAGTTACCATGGGCCTCTTGCCTGCTTCTCTGATTAATGCTCTCCTTGCCCAGCTTGTCATATTAGGTGGACAGCCATCAGGGCCGGATTTCAGACAAGGCCACCAAGGCCAGGCCTCGGGGGGCGGCAGTGGTGAAGGGGCGGCTTCACTTATCATATCTGCCTGCTCCGCTCATCCTCCCCGCCCTCACTCATGGGAACGCTGCAAAGTCTGACTGACCACTTGAGCACAGAGCACTGCCCGAGGGTCTTATGGTCAGTGGACTGCTGCACGTACTCCCCTCCCCCTTTTCTGCCGCGCTCTGCAAGTCATCTGCCATGTGCAGAGCGCAGATAATGGCCGTAGCGGTTGTGCTTTCTTTCATCAAGGAGCCACAGTCTACAGGTACTGTCTAATGGTCCTGCCCGACACTACGGTCCACACCCCCGCCGTGTCTTCATTCACCGCCCCCCCCCCCCGTCTGGCTCCGTGTGTCCACCTCGTCCCCCGCAGCCGTCGCCGGCTTTTCTCTCCTCTCCCGCGGGCTGCGAGGGGTGGGGGGGGTCTGACAGGATGGAGAGCGGAGACAGGGGCTGGTATGTCAGTTACCAGCCCCTCTCTTTTCTGAACAGGACAGTCACACAGAGCGTTCGTTACCAATCGCTGTGCGTCCTGTGACAACTGAGCAGAGTAACCTGTGTGTTACTCTGCTCAGTTTTTGAATGGAGGGGAGACGCTGTCTTCTCTCCATTCATCTTCTGTGCAGAGAAAAGGACTGGGGAATAAATGTCCCCTGTCCCTTTCTCTGTCTCAAATGGGAGATGTCAGGGGTCTCTGTTTAGACCCCTGACATGTCACCAATGCCCCCAACAGGGTTGATAAAAAAACTTGTAAAAAAAATTGAAAAGAAATTAAAAAAATAAAACATCCGACACCATAACCGCCCATACTGACACGGTCAAGAGCCCCAAGACCACTGACACCGACCACTACCCCACTGACACCGACCACTACCCCACTGACACTACCCCACTGACACGACCACTACCCCACTGACACCGACCACTACCCCACTGACACCGACCACTACCCCACTGACCACTACCCTACTGACACCGACCACTACCCCACTGACACCGACCACTACCCCACTGACACCACCCCACTGACACCGACCACTACCCCACTGACACGACCACTACCCCACTGACACTACCCCACTGACACCGACCACTACCCCACTGACACCGACCACTACACCACTGATACCGACCACTACCCCACTGACACTACCCCACTGACACCGACCACTACCCCACTGACACCGACCACTACCCCACTGACATTGACCACTACCCCACTGACACCGACCACTACCCCACTGACACCGACCACTACCCCACTGACCACTACCCCACTGACACCAACCACTATCCCACTGACACCGACCACTACCCCACTAACACTACCCCACTGGCACCGACCACTACCCCACTGACACCGACCACTACCCCACTGACACTACCCCACTGACACCGACCACTACCCCACTGACACTGACCACTACCCCACTGATACCGACCACTACCCCACTGACACTATCCCACTGACACCGACCACTACCCCACTGATACCAACCACTACCCCACTGACACTACCCCACTGACACTGACACACAGCCACTACGTGACCTTACACACACAGCCCTGGTATTATGCCATCCTCCAGCATATGACATCACCTACTGACCCCCTGCCATAATCATGTCTTCCTCCTTTAGCACCCTGTTCTCCTCCACCTACTGACCCCCTGCCATAATCCTTCTCCTCATCATCCCTTGTTCCTGGCATACCACCACCATACTTCCTGTCATCATACTTCCCACTGTCAGCTTCCTACCAACTTACCCCCTGTCATCATCTTAATCCTTATCATAAACCCCTGTGCCTAGTATCCTACTACCCCACCCCCTGTAATCTCCATCCCCCTGTATTCCTTTGCCAGATTTCCACCACCTCACCCACTATCATCATTGTCCCTATACCCCCACCTCTGACATCCTACCACCCTGCCTCCTGTCATCAACATCCCCCTGTAGCCACCTCTAGTATCCAACCACCCTACCCCCATCATTATCATCATCATCCCCCTGTACCCCACTGACAGCTTCCTACCACCCCATCCACACCCACACCACTGATCCCATCCAGCAACCACCATCCCTGCCACTGATTCCACCCCCCACCACTACCACTCATCCCATCCCATCTTCCCCAACCACCACCCTTACCACTGATCCCATGCTCCCACCACCGCTGCCACTCATTTCATCCAATGCCTCCCAACCACCACCCTTGCCACCTCTGCCACTCATCCCATTCAATCCCCCCTACCACTGATCCCACCCTTCAACCACCACCCTTGCCACTCATCCCATCCCCCCACTACCACTGCCACTCATCCCATCTCTCCTTCACCGCTGTCACTGATCCTATGCCCTCCCAACTATCACTGCTGCAAATCAAAAGTAATTTTATTTTTTTTTAGTCGGAGGGGGTTTAATATTTTTTACCTAATTTCTATCACATGGGGGGGGGCGGCTTTGAAGGACCCGTCATGGCACTGTCATGGGCGTCCGCTCCATAGGGCAAGGGAGAGTGCTTCCCCCCCCCCTAGAAACCAGTTTCATGATCCTCGGGAGAAAAACAGTGGGCAGGAACCAAGGTGGCGGCACGGCGAATCCAATTAGAGACGCTCTTTCTCTCTTCTAGCTCTAGCTGACAGAGGGGGGGAGGGGGCGATCGGGGGAGATATACAGTACAGCCAGCCCGTGGCTCTCCTCTCCCTGTCACAGTGCCGCTGCCGAGTTCTCCGGGAAATGGAGCAGCGGCGCTGAGACAGGGAGAGGAGAGCCGCGGGCTGTCTGTACTGCATATCTCCCCGATCGCCCCCTCTCTGTCAGCTGGAGCTAGAAGAGAGAGTGGCTCTAATTGGATTTGCTGTGCCGCCGCCTTGCTTCCTGCTTTCCTCGCCATGATTGGCCACAGCAGAGGGCCAATCAGAAGATTCTGGGGACTGGGGGCATCATGGGAAATGTAGTCCCTTAAGAGTGGAGGCCCCAGTGTGTCCACAGACACCATGCTAAAGCCCCCAGCATGCAAGCACTCTGCTGGGGGAGGGTTACAAGAGGAAAAAAGAGAATACTGTGCTCATGCTGGGGGAAGCCAGAGAGAGAGCCACGCTGTACCTGCACCAACCAGAGAGCCACGCTGTACCTGCACCAACCAGAGAGCCACGCTAGACCCGCACCAACCAGAGAGCCACGCTGTACCCGCACCAACCAGAGAGCCACGCTGTACCTGCACAAACCAGAGAGCCACTCTGTACCCACACCAACCAGAGGGCCACAATGTACCTGCACCAACCAGAGAGCCACGTTGTACCCGAACCAACCAGAGAGCCACACTGTACCTGCACCAACCAGAAAGCCACACTGTACCTGCACCAACCAGAGAGTCACACTGTACCCGCACCAACCAGAGAGACACACTGTACCTGCACCAACCAGAGAGCCACGCTGTACCCGCACCAACCAGAAAGCCACACTGTACCTGCACCAACCAGAGAGTCACACTGTACCCGCACCAACCAGAGAGACACACTGTACCCGCACCACCAGAGAGAGAGCCCAGCTGTACCCACACTACCAGAGAGGGAGCCCCAGTGTACCCGCACGACCACACAGAGAGAAAGTCTGAGCTGCTGCCAGGGTACAGGCATGCTACACTACTGACTTGAGTCATCCCAGGCAACCCAGAGTGAGCAAACGTTGAGCCAGAGGGATCACTGTTGCGGTTTCACCAGGTCTGGTAAGAGGGCCTGTTGGCCATTATCCATCACTGTTCCTAGGGACTGAGCCATTAGGAAGTATCTAACCTGATATCCTCCCATCTATGCTGGGGGCAATTATTGCAGAAAATGACACCAGTGCTGAGGGTCAGTATTATGTACATTGGTAGAGATGCTGAAGTTTTTATTCTTGAAATCTGCACCGATGTGGGGGGTTATTGTTGTTGCTACTGACACCAATGCAGAAACTGACAGCAAAGCTGGAGATTGTTATTACAGAAACTGGCACTGATCCTGGGGGTTGTTATTTCCATGGCGGGGGGCTCCATTTTTTATGATATTGTTATTCAAAGTTGCTAGTTGCTTGATAGTTGCATCAGGTTTCTCAAACCTTTGCATGCCTGCGCTTTATGTGATAATGACTAAGCCCCTCCCCTTCATGACATTGTCAAAAAGAGACCGAGCATGGATAACCTTAAAATGATGCCCCCCCCTGAAAAAAGTTCAGCGGATGCCTATGTTATAGCCTTTAAAATTCACACTTTTGATTTCTCACGTTCAAGAACTTTGAGGCCGCGTACACACGATCGAACATGTCCGCTGTACGGCCTATCGGACCATTTTCCAGTGGACAAAAGTTTCTAAACATGCTTAGAAACCTGTCCGCTGGAAACCTGTCCGTCGGACATGTTCGATGGTTAGTCCACAAAATCATCGGACCAAAATTCTGCGCATGCTCAAAATCAAGTCGACGCATGCTTGGAAGCATTGAACTCTATTTTTTCATCCCGTCGCTGTGTTCTACGTCACCGCGTTCTGGTCCGAGGGGATTTTGGTCTGATGGTGTGTAGGCACATCAGACCAACAGACCACTTCAGCCTGGTCCGATGAAAACGGTCCGTCGGACATGTTTCCTCGGACATGTCTGATCGTGTGTACGTGGCCTAATGATGTTCGAATGTTCGTGTGAACTTTTGGTCTGTTCTGGATGAGAACCGAACCGGAGGTGTTCGGCTCATCCCTACACATAGCACAACTATTGATACCTGATAGAGTTTGAGCAGCCAGACCTGTAAGTTAAACATTGGGCATTAAATCGGGTGTAACACATTTCACATGTATAGATTTAAAGTAATTGTAAATAATCAGCTTGTAAAATAACCCCATCAGTTTAAAATTAAAAGTATTATTACAAATACCCTTTTTCCTTTTTTTATAAGCAATCACAATTCCTCTGTTCTCAACTGCATACGAGCTGGGGGGAGGAGAAGCAGCAACACACTTGTCAGGACACATCTGAGTTCCCAACATAGTTAGAGAACTGACCACAGTTAGTTCTCCCTGCTTAGTGTGGCCAGTTTTTAATAGGAAAGCAGAGGGAAGGGCAGGAACACCAGGGATTTCACACAAACAAAGCAATTAGGGTTGAGCGAACCCGAACTTTTTTTTTTTTTTGGACCCGAACCCGAATAATTTGCTGAAAGTTCGGGTTCGGAGTTCGGCTATGTAACGGCGCGCTGCACGGCAGGCAATCGCCATTTGTTTTACTTGTGTGACCTAGAAGCCATCACAGCCATGCCTACTAATGGCATGGCTGTGATTGGCCAGTGCAGCATGTGACCAAGCATGTGACCCAGTCTCTATATAAGCTAGAGGCACACAGCACAGCTCATCAGTCTGCTTTAGCTAGGGTAGGGAAAGGCTGCTGCTGCTCTCAGGGACAGATGTAGATAGGATTGTGCTTACAATACTCAGCGATCTACATAGCATTAGCTACTGTAGGGAAAGGTTTCTGATGTCTTTATAGGGGAGAATTAGATAGGTTTCTGTCCTACTTCACAAATCTAATTGCAGCTGCACTGCATATTTTCCCGTCAGATAATCTGCATTAGATAATTTAGGGTGAAGGTTCCTGATGTTCTTATAGGCAAAGAAATATATAAGAGTCAGTCCTACTTCACAAACCTAATTGCAGCTGCATTGCATATGTTCCTGTCAAATACTCTGGCTCTGCATTAGATAATTTAGGGTGAAGGTTCCTGATGTTCTTATAGGGAGAGAAATATATAAGAGTCAGTCCTACTTCACAAACCTAATTGCAGCTGCATTGCATATGTTCCTGTCAGATACTCTGGCTCTGCATTAGATAATTTAGGGTGAAGGTTCCTGATGTTCTTATAGGCAGAGAAATATATAGGAGTCAGTCCTACTTCACAAATCTAATTGCACCAGAATAGTGTCCCATCATTGGTATCATTGGCAGGAATAGTGTCCCATCATTTGTGTCAGTGGGAAAAAAAGGTGCCCCATCATTGGTATCATTGGGAGGAATAGTGCCCGTTCATTTGTATCAGTGGGAGAAATAGTGCCCCATTATTGGGAGGAATAGTGTCCCATCATTTGTGTCAGTGGGAGAAATAGTGCCCCATCATTGGTATCAGTGGGAGGAATAGTGTCCCATCATTGGGGAAGATTCCTGCTTGTCAAGATTTTTTTTGTAATATATTTTATGTTATTTTAAGTTATTTCCCTATCCACATTTGATTGCAGAGTACTTGCCATGCTCTTACCAACATTTTGCTGCAATTTTCAGCCCTCTAGCCCTTTCCCTTAGTTTTTTAGAGACATTTTAGTAGTCAAAAGTCCGGGTCCCCATTGACTTTAATGGTGTTCGGGTTCGGGGTCAAGTTCGGGTCAAGTTCGGGTCCCAAAACTGGACTTTTTTTCCGAATTTCGGCCGAACCCTCCGAACCCGCCGAACCCAAAAATCCAGGTGTCCGCTCAACTCTAGAAGCAATAAGACTCGTACACATGACCAGTTTTCCAGAGGGGAAAACTGTGAGGAGAGCTTTTGTCTGGGAATCCCGACCGTGTGTATGCTCCTTGCAGTTTTTCCGACAGGAAAACTGCCCAAACACCGCG
Source organism: Rana kukunoris (assembly GCA_029574335.1). Classification (NCBI taxonomy): domain Eukaryota; kingdom Metazoa; phylum Chordata; class Amphibia; order Anura; family Ranidae; genus Rana; species Rana kukunoris. The sequence goes on from CM056051.1 coordinate 233,825,064, forward strand.
AGACAAAAAAAGAGAACCAGTTCACTTTTTTTCCGCTGGTAAATTTATCAGACTTTTGCCCGGCGGTTTTTGGCAGTGTTCCTATTGGAAAAACTGCAATGGAGCATACACACGGCTGGGATTCCCAGCCAAAGCTCCATCGCAGTTTTCCTGTCGGAAAAATTGGCTGTGTGTAGGGAAAAGATTGAACCGAGCATGTTCTCGGCTTTCCCCTCGGGATTTCCAACTGGAACTTTTCCAGTCCAAAATCCTGTACGTGTGTACGAGGCATCAGGGATATATCTTGGTCCTTTTTTAAACCTTGGGGCTACATTTGCTTTTCTCCAATCTGCTGGTACCATACCATTCAGTTAACTGTTCGTAAGAATTAAGAACAATGGTCTGGCAAAAATGTTACTGAGTTCCTTAAAGTGGTTGTACACCTTTTCCCCTCAGGTAAGCCTAGATCAACTGCTTGCTGACCAGCGCATGCGTATATACTGTGTCAAGTATATATATAATGTGTCAAAAGTGTCCGATGTGTGCGCCATAATGTCGCAGTCACGATAAAAATCACTGATCGCCACCATTACTAGTCAAAAAAAAATATTAATAAAAATGCCATAAAACTATCCCCTATTTTGTAGACGCTTATTGCGATTTTTTTTTACCAAAAATCTGTAGAAGAATACATATCGGCCTAAACTGAGGAAAAAAAGTTTATTTTCAAAATATTTTTGTTTATAGCGCAAAAAATAAAAAAACGGCAGATGTGATCAAATACCACCAAAAGAAAACTCTATTTGTGGGAAAAAAATGTTTGGGAGCCATGTCGCACGACCGCGCAATTGTCAGTTAAAGCGACGCAGTGCCGAATCGCAAAAAGTGGCCCGTTCTTTGACCAGTTTCTAAAGGGGGTCATGCCGTGACTGGCAGCTCCCACGCGCATGCACGAGAGTGACGTCACGTGAATCCGGCCAGTCACAGAGCCAGAGTTCAGGGAAATAAAGGGGAAGAAAAACCAATCAGGGTTTATTTCCTCTTTAAGGACCCTCGGTGCAAGCCATCTTGTTCCAGTGACTTATTCATTTTAAGTTTTTCAAGTCTATTCCTAAGTCTATCCTCTGTTACCCATGAGGTGGCGTGTGATGAGAATAAATATTGCAGTTTTGGTTACTGAAAACCCCCGTTTCTCTCCTAAGGACTGAGGAGAAGAATAGATTCAATGCCATCTCTCCATCCTTCGTAACCAGATTCCCCCTATCATTCTTTATGGGGCCAATATGATCTGACCTACCTCTTATACTATTTATTTATATACTTAAAGAATTTATTGGGATTTTTCTTACTCTCCTCCGCTATGTGCCTTTCGTGTTCTATCTTAGCCGCCCCTGATTACACCCTTACATTTCTTGTTGCATTCTTTGTAAAGTTGGCATGCTGATGATGATCCCTCAGCCTTGTATTTTTTGAAGGCCTTCTCCTTTGCTTTTATATGCATTATTATGTCAGAGTTAAGCACCCAGGACTTTTATTAGCTCTTTTAAATGTATTTCCCATTGGGATGCACTGGCTATTTAATATGCACACCAATTTTTCCTCTGGGTTCTTTGTTCCTAGGATTTTATCCCATTTAATATCTTCTAGCAAGGAGCGTAGTTTATGGAAGTTGGCTCTTTTGAAATTCAGTGTCTTTGTATTCCCCTTATGTTTACTATTTGTGTGATTTATACTGAAACAAATTGACCTATGGTTGCTGTTTCCTAAATTGCCCTGTATTTCTACATCCGTCCGAATTGCACTGCAATGTCAAGTAGCGTAGCACATCATGCTGTCCAACATGGCAGTAAATGAAGCATACGTTTGTACACTTCAAATAAAGCTGGTACAAAACAAAACAATGGACAGTGCACTGCACTGAATCATGCACCACATTTGCCCCTAGCCAGCCAGCCAAGGCTAAGCCGCAGGAGCACTGAATCACTCCGGATGCTCTTTGGTTTCATTAACAAGCAGTGGAATTTGTCCTAAAACTGAAGAGTGCAAAATCTAGAGCAAATCAACCCCAATAAGCAATACACAATTCACGTTGTGGCTCAGAAGTTTTACTTACATTAGCACAAAAGCACTGCAGAAAAAGTTATATGCAGAAAAAGTCTGGTTCAAAAAAGACACAAGTCCATCGAGTTCAACCAAAAAAAACCGTACAATCCCATATACACAATCCAATACCCACAATTGAACCAGGGGAAGGCAAAAAAGCACAGCAAAGCATGATCCAATTTGCTACAGGAGGGGAAAAAATTACTTCCTGATCCCCAGAGAAGCAATCGGATATTCCCTGGATCACCTTTACCTATAAATGTTAGTATTCAGTTATATTATGTACACCTAGAAAATAATTCAGGCCTTTTTTTAAAGCAGTCTACTGAGCTGGCCCGAACCACCTCTTGAGGGAGTTTATTCTCACTGAACATTAAAAGAGGATTTCTCAGATCTGGATTAACTCTGTGTGGCAAGACTGGGCACAGATGATAGGAAATCGTATACTCTACATTGCGACATAAAAAAAATTTTTTTGGGGGTTTACATCCACTTTAAAGTGAATAACTCAACACCAAGTTCAATATATGGAACCAAAGTAAATTAGTGCATTTGGGGAATTATTAAAAATGAGACTAGTACGCTTTCCAACAGTGATTGGGCAGGAGCAATCAGTTGTAGTTATCACTAACATTACGTTTTTAAAGAATACGGTAAATGTTGCAAGGCTTCCACCCAATGCAGAAATGTTGTCATAATTGTTACTTGTGGAATATGTTTGTGAATTCTGGTCACAGTATACTATTATTTCTAGTGTAAACCAAGATGTACTTTATAAAGTGTACAAGACAGCCCTATGTCATGCTCAGCCAGTGTGAGAGAGATGCATCTTTCCTACGTAAACAGACATCTTCTATCCTTTATGATGAATTGTGTATTCATTGCAGTTCTCTGGTTTCCACATTGCTTGTGTTTATGACGTATAGGTTTAAGTGCTGTAACCTAAGTGTCAAGAACTGTATTGACAAATGGTCACCACTGCACAAACACATTTACTATTTTGGTTGTTTTTTAAAGACTCTTTAAGCCATCAAAACAAAATGATCCCATCATTTTAAATGTTATATCATGTAAAGAGCGCTTATGGGCTCACTGAACAGCAGTCTAGAATTTTGGAGTTAAGAATAGTTGAATTTGACATTTAATTGTAAACTGTTTTTGTGAAATGAACCTTATTGCAGTCTATATTGTACTGCAGATACTGTGGAATATACGTTACATTTCACCTTAGTTTTTTTTTTCATTTTAAAGATGACTTTAGTTGTGTAATGCCGTGTACACGCGGTCAGAATTTCCAACAACGAATATTCGATGGGAGCTTGTTGTTGGAAATTCCGACCGTGTGCAGGCTCCATCGGACATTTGCTTTCGGAATTTCAGACAACAAAAATTTGAGACCTGGTTCTCAAATTTTCCAACAACAAAATCCGTTCTTGGACAATTCCGACGCACAAAATTCCATGCATGCTCTGAATCAAGTACAAGACGGAAGCGCTCGGTCTTGTAAAACTAGCCTTCGTAATGGAGATAGCACATTCGTCACGCTGTAACGGACTGAAAAGCACAAAGCTGAAAAGAACGAATCGTCTCTCACCAAACTTCTACTAACACGACTGGTATTGAACATCCCTTTAATAGTGCCGTTGTACGTCTTGTACGTCACCGCGTTCCTGGCGTTCTGAATTTCCAACAACATTTGTGCCACCGTGTGTATGCGAGACAAGTTTGAGCCAACATCGGTCGGAAAAAAATCCACAGTTTTGTTGTCAGAATTTCCAATCGTCTGTACGCGGCATAAGAAGGTTTTGGTTTAAAGGTTTCTCTAGTTTTGAGGTGCAGGACATGTGATATGTTGGCTTCTGGCATTGGGTGTCCAACACTGTGATGGGAGTTAGGGGTTCTGGTGTTAATAACACCTGAAAACTATTTCCTATCTGAATTCTTAATGCTAAACTATGCATAATACTGAGTTCAGAAAAATCAACCCCCTCCTCCCAAACACTAGCCCTTAAAGCCCATCTCTAGGCAAATGCTTTAATATTGTTTTTAACTAATGTCTGCTGCCATGTTAGTTGCTATTGTCTCTTCTAGGAGCGGAGACTGGTGAACTAACAGACCCCTCATTGGGACGTCATCATGCCCTGCAGTATTTAGGAGGACATTACCACTGTTATAGCACTGATCGCTGTATGAATGACAATGTCCCAAAATAGAGTCAAATAGCGTCAAAAGTGTCCGATGTGTCCGCCGCAATATCGCAGTCATGATAAAAATTGCAGATTGCCACCATTACTAATAAAACAATAACAATAAAAATGCCATAAAACTATCCCCTAAATTGTAGACGCTAAGGCCCAGATTCACAGAGCGATTACGCCTGCGCAACAGGAGATGCGCGTGCGTAAGTCTAAATGTGCGCGTGCGTTTCGTTGCGCGGCATCCCCAGAACGAGATACGCAAAAAATCGTCTTTTTTTTGTCCCGCGTAATTTCGTTAGACTGGCGCATCCGTCCGCGCAAAAGTGCGATAGACACACCATTGATTTGCTAGTCAAATATGCTAATGAGGGACTTACGGGGATCCACAAAACAACGTTGGGGCAGCGCAGGCGACGCAGTGTGCGCAACAGCAAAATGTCCTGTCTAAAATTAGAGCTGATAAAAGCTGGTCTAAAAAAAGAAAAAAAGTCTAATTGTCAGATAAAGCAACACTGTTAGTGAGGAGCTCAGCAGTCACACGTGTTGCTCAACAATCTGTATGCCAACATGCCAGGGGCATCGTCGCGCATAGCTATACTACTGACTTTAGATGAACAAAGAAGGAGGAGGGCACGGAGGATGGCACTAAGGAGGGCACGGGAGATGTTTTCTTTTTTATTTTTATTTGCTTATATAAAATTTACAATTTAATCTAATCTAATACAATATTCTTATCTGATACAAGCCCCTCACTCTTCACTTGATATATCACACACTCATAGACATCTTTGGCATGAGTGATTCTGAGGTGTCTCACATCTTCAGATTCACCCCTCATGCCATCCTGGAATTACCACAACCTTGCAGGAGGACATCAGCAGCCCAACACATGGCACCACCCATGACACCCATGACAGCTACATATACAATCAGAGCCCCATCCCCACAGATTTCGAACAGAACATGTATGGGGAAAGCTGGCTGGTTGGTGAGTGACATGGGTGGCAGGCATGACTGTCCCCTCCCGTGATGCACACCTCACAAGTGGCACATGCACTACTAACATCCTCCTGTCTTTTCCCTTCAAGGTGACTCTGCATATGCACTGGTACCCCATCTCATGACCCCATCTCATGCCAGCTCACATTATGCATCTTTGCACGTTAAACACACACATTAATCATGGCACAATGAGAATGCATGCATGCACACCACTGTGGTCCCTAGCACAGACACCCCACATCCTCATCACATTGGATTGGCACCAGTCCACCATGCAGGACTTGTGAGCTGCAACGCCATGCCACGGCTCCAATTATGTCACTGTACATTCATACACCATTCACACAGACCTGGGGATCACTTCTCCACCACAAATGAGGGTGACACCCCTTTTCCCGCAGGAATATCACCCCCACATTCCAAAATCATACACAAACAGAACCAAAAAAATTAAATAAATGACGAGCAAAAAAAAATAATGCCCAGCAAAAATATAATTTAAACAAAATAACAACAAAGAAAACCCATAAAAGACAAAAATCACTCTGCAAAACAGTCCCCAAATATCTCAAAGACACGTCACAAACAAACAAAAGCACCTTGCTGTAGAGGGAGGGATACAAAGGGATGTACTTTTGCAAAGGAAGTGCATTTGTGTCTGTCTATTTATGCTGTCTGCGTAGTTCACAAAGTTGCCCTAGTCCATTTCCAATTTCACTGATTGCGCCGCTCCCGAGTTGTGAGCATGCGCACAGCGGAGCTGACCATGGTCTCGTTCAAGCGCGCATGCGCGAGCCGGCTGGCCCTTCATTTGCATGGGGTCACGGCTCATTTCAATGTAACACGCCCACGTCCTTCCCAATTTGTATTACTCCTCCTTACGCCTCAGGAAAAAACCTTACGCTTGCGCAATTTCCTGCGCAAAAGCTACGTGAATCGGGGGATTACGCGGCTAGATGGCGCAAGTCTAACGTAAAGGCGGTGCGCTACGCCGGTCCAATAATGCGCCGATGTACGTGAATCTGGGCCTATAACTTTTGCACAAATCAAACAATATGCGCTTATTGTAATTTTTTTTACCAAAAATATGTAGAAGAATACGTATCGGCCTAAACTGAGAATTTTTTTTATATATATTTTTGGGGGACATTTATTTTAGCAAAAAGTAAAAAATACAGCTTTTTTTTTAAGTTGACACTCTCTTTTTATTTATAGCGCAAAAAAAAAAAAAAAACGCAGAGGTGATCAAATACCATCAAAAGAAAGCTCTATTTGTGGGGAAAAAAGGATGTCAATTTTGTTTGGGAGCCACGTCGCACAACCGCACAATTGTCAGTTAAAATGACGCAGTGCCAAATCGCAAAAAATTGCCCAGTCATTGGGCAGCCAAATCCTCCGGGGCTGAAGTGGTTAAAGGGGCTTTTAGATTAGCCTTTTTTTCTTTTACAGCTGCAATAATTAGTTAAAGTGGGGTGGAGGATATTGTTTGTAGGGGGAAGCGATCTCTGGCTGGCACAGCTTTAACACCTTATCACTTAGCCCTAACAAGGCATCTAACCTTAGTGTTTTAAAAATATAACATCTTTCTATACAAAACTCTAACCTTAAAGCGGAGTTCCACCCAAAAATGGAACTTCCTCTTTATCCACTCCTTGCCCCCTTACATGCCATATTTGGCATGTAATTTTTTGGGTGGGGGAGTGGGGGCTTAAGGAGGACCGGGACTTCCTGTCCCACTTACTCCTTCCGCCGAGGGACTGGTAAGGCAAATAGCTTAATCGTCTCCCTGTAGGCGATCGCCTGTCCAATCGGACGGCGCATCACCGCTCGCGCATGCGCAGTGACGCTCGCGCATGCGCAGTGGGTGCCCGGCCGTGAAGCCGAAAGCTGTCACGGCCGGGTGCCCACAGTTGGAATGAAGACGCCGGCTGGAGAGGGGGGGAGAGGAGCGGAGCCCTGGCCGGCACGTTGCTGGAACCATGGAGCAGGAAAGTGTCCGTTTATTAAAAGCCAGCAGCTACACTTTTTGTAGCTGCTGACTTTTAATAAACATTAAAAAGGCTGGAACACCCCTTTAAATGATTAGCCTTAAAACCCAACCCCTCTGCCTAACATGAACCCAAGTTATGTAAATTAATTGCTAAGGCTTCATTTAGACATGCAATTGGGGAGTGGCAAAAATAAGAGGTTGAGACATGTTTTTGGCATCCAGCAACTGCTCCCCCTTAAGCTGCAATAGGCAGCGGATTGGGGGTGTTTACATACAGCACAATGCTTCACTTTGCGCCCATGGCAAGGTTTACCCAAGAGGTAGCGTTCGGCTGGCAGCAAGCCAACCCACTGCTACACACTCAAGCAAATGGGGAATCACCTCAAATGCCCCGCAACCACATGCACTACATATGGGTGCAACCCATTTTTTGGCAAGAGTGGGATAAAACAGGCCATAAGGAGGCATCATATTGCTTCCTCCCCGGTTGTCAGTAGCTTCTGATGTGCAATTCAAACGTGGATTGGGCTTCAAAGGAAAGGGAGATTAGGGTACATGCCTAAATCTACCCACTAATGATCTAATCCTATTTGTAACATAACCGCCTTGTCCAGCAGTGAGAGTCAGTGTGCCAAAAGTCAAAAGTGATTGCAGCAAAACACAGGAGCGCCAAGTTCAGAGATATATTTCTAATGTCTACTGGCTTGAGCGGTGGGATAGGCCTGAAGTTACTGTGGAAGCTTTGTCATGAAGGCAACTGATTTCTGCAGAGTGACAGGTGACAATATAGAGAACATATACTATACCCAATGAGAATTTTGATGGAAAACCAGCTGCCTTGTAACCCATAAAGGCCTGAGTTTTGGAATATCCAGCTAGCTTATCTGCCATAATATGGTAGGCAGGGCTGCTATACGACAAACTTTTAGAGAGGTACAAATAGTAGGAGTAACATTTATGCTACAACAAATTTCAAAGCTAAAATTTCTGGTGCAGAAACTTCATTGTCAAAAAAAAAAAAAAGCCAATTTTCATAAGCTGACTGCTACCATAAAATGCCTACCTTATATGATTTAAAGTGGAAGTAAACCCTTCTATCATTTTCAGCCAAGGAAGCTGCCATCTTGGCCTATGTTTAATCTTCAACTGCCGTGGTGCTGCACATGTGATCAGTTATGACACCAGCCATTGGATGGTTTGACAGTTTGGTTGAGAGCACAACCAATGTGACAGTTGGCAATCCCGCATGCCGGAAATTTAACTGCTTTTTAAAACTGTTAAATCGATGGGTTTACTTCCGCTTTAAATTTAATAAGAAAAAGCCTTACCATGAATGGATTTTTTTGCCTCAAAAAAAGGAGATTCCATAAACTCCCATATTAGTTTGTGTAAAAAAACAATTGCAAACGTGACCCATAAAAACTGGCCAATATTGGATGAAGTAGTTCACTAACAGGATGGAAAAATCATTCATGACCGATGTTATCAGTAGAAACATTTACAAAGACTAAGGCTTCATTCACACAAGGCGGACTCCAACGCTACGGAGTCCACCAGCTTCCGCCAGCTCAGCGGAGATCTCTCTGCTGAGCTGGCAGATGACAGGTCCCTCTCTGCTCACTGAGCGGGGAGGGGCTTGTTGAGCGCCGCTGTGTCCTATAGAGAGATCTGATGAAAACAAACAGCATGTCCGTTTTCATCAGATCTCACCTATCCGATCCGCCATTGAAGGATGACGACGTATCGCCATACCTCTGATTTTAGCAGATCGGATTGGGTCGGATGTCAGTGGACATGTCTCCCCGCTGACATCCAACACTTCATAGGCTTGCATGTAGCGGCCGTTCAGGTCCGCCGACAAAACTGACAGGCGAACCTGACCGGTCCAACTGTCTGAAAGGGACCTTAGGTAGATATTTCAAATCTTGTCCACTTACGCAGGAACCGACTGAGATTCCAAACAATAATGGGCAGGCTGAATGTTCCAAGTTTATTGGACCTGCTGGATTAATTTGTGATTATTGCAATCATCTGCTATAGCTGCTAGCGATAATCACTGTCTTCTCCCAGCGAGGATGGCTTCCCCTGCCCCCAACCGCCGGGAGAAGACAATTGATCAGAAGGAGGAATTCCCCTGTTTGTGTTGATGGGGGAATCATGTGAATTTCTAGGGAATTTCCACCATCTATTCGGGAGAAATCTGCATCTTCTATGGCCTGCCTTAGGGGCTCTGAAGTAAGGCCATACTTGGAGGGACTCTCTTTCCTGCAATCCGTGGTTGCAGGAAATTTGCTCGATTCCCCCATCAACACAGACAGTTTTGATGCGGGAATTCCTCCTGCTTCATCTTTTCACGGTGGGGGGAGCAAAGGAAGAAGGGGAAAGTCATCCACGCCGGGAGTAGACAATGATTATTTCTAATGGCTATAGCAGCCGCTAGCGATAATTGCAGATACAATCTGGCATGCTGGTTGTATACAAGTTGATCGATCAATCAATTTGGTACATTCAGCCTGCCCATACGCTATTCAAATTTCAGCAGAAACCAGCTGAGACTCAAACCATGTATGGCCTGACTAACTGTAATGTGTGTAAATTTAACATAAACAAACGAAACAAGATGAATTTCCAAGAAAATCATCAAAAAATTTTTTTTTTTAAACATTTGTGCAATTATATGATTGTTCACAAACATTGTATGTTCACTAGATCAGGCAATAGTTTTTTTTAGTCTTTTGCCATTCATAGTTTCATTTATTCCTGTAAAGCATGACAGGTGTGCTTTGACTTTTTTGCCCCTTTATTAACTTGTCCAGACACGTTCAAGACAAGAACCATATGTTTGTGTCATTTATCTAAATTGTTGCTTACAAAAGTGTATACCGACATGTATATACTCTATGTGCAACCTGTCAGTCTATTTTCATTTTTTCTATAAACTAGGAAAAGCAAAAAGGCTTCAGATCTATTGGCCAGTTTTAATAGGCCAATTTCACTAATAAAATCCCCTGTATTTAGTTTTACAGTGAGACTATTGATAGAACAATTAGTTCTCTGTGGTGTTAGCTACATAATAGCATGTAACAATGATCAGTAAATCCACACTTTTGTAAACATTGTCCACCATAAGCCCATTCAAAAGATACATACTGTACTTATCTGTTCCAGAATTTCTTTTCTATTCCAATTAAAATCATCTGAACCCAAACAGTGATATCTTATGAAGGGTATATAGCCTGGGTTCAATCAGAATGCAGCTTTGAAATTGCGTGACTTCACTTGATACTACACAATTTCAAAGCTGCATGTCAGTGCGACTTGTTTTCAATAAATTTTTATTGGTCTTTTTCTTAAATACAAAAAAGTTTTCATGTAAACAAGATTCTGTCACATTATGTATTTGTTCCTACTTGTTATTCAATATACAGAATCTTGATCAATTTCCATTATTCACATTATCTTTAAAACAACATTTCCTACAACACATACTTACATATATTCAACTATCTTCCATTCCCTTTCATCCACACATCCATTCATCCAAAAGAGAAAAAACATAACCCCCCTATTCTCTCCCTTTTCATGCTAATTTTATATTTGATTTATATTCCCCCTTCGTATTTTTCCTTACTTTTCATTTATAAATATTCTTTCATTCTTTTTGAGAGCCCAAATTAATCCCATTTTTTACATATTTCTGGCATTTGACTATTTATATGTCCTTCTTCTCTTATCTGTTTTGCCATTTATTATATTTTGTTAATTTCACATATCCATTCTGCTATATTTGGGCTTATATTTTCTCTCCATTTGCAAGCTATTATTGTTCTAGCTGCTGATGTCATATGATGAAAAATATCCTTCTTAATACTCTTTATTGATTCTGGCATCAGAGATAGTAATGAAGTATCTATATTTAGATCCCTCTCTATTCCCGACATTTTTTGATATATCTCATAAACAGTTTTCCAGAATTTTCTTACCATATCACATGGGTCTTCAAACTACGGTCCTCCAGTTGTTCAGGAACTACATTTCCCATCATGCCTAGTCATGTCTGTGAATGTCAGTGTGTTACAATGCCTCATGGGATGTAAAGTTCTACAACACCTGGAGGGCCATAGTTTGAGGATCCCTGCCATATCATATTCATACCAAATGTGTTCCATAGTCCCCCTTTCCACCTTACATCTCCAACACGTATCTGTTTGTCCACTGTTAATTTTATTTAACGCTGCGGGGCTCTAATACTAATCTCATTGCTATATTGTAATTTCTTTCTTGATATTTATTCGCTATAGATGTTTTGTGAATTATTTTAAATATTTTCTCCCATTCCGTCTCTGATATTGATCTCCCTATTTCCTTTTCCCATTTTTTTATTTCTGTTAGCTCTCTAAGGGATCCTGAAGGGAGTAATAAACCATATATCTTGGATAATTTTTTAGTTGGCTTTTGTTTATCTGTTAAAGGGGTTGTAAAGGTAATACAATTTTTCCCTCAATAGCTTCCTTTACTTTAGTGCCGTCCTCCTTCACTTACCTCATCCTTCGATTTTGCTTTTTAGTGTCCACACAGTAATGCAAGACTTTCTCCCTGGCGTGGAGAGTTGTGCTCCCCCCCTTCCATGAGGGGGCGAGCAGGAGAGTCAGGACACTCTCTACATTGCAGATAGAGAAAGGAGCTGTGTGTTAGTGGGCGTCCTGACTCTCCTGCCTGCCCCCACCCCCCTTAAGGAGGGGGCGAGCACGGCACTCCTCACCAGGGAGAAAGCCTTGCATTACTGTGTGGAGTTACAGACAGAAGAACAGCAAGGGAGGATTTCTCAGAAGAAATAAGGACATTAAAAAGCAAAATCGAAGGATGAGGTAAGTGAAGGAGGACTGCACTAAGGTAAAGGAAGCTTTTTAGGGATTTTTTTTTTTTACCTTTACAACCCCTTTAATATTTCTTAAAATTGTGTTTTTGATCTATTTATTAAAGATAATTCTATATGTGTTGCAATATATGTGTATGTTATTGTAGCCCAGGTGCAACTTGGCTGACATTTGTGCCACGTCATGCACATATCTCTATGCAAGTCACCCCTGAAATCGCCAAAAGTAGTGTAAGAACTACTTTTTCAAATCGGTGCGGAACTGCAATGTTGGCGTCAATTTGAACAGTTCCATTGCCGACAATAGGGTGTGACTTGTCATGCGATTTGACCGGTCAAATCACATGACAAGTTGCAACTGTGTGAATGGGGGCTTAGGTTACATTTACACTTTCACGTGTTTTTGTCATGCATTTTTTTATGTTTTTTTGGCATGTTTTGTAAATATTATTGGCTTATTTCAGGCGTTTTTCGACTAAAAGGTATGGTGTGCTGCTAAAAATGGGGCGAAGAACTGCTGTTTGAGCAGAAAATCGCACTATAAAACGTTTAAAAAATGCTCATGTTGCATTTTTCAAGGCATTTCAAGTCTATGGTGCAAAAACGCTCACATCTGCCTAAAAAGTAGCTCATGTACTTTTTGAATGACAGGCATTTTGCTACAGGTGACAAATTGCTCAAATGTGAACAGGGGCCATTGAAATGAATAGGGTTTTGCTTGTTGAGTGTTTCTGAGGGTTGAGCTTTGAGTTGAAAAATGCTCAAGTGTGAACAGAGTCTAATGCTGCGTACACACGACCGTTTTTCGGGTTCTAAAAAATTATGTTTTTGAGGGTCCAGAAAAAAATATGTTTTTTTCAACCCGATCATTAACTTCTTAAGGACCGGCTCCTGCACATATCGGCAGAATGGCACAGCTGGGCACATCCACGTATATTTACGTCGGTTCCAGTACCCAGCCGTGGGTCACGGGCGCGCACCCGCGGCGCGCACCCGTGACCCGTTTCAAAGCTCCGTGACCGGGACCGCGGGACTCGCGGACCCGATCGCCGCTGGGGTGCGGAGATCGGTCCCCGGAGCTGAAGAACGGGGAGAGCCGTGTGTAAACAGGCTTCCCCGTGCTTCACTGTGGCCGCAGCATCGATCGCGTCATCCTTGTTATAGGGGGACGCGATCGATGACGTCACACCTACAGCCACACCCCCCTACAGTTGTAAACACACACAGGGAACACATAACCCCTACAGCGCCCCCTTGTGGTTAACTCCCGAACTGCAACTGTCATTTTCACAGTAAACAATGCAATTTAAATGCATTTTTTGCTGTGAAAATGACAATTGTCCCAAAAAATGTGTCAAAATTGTTCGAAGTGTCCGCCATAATGTCGCAGTCATGAAAAAAATCGCTGATCGTCGCCATTAGTAGTGAAAAAAAATTAATAAAAATGCAATAAAACTATCCCTTATTTTGTAAACGCTATAAATTTTGCGAAAACCAACCGATAAGCGCTTATTGCAATTTTTTTTACCAAAAATAGGTAGAAGAATACGTATCGGCCTAAACTGAGGAAAAATGTTATATATATTTTGGGGGGATATTTATAATAGCAAAAAGTAAAAAATATTGCATTTTTTCAAAATCGTCGCTCTATTTTTGTTTATAGCGCAAAAAATAAAAACCGCAGAGGTGATCAAATACCACCAAAAGAAAGCTCTATTTATGGGGAAAAAAGGACACCAATTTTGTTTGGGAGCCACGTCGCACGACCGTGCAATTGTCAGTTAAAACGACGCAGTGCGAATCGCAAAAAGGGGCAAGGTCCTTTACCTGCATTTTATTCTGGGTCTTAAGTGGTTAAAACTGCCTTGCCTACACATGATCGTGAAAAAATATGCTCTAGCAAAGTGCGGTGACGTACAACACGAACGATGGCACTATAAAGGGGAAGTTCCATTCGGATAACGCCACCCTTTGGGCTACTTTAGCTGATTTCATGTTAGTAAAAGATGATTTGCGCTTTTCTGTCTGTTACAGCGTGATGAATGTGATTACTCTATTACGAAAGGTTTTACCAGAACAAGCGCTCCCGTCTCATAACTTGCTTCTGAGCATGCACAGATTTTTCACGTCGTTAAAGCCCACACACGACCATTTTTTATAACCCTAAACGCAACAACGTTAAAAACATAGTGAAAAAATAGAGCATGTTCGAAAAAAAATTTGCCCATTTTTTAGAACCCGAAAAATGCTCTGAAACCCACACACGATCGTTTTTAATGACATTTAATGACAAGAAAAAATGACATTTTTTAGAACCCGAAAATGGTCGTGTGTACACGGCATTATGTTATGTACACACAGGTGGAATTTCTGACAAGAAAAGTTTGATGTGAGCTTTTGGTCAGAAATTCCCACCGTGTGTATGCTCCATCGGACTTGTTCTGTCGTAATTTCCGACAGAAAAAATTTGAGAGCTGGTTCTCAAATTTTCCAACAGGAAAAGTTCTTGTCAGAAATACCGATCGCCTGTATGCAATTCCGACGCGCAAATTTGATGCATGATCAGAATCATTGAAATGTATTTTTCTTGGCTTGTTGTAGTGTTGTACGTCACCGCGTTCTTGACAGTCGGAATTTTGTGTGACCGTGTGACCGTGTGTATGCAACACAAGTTTGAGCCAAAATTCCGTCTAAAAAAAATCCACGGTTTTCTTGTCGGAATTTCCGATCGTGTGTACGCGGCATAAGTGAAAAAAAAAGGCATAGGGTTCTTGATTCATTTCCCAACTCACAACATGCAGTGAAATTAAAAGCAATTTCAGTACAGATAAAGAGCTGTGCCTTCTATGTTTGGTCCTCCAGAGTTGTGTCTCACAAATACATGAGGCGTGTTACTGACCAGATCACCAGGTGAAAAAACAGGGAAAAGGCTAGACATGTGCAGACTGGAATATTTTGTTTTGTTTTTTCGTTTTCATTTGGAAAATAAATTTATTTAGTTACTCCCGAAAATCATTTTGATTTATGTCGTTTTTCGTCGGGAAAGTTTTTGTCCGAAAACGACGATTTTCGATGCTTTGTTGAATTTTCGTCGTTCAATTCGACAAAGCATCGAAAATCGTCATTCTAAATACAGTGAATAGGTAGAAATTGAACGAGGAAAATTCGACGATTTTCGATGCTTTGTCGAATTTTCGTCGTTCAATTTCTACCTATATTCACTGTATTCACTGAATACAGTGAATAAGTAGGAATTGAACGACGAAAATTCAACAAAGCATCAAAAATCGTCGAATCTAAACGAAAACTAAAATAAAGCATTTTTTATGTCGGATCTTTCGGTTTTCGTTTCTTGCGCTTTCGTTTTCGTTTGTTAAAACGATAACGAAAATACCTGATTTTAAGACGAAAATGCATTCTAACGAAAACTAATGCACATGTCTAGAAAAGGCCCAAAGGAAAGAAAATGATGCAGCCACCACATCTAATAATTGGTAAGCTGCAATATAATACCTTTTTGTTTTTGGATTTAATACTTCTTTAATTTTGTCTTCTAACTGGGTGAACATATGAAAGAAGTGAATGTGGATTAGTGTGCCTTTAGCAGATGTAACTTAATTTGATAGCGTGGCTAATGCCCCAAACCCAGCTGTTACCAGCTATGTTCCTACTTCTACTTTTCATTGTTGCGAATGGAAGCCAACTTGAATTGTATTTGGACCCGCAACAAATGTGAAAGTTTTTGCAGTCAAATATGTTTCCTAGCTGCATTGTTTTGTGTGCAGTGGAATGTATTAAAAGGCAGACTATTATGACAGAAATTAATTGGCTTCCACTCTAACAAACTTCTAAAAATACTAATTGCCTGGCTGACATGCTATATGCTCTGCATTATATATACTGTAATATAAAAAATATTATACTGTAATAATAAAATATTTCTAAATAGATATCTCTTTACAACTTGGATAACCATATAAAAGTATGTGTATTATTGTTGCATGGCTGAATAACAGCTCAAGGAGCCGGCACACGCCACCATCCTAATAACCATTGACTCATCTCTGCTCAGGTCATTCAGCTGTCAGCTGAAGATTTACAGCTGACAGGTGACTGTAAACAAAGGAACAGTGTAAAAAAAAAAAAAGCATCATAAAGGTTTCCCCTTAATTCATACCAGGACCTTCAGGTCTGGTATGAATTTTAAGGACGACTCCACCCGAAAAACAAAGGTGTGAGATCCCACCAAATTCTGTAACTGATGCTTTTTGTCTGGTATGTTTTTTTAAGAGGGAACTCCATGCAAAAATCAAGAAAATAAAAGCATGCCGTCCTCCTCAAAAATCCATGCCAGACCCTTATCCGAGATGCAGGTTGCCAAGTCAGGAAAGTGGGGCAGAACATGTCTTGAACCACCCCCCCTCCTGAACCATACCAGGCCGCATACCCCCAACATAGGAGGTACCCTGCCATGTTGATGAGTGCAAGGGTCTCTTCCCCACAACCCTGGCCCAGTGATTATTTGGGGTCAGGGTTTATCCAAATTTGGAAGTCCTCTTCAACAATTAGGGCCCCTCCCCCCTATTGTAATGAGTGTATACAGTAAAAAATGAACAGGTTTTGACCTCAAGCTTTTTTTTACTTAATTAAAAAAAAAGAAATGGACCAATTATGATAATGTTCATACAGTTTTTTGTCAATAATGTCATTGACCAAATATAGAGATAACCATAAGACTTTATTCAGGTGTCGCAGTGATGTCATTTGTGATGGGATCCGATATGTCGGCGAGCATCGGGTGTTTTCTTTCAGCAGGTTGGTGAGTGTTGTTCTTCATGATTGACATGAATCTGTATAACTGGACATCATGATTGACAGTGGATATAATGGGACTTTTTTTTATAATTAAAGGACTTGTTAAAAACTGTGTTTGTGTGTGTGTGATTTTTTTACTGTGTATTTTTTATTTTTTTTGAGAATGAGTAAGGATAGTACCACTTACCCATTTACATTTTAACTTTTTTACCCATTTATCTTTATTGTTAAAGGTGGTTTCCAGATTCAGAAAAGCCTTTTGCCCGCATTTCCCAACAACCACTGGGCCAGGGTTGTGGGGAAGAGGCCCTTGTCTTCATCAACATGAGAACAAAGGGGTTTGCCAGGAGCCCCCCATGTTGAGGGAATGTGGCCTGCTATGGTTCAGGTGAAAGGGTGCAATAGGGGGGATTCCGGTATGGATTTTTGGGGGGACTTTAAGCTTTTTTCTTTATTTAAAATCTATACAAGACCTAAAGGGTCTAGTATAAAATTTTGGACGTCAACGTTTAATGTTTAACGTCAACGTTAAAAGAGATGTTTCCAAATTGTACAATCAAACTCACCTAGAGGGATGCAGCATTGGTTCGACGCTGCATCTGTGCCCCACTGCCGCGAAAACCAAGAACTGAGCGATCAGAGAATGCTGATTGCTCAGTTCTCAGTCTTTAGTGAAACTCCATCCATCTGGGTGCATCCCAAATAGGATCCCTCCAGAGTATGGAATGGCTGAATGACGTCAGTTGACAAAGAACTTTAGCCCGCTGTCAGCTATATACGAGTCACAGGACTGCAGGAGTAGTAGGGCCAAAAGAACACTCAGTTAAAGTGATTTTAAAAGTTTGTTTATTTTAATTTTTTAAATAATAATCGTGTCATACTTACCTGCTCTGTGCAAGGGTTTTGCACAGAGCAGCCCCGATCCTCCTTTTTTAGGGTGCCCCGGCGGTGCTCCTGGCTCCTCCTCTTTATCGAGTGCCCCCATGGAAAACGGCTTTCCATGGGGGCACCTGTGCGAGCACACATCACGAGTCCCGATGTTGCGTCCATTAACACAGACAGCAGGACTTGGCCTCAGCCTCTGCACCAGCTCCTGTGTCACTGGATTTGATTGACAGCAGCGGGAGCTGCTATCAATCTATCCAATGAAGACCTAAAACATTGGCTGGAGCTTCTGGCCTTGTGCTCGTCACTGGAACAATCAGGCTTTGTATAGCTTGTTTTAACTCAAAATCAACAACTCCAAAAGGAATACCCCATCAATATAATTTAAATAATCATGCACTTTTGAAGGACATTTGGGGAGATTTACAAAAACTGGTGCACACAGAATCTTGTGCAGCTGTGCATTCTAACCAATCAGTTTCTAACTTCAACTTAAATTTTCAATTTTTCTTCAATTAAGTTTTGACAAACAATGTAGAAGTTAATTGGTTACTATGCACAGCTGCACCAGATTCTGTGTGTACCGTTTTAGTAAATTTCCCCCATTGTGTATTTAAAGAGTTACTAAACCCTTGTTTTGTTTTTACAATAAAATAACAAACATGTTGTACCTACCTGCTCTGTACAATGGTTTTGCACAGAGCAGCCCAGATCCTCCTCTTCTCCCCAAGCAGGCACACTATTGAGCTGCAGCTTTGTAAGTCCATTCACACATGGGAAAAAATACACAATAATGGCGCATACTGAAAGATAAGATCAAACAAAATTCTCCACAAAGTCCTTTGAGCTAAACAAAGCTCTATGTGAGATGACAGTCTTGTAGAACTGGGCAGCCTTACAGAGGGAGCCGAAGCCAGACTCCAGCACATGTAAACGAAAAGGCAAAGAAACAGGTGCCACTTAATTAAAACGGTATCATTTTAATATTAAAAGGCATCAAAGCACTCACTTAGTAGTTTCTGTATGAAGGCATATGAGAGTCCAATCAACGATTGAACTCCGCCAGTGTAGATGTTCCCTGTACCTGTAGACAGTCAGCATGTGTGGAGCGGGGCTGGTTTGCTTTCCAGATTGGATGACTTCCGGATATCGCTGCGACTTGCCAAAATGAGGGCTGGAACACAAGCAAGGAGTCTATGCTGGGACGCGACGTAGGGCGGAGTGACATCAGGACCCTAATGCAACGTGTTTCAATGCGAGCACAAGAAGGAGTTGAAAGTCCCTGCGCGCATCCTGGCTCGGCCCTGCCCCCTCCATCTCCTGATTGGCTCACTGGCTGTTATTGACAGCAGCAGGAGCTAAAATCCTATAGGGAGTGTGAGTCTCCAGAGCCAAGGCTCTCATGGACATTGCTGGATCGAGAGGGGGCTCAGGTAAGTATTTGGGGTGCTGCTGGTCACAGAAGCTTTTTTACCATGCATAGAATGCATGAAGGCAAAAAACCTTGTGCCTTTACAACCAATTTAATAATGTACTACTTTAACACCTGAAACTAGTTGATGGGGCAGCTGCAAAATGTGAACGGTGTAGGTGCATACAGTGCAAATGCTTACTTTTCTTTCTCCATGTTGCGCACATGAAACATTAAATTTATAAAGTTAACAGATTGGTAACATTTTTGTGGATTGGTGGAAAAGTTAGTATGTGAAAACATGCCAAAATAAGATGTGTATATTCATCAACCTTCAATGAATTGCCTTTAGATTAGCAGCCAGCAAAATGAGAAACTTGGGTTAATCTTTTCTACCAAGTACTTTATTGCAGACTGAGACATGCATGACATCTTGAAGGATTTAGTTAATAAGAGCATAAAGCTATTTTTTTTTTTCTACAGACAATTGCTTTATTAATTTAGAGTTTTCTTCAGTGCTAAGTTATGAGTTATCTTGGAATCGACACCAACTGTCCACTCTGACACTTGTTCATTATATTCTTCCCAATGGAACAAATTCTCTTTCTTTCAGCTGTTCTAGCAATTTACTCTAGTAAGAAGTCTCCTTGTAGCTCTTTGTTGAACACGCTTCTAGGGTTTAGAAACCATGGCATACGGGTGCCTGAACTATTTCACAGATCCATTGTACAGTTTGCCACTTGTTCTGCTGCACACTTACACAAAGGGAAACTATGTTTTAGCCCCTCTTAAAAGCCAGAGAACTCTAATCGATTGGTTCTGTAGATTAAGCAATAAAGTCATGCTGATGGCAGACCATGCCAGGCGTACTTCTGAATCTTGCACATGCAACCTTCCTGATCCCTATATATAAAAAATAAATAAAATCATTTAGAAGTCCTTTTAATTTATTCATGAAATGTAACTTATAATTATTATGCTGTATTTATTATATATAAAAATTAGTAACCGATAACGCCCTGAGCTCACACTTTTGTGCTATGGAAACACACAACACACAAAATATCACATGTTGCACTTTGGGGTGCTGTGGTGTCATTCATTCTTACCACTTGGCAATGGATGTGCGTTGCAGTGTACCACATTGCACAGTAATGTACAACCAGGTGTTCTGGTTCACTGCATTACAAAAAATAGTACGTGCCCTTTTCTGGTACGCTTTGATGCATTAGGCAGCCCTTTCAAATGAATTAAACGGATTGCCATAACACCATCAATTTTCACGTGCAAAGTAACACACAATGCACTAAAATATGAATGTGCTTTGGTAGCATAGGCATGCGCACAGGGTGTGCCAGGTGTGCCCAGGCACATCCTAATCACTCAGCCCCCCTTTACCCCCGCAAAGCTGCTGTCTTCCCTTCTCTCCCGGTGGCTAATGCTTCAGGGATGTTTTAGGATGAACAGGGAAAGGGTCTGGTAAATATGTAGTTTACTGATCCCTTCTCTTTCTGAATGAACACAGCGAGCACTTGTTAGTGTGTGTTTGAGCGCTGGGGTGCACACCCTAATGCAATAGGCTGCATACACCTACCGTATATACTCGAGTAAAAGCTGAGTTTCTCTGCCCTTTTTTTATGGCTGAAAATACCCCCCACGAGTTATACTCGAGTCAGTGTACCTGAAGGGCTGCGAGCGTCCATTGTTTAAAAGTCGCGGCTTCCCCCTGGTCCCTTCCGTGATAGGCATTTCCCAGCAGGCACTGGCCCAGATTCACAAAGCACTTACGCCGACGTATAGCACATTACACTAACGTAAGTGCAAATGTGCGCCAGCGTATGTGTGCGCCAGACCCACAAACCAACATACGCCTAAAAACTGGCCAACCTATGCCGACGTAGCTTGCACACGCCGGCGTAGCGTGGGCGCACATATGGGCTGGACGCATGTTGCTGCTCCCATTGATTAGGCATTTAAACATGCAAATTAGGGAAATATGGCGATTCACGAACGTGAGTGCGCCCGACGCATGCTACTCGAGGTGCGCGTAAGTTGTACGTCCGGGGTTAAGTTATTCCCCATAGATGAGGTGCAACCCGGCAACAGACATGCAAAGGTCTGCACCAGGGAACACAAGCCGCGTATTGTACGTTGGACGTGTCTGGCTGGGCGTACGTTAAGTTCACGGCGTACGTGGTGATCCGGCGTAGCTTAGGCAGTTGTGCCGGCGTGGTTGTGAGCAGGCGCATAAGGGTGCTGTGCATCGTCCACGTCACGGCAACGTCACGCTACATGCGCAGTTCGTGATACGCCGGGCGTAAAACACTGCACCATGCTCGGACCATCATTTGCATGGGGTCATGTCCACTTCCACCTACGCCGGCCTGCGCCTTTGAAGCCCACGCCACGCTGGCGCAGCGTTGGGAGCACTGGCTTGCTGAATGCTATGCTTGCCTCTCCGCGCTACGTTGGCGTGGCGTACAGCGTTTGCACTACGGCGGCGTAATGTGCTCCCATCTCTCTGTGAATCTGGACCTCTGTGTTTAGTGTCCATGATTGGCGGAACACTGAACACAGTGTCTGCTGGAAAACTGAGTGCGAGGGTGAGAAGACATCCGTGATAGGGTGCTGAGAAACGCCTATCACGGAACAAGACCAGGAGGAGCCCGCAACTTTATAAAAATGAATGGACGTCCGCAGCCTGTCAAGAATTTCAGGTACACTGACTCGGGCACAGGGAGGCTGCAATGGGCACAGTGAGGTCAGGCACAGTGAGGTGGCAATGAGCACAGCGAGGTGGCAATGGGCATAGTGAGGTGGAAATGGGCACAGGGAGGTTGCAATGGGCACAGTGAGGTTGGGTACAGTGAGGTTGCAATGGACACAGTGAGGCATGCAAATGGGAACAGTGTGGTGTGCAAATAGGCATCGTTGACCCTGTTTTCCGCTTACAGTAGCTGCTGCATAACTAGGCGTATACTCGAGTCAATTTTTTTGGGGGGTAAAATTAGGAACCTCGAATTATACTCAGGTTGGCTTATACTCGAGTATATACGCTATGTTTGGTGGAGATGTATATTTGTAATGAAATAGTACGAGACATGCTAAATACTGCAAATGAACGGCACCTTTTCCAAGTATTAGGGGACAGAAAGAACACATACTGCATAAAAATACTTCTGGTAAAACTGTATTTTAGTGTTGTTGTCGTTATCTGTTAAAATAAAGTAATTTTATGCACATACTAATAAATTAGTCAACTCGATATCTATATTTTAATGGGTTAAATCATTGACAAACTGCTTATTGTTCTCAGAGACACCAGACCTAATTAATCAGGTTTTCCCTCTTCCAGCTGTTATAAAGGTTTTGATTTACTAGAGGCAAACAGGCTGGCCAATTTGCAAGGACATTTTTGCTTTGCAAATACATTTTTCCTTAGCTGAGCGAATGTGGTAAAAAATCACTTTGCAAAGAATAACAAATCATGTACAAGGAAAATTTAAAAAAGAAAGTATTTTGTTTGCACATTATTGAATGATGAAAGTCAGCAGAGCTTCACCTCATGCACTAAGATTCCATTGCAAAGTAAAAATTCCCTATTTTTTTTTAAATAAATCAACTCCAAGGGGTCTCATCCTCCTTGTTTACTTTCTGAAAAATGTAACAGGAGGAGTAATTGCCCACAATGGACAGGGGGACCGTGGTGGGCATTCTAGAAACGTTTTCCATGGGGTTACACTGCAAGCCTCGAGAAAACCAAGAATCAATTAGAAAACTCAGATTCAGCCCAATCCATCAACTAATAACTATGAATGTATGAATAAATCTTTACAGCGCATGAGGAAAACGTGCCTATTTTATTATAGAAACAATGGATAGTGGTGATATAGGGAGCAGAGTATGGAAGACCACTGTGAAGGAGATCGCCCCTAGCCTTGGAATGAATAGGGCACAGGAGATTGTATAGGAGATCAGAACTAAGGAACAGTGACATTCTTCTTCTCAGCAACTGGAAGATCTTGTGTAGACTGTGCTATTGACTATACTTTTCACTGGATTTAAATAGGCGAAACAGCCAGTAGTGTATTTAGGTTTTGTGTTGCCCTAGGCCTGACTAAACTCGCGCACCCCCTATTTTAAATATGACCCACCCCTTCCTGTCAAGGCCAAACCCCTTGCTGTTTAAGACCTGCCCTGAAATTTTCAAGTGGGGTCCCTAGTTCTGAGGGCCTTGGGGGGGGGGGGGCAATGGATTCCCTTAATTTGCATATATTTCCTCTCACTTCCTGTTTGACTATGGGGCAGGAAGTGAAGGGTAATCTCCGTAATGGGACAGGGATGGTAAAAAATAAACTGACAGGGGCTATAACCCTCTCTTACTCTATCCAAAATGGAAAAAAAAAGTGTTGCCTAAAGTTCTACTTTAAACACAAATTTCTGATAATTTTATGGAGAGGACTAAGAAGATGTAACCATGCCAATGGTACAGCAGAAACATATAGCACAGTGAGGAAGGTTTGTGGTCCAGGTTTATAGGACAGTAAAAATTAGAAGCGGTGCCCACCCCCACACAGTTGCGTAATGCCGGCAGGCCCACACAGTACAGCTGCTTTATGAGGGCGCTAGACTAATTGGCCTAACAGTATAGCGCAAGCCGGCGGGGACTGTTTTGTGCTTCCCCCCTGCAAAATGCCTTGTTGGCCTAGGCCAGGATACAGCGTTGGAAACAGCAACTTGTATTAGCCACACTAACAACAACTCTCAACTGTCCCTGATTTCATGGGGCTGTCCCTAATTTTGAACAAAGTCCCTCTGTCCCTCTTTCCACATCATTTGCCCCTCATTTTGGTCTGATCTATATAGTAAGAACATAGAAGGCTACTTATTGTAGTAATCAGAGGCCAGACATTTAGGGCATGGAAACAATGGAGAAGAACATGTCAAAAAAATAATTATATTTATTAGGAAAAATACATAATAGATAACAGTGTTCAAGAATTAAAATTGTATAGATCATATAAATTTAAATCGTTTGTACAATGAGCCCTTGTGTGTCCACGAGTTTCGCCGTTAGGCTTCCTCAGGACAACAATCAAGGTTCAAAAGAGATGATAAGAAAAAAGAAGAACAAGTCTCACTATCTTAGAATGGACTGAGTCTCATGTACAACATCCGTTAAACGGACAAAATGGAAAATTTCCAAAACATAATAAAGAGTGTGTAACACACAGATGATTCTATTCACAAATACAAAAGAGGTATCCAACGGGATATGGATTGTCAAAGATGAATAAAACACTTTCAAATAACACCAAATTGCAATGCTGGTATTGTAATGAAAGTAAGCTGAGGTTAGAACAGGGGCAGCTATATCTCACACAACATAAAATGCTGCAAAGATCCAGGATCCACTTGAGGAGAGTATCTGGGACTTATAAACGCAGGCAGGATATTTCAATAACCCATCTAGCGTGCACTGCCGAAAGAGACATAATAAGGATCTCAAAATGAAAGAACGGGCCCCTGGGAGACAGCAGGACGCTGTTTTCTTCAGGACTAAACTTTTTATCCAATTTCTATATTGCTGCATTTCTAATTTTCAAGAGCCAGTGTAAAGGAATAGTATTGGTAAAAAAAAAGCACTTGTGGGTTTGCCTAGTATATTTTTTTATATTATTCTCCCTTAAGGGGGCGTGGCATGGCCTTCATACTTTTGCTAATAGGTGTCTCTCGTTCATATCTCAAAAAGTTGGGAGGTATGTAACAAGCCTTGTTACCTTGAGATCCACTGTGTAACAGGAAGATTTTTTAGCTAACACAACTTTAAAGACAAGCACTCGAGGCCACGTATTCAGAGACACATCCCTACTATGTGCTTCTATCAGCTTCAAACCACTCTACCATCAACTCTTATTGCACCAAGACTCCACAATCTATTACCTCTGCTATATCTCTACCATCAGTTCCTATCAACACTACCTGTCCACCATCAGCTACCACTACCCCACCGCTCCACCATTAGCTCTCACACCACAAATTATACCACCATAATCTCCCATCTCTCCACCTCTCCATCAATAGCTCACATTTCACCACCCTTCCACCATCAGTTCCTACTCCTACCACTACACCATCAGCTCCCATTCTCTTTATCATTGGCTTCCATCCCTGCCGCCCCTTCACTATTAACTCTCATCACCACCACTATTCCACATTAACTCCCTTACCCACTATCACTGCACTGTCAGCTCTCATTCCCTCATCCCTGACCATCAGCTACCATTCCTCCACCCTTCACCATCATATTCTATTCCTCCACCACCACATTACAATCAGCTCCCTCAACCCATCACTCCACCACCCCATCATGCTCATCACTCCACCATCATCTAAAATTTTCACTACTGTGTTGCCATCAGCTCCTACTCCCAACCCCTCTTCCCTCACCATCATTTCACATATTTTCTTTCTCCAGCATTAGTTCCTTTACCCCACCCCTCTACCATCAGCTCCCAAATCAACCAACCCTCCACCATCATCTTTCATAACCCAACTTTTCCACTACCAGCTCTTTCTTCCTTCCTCCACAGTAATTGTGTACACTATATAAAAATATGACACTATATTAAACTGTGTAGTCAAAAGTAAATACTCTCAAATTACAGAAAAATCCATTCAAAAGAAAGTGATATGGGTATACAAGCTTAAAGCGGATCTCCACCCTAAAGTGAAGATCCGCTGATCGGAACCCTCCCCCCTCCGGTGTCACAATTGACACCTTTCAAGAGGGAGGGGGGTGCAGATACCTGTCTAAAGACAGGTATCTGCAACCACTTCCGGCCCGCAGTCTCGGGCAAAAGTCGGGTTTTTTTGCGACATCCCGTCGCCCCCCCCGTTGTGTGCTGGGAACTCTCGGCTCCCAGCACACAGCGGGAGCCAATCGGCGGGCACAGCGCGACTCGCGCATGCGCCGTAGGGAACCGGGCAGTGAAGCCGGAGCGCTTCACTTCCTGGTTCCCTCACCGTGGATGGAGGGGGGAACAGCAGAGAGACGAGCGATCGCTCGTCCTCTGCTGCGGACGCCGCTGGACTCCAGGACAGGTAAGTGTCCTAATATTAAAAGTCAGAAGCTGCAGTATCTGTAGCTGCTGGCTTTTAATATACTTTTTTAATAGGATATCCGCTTTAATTTTAAAGCGTATCTAAACCCCAAAACAACAGTGTAATACAGTTTTCAGACATGGGGCTTCATTATTTTCTTGGTTTTCACCTGTCAGCCTGCCAGTAATACACTTCTTGTTACAGTGTGACAATAGCCACTCACTTTTTTATCATTACAGATAACCTCCAGGGGGGTTCTGTAGTCCACAGTGGTAACCTGCAGAGTGTACAGGATAGGACTTAATTTCAATAAGGGAAAGTTCACTATAAGGGTTTAAATACACTTGAAGGCATTTTTCACAGGAAGAACTACCCTGAAGAGTTATCATAGGGTTATAAAGTTCTGCACCCTTTACCTAAATTATTTCTTTCATAATACAAATGTGAACGGCCAACTCCCCATATAAAGTTAAATATTAAGAAGAACAAGACATTGTGAACTAATCCCTCTCCAACTCAACTCTCATAAGTTGACGTAGACAGTCCAAGGACTTGCTAATATGGTCCAGGCTAATCTGACATCTCCCTTTGAAATTGTTATGGTTTTCAAATGCAGCTGCAGTACGTTCGAGCAATCTGTTCTAAAAATTCTTCCTTCTTGCCACATTCTGTGCCAGCATAGCTTCTGCAGCTGGATCATTTACCGCCTCAGCATTTTCCTATGAAGGTTTTGCATACAATGGAATCTACTCATAGACTCATCATCCCATTGTAACAGCTGTTGCATGTGGCAAACTATACTTTTTGACCAGTCTGGATTGTTCTTCTGGTATGACTTCTAAAACTGGCCAAGGATGTAGAAGAATGTGGCAAAATGGGGTGCTGCTAAATAATATCTGCCTGTCAAATTTAACAATGCTTCTTTTTTGTTGAACAGTGTACGCAACACCAGAAGAAACTCACTCCAAATTGATTTAAAAAATATCCTATTAGAGGATAAGAAAGAAACTCACATTGGGAGTCATCGCCACAGTTTTTTTAGTCTCTTGATTTCAATGTTAGGATGAGATTACTCACAAGTTGTTGTATAATTATGCAATTAATGGGGTTGTAAAGGTAAAAAAAAAAAATCCCTAAATAGCTTATTTTACCTTAGTGCAATCCTCCTTCACTTACCTCATCCTTCGATTTTGCTTTTAAATGTCCTTATTTCTTCTGAGAAATCCTCACTTCTTGTTCTTCTGTCTGTAACTACACACCCTAGGATTTCTCCCTGGTGTGTAGAAAGCCTCTTGAGGGGGGAGGGGGCGAGCAGGTGTGGCCTGGTCATAAAGGGGGTAAACCTACTGGAACTGAAGTGGTAAAATATAGTGCCCGGGTGTCCCCTTAGTCTGCCTGTAAAGTGGCACATCTGGACTGTGTATAGAACCTGCTACAGGAAAAAAAATTCCCTGCAGGCTTTTCTTTATTTTGTAAACAATGGCTTGGGGAGCCAGTCTGTATGTCAAGGCCACGATTTAGCATGCTTGGAACAAGTTTAGAGGTTTTTTGGATAAGTTATGGTGTCTGTTTCGCAGACTTTGGGCCAGATTCAGGTAGAGTTAGGCTGGAGTATCAGTGATACTCCAGCCTAACTCTCACTTTGAGCCGGCGTTTCTGTTTT
The DNA here is from genome assembly GCA_029574335.1 of Rana kukunoris. Taxonomy (NCBI): domain Eukaryota; kingdom Metazoa; phylum Chordata; class Amphibia; order Anura; family Ranidae; genus Rana; species Rana kukunoris. The sequence continues at coordinate 233,853,090 of CM056051.1, forward strand.
CAGTAGTCAGAAAACAAGAAACGCCGGGTTGGAGTTACTATACGAGCGGCGTAATTGTATTTCGCCATCGTATCGTAACTTCAATTTTAAAAATGGCGCGCGGGGCGTTCCCGCTGATTAACGCCGAGGATATGACGCAGTGACTTTCCGACGTTTCCGTAAGAGATACGCGGCGCAAAGATAAAGCAGCCCCCTAGTGGAGTATCCTATGTTAAGTATGGCCGTCGTCATCGCGTCGAAAAAAAAAAATCGCGTTGTTTGCGTAAAACATCCGTGAATGGGGATTGACGTCATTGATGTTCCCTGAAAGAATTTGGAGCATGCGCACTGACAGTCGACGCATGCGCAGTACGTTCGCCGCGGGATCGCGCATAGTTAACATAATACACGCCCCCTACCGCCCAATTTGAATTCCGCCGGCTCATTTTCGCTACGCCGCCGCAACTTTAGGAGCAAGTGCTTTGTGAATAACAGTACTTGCTCCTAAAGTTACGATGGAGTAACGTAAATGAGAAACGTTACTCCAGAGTAAAGATTCGCCCATCTACCTGAATCTGGCCCATAGTATAGAATTAAAAGGGGTGGAAAAATTGGGCTTCGTACCCTAAAGAGGTACTCTTGATAAAAGCAAGAATTGGCATTGCTGTAAAAAATGGAAATAATATGCACCTGTCAAAAAGGTGCGGAAACTCCACTTTTGTTGAGAAAAAAACATGCTCCACTGGGTGATCTACACTGGGCAAAATTATAAACGCAACACTTTTGTGTTTGTCCCTATTTATCATGAGCTGAACTCAAAGATCTACGACTTTTTCTATATACACAAAAGGCCTATTTCTCTCAAATCTTGTTCACAAATCTGTATAAATCTGTGTTAGTGAGCACTTCACAAGTATGGTGTATCCAGATGCTAATTAGACAGCCTGAGGGGTCTTGACCTGACTGCAGTTCGCCATTGTAACTGACTTGAGTGGGCAAATGCTCACATTCAATGGCGTCTAGCACTTAAGAGAGGTGTTCTCTTCATGGATGAATCCTGGTTTCACTGTACAGGACAGACGGCAGACAGCGTGTATGGCATTGTGTGGGTGAGCGTTGGAGCGTTTTGTTTTTTTGAAGCTGGAGCTTTAAAAACGCTGCGGCAGAGTTTTTGACCATTTTTCTGCTTTTTTGAGCGTTTTTTAATGTCTGGCATTTTTACAGCACTATTGCTGGAGCTTCAGAACGCACTGGTCCCGCGTTTTTTTTGCAGCTTAAAAACGTCTCAGCCATCTACAGCTCAAAAACGTCATGGTGGGCATGAGTCCATAGACTAACATGGACAGGCGTTTTTAAGCTGCAAAAAACGCCCAGAAAAGTGGCTGTAAAAACGCCAGTGGAAATGAGCCCTAATAGACCTTTTGTGTACAGAGAAAAAGTTGTAGATCTTTGCGTTCAGCTCATAATAAATAGAGGCAAACACAAAAGTGTTGCATTTATAATTTTGCTCAGTATATGTACATTGCAGAGATTATAACAACCTTTTTTACAGATTCCTACCTTTTGTTATCCTGGAGAAATCACAGTTTATTTGTCCGTGCCTCTGTCCTAAGTGGGTCTAATGGGAGTGGTTTCATAATCATTAATCAGCTGTGGCACCTGCAGAGCACCTAGTATATAGGGCAGGCCGTATAGTATATATACTTCTGTTCAGAGTAAATAGTGCCTGGGGGCCTCGGGGACTTCCACTCCATATTTTTAAAGATTTTGGTGCAGGGTTCCCCTTAATATTAATACCAGACCTGAATGGCATAGTGTGGATTTTGGGGGGGGGGACATCTACACCATTTTTTTTTCATTCTTCGTATTTTTATCTATATTGTCGGGATTCGACAATACATTAAAGATACGAGCAGTTTTAAATGGCATTTTTTTCTTTAGAAATATAATTTTGCTGTGGTACTGTTTAGAGTTGAGCGGACACCTGGATGTTCGGGTTCGACGGGTTCGTCTGAACTTCGGAAAAAAGTCCGGGTTCGGGACCCGAACTTGACCCCGAACCCGAACCCCATTGAAGTCAATGTGGTCCCGAATTTTTGACTACTAAAATGTAATGGAAAGAGCTAGAGGGCTGACAATGGCAGCGAAATGTTGGTAAGAGCATGGCAAGTACTCTGCAAACAAATGTGGATAGGGAAATAACTTAAATTAACATAAAATACATACAAAAATATAAAATAAAATCTTGACCTATTTTTTTTGCACCAAAATGGGTGTTTTTTGAATAGAACAATAGAAAAACACTAGCTAAAGTATTTATCTCACATGTACAGATATGGAGGAAACACTGGTGGAAACATTTCAAAATATATTTTTTTTGCGCTAAAATTGGTGTTTTTTTAATAGAACAATAGAAGAACACTAGCTAAAGTGTTTATCTCACATGTACAGATATGGAGGAAACACTGCAAACACTGGAGGAAACACTGCAAAATATTTTGTTTTGCCCTAAATGGGTGTCTTTTGAATAGCACAATAGAAGAACACTAGCTAAAGTGTTTATCGCACACGTACAGATATGGAGGAAACACTACAATTTTTTTATTTTTTTTGCCCTAAATGGATGTTTTTTGAATAGCACAATAGAAGAAAAGTACCTTGCAGTAACATATGCAGTGCTGGTGTAATTAGATTTTAGAAGCAGGACAGACTCCAATATATTTCTCTCCCTACAAGCACAAGCAGAAACCTTCCCCTAAAGTATCTTGCAGAGTATCTCACAGTAACATATGCAGTGCTGGTGTAATTAGATTTCTGAAGCAGGACAGACTCATATATATTTCTCTCCCTACAAGCACAAGCAGAAACCTTCCCCTAAAGTATCTTGCAGAGTATCTCACAGTAACATATGCAGTGCTGGTGTAATTAGATTTCTGAAGCAGGACAGACTCCAATATATTTCTCTCCCTACAAGCACAAGCAGGAACCTTCCCCTAAAGTATCTTGCAGAGTATCTCACATTAACATATGCAGTGCTGGTGTAATTAGATTTCTGGAGCAGGACAGACTCCTATATATTTCTCTCCCTACAAGCACAAGCAGGAACTTTTCCCTAAAGTAACTATCTAATGCTTTGTAGATCGCATTGTAATGTAGAGTAATGTGATTTCTGAAGCAGGACAGTCTGACTCCTATCTAATTCTCTCCCTCAGAAGAGCAGCAGCAGCAGCCTTTCCCTACCCTATCTAAAGCTGAGTGACGAGCTGCGCTATGTGCCTCTAGCTTATATAGAGGCTGGGTCACATGCTGGGTCACATGCTGCACTGGCCAATCACAGCCATGCCATTAGTAGGCATGGCTGTGATGGCTTCTAGGTCACACAAGTAAAACAAATGGTGATTGGCTGCCCTGCAGCGCGCCATTACATTGCCAAACACCGTACCCGAACCCGAACTTACAGTAAATTGTTCGGGTTCGGGTCCGGGTACAAAAAATCCAAAAGTCCGGTACGAACCCGAAGTTTACAGTTCGATTTCGCTTAACCCTAGTACTGTTATAAACATATGCACTAATTTACAGGCATACCAAGGACACCCCCAGGCACAATATATAAAGGAATATTACATTTTTAAATTCAATGCTCCCATAAAAATGTAATAAAAAAAAAAAAATTGTATTGATACATGTCCCCTGGGGCAGGACCCGGGACCCCAAACACTTTTTTATGGCAATAACTTGCATATGAGCCTTTAAAATTCACGTTCGCGTCCCATAAACTTTAACGGTGCTCGTGTGTTTGCAAAAATGTTTTGCATGGTCTGCTGTGAACCAAATCGGGTGGGGGGGGGGGGGGTTGGTTAGCGATTGGCTCATCCTTACATTTTTGCATGAAGAACAGAACATACAAGTCTGATATGATTGATTATAGTATATTTATACCATAGTTGTAGTGTACACAAGTGACATAAATGTATTTTTTCATGTGGACTATTTAAAGCAGATGGTGTTTTACGAACCTTCTTCTGGTGTTTACCATAAGAAATAAAACAACCACATGACAGCGAGAGATCAGGTGAATCAAGGTATTCAGTTTTATTGTCAGTGGTTACTATTAAGAGGTCAATACCATATCTATAGCAAGTGGGTGAATAACATAAGATGGCATCACACCCCTAGAGATTCACTTTAGATGAAAAGCCTCTATAAAACAGTGGGAAACATTCTTTAGCGAGAAGTATACTAAAGAACCAAGTGGTCTCCAACTGTTCGGTTTTTAAATGGCGTGTTACTTCACATGGTGTGTAACCTGAGTTTAATGGTGCAAAACAGTGTCCCTGTATGTAATAGGCCACCCAGATACACAACAGGTCAGTTTCACATTCCAGGACAGTTGATCAATGTTGGTGGAGAGCAAACAATTCATTTATCAGGAATCTGAGACGATTGGTAAACAAAAGGGCATGCACATTAATACTATACTATCAGCTTAACAGCCTTTTATAGGGTTCATTTTATAGTTTATCAGAGTCCTTATTCTGCACTGCATTATTAATAAACTTAACATGACCATTCTGGGTAGATTTGGCAAGCCCAAGCCAAAATTCACTATTTCTAGCCCAAAAAATTACTTTTTTAAACTGTGGTAGAAAATGGAAGAGTTGTTAGAACCTCTGTTAGTTTTTTATTGTTGTGTTCACATTGCAGAGATTTCCCCTCACTTCCTCTCCCAAAAATCACACAGAAGGGGAAGGATAGGGACACAGAGAGCAGTAAAATACTTTACCCTTTCTTTTCGTGTTTAAAACATGATTACTGTATTTATTAGCGTATAATACTTACTTTTTTACCCTGAAAATAGAGGGTAAACTGTGCCTGCGTGTTATACGCAGGGGGCTGTGGAAAGTTTTTTTCCTGAAAATTTTTTGACCGGAGTAGCGCACCTCCTTTACGTTAGACCGGCGCAATGTAGAGGCGCAATTACCGTATCCTCATAGTATTTGCGCAGAAATTTGCGCCGGTGCAACGTAATTTCCGAGGCGTAAGGTAGAGTAATTCAAATTGGGAAGGACGTGGGCGTGTTCCATTGAAATGAGCCGTGACCCCATGCAAATGAAGGGCCGGCCGGATTGCGCATGTGCACATGAAGCAGACCATGGTCAGCACCTCTGTGCACATGCTCACACCTCGGGAACGGCGCAATCAGTGAGATTGGAACTTGGCCCGGTCAACTTAGAGAGCTACTCAGAGAGCTTAAATAGACAGAGACAAACGCACTTCCTTTGCAAAAGTACATCCCTTTGTATCCCTTCCTATACAGCAAGGTGCTTTTGTTCTGTTGTCTGTTCGCGTTTGTCGGTTTGTGACTTGTGTTTGATATATTTCTTGACTGTTTAGTATAGTGTTTTTGATAGTGGTTTTCAGAGTGTTGTTTGGTGACTGTTTTTGATACTTATTTGCTGTCTGTTTTTTGCTGTCTGTTTTTTGCTGTCTGCTTTTTGCTGTCTGCTTTTTGCTGTCTGCTTTTTTCTGTCTGTTTTTTGGTGTCTGATTTTTGGTGACTGATTTTTGGTGATTGTTTTGGTTGCAGTTTGTGAGAACATGAGTGAAAGAAAGCGAAAGTGGAATTTTCCTTTGGGGGAGAAGGGCATTCTTGCCAGGGTCATTACACAATATGGCCGTTTTCTGCACGGCCCCGAGAGTGCCAACACCACCCCGGCCAGGAAGGCACAGATATTGCAGGAAATTACCGACCAGGTCAACACATTGGGGGGGAGACCCGGATATGCCAGGGGATCGCCAAGAAGATTAATGACCTCTGGCGTGTGGTCCGTAGGAAGCTGACCAAGATTGCTGCCCATGCCAGGGGCACTGGAGGGGGCCCACCATGCCCTGTTCGGCTGACTGAGGAGGAGCGTGCGGTGGCCCAGACTTTCAACAGGCAGCAAGTGGAGGAGCTGCCTGGCTTTGAGTCCAGTCAGGAGGCCGTGAGGACAGGTACGTTTTTTTTTATATATATATCTGGTGTGTAGCATGTGGGAGGGGGGAGGGAATATGTGGCAAGTGTGTGGATCCTCCAACCTGTGAATGTTTTGTGTCATCCACAGATGTGCAGGAAGGTGCTGGGCCATCTGGCCTGATTGCACCATCCCCGGCACAGCAGCCTGATGTAGACCCCCAGACAAGGCCGGAGTCCTTGGAGGAGGTTGAGGAGGAGTTTGAGTTGGAGGAGGAGGACATGTTGGGGAATGACTTGTTATTTTTGGAGGAGGCTTCTCCTATGGCTGGCAGCAGCCAGGCCTCCATCCGGGGTAGCCCCTCCCACTCCTCCCCCAACAGGGCTCCCCACCCAAGGGGCTCCCCTTCTCCCCAGCCACAAGCCTCATCTGGAGGCAGGAAGGCAACCCACAAAACTAGGGGGGTGGCCGAGTTTCTGCCCGCCAACCTGAGAAGGGACCAGTCCCTTCAGACCCGCCATCTGGGACAGGTCAGCCAGACTTTGGGGCGGATGGAGGAGAGCCTGTCCTCCATAAAGGATACGCTTGGGGACATGGCCTGCAACTCCCTGGCCCTGATCAATTGCCTAAATGACCAGCAGGCTAACACAGCAGGCGTTGGTCACGATGTGAGGGCCCTTGGTCAGGATGTGAGGGCCCTCACCCAGGCTATCCAGGCCAATACGGCAACGCTCAATGATGGGCTGTCTCGCATTGCCATGGCCTTGGAGGGCAGGCCGCCAGGTGGGCAGAGACCAGGGGATGCTCCTCCTTCCCCGGATTACCCCCCCCCCCATGAGTTGGCCCTGAGTTTACAGATTTTATTTTTTTATTTTTTTGCTGGTCATTTTTTTGGGTGCTGGACAATTTTTTTTTGGGGTTGTGAATAATTTCTGATTGTGGGGGTGACATTCCTGCCGGAAAAGGGGTGTCACCCTCATTTGTGGTGGAGAAGGGTTCCCCAGGACCAGGGAGAAGTTAACCCCCAGGTCCGTGTGAATGGTGTATGAATGTACAGTGACATAATTGGAGCCGTGGCGTGGCGTTGCTGCTCACAAGTCCTGCATGGTGGGCTTGTGGCAATCCAATGTGATGAGGATGTGGTGTGTGTGATCTAGGGACCACAGTGGTATGCATGCATGCATTCTCATTGTGCCATGATTAATGTGTGTGTTTAACGTGCAAAGATGCCTAATGTGGGCTGTCTCTTGGCTGCTCTTCCCTCAGAAGACGGGGTAGCCTCGGTTAGGGGGGGATTGTCTGGTTCGGGGGTCAGGTCATCCCATATGTCAATCTCCAGGCCCTTTCTCACTGTAAAGTTGTGCAGCATGCAACATGCACCGATGATCTGACATACATAGTTGGGGGAATACAACAGGGTACGCCCAGACTTATCCAGGCATCGGAAACGTGACTTCAGGAGGCCAAAGGTGCGCTCCACGACTGCACGGGTTTTGGCGTGTGCTTCATTGTATCTTTCCTCTCCTGGGGTTTGGGGGCTCCGGATAGGAGTCATGAGATGGGGTCCCAGTGCATATGCAGAGTCACCTGGAAGTGAAAAGACAGGAGGATGTTAGTCATGCATGTGCCCCTTGTGATGTGTGCATCATGGGGGGGGGGCAGTCATGCCTGCCACCCATGTCACTCACCAACCAGCCAGCTGTTCCCATACACGTTCTGTTCGAATTCCATTGGGATGGGGCTCTGATTGTATATGTAGCTGTCATGGCTGGATCCGGGGTGTTTGGCACGGACGTGCCATATGAGGCATTTGGCATCGACTATCACCTGTACGTTGATGGAATGCCAATGCTTCCAATTGCGGTATATGTGCTCTGTCTCACGGGGGGGCTGGAGTGCCACATGTGTGCAATCAATGGCCCCCACGGTGCGTGGGAATCTGTCAATTCTGTAGAAATCTGTCATTGCCTTCTGCCGCAGGTCCTCCTGGGTGGGTTTGATGATTTGGTTGGCAATGCTTCTGAGAATTGCAGGGATAACCTGGTGCACACATCTGCTCATGGAGGATTGTGACATCCCAGCCACCACTCCACTTGTTCTTTGAAAAGAGACAGACATGTACTAGGGCACAGCAGACAACTGAGAACATTTTAGAGCTAGGCTGTGGTGCTTATAACTCATATCCAATCATATAGCAAAGATCTGAAAGGAGCTTAGTTTCAGATTAGTACATCCTATTACACATTTACTTGGGGGAACGTCAGTGAATAGTGCATAAATGATGTGGCCATTTATCAGCAATGACAATTTGGAGGTTCAGATTGCTAAGGTTGAATAACACTGGTCCATCCAGTTGTGTGATTATGTTACTATCCATATCCATATCCCTGTAAATTTTGTTCACTAAGAAATACATCTTAAGCTTTTTTAAATTTATCCAAACTCCCCGTTGATGCCACCAACTGTGGAATGGAGTTCCACATCTTTACCACTCTTAGGCCTTGTACACACGATCAGTCCAAACCGATAAAAATGGACTGAAGTTCATTTTCATCGGTTCACAAACTGATGGTCTGATGGTCTGATGTGCGTACACACCATCAGTTCAAAAACTGATCGTGTCAGAACGCGATGACGTAAAACACAACGACGTGCTGAAAAAAACGAAGTTCAATGTTTCCAAGCATGCGTCGACTTGATTCTGAGCATGCGCGGGTTTTGAACCGATGCTTTTGCGTACTAACCATCGGTTTTGACTGATGGTCAGGCGTCTATCAGTTCGATTTTAAAGCAAGTTTTAAAACTTTGGACTGAAGGACAAAAGACTGATGGGCCATACACACGGTTGGTTTGGACCGATGAAACTGAACTTCAGTCAGTTTTCATCGGTTTAGACTGATCGTGTGTACGCGGCCTTAGAGTAAAGAGAGGAGCTTAAGATTAAACGGCTTCTTCTCCATTTTCATTGTGTGTAGCGTGTCAACATTTCCATGATAATTATTTCCCACTTCCACAGATTTTTTTTCTTCACTACGATCTTCCACTTTACAGTATGTGCTAGAGCCCTGTAAAATGTCCCATTTTGACAGGTAAACAGTGCAAAGTTTGAGCACAGTGAAGATATCAACCAGGGGCGTAACTAGAACCTTCAGAGCCCCGGTGCAAGAAACCATGATGCCGCCCCCCCCCCCCCGAGCCTACCCCTGGGCTTCCAATTTTGGGAGGGTGTCTATGGATATCCTCCCAGAACTCTGCCTCCCATATGCCCCCTGGGACGTGTATCCAGCACAATCACGGCAGTCCTTTACCATTTGATCACATGTAAACAGACTTGCTGGGTATCGGCAGCCCTTTCCTCCCACGCTGTGTAAATTGTTTACACTGATAATCTGTACTGCCTACAAGTTCCACTTGCTGCCTACAAGCACCATCAGTGCTCATCAATGCCACCTATTAGTGTCCATCAATGCTGCCTAAAAGTGTTGCCGATCAGTGCTGCATTTCAGTGCCGCCTATCATTGCTCATCAATGCTGCCTATCAGGGCCCATCAATTCTGCCTATCACTGCACATCAATGTTGCCTACCAGTGCCCAGTGTTGCCTATCAGTGGTTATCAATGCCACCTATCAGTCTCCATCAGTGTTACCTATCAGTTCTGCTCATCAGTGCTCAATGCCCATCAGTGCTACCTATCAGTGCCTATCAATTCCACCTGTCAGTGCTGCCCATCAGTCCCACCTATCAGAGCTTATCAATTTGACTATCAGTGCCCATCAGTACCACCTATCAGTGCTCATCAATGCTGTCTATCAGTGCCTATCAGAACCACCTATCAGTGTTCAATGTCTATCAGTGCCACCTATCAGTGCACATCAATGCTGCCTATCGGTGCTCAACATCAGTGCAGCTTATAAGTGCTGCCTATCAGTGCTCATTAATGCCCATCAATGCTGCCTCTCATGAACACCATTTATTGCTCATCATTGTCGCCTATCAGTGCCCATCAGTGCCATCCATCAGTGCTCATCACTGCTGTCTATCAGTGCTCATCAATGCCCATCAGTGCCAGCCCACCCATCCATGCCATGCCACCATTCCATTGCACAGATCATTGCTCATCAATGTCACCTATAAGTGCTGCGTATCAGTGCCTATCAATGCCTCCTATCAGCACTGCCTATCAGTGAAGCAGATCAGTTCTCATCAATGCTGCTGGCCTCCTTAGCAGGGCTCTGAGCAGATCTCTGAAACAGCTCATAGCCGACAGTTCTCCCCCTTCTCTTGTACAGGGGCTTAGCAACCCTGCTGGGGCCCCCTAACAGTGGCGGACTGCCAGGGCCCGGTCGCAAGTGCCACTGGTATCAACGGGTAGCTTATCAAGAAAACCTCTCAGGTAAAATGATAGGTTTGCTTTAATGAGCCCATTAAAAAGCGCAGCGAGAATATGTACTGTAATTCTCTTTATATCAAAGATAGAACTGAACTTCTCCTTTCTGACAAATTGCTTTTTTTGCATTCATATAAAGTCTGAACTCCTTAAACTACAAAGTTGAATCCAAATGTGAAACAAAGGCCTAGACAAGGTTACTGACATTTTTTTAATTAAATTGCCTGACAAGCATCTAATCTGTGCAGTCTGGGATTGTTGAGATGAATCACTATGCAAGACAAAAACATGCTTAACCTTCATTTGCTGGCTCACTTTTACTTTTGGAAGTTCCCTAAAACAAATAGTTAATTACCTGGCGATAATTCACATTATGATTCTCACAAAGCACATCAAAGCGTACATTTGTAGGAGAAAATCATCTGAAATTTGTGACGCATACAGTCCTCGACAGTTACAAAATGATGTGTGTAAAAGGGACATTCATTTTGTTAGGCTTATTCAGTAGAAAAGGCTAGTTGATATAATATGCATTATCATTTACTGTTTAAATGGATTCCACATTTCAAGTGTCAGATGAAAGTACATTGATATCATGTGCGACCAGGTATAAAAAATCTTCTGCTTCAACCCATAATTCACGGCAGGTTACCAAAGAGTCGAAGTGTCAGACGCTCAGACATTTATAACCAAATGTCAGTTACACTTCATGGTAAGGAGAGGTGTTATATAAGAGCAGCACGCTAGTACAGACTTGTTTTGTTAAATGCTAATGTGGCATTAAATGCTATTAACCATCAGTCACATTATTCATGTTAATATACACTGTATTTGCAATGGATACCCACCTGATTCGACATACGTTGTTAGATGTGTTTGTAGCTGTCACAAAATATGCTATGAAAAGAATTAAACTACTCAAATCCAAACTCTGAGCAATTATTAAAATAAAACAATTTAGTATCAGTTATGAATTTGCTAAAAAAACAAACATGTACCATATTTATCGGGGTATTGCGCGCTCCTTCGTATAGCGCGCACCCCTAATGTCGACCTGTAAAAAAAAACTTTTAGTACTTTTAGAACTTACAGTTTTGGTGTCTTGCACAGCGTCCATCGTCCGGTCCGGCGTCCGTCTTCGGCTCCAGTGGTGTACTCCCGGCTTCTCCAGCGATGTCTCGAGTCGAATCCCCGCTTCCCATGCTCAGTTGGAACGCCTCCGCCGACATATACCGAGTGCAGTACACTCAGGTACATTCGGCCAGGCTCGGCTTTGCTCGTGCTCACGCTCTGTGACGTTTATGCTTGAGCACGAGCGAAGCCGAGCCTAGCCGAAAAGGACCCGAGTGTACTGCACTGCACTCGGTATATGTCGGCGCTCACTTCAAACTGAGCGCGGGAAGCGGGTATTGGCGTATATTGCGCACCCACGATTTCCCCCAATAAATACAGTATTTATGTTAGCTTTCTACAAACTTTTTCATGGTAACAGGGAACTTTTTGAGTGAGGGGCAGCACTCTTCACCAGTCATGGCTCTAATGCCCTGTACACACAACCGGTTTTCCTGACATGCAAAAACCTGATGTTTTTCCCAACGTGAAGCCTGCCTTGCATACACACGTTCAGTCAAAAAAAAACGCTTGACCAAAGCGCGGTGACGTCCAACACATATGACGGCACTATAATGGGGACGTTCCATTCAAATGGCGCCACCCTTTGGGCTGCTTTTGCTGATCCTCGTGTTAGTAAAAGTTTGGTGAGAGGCGATTCGTGCTTTTCAGTCTTCGTGCTTTTCAGTTCGTTACAGTGTGACGAATGTGCTATCTCCATTACAAACGCTAGTTTTACCAGAACGAGCACTCCCGTCTCATACTTGATTCTGAGCATGCACGTTTTTTTCCCCTCGGAAAAGCATACACACAAGCGTTTTTTTGTGACAAGAAAAAGACTGACGGGAAACACAATGGGAAAAAATAGAGCAGGTTCGAATTTTACTCATCAGAAAAATTGCTATGGAGCATACACACGACCAGTTTTCCCGACCAATCTAAAAAATGGCAGTTTTCTCGTCGGGAAACCCGGTCATGTGTACGAGGCATTATGCTTTGTACAGTGCAGCCAGTCTAAGGCGGCGTACACACGACCGAGGTTCTCGCTAGAAACCAGCGAGAACCTCGCTGGAAGCTGCATTCCAGCGAGAACCTCGGCCGTGTGTACACTCTCGGCGAGCATCCCGTCGGGAATGCCGTCGAGCAGAAATAGAGAGCATGTTCTCTATTTGCTCGACGGCCCGCCTGGATGAATGGCTGGTTGCCATTCCCGACGGGCGGGTCGCCGAATCTGACGGCCGGCAGAGAACCTCGACGGGCGGAACGATGTGTTCTGCCCGTCGAGGTTCTCTGCCATGTGTACGCGGCTTCACATTAGGAACATGCCTAAAGGAGGGCAAAACATAGGAAAGCACCCCACTTCTTCATTGTCTAATCCACAGGCTGAGGGTGGGTCTTTGACTGGGTAAAACTACAAAATAAGAAACTCTACTGTATACCAGGGGAGCCTAGATCAGGAATGGTTGAGGTTGACTGTTATTGCAGGTAAAGAGTTCACACATCTGTTCAGCTTAACAGTATATCTAATGGTTTGCCTTGCATTCAGATAGGGAAGGACTAAGAACCTTTAGCCTGGGGGACAAATACAACCAACTGGCTGGAATAAGAACATCATGGACCTGGTGTTGAGGATTTTGGTGTGGCTTTTTATAAAAAAATAAATAAATAAAAATGCAAACTATTTTTGTTATAACAAATTAAATTAAATATAGAGAGAAAGGGGATACGAGAGGGGTGAGGGGTAAGATAGGGAGGATGAGAGAGAGGGGGATGAGAGAGAGAGAGAGAGAGGATGCACATGAGCATGCATGGGAGTGACAGCAATGCAGCAGGGCCAAGGCAAGTGACGGATGGCACATAACCCGGAAGGAAGACTGGGGGAGATGGAAGTGCCTGGGACCCGCCGGATTGATCACAGTGCAGCACTGGAGGGCTCAGTCTGACAGGTAAGTATACCCTAATGTGCTAATATGCTGTACATATTTGTACATTATGACATAACCTATCGCAGGGCCTCTAAAAAGTAGTAATGTTAATTAAAATAAAATTAAATTAAATGAGTACTAATAATGGGCAGAACAAATATGAGGACTGAGAATATTTCCTTTAGTTGAACTAACAAAAGTGTGCCCATTCTAAAGCTGGTAACATTGAGGTTATTCAATATAATTTTAAAGAACTGTTTTTGTGGGTAAGAGGCATAGGGAAGGAGTATGAATGGTATAAAAGTGGGAAGTATGTGCAGGCAAGGGAGAGGAATGTGGAGGGTATAACAGTGGGTACTATGTACAGGAGAGGAGTGTGGAGGGTATGGCAGTGGGCAGTATGCACATCATAGGGGTGTGGAGGGTATGCCAGTGGGCAGTGTACAAGAGAGGAGTGTGGAGGGTATGATGGGAGCAATATGTACAGGAGAGGAGTGTTTAAGGTATTATGGAGGCAGTATGTACAGGAGAGAAGCGTGGAGAGAAAGACAGTTGGCAATATGTACAGGAGCGGAGTGTGGAGGGTATGACTGTTGGCAGTGTGTACAGGAGCGGAGGGTATGACTGTTGGCAGTGTGTACAGGAGAGGAGTACAGAGGGCATGATGGGGGCAATATGTATAGGAGAGGAGTCTGGAGAGAAAGACAGTTGGCAGAATGTACAGGAGAGGAGTGTGAATGGTATGACAGTTGGCAGTATGTACAGAAGAGAATGGTGGAGGTTATGATGGGGAAGTATGTAGAGGAGAGGGATGTGGTGGGTATTACAGGGGCCGGTATGTACAGGAGTGGAGTGTGGTGAGTATGACACTAGGTGGTATGTACAGGAGAGGAGTGTGGACGGTATGAGAGTGGGCAGTATGCCAGGAGAGGAGTGTGGAGGGTATGACAGTGGGCACTATGTACAGGTGAGGAGGATGAAAGAATTTGGGAAGGAAATATGTAATGGTTTGTGAAAGGATGTTTAGGGACTGTGTAGTGATTAAATGGACCATACATGGATTGAAATTAAGCCAATTAAGTAGAGACCAGCCATAGTCGATCTATGTATGGGCTAGCTGGTTGTACACAAGTCAATCTATTAATCGACTTAAATACAACCAGCCTGTCGGGTTTTCCCAAAACAATCATTGCTGTCAGCAACAGCTTTGGTTAGCAACACTGATCATTGTATTGTGTGGGTAGGGAAGGTTCCCCACTGGCAGAACACAATAACACTTGGAGAGTAATTGCCCCATCCACATGAGAGGGTGCTGAACTCGCATGATTTCATTCCTGCAGTCAGTGTGAATCTAGGCTCTAAGTTGTTTTCACATATTGGAAGGATTTTTTCACGTTTCACACCGTCACATGTTTTTGTTTTTTTACTATGAAAATATGTGGATTTGCATAACTTATGTGTAATTATATGAATTTGCTCAGTTCCTAGAAAATATATAGTTAAAGCGGAATTTCACCCTAAATATAAGATCTCCCATGTGATCCAGCATACTGGCGTCAGCGCCAGTATGCTGTTTTTTTTTTTTTTTTATCCCACACTTACTGTATTATCCTGTAATTTCATTTTTTTCCCCCGCGGTGGACGGCGCCAGTATAGCGCGTCACATCTTCCGAAAATACCCAATATGGACTCGGGTAATCTCGGCGAAAATGCGGCGCCTGCGCACAGACCTAGGAGCTGACTGCGCAGGCGCCGTATTTCTCCGAGTCCTACGGCTATGGCGCGTCACACCCTCCGAAATAGGACTCAGAGAAATACGGCGCCTGCGCAGTCAGCTCCTAGGTCTGTGCGCAGGCGCCGCATTTTCGCCGAGATTACCAGAGTCCATATTGGGTATTTTCGGAAGATGTGACGCGCTGTACTGGCGCCGTCCACCGCGGGGGAAAAAAATGAAATTACAGGATAATACAGTAAGTGTGGGATTAAAAAAAAAAAAAACAGCATACTGGCGCTGACGCCAGTATGCTGGATCACATGGGAGATCTTATATTTAGGGTGAAATTCCGCTTTAATGCATGTTTTTGCACATTGCACTTTGCATTTTGAAAACATTTGTGTGATTCATGTGTGATTATATGAAGTTGCATACACTTTGGAGAGATTATAGTTATATCTTTTGCACATTGCACCTTTGTATTTCAGTTTAAGTTGATGGTTTAGCGCTGCTTTTTTATTTTAATCTATTCACAGCTGGTATCACAGTTGGCTAAGTGGCTGCATGTTTTTCATATTACCTTGACCTAGCGCAGATTTTTTTTAGACTTTAATTCATCAAGGTTTACGCGCTGAACTGACTCAGAATACAATAGCTCAGGGAAAGGATTTCCCCATCCAGATGGAGTATGTGGATGGGGGAATCTAGTAACTTTTTTTAATTCAACCTGCTGGTTAAACAAGGAAAAAATGACTTATGTATGGCCAGCCTTAGGTCCACAGGTCCAATATATATTATTAGTATTGATCATTAGTAGACATGTGCAGACTGGAATATTTTGTTTTGTTTTTTCGTTTTCATTTGGAAAATAAATTTATTTTGTTACTCCCGAAAATCGTTTTGATTTATTTTGTTTTTCGTTGGGGAATAGCTTTCATCCGAAAATCCAATAATACTTGGTTTCTGTCGAATGGTCAAAAGAATATTCGACAGAACGTCAAATCTTTACGTTGAATAGTACATTTCCGTTCGAATATTCCGCCTACAAGAATTCTAATGTTGTATGACTAGTAATAATGTCGAATCTATTTTCTTATAAATCGAAATCTATTCTCTGTAATGTAGAATCTATTATTTCTATAGTGTCGAATCTTTTCTCTATAGTGTCGAATCTTTTCTCTATGATGTCGAATCTTTTCCCTATAATGTCGAATCTCTCTATATCGAATTTTTTCCGCAACGAAAACGAAAATAAAGCATTTTTTATGTCGGATCTTTCGGTTTTCGTTTCTTGCGCAGATTTTCGGACGATAATGCATTCTAACGAAAACGAATGCACATGTCTAATCATTAGGCTACGTACACACGATCAGACATGTCTGATGAAAACTTGTCCAACGGACCGTTTTCATCAGACAACTCTGAACTTGTCTGATGGTCTGATGTGCGTACACACCATCAGACCAAAATCCGATCAGACCAAAACGCGGTGACGTAGAACACAACGACATGATGAAAAAACGAAGTTCAATGCTTCCAAGCATGCGTCGACTTGATTCTGAGCATGCACGGGTTTTTGGTCCGATGATTTTGTGTACTAACCATCGAACCTGTCCAACGGACAGGTTTCCATCGGACAGGTTTTAAAGCATGTTTTAAAACTTTGGTCCGATAGGCCGTACACACGATCGAACATGTCCGCTGAAACTGGTCTGCGGTCCAGTTCCAGCGGACATGTTCGATCATGTGTACGTGGCCTAAGGGGCAAACACCTTCAAGGACCATACTCCCCTAAACTTATGCCCTGTACACACGACCGGTTTTCCTGTCGGAATAAGCTCTGATGGTTTTCCCGACGTAATTTCGCCCATCTAGAACACAGTGACATACAACAGTACAACAAGCCGAGAAAAATTAAGTTCAATGCTTTCGAGCACACGTCGACTTGATTCTGAGCATGCGTGCATTGCTTCCAGACAAAAGGAAATTCCGCTAGAAATATTTTTCATCAGAAAAATTGAGAACTTGTTCTCTATCTAATTCCGTTGGAATTTCTGACGGAAAAAGTCAGATGGGGCATATACACGGACAGAATATCCGATGAAAAGCTTCCATCTGACTTTTTCCATCTGAAATTCCACTCGTGTGTACAAGGCATTAGTGTTGAAGTATAGCTAGAGGCAATATTTTTGTTTTAATTTTGTATACAGTGGAGAGAGATTAGCACACCTGTCAGATTTTTATTGATTTCTGTCTATGCACAGGAGTAGAAATTATACAATGAAGACACTAGTTCTGGTGACAGTCATGGATTCCTTTACTTTAGATGCATTTCTTCTCACTTCCTGTTTTGGCTATAGTATAGGAAGTGAAGGGAAGTATCCCCTGAAGGAAAACAGATAGCTAAAATAAAGCCCGACAGAGTTATAATCCCCCATTACTTCATCCAAAATTTTAAATAAATTATCTTTGACTTTAATTCTTTTTTAACCACTTAACCCCCGGACCATATTGCTGCCCAATGACCAGAGTACTTTTTGCGAATCGGCACTGCGTCACTTTAACTGACAATTGCACGGTCGTGTGTTGTGGCTCCAAAACAAAATTGGCGTCCTTTTTTTTCCCACAAATAGAGCTTTCTTTTGGTGATATTTTATCATCTCTGCGGTTTTTATTTTTTGCGCTATAAACAAAAAGAGAGCGACTGTTTTAAAAAAAAATGCAATAGTTTTTACTTTCTTCTGTAATAAATATCCGCCAAAAATATATAAAAAAACGTTTTTTTCCTCAGTTTAGGCCGATACGTATTCTTCTACATATTTTTTTTTAAAAAAAAACGCAATTAGCGTTTAATAATTGGTTTGCGTAAAAGTTATAGGGCCAGATTCATGTAGATGCGCGCATCTTTTCGCCAGCGTAGCGCAACGCATATACGCTGCGCTGACACAAACTAGCGAGTGAAGTACAGCATTCACCAAGCGCATGGGCGTTATTTTGCGACGGAGTAACGAAGATGCGTTGGCGCAACCCGACGCAAGTGGAAGTGGGTGTGATCATATGTAAATGATGGGAGGAGCCCAGCGCAGAGGCTTACGTTCAGCGCATCATCCACGGAGCATGCGCAGTAAGTGAGGCTTCACTCGGCCCCCTGTGCGCATGCTCACAACTTCCGTCGGCACCACTTCACGGGAAACGCCAGCGCAACGTGTTCCGTTGTGCGTATAAAAGCGCCAGCGGAAGCGCCATTCCGGCGCAAAAGTATTTCCGTTTCCCCCCACCCCAGGGAAGTTACTTTTGCTCTGTTATGGCTGCTCCCGCTACCCCCAAAGAGAGGAGGAACCTCAATTTTAATGCCCAGGAGGTCTCTGTGGTTATCTCTGCTATGGAGACTTATAATGATTTTCTGCATGGGAAGAAAAGTAGGAAGACCAGCCGGGAGAGCAAGCAGGCCATCCTGGACACCATTGCTGGCAGGGTGAATGTGTTGGGGTACTCCACCCGGACTGCTGGTGATATCCAGAAAAAGATAAATGACCTTCGGCGCAAGGTCCGTGGCAAGGTGGCCACCATTCGGAGCCATGAGCGGGGCACAGGTGGTGGACCCCCATGTCCGGTCAGCCTGACCACAGAGGAGGAGGTGGTCGCTCGCTGCCTGGAGAGGGAGCAATTGGAGGGGGTACCAGGCTATGATTCTGTGGAGGAAGGCTCCAGGACAGGTAAGTGTTTTTTATCCCCTATTTGGTGTGTTGCATGTGGGGGGGAGGGTACATGTGCCAAGTGTGTGGGACCACCAACATGTGTCTGCTTTGTGTCATCCACAGATGACGGAGCTGGGCCATCATCTGTTGCCGGCCATTCCACCCCAACCCCCCAACGGGATCCTGAGGACGAGCCCCTGGGTGCTGTAGACACTGAGGTGGAGGAGAGTGCCCACACCACTTCTGTGGAAATGGTTGAGGAGGAGCCTGTTCCTCAGCAGGAGTTTTTTTTGGTGTTATCTGAGTCCTCCCCTTCTGCAGGTCCCTCTGTCATCCCCTCACCCATCCTCGGTAGCCCCTCAAGGGCGACTTCATCCCCACGGGGACAACCTTCTCCTGGCCCCAGGAAGGCCACCCGTAAGACCAGGGGGGTGTCTGATCTGGTCCAGGACCAGGTGGCGATGGACCATGCCCAGCAAACACAACAGATGGGGGAGATTGCTGGGAACTTGGACCGGCTCGCTGACAGTCTGTGCTCCGTATCGCAGCTGCCCAGTGGTGTGCAGGACATTGTCACCAGCCTGGGGGAGGTGCAGGCTGATGTACGGCACCTCACAGCAGCCGTCCACGCCAACACAGCTGCCATCCGGGAAGAGGGGAGGCAGCGGCAGCGTGCCCAGCGGCATAATATCACCCGCCAGATGAGGATGCAGGCCCAGACCAATCATTTTCTGAGCCGGATTGCCGTGGCCTTGGAGGGCATGCAGCCAACAGCAGCCAGGAGTGGCCCACCCGGGGATCAGCCTCCTCCAGATGCCCCCCCACCCCCACCCACTCCCTCCAGGCAGCTGAGGAGCCCGAGAGTGCCCACAAGGAGGAGCCCCCGTCATCCCAGATGAGGTTTTTTTTTTTTTGTTATTACTCAGGTTATGAGTTTATTTTTTCTGTTATTACTCAGGTTATGAGTTTATTTTTGCTTTTATTACTCAGGTTATGAGTATATATTTTATTTTTAACTGCACACGGTCAGGAGTGCAGGGGACAGTGTGAATGGTGTGTGAATGTGAGGGGGTGGCACTCCTGCCAGTAAGGGGTGTCACCCTCGGCCGTGGTGGTGAAGTTAACCCCACGGCTGTATGAATGACGTGTGAAAGGTGTATGAATGGACAGTGACATCATTGGGGCCTTGACGCTGGCGTTGCTGCTCCCAAGTCCTACATGCTGGACTTGGGCTAATCCAATGCGATGTGCATGTGGTGTGTGTGATCTAGGGATATCAGTGGTGTACATGCGTGCATTGTCCGTGTGATCAATGTTTTTGTTTATTGTCCAAAGATGCCTACGGCGAGGACCCTCCTGACTGCTCTTCCATCAGCAGACTGGTTCTCCTCTGGCAGGTGGGGACTGTGTGGGTCGGGGGTCAGGTCATCACGTATGTCAATCTACAGGCCTTTTCTCATAGCAAAGTTGTGCAGAATGCAACATGCACCGATGATCTGACACACGAAGGTAGGGGAATACAATAGGGCCCCCCCGGACTTATCCAGGCAGCGGAAACGGGACTTCAGGAGCCCAAATGTTTGCTCCACCACTGCACGGGTTTTGATATGTGCCGCATTGTATTTTCTCTCTCCTCTGGTTTGGGGGTTCCGGAAAGGAGTCATTAGATGGGGTCCCAGTGCATATGCAGAGTCACCTGTAAGGGAAAAGACAGGAGGATGTTAGTCATGCATGTGCCCCTTGTGATGTGCATCATGGGAGGGGATAGTCATGCCTGCCACCCATGTCACTCACCAACCAGCCAGCTGTCCCCATACATGTTCTGCTCGAATTCTGCTGGGATGGGACTCTGACGGTATATGAAGCTGTCATGGCTGGATCCTGGGTGTTGATGAGGCGCTGGGCATCGGCTTTCACCTGTACGTTGATGGAATGCCAATGCTTCCGATTGCGGTATATGTGCTCTGTGGCACTGGGGGGCTGTAGTGCCACATGTGTGCAATCAATGGCCCCCACAGTGCGTGGGAATCTGGCAATGCTGTAGAAATCTGTCATTGCCTTCAGCCGCAGCTCCTCAGTGGTTGGTCTGATGAAGTGGTTGGACATGCGTCTGAGGATTGCATGGACAACCTGGTGCACACATCTGCTCATGGAGGACTGTGACATCCCAGCCACCACTCCACTTGTACGCTGGAATGATCCACTTGCAAGGAAATGAAGTGTTGCCAGTACCTTCACCAGTGGCTGCACTGCTTGCTGGTGATGTCACCCTGCAGGGTTGTGGTTAGTTCAAGTATTGCATCAGGGCTGAATCTGAAGAGGCGATACACCTCCTCATCACCCATGCCAAAGAGGCTCATGCGCGTACGGTATATCCTCTCACGTGCCCGCCTCCTTCGTTCCGGGGGACCCAGTACTAGTGCTAGGACCGCGACTGCCCCTGGCATGTTGGCACACAGAGGTGTTGTCCTTGCACGTGTGGTTGTTCAGCTTGCTAGTTTCGTCGCTAACGCTGCTGCTGTAGCTGCTCTCCTGCTGACCTGAGGCCGTCTGGAGTAAAGATAAAGCAGCTATTTGTAGAAATAACTTTGCGCCGGATGGATGAGATACGCGCGGCACATGTAGCCAGTATATGGTGCTAATCCGTTCGCGAATCGGGAAATCTCCCTCATTTGCATATTTACAGGGGAAATCAATAGGCGCGACTGATGCGCCAAGCGAAATTATGCACTGACGAGACTCTGGCGTCGGAAAGTTAAGCCGATCGGAAATGGCCCGTTTTCTGTCGCATCTAGTTTGGTGGGTACGGCCACATAGAAACGACGGCGCATATTCACAGTTACGTGGCGCATATCGAAATACTCCAGCGCAACTCTACCTGAATCTGGCCCATAGCGTTTACAAAATAGGGGTTGTAGTTTTATGGCATTTATATATTTTTTTTTTTTTTACTAGTAATGGCGGCGATCAGCGTTTTTTTTTCAGTACTGCGACCTTATGGCGGACACTTCGGACACTTTTGACACATTTTTGGGACCATTAGCATTTTTTTAGCGATCAATGCTATAAAATGCATTGGATTACTATAAAAATGCCATTGGCAGTGAAGGGGTTAACACTAGGGGGCGGGGAAGGGGTTAAGTGTGTTCCTGGGTGTGTTCTAACTTTATGGGGAGTGGCCTCACTAGGGGAAATCACTGATCTTCTGTTCATACATTGTATGAACAGAAAATCAGCGCTTCCCCCGCTGACAGGACCGAGAGCTATGTGTTTACACACATACCTCCCAGTCCCGCTGGGCACGCGCACAGGACTCGGGGGCGAGAGGGGGGCGCGCGTGGGCCGCCGGCGGCGCGCACACGCCCCCTAGTGGCCGCAGAAGTGCCGACGTAGAGCTACGGGCTCTCGCCCAGGAGAGCCGACCTGCCGCCGTATAACTGCGGCGGCTGGTCGGCATGCAGTTAAAATTGAAATCCAGCTAGAGTTGGAGTGGGTTAAAACTTCACATTTATATTGTTTGCAATATGTCCCTGACTAGAAAATGTATTCAGAAAATTGCAAATTGTTAGTGTTATCATCATTATTATTATCATTATTTTAAGGTATATGTGAACCCTCACAACAAAAACCCATTTAGTTTAACCTCCCTGGTGGTATGATTATGTCAGATTTTTAAATCTCAAAGCGGTTTTGCATTGAAATTTGGAGTTTTATATTGTAGGCCTGTCATTTTTAGTAATAACACATTTAAATCTGTCCAAACAAGAGTCTAGTAGATATCCCGGGTATGATAAAGTTTGAAACAGGAAATCATAAATTATTATATAATAAACAACTATAAATAATTAAAAAAAATAATGATATAATAATAGTAAAATGAATTTCCACAAGAATCACTACCACTTATTTCTGCAAGTGTTCTAAATTACTATCGCTGTTTTCTAGCTGGTCTAAAACCACTTTTGACTTTGAGGGACACTTTTTGGTCGCTATGGACAATCTCAAGTTTGCAGGCAGAAAGAACAGTAGATATATATATATATATATATATATATATATATATATATATATATATATATATATATATATATAAATATATAAAATAAAACTGCATGCAGAGCACTAGACAAAGCATTAGGGACAAAAAGGATGTGAAATAATTTGATACAATAATGTATTGTGTACTGTATGTGTTATGTATTTTTTACTTTTTGAATTTCCCACCGGGCTCCGCCCCCATGCGTCGCGACCCCAGCAAGGAACGGAGCCTGACACACAGAGCATCGGGCGGAAGATCTGGCGGGGGACACCGTGGGGGGACATTTTTAGGATCCTGGTGACAAGGTAAGTACGCTGTACTAGGATTCTGCAATGCAATCCCGAGTGTGGCTCCGGGTTATTGCTAATGGTACTGAGATTTAACCCAGAGCCACACTCAGGATTACTGCCAGGGAGGGTTAAAATAGAAATGAAAGGCAAAACCTTTGCGCATACTGTACATATAAAAAAAAAAAAAAAAAAATATATATATATATATATATATATATATATATATATATATATATATATAAACATCTTTTTTCCCTTTTTTTATAAGTGATTTGTTCCCAGCTGGTTGGGAGGTGCAACACACTGGTCTTCTCAGTGAATGGCTGTGCACGGGGAGGGGGATCAGTACATGTCGGATCATCGGAGGAGATAAGGCTGAGTTCTCAGCACAGCCAAAAATCTGAGCACACGCTGTATGCGTCGATCAGATGCCTATCCCCACACATCATACCCGGAAGCGGCGGTGAGACTACATGCCGAAAATGGTATGTACGGACTTTTTTTTTTAAACTACCAGCCGATTCTACATGTTATTAAGAAGAGACAGGCAATGTTAAAAGTTTCTTTTTAGGGGAACCTCCCCTTTAATTATTTCCTAATGGCATATGCTGTGACAAAGTATGGATTTTAGATGTGGAAATAACATTTCAGCTTTTTAACTGGTTGAATAATACCACAGCTAGTAACCTGTTTCTGATGACTGACTCTTTATAGGAGAAAAACTTGCTTCAGTGACTCAGCCCAGGGCCTGATTGACATCAGTGGCCCCAGGCTCTGAGATGACATTTAGTAGAATGGTGTAAGATTATATTTTTCATAAGTGCTAAAATGTTACAGTTTGGGAAAAAATCTGAAATATTAGTCATAGCTGGCAAAAAGTCAACTTGCCTACAGTCATTACTAATGAAGATACAATGTAAGATATATAAAATAAAATAAAAATGGTTGCATCAAGCAGCTGTTCTCTCATTGAAAAAAAAATATGCATTTACAACCTTGCTGATTTTGGATCAATTTAGGAAAAGAAAACAATTTTTAAAAAATATATATAAATTGATTAATAACTAACAGAACTATAACTTCTGAATCTTCATTTCTCCTTTGAGTATGTGCTGTACACAGAGCTCTATATCTTGGCATTGAAACTTGGGCTAAGTTCTTCCCTTCTGTTCCTCCTCTGTTTCCTCATGAGAATTGGACTACATGTATGGTGCGTAGTAATGGGCCAAACACCACCCCCAGTTCAGTTTCCACCAGAATTCCTGAACATGGAAAAAGTTTGGTCCCGAACCGTAAAATCAAACTTCCTTATTTTGAGGCATATATGCAAGTTTCCGGCCATAAAAAGGTTATAGAGGTCTGGTTACTGCCCTGGGGGACATGTATCAATGCAATTTTTTTTAAATATATAAATATTGATTTTAAAGGAGCAGTGATTTTAATGATACTTAAAAGTAAAACAATAAAAATGAAAAATTCCTTTAAATATAGTGCCTCGGGGGTCCCCTTAGTCTGCCTGTAAAGTGACTCATTTGTACCATGTATAGAACCTGCTGCAGCAAAACTGACATACATAAAGAAAAAAAATGATATTTAAATAGATTTTCCTGGCTGCAAGCTTTCTAAAAAAAAAACATTGCCGACAATAAAAAAATGTGAAAAAATGGTGTGGTGGTATCCCAAATCCACACCAGGCCCTAATGTGAGTATAAACTCAAAAGAGTGCTAATGTGGCCCTTCCTTCAGTTATCTAGCACAGCCCAGCGCTCAGGAATACACTATTGAGATCAATTGGCAACAGATAATCTAGATAAATCACTTGTAGCAGCCACTTAAAACAAGACAATATTAAAATGAAGCAGTAAAACAAAAAAAACTTTTCTAAAACATAAAGTCCCAGAGGTTTTTAAAAGTAAACTGCAGCAGCGCTACTTCCAAACAAAAGTCTGGAATCCTTCTATATATCAGTCAAGCACATAGGAAATCAGATGATGGTGCAAATTAATCCAATACACAGAGTCAGTCCTTCAATCAGTGCTCCTTTCACCAAAGGGGGGGATCTGTTCACCACGTGGGGGGTAAAAACTCCCCTTTTGGGGATGCACTCACCACAAGTCAGGAAATGCTGAGCATGGAATCTAAACTGTGTATCTTCTAGGGAAATGCATTTTTCCACCGGTCAGCCAGTATCAGGTGTTCAATCAAATATCAGCCCATATAATGGAAAAAAACTCATATAGTGTAATAAAGTTTTAAAAGTTTATTGAGCACCCAACCAACCCTTTAAAAATATGCGTACCATAAAAATGATAAAAACAAGCATATAATGATTAGTACTGTGCCTGTATGCCTTTCCTGGAACGACAGTAAGGTAGTTTGAAATACACTTCTCTCCTGTTCCTGATCCAGGATCAGGAACAGGAGAGAAGTGTATTTCAAACTACCTTACTGTCGTTTCCAGGAAAGGCATACAGGCACAGTACTAATCATTATATGCTTGTTTTTATCATTTTTATGGTACGCATATTTTTAAAGGGTTGGTTGGGTGCTCAATAAACTTTTAAAACTTTATTACACTATATGAGTTTTTTTTCCATTATATGGGCTGATATTTGATTGAACACCTGATACTGGCTGACTGGTGGAAAAGTGCATTTCCCTAGAAGATACACAGTTTAGATTCCATGCTCAGCATTTCCTGACTTGTGGTGAGTGCATCCCCAAAAGGGGAGTTTTTACCCCCCACGTGGTGAACAGATCCCCCCCCTTTGGTGAAAGGAGCACTGATTGAAGGACTGACTCTGTGTATTGGATTAATTTGCACCATCATCTGATTTCCTATGTGCTTGACTGATATATAGAAGGATTCCAGACCTAATGTGAGTATGCAGCCTGGCAGGCTAGGAAAGGTGTGTTGGTTCCCTTCCAAATCCAGTCTGGTATGGATTTGGGGGGGACCCCGCACTTTTTATTTTATATTTTATTTTGGTGTGGGGTTCCCCCTAACATCCATGCCAGACCCAAAGGACCTGGCATGGACTGGGGGAACCACATGCTGCTTTTTTCAATTTTTTCTATTGCCAGCAATGTTTTTATTTTTTTAATTCAGCTGTAAGTGGGGAAGCCCACTTATTCACATGGAGAAGAGGGCTTCCAGATTCTGATAAGCCCCTTGCCCACAGACCCCCACAACCAGCACCCAGCGTTGTGGGGAAGAGGCCCTTGTCCCCATCATCATGGGGACAAGGTGCTTTAGGGTGGGGGGCAGAGCCCCAAAGCACCCCCTCTTGTTGAGGTCATGTGGCCTGGTATGGTTCGGGGGGGGCGCTTGCTCGCCCCCCTTTCCTGGCCTTCCAGGCTGCATACTCGGATTAGGGCCTGGTGTGGATTTGGGGCACCCCCACTCCATTTTTAAACCAAGAGAGTGAAGGAACTCTCAGGAAGATTGCCTTAGGTTTACAGAGGGTTGTGGTCCAAAAGCCCAGTGCATGTCAATGCAAGATATGCTACACAGGGGACTAACTACCACCAAGTGAGCGTGCTATATGCTACCAGCAGTTCCAATGTGTCCTGCACCAGCATAACTCTAGGGAGATTGACTCTCCAATGTCAACCAAGATGAGAAAGCACACCCCGGCAGCACAATGCCAAAAAAGACATCATGCGCATGGGGCGGCAGCTTGGTGCCCATGCGCAGGGGACACATCCACCCAAACCCCACCTCCAGCCATGACAAGCAGGAGAGGGGGAAGGGGGAAAGGGGAGGGGGAAAGGGGAAAAGGGAGGGGTGCTGAAAGCACATCGCAGGTTTCAGTGGCAGACAAAACAGTCTTTTAGACGCATATTAGATCTTTGGTCATTTATATCTTCTACTTTTGTAGAGTACTGTTGCATCTGCATCTGAAGAGTTGGTATTATCCCACGAAATGTGTCAGTCTTATAGAGATGCACCATGTTTACACAGATGGCTTCACATGCCTTTTTACTTCATTACATTCAAGATTTTACTAAAAAAGATGATATAGAGGCCAGCCATTCATGCCATACCATGCAATGCGCTATGTCATTCTTTTTGATATGTGTTATATGGTTTGCAGCATGTTTTCACAACGTTCTGACTTTTTATGCATATACCCATTGTGAAATGTTTTGTCACTATATAGAAAATAAATACACATTTTCCTAACATTGACTACTTCCTAGCCTTGAGGCAGAGTAAGAAAGAGGAATCAAAATAAACACCAGATCCCAGTAATTTAGAAATGGGATTAAGGGACTAGAGGTCACAAGCCTTGGGACTTTAAAGGTGTTGAATATTGAGATATGAAATCACTGGTACATGGTATAAAAAAAAATACCTTTAATAAGTCCTTTAATAAGTCAGCTGACTTATTGAAGGTATTTTTATTTTTCCCATCCTATACAGATAACTGAGTTCCTTCTATTTATGATCTTTACATTTCTATATATATTGCACATTTTCTCTATCATTCAGTGTTGTTTTTCCTACAGGAAAAAACTTCCCAAAACAACGTGTTGTCCTTCTCTGCAAGTCCTGAGAGTATCAATGCAAAGAGATAGGGTGTTTCTGTGCACATATGAAACTTGCATCTCTTCATTTCAACTTACAAGTGATATATACATATCAAGCAGTCCTGGTAAGGTTCTTTATTGTTTTATCCCTGTAGCCACTACTGACATAAATGTTTTTCTATGCCCCATACTTGATGTTTATTAAATGTTTTCATTGTTATTTGCATAATCATTATTATATTTATGCCAACCTGTATGTTTTATATACATACTACATTTTTAACATGAGCATTTATTCAATCTTCTGTTGTTTATAGCACAATAGACGCCACATCAAAAACCTCCTGAAGAAGCTCTGTCGAGCAAAACATGTTGAGAGAGTGGTATTGTCTGTCCAGTATGCTTTAATGTAACAACTGAATTTGGAACAAGAATGCAAAAGCTGTCTCATGTTTTTTATCTTTTGTAATAAAATCTATATATTTTTTATACAATGTATCAGTGATTTCATATCTCAATATTCAACACCTTTAAAGTCCCAAGGCTTGTGACCTCTAGTCCCTTTTTTTTTTAAAGGTAAGTTTTTATTTATTTTCAGTACACAACAGACAACAAACACATATATTGAGCGAACGTTGCCCATTCCATTACAAAGATCTGGTAGCTGGTAGACATGTTATACATATATAGCAATCCAAAAATCCTATGTCAATTTGTCCAATTAGGACCATTCAGTATACTGGGGGTTCAGTCAGATTTCAAGAAGCCGGTGGAATGGTGCTCTCGGAGTTAACCCAAGAGCCCCAAACCTTTAAGAATTTTTTTGGTCACCCCCTTGCCTCATATGTCTGCTTGTATAGCGGTATGGCATGGTTAATGGTAGTGAGCCAAAAGGCTATGGCGGGCGAGGATTGAGACTTCCAATGGAAGGTTATCGATTTCTTAGCATAAAACAATACTATCCGCAAGACCTCTAGTCCCTTAATCCTACTTCCTAGCCTTGACATATATACCTATTTCAAAGTCCCAACTTCCTTCCTTTATATTTTAACCAGGTGTGTACACTTTTTATATCCACTGTATATCTTTGTTGTTGTGCTAATATTCTCCATATACCATTGTTTAATCACAATACAGACTTACCTTAACACCAAAGAAGGAATCATCTCCAGATCAAGTGCCTTCCCCCTATATCTTTTAAATTATGACAACCGGACAGAGGTTTTAAACCTTTTTGCACGCTACATAAAACATTGTAGTTACGCTCTTCATGAATCTGTGGGGCACATGTTCACATTATCAAAATCATTATCATTTTGATTTGAAGAACCTCTTTCTTATTAGATTTAGGATAGTGAGTGATCTAGCAGGGAGTAAAGGGAAATTTCCCCATTGGTCATACAGCCCTTAATAAAAACCTAGTAAAGACTCGGCTAGGGTTCTACTTTAAATCTTAACCACCTAGATAATATATACCATACCTTTCGTTTTTACTGTTATATTTTTTGCTTCCAAACATTAAACCCACACGTCCCTGCTGAATATGAGTAGGAAACCCATTGAAACATTACACTGTCCCTCTGCTGTTGTAGATTTTGCTATAAACAGTATTTATAGGAGTGTTTATGGCACTTTCGAACAGACCCAAATCATCTCATTTTTATTTGGAATTGTGTTTTGGAGGGAAACCTAATCTGCTTAGATCATTTCTAAATTCTAACGTGAATTGAGCAATAATTTCATGGATATCACGTATCTAGCTCAATTTTTCAGTCTCTTAACATCCAGGAATTAAGCTAAAACAATAGACTTTCTCTTTATTTATAATAAATCACAGCAGGACCAGATGGCTCTCTGTATGTATTCTCTGCTGACATGCTAAGTTATAAATATTCTCTCTATACTGTGCGAAATAAGAGCACCCCACTGCAGCTTTACGTGCAATGGAGTGCTTGTTGTACTGTGTATAGTAAATTTAAGAGCAGGTAGCAATATAGTACAATAAAATGCTTTACTGCATATAAATACTAACATTTCTTTAGGGCTGAATAACATGTTGTAGGTCCTATTATTGTCTTATGTATACGAGACAGAGTTCCCCTTTTAAAGCTGAACTGCAGGATAAACAAATATTGTCTAAATAAAGGAGACTTGAGTATTTTTACTTGAATCTTTGTGCTCTTTTTTTTATATATTTTAAATTAGTACATTAATGCTGCGTGAATCACTGCGTCTGTGCAGGAGTTTCCTATAACAAAGACTAGTCAATGCTGCTCTCTCACTTTGTGCAGGACGACTAGTCTTGTATCTCCCCCCCCCCCCCTAGTTTTCTGCAGGCAGCCCGTATTGGTTTGACCTGCTAAATCCTTCCCACACCTCTGCTCTCTGAATAGGCTATATACTGTATAGCATAGTAATGATGACTGCTATCTTTACAAGGTAATAACTGGGCTCGCAAAGGCATTTATTGCACATAAAAAGTGAATGCCCTTTATGATTAATAAGGAGCATATTCGATTGAACATTTATGTGCCTGAAGTTTAGAACATTTTAGAGGTATTTTCAGGACTTTTTCAGAAGCTTTAGACTACCAATTTGTAATGCAAATCCTAATGTAATCAGTGGCAGCTGGTGTTCTATTTTTTGGGGGGGCAAACAACCCCCTGCCAGGTCCGCACTTATTTCATTCTGGTCGGCGGCTTCTCCTCCTGTGCAATCTGGTCTTAAGACCAGCATCTTGTCCTGATTGGCCAGAGGGAGAAGCAGGAAGACAATGGCGAATGTTGATTAGCTAATGTCACAAGTTGGTAGGCTCATGGCGCCCCGAGCCCAACCTTTTTCAAAGCCAATTAGAGCTTCAGGCTCTAATCATGTGCTTTAAAAAAAAAAAAAACTTGTAGAAATCTATGCATCCGGTGCCCCACATGGAGATTAGGGGGCAGGGCCCCCATGCCCCTTGTGGATGGGTCATCGTTGAAGGTAACTGACACACATGCACTAGTGAAAATGGCAATTAACTGAGAAGGAGCAGATCTTAATCTGTGGAATTCATCATAGCTTATGAAAGTGTATATAAAGCAATTTTTTTTTTGAATAGGTATGGTCTTTATTAGCATTTTCTTACTTTGATAATTTGACAGGAATATTTTTCCTCATTTACTCTCCAAGAGACTCAATAGGAAGTGAGAGGAAATATCTCCGAAAGGAGGTGAAATCCCTTACAGTTGCCACCACAGCATGTGGCCCCATTGGAAATTTCCATCTCTTATTACAGCTTTAAACTGTTGGGCTCCACATCACTTTCTGTATTGAAACAATGATCAGTACCAAAAGTGAGGAGGAATTACAGGCAAACAGGTGTAAATACTTGATGGGTGTTTCTCCTTTCTCATTTGTAGTTTTACCAGAACAAGCACTATCGTCTCATAACTTGCTTCTGAGCATGCATGTTTCCCCCCCCCCCTCGTAAAAGCGTACACACGACCGCTTTTCACAATGTGAGAAGTGAGTCACAGAGCAGGTTCTAATTTTTCAACGGCCATTTTTTTCTTCGAGAAAAATGCTCTGGGCCATACACATGACTGCTTTTCACGACCAATTTAGAAAATTGCATTTTTCTCGTTATGAAAAACGGTCGTTTGTACGCGGCATAAGAATTGGATGACTAGAGACCATATTTCCATGATAAAATGATGTGAAGCAATGTTAAGCTGGCCATACGTGGATTGAAATTCAGCCAACTCAGCAGAGAGCAGCTGAGATTTGATCCATGCATTGGCAGGCTGATTGTACCCAAGTCAGTAGATTGTGTTGTGCTGGCAGTGAAGGCTTCTGTCAAACCCCCCCCCCCCTGACAGAACACAATAGTGCTGAAGGAGGCATTCCCCCTGCAAAATTAACCACATTGAGCGTTTTTCTTTCCTTTCACCAGTGGTGGAAAGAAAAATGTAATCTATGGGCTGCTTTAGGATCATTGGGGTAACTCATTAAAATTAAAGAAAAAAAGAATATAATAATGGAGTTGTTGCTAAACCGATTTTGTAAAAATCAAACAAGAATTCCAATTAAACACTACAGACCACACCACCAATTGTGTGCATATTTAGGTTTCTTCAGTTATAATGAATACTGTTATTTTAGATACAATACGGTTTGTAATTTTAGGTGAATAGGTAAAAGATATGGGCACTTCAAGAAGGAAAACCAAGATAAACATATACAGTTACACCAGGGAGTATCATAAATCAAACCTTTATTCTACAATGTAAAAAAGAAGAGATACACGAAGTACCTCATCAGCAAGTATATACAGTAACAACGAAAGAGGAAAGATAAAAAGATTGGCAGTCGCAACTTCATAGCCCCATGTATCCCCGATGAGCTACTGTGTGCTGTGCAAAAGCCAAAATATTTCAGTAGTGTCATAGGGTGACTCTTCAGCTGTTCTGGATCAGAGTTTGGGATCTCAAAATTCAAAATACAAGCACATATATAAAATATGTATCTACAATGAAAGTCTGCTATTGCAATACCCCATTACAGATTGTGTTTTTAATTAGACAGCAAATCCAAAAAGCAAATATGATGCAATCTTGAATATCCACACAGAGGACAGTAATACTATACATTGCATTTGGCTCTGTTTTATCTCTTTCAAGATAAAAAAAAAATGACATGACAATGAGACCACAGCAGTGCAAACAGTTGATTGTCCTGTGTTCTGTGCACATAACATCACCACCATCAGTAGTCTAAGGCACAGCATTAATAGAGTTTGTATGTTTTTTTCCTTCACTGCTCTTGTCTTAACCATAGGAAGGAGTGGTTTTGGCTTCTGCCACATAAAGACAGGCTTTCTTATACTCTAGTATACTTTATTATACTCTACATTGTTGTCTCTTCCCATTCAAGTTCAACATCACCTATAAAAAATAAATAAAAGAACAGTATGAATATCGACTATTTATATACAAAATCTGTGATTAATTAACTGCCATGTTGAATACTATCAATAGCTGGGTCATTTATACCTTTTGCACCCGGACCCCTTTTTTTGCAAGCCCTCGCTCTGCAGTCCCAAATGTGGCCTAATTCCTTATCAGAACTGTCTGCTTAGTGGCACATTTAACAGTGAGAGCTAAGAAATATTGTGGGGCATTTACATTGCATACGTTTAAATAACCATTTTATGCTGGTAGCCTCGGGAATAACTTTTGGCACTGAAGCTCCTCATCCAGTTGTGGTGCTATAAATCAGCTTAGGTGTCACTGCTATGGACATGATGCTGTCTACGCAAAAAATTCCATACATATATATGTTAAAGAAAACAACCAAGCACTTATTCTTCTTTTTGGCAACCATGGCAGAAATATAGACCGCGCTCTTTCCACTTCTATGAAAATTCCACTCGTGCATTATTGGACATTTGTACAACCACATTTATTTATTATTTCACCATCTTTTCTAAATTTGACACAGCAATATAGGTTTTAAACCTTTAGATAGTACATACATTTTACAAAGCAATGACCTGTTGTATTTGGAATTGAGTGGGACAATTGTGTAAGTGGATATATTTTTGTTACTGTATTCTAAATAATATAAAATATATAATATAATATAAAAATAAATAAGCCGAATATTGCTAGAAGACCCGGCGCATCACGGATCACGGTAAATTGCTGCTGATCGCGGCCGTTTACCACGTGATCGTGCTGTCGAATGACGGCGCGATCACTTGTAAACAAACCGGCGTCATTTGATGACGCCAGTTCCTCCCTCTCCTCCCTCTCCTCTCTGTACAGTGTGCGAGGAGAGGGGGGGGGGGAGCGTGGTGTCAGCAGCTGAGCTGTGGCTGGATCTGTGACAAATGCAGTCACAGATCCAGCCATCCCTCAATCCATCCCAGCTCTGCAATACCCCAGTACCCAGCAATCCCCCCAGTACCCAGCAATCCCCCAGTACCCAACAATCCCCCAGTACCCAACAATCCCCCAGTACCCAACAATACCCCAATACCTAACAATACCCCAATACTCAGCAATACCTCAGTACTCAACAATACCCCAATACTCGGCAATACCCCAATACTCGGCAATACCCCAGTACTCGGCAATACCCCAGTACTCGGCAATACCCCAATACTCGGCAATACCCCAATACTCGGCAATACCCCAGTACTCGGCAATACCCCAGTACTCGGCAATACCCCAGTACTCGGCAATACCCCAGTACTCGGCAATACCCCAATACTCGACAATACCCCAATACTCGACAATACCCCAATACCCTGCATGATATTTGCAATACCCCAATACTCTGCAATACCCTGCGCGATACTCTGCAATACCGCCTATGGGGATTTTTAAGTAGCGAAGTTTGGCGCCATTCCACGAGTGTGCGCAATTTTGAAGGGTGACATGTTGGGTATCTATTTACTCGGCGTAACTTCAACTTTCACATTATGAAAACAAATTGGGCTAACTTTACTGTTTTGTTTTGTTTTAAGCACAAAACAGTTTTTTCAAAAACACGCGTTCAATACATTTCTGCGAAAATACCGTACGAGATAAAAAGTTGTAACGGCCGCCATTGTATTTTCTAGGGTCTTTGCTAAAAAAGCATATATAATGTTTTGGGGTTCTATGTAATTTTCTAGCAAATAAATTATGATTTTTCCATGTAGGAGAGAAATGTCAGAATTGGTCTGGGTGTTCCAGAACGCCTGATGGCGCTCCCTGCATGTTGGGCCTCTGTATGTGGCCACGCTGTGTAAAAGTCCCACACATGGGGTATCGCCATACTCGGGAGGAATAGCAGAATGTGTTTTGGGGTGTAATTTGTGGTATGCATATGCTGTGTGTGAGAAATAACCTGCTAATATGACAGAAACAAGTTTTTTTTTTTTTTTTTTACAGAATTTTCAGTCGTTTTTCTTTTATAGCGCAAAAAATAAAAAACCCAGAGGTGATCAAATACCACCAAAAGAAAGCTCTATTTGTGTGGAAAAAAAGGACAAAAATTTCAAATGGGTACAATGTTGTATGACTGAGTAATTGTCATTCAAATTGTGAGAGCACCGAAAGCTGAAAATTGGTCTGGTTAGGAAGGGGGTTTAAGTGCCCAGTGATCAAGTGGTTAAAGGGTTACAACATATGTCACATTGTTACTAATGTGTGTGGTTCCATCAGGGTGATTTCCTGTTACTTCCTGTAATAGTGAAACTTTCTCACACCCTGACATAAACAATGTCATCAAGACAGACTCTGAGGGGAAATCTTCCCAGTAGGGACACAGACAGAAACACAAACTTGACAAATGTTCCAACTCTTCCCTCCCTACTTTATCCAAAATGATAAACAAATAAATAAATAAATAAATATTTCAGGTACTTACAGTATCTCTTAAGTGAGTACACCCCTCACATTTTTGTTACAATTAAATTCTATTTTTTCATGTGACAACACTGAGGAAACTACACTTTGCAACAATGTAAAGTAGTGAATGTACAGCTTGTATAACAGTGTAAATTTGCTGTCCCCAAAAATAATGCAACACACAGCCATTAATGTCTAAACTGTTGGCAACAAAAGTGAGTACACCCCTAAGTGAAAATGTCCAAAGTGGGCCCAATTAGCCATTTTCCCTTCCCGATGTCATGTGACTCATTAGTGTTACAAGGTCTCAGGTATGAATAGGGAACAGGTGTGTTAAATTTGGTGTTATCACTCTCACTTTCTCATACTGGTCACTGAAAGTTCAGCATGGCACCTCATGGTAAAGAACTCTCTGAGGATCTGAAAAAAAAAATTGTTGTTCTACATAAAGATGTCCTAGGCTATAAGATTGCCAAAACCCTGAATCCGAGCTACAACACAGTGGCCAAGACCATACATCGGTTTAACAGGACAGGTTCCACTCAGAACAGGCCTCACCATGGTCGACCAAAGAAGTTGAGTGCATGTCCTCAGTGTCATATACAGAGGTTGTCTTTGGGAAATAGACATATGAGTGCTGACAGCATTGTAGCAGAGGTTGAAGGGGTGGGCGGTCAGCCTGTCAGTGCTCAGACCATAAGCCACACACTGCATCAAACTGGTCTGCATGGCTGTCGTCCCAGAAGGAAGACTCTTCTAAAGATGATGCACAAGAAAGCCCGCAAAAAGTAAGCTAAAGATAGCAGAATAAGAACATGGATTACTGGAACGATGAGACCAAGATAAACTTACTTGGTTCAGATGGTGTCAAGCGTGTTTGGTGGCAACCAGGTAAGGAGTACAAAGACAAGTGTGTCTTGATTACAGTCAAGTAAGGTGGTGGGAGTGGCATGGTCTGGGGCTGCATGAGTGCTTCTGGCACTGGGAAGCTACAGTTCATTGAGGTAGTCATGAATGCCAATATGTACTTTGACATACAGAGTATATTCCCTTCATTTGGAGACCTGGCCGCAGGGTAAAGGTGATGGACTGGCCAAGCATGTCTCCAGACCTAAACTCTATTGAGCATCTGTGGGGCATCCTCAAATAGTAGGTGGAGGAGCGCAAGGTCTCCAACATCCACCAGCTTTGTGATGTCGTTATGGAGGAATGTAAAAGGACTCCAGTGGCAACCTGTGAAGCTTATGAACTCCATGCCCAAGAGGATTAAGCCAGTGCTGGAAAATAATGGTGGCCACAAAATATTGACACATTGGGCCCAATTTAGACATTTTCACTTTCACAGGGGTGTACTTACTGTATTTGCAAGTTTAGACAATAATGTCTGCGTGTTGAGTTATTTTTAGGGGACAGAAAATTTACACTGTTATACAAGCTGTACACTCACTACTTTACATTGTAGCCAAGTGTCATTTTTTTTTAGTGTTGTCATGTGAAAAGATATAATAAAATATTTACAAAAACATCATGAGGGGTGTTATCACTATTGTGAGATGCTGTATATAGCGCCATCAATTTATGCTGTGCTTTACATATATATTGTACATTCACATCAGTCCCTTCCCTCAAGGAGCTTGCAATCTAAGGTCCCTGACTCACATTCATACATACACAGTCTAGGGCCAATTAACCTACCAGCATGTTTTTGGAGGAAGCCGGTGCACCTGGAGGAAACCCACACAGGCACAGTGGTATAATGCAAACTCCAAGCAGGATAGTGTCGTAGTTGGGATTTAAGCCAGTGACCCTTTTGCTGCTAGGTGAAAGTGCTGACTACTACACCACTGTGCTGCCCCAAAATTAAGAGATGCAATGCAATTGATCAGCAAATTAATAAATACAACTGAAATAAAATACCATGTAACAATCACTAGACCTTAAAAAGCAAGTTTGGGCAAAAGCAGAAAACTTCTTTGAATCTTAAGATCTGGTTTTGTCACTTTCTGCCCTTGGTTATATATAGGTAAGATGGTGTCCAGCCGACTTCCTGTTTTGTCACTTCCAGACAGAAATTATTCAGCAATTGTTTTTTCCAAACAATTCCAGCTGAATTTCACCTACAATTAACTAAATATATAGGGGCAGATTCACAGAGAATTAGATTCTCGTAGAGTATCAGAAATACACTACGCCGCCGTTTTTTACCTGGCTCTACGTGGAATCCAGGTAGATTTTGTCCAGTAAACGACGGCGGCGTAGGGTATTTCTCCCGTCGCAATTCATCTGCGCGAGTAAGTGGCGTGAAGCATTTAAAATAGGCGCGTTCCCGCGGCGATCGAACTGCGCATGCTCCGTTCGCAAATTTCCCACCGTGCATTGCGTGAAAACACGTTGTCACGTCGTAGTAGCGTCGTTTACGTACATTCCTATTCCCGAACGAGTTACGTTAAAAAAAAAAAAAAAAATTCAAATAGACGCGGGAACGACGGCCATACTTTACATGGGTTACGCACTGTTAGACCAGCAAAAAGCTCCTCTAACATTACGTAGCCAAAAAATGACGTAGGCGATTGCGAGGGACACTCGTACCTTCGTGGATCGCCGTAAAAACTCATTTGCATATCCCGACACATGAAAACGACGCAAACTCCTCCCAGCGGCCGCAAAAATATCGCAGTGTAGATCCGAAGGCTTACGAGGACGTAAGCCTCTCGGATCGAAGCCCGAAGCCGCCGTATCATGGTTTGAGGATTCAAACTAGTGATACGGCGCGCAAAATGTGAAATTACTCCTGTCTAACACCAGTTAGACAGGCGTAATTGCTCTGTGAATCTGGGCCTTACTGTATAAATGTGTAAGATATGCCAGTGGCCTATTTTTCTTTATCCCCTGAAGACGTCCATTGTACAGACGAAATGCACGTAAAGTGAGGCCAGTGGCTCATGATGTTACACGCATGCTGATGTTCTCTGATGTGATGTTTTGTTTTGCCTATGAGATGCTTTTATATTTTTGAATATGTTCTTTTTTTTTTTCTCTAAAGTGTATTTTGTGCGTGAACTCGAGAGAGAGGAGCCGGACTGCAGGAGTTGGGAGTAGGCAGACCCTCCCCCCGGAGGCAATCTGCCATCCTTCTCCATGCCCCGGTGGCAATGGTGGGTGTGAGGGGGGCCTCCCACTCACCCCGCCCTACCTGCTCCACTTGGGAGCCCAACTGGGGCCCAATGGGTCCCCAACGGGGCAGAGGGTCTCCCCCTAACATGTTCTTTTAAGCACATAATTTATGGTCCTTTGCTCTTTCCCCATTTATCCCTATTCTGAGGACTGGTGTTTGGATAACTAGTGGAGGACCCTGGAAATACTGGAGCCTGCAGTATTTGGTTTGGTGTCCTTTGATTGGATGATTTCAGTGCTATCAATCTCTTATAATTTGGAGATCACTACCATTTGGTAAGGGAACTGACACTTGATTTCAAAGTGGTTTGGAACTATTGCACATTGATTTTCACTCATTTTCAAGAGTTTACAAGTGGACTTGAATATGCAGTATGGTTTTTGAAGCTTACACTTTAATTATGCACAAGGTTCAACTATATGTTGTATTGTGATGTATATTGTGTATGAAGTCTTTTAATATGAGTTATGATCACATACGATTCACCACTGAGTTCATGGTATATTGGTTTTGCACACTTTCTAAGTACTGTATATACTCGAGTATAAGCCAACCCGAATATATGCCAAGGCACCTAATTCTACCACGAAAAACTGAGAAAAAGTATTGACTTGCATATAAGCCTAGGGTGTCCTTCTGCATGCCTCACTTTGCCTCACTGTGTCCTTGTGCATGACTTACTGAGTCCATGCCTCACTGTGCCCATGCCCCACTGTGTCCATGCCTCACTGTGCCCATGCCTCACTGTGTCCATGACTAGAGTGATGTTTAACATGGGAGTCTATGGAAAGGGTGCCCAGTTTGAAAAATCAGTGCTCCCCAGCTGTAGGTCTCCCAAACAACAAACTTCACACACTTATAGAGGAAAAATGGGGCTATATGTGTGCTAAGCTCCGGGTCCAGGGTACCTATGACTAGCTGGTACCGGGTCCCCAAAATCATCAGAGAAATAACCATTTAACATGGGAGTCTATGGAAGGGGGGCCCGGGTTTGAAAAATCTGTGCTCCCCAGCCGCTGGTCCCCCGGACAACAAACTTTGCACACTTGTAGAGGAAGAGTAGGGCTACACGTGCGCCAAGTTTGGCCAGCTTGTCTAGCCGGTACCAGGTCCCCAAGTTCCGGGAGATCAGGCACAACAAGGTGACTCGAGTATAAGCCGAGAGGGGCATTTTCAGCACAAAAAATGTGCTGAAAAACTTGGCTTTTACTCGAATATATAAGGTAGTTATTTTTATTTTGTCCGGAATACATAAGTACAGCATCACTGTTTTGCACTAAGCATACATTTTTGGGGGGTTTTATTAACATTAAGAGATGCACTGCTATTGATCATTTAATAAATAAATATAACATAACTAAAATAACATGTAACAATCACTGGGCTTTAATAATAAGAATAAAGTTCTTCCAAAGGAAGAAAAATCCT
This sequence comes from Rana kukunoris, assembly GCA_029574335.1. NCBI lineage: Eukaryota > Metazoa > Chordata > Amphibia > Anura > Ranidae > Rana > Rana kukunoris. Next base: position 233,892,699 of record CM056051.1, read on the forward strand.
TTAAATCTTTAGAAGCAAATTTTCTTTCACAAAGTTGCTGTAAATAAAATTGAAAATCATTTTTTAAGAGTAAGGGGAGCAGAAGAAAAGACAGAGTTCAGATGAGTTTCTGTGTTTGAAGGATAATGAAAAATGTTGGGTACAGTGTGTATCTGCTTACCTTCCATGGCATCCAAGGAGTCCATTTTCTGAAGGGCAGAATAATTAACAAAGCAGATGGCCTGGTTACTGCCTTTGCTTGCTAATAAGTCCAGAACACACTGGTGTAAAAATATATACTGTGCCTAGGGATGAGAGAGACAGTAGAGAGAGTAGTTAGCATTGGTGAAAAATTTGCATTATAGCCTATATATATATATATATATATATATATATATATGTCTACATATGGTATTTAGTAATACAATTTCACATAACTATTTTACAATTTTTATCATTTCAGTTTTTTTTTTTTCCTATAGACATTTATTAGTTTTTATTGAGTATCTAAGATAGGTCATAACACATACTAAAGCTATCTATACACGTAGATAGTACATCTTAAGTAACATTCAATTTTAAGCACATTGCCCATTTGTCTAAGAACTGTAACAATTTTTGGAAAAGCAATCCTTGCAACAGGCTGACATCACCTAAAAAAATCTGCATGTGGAACTAAATTATTTTTAGAAAAGATGTGGTTTTATTTTTAGATGTGTAACCTAAGTGAAGTTGGGTCATTTATTTTTCTTCCAACAAGATCAAAAGTTATTTACTTCTCCAGGGAAAAATAGAAAACTTGTGTTCTTGTGTTTATATAAGAAAATTATGTTTTACTGCTGCAAGAGCAGGAATTTATCAAATCTTTATGGCCATCCTACAAAGACCGGTGAAAATATGCATCAGGTAGTCTAAGGTTGTCAAAAGTGCATCAAGACTAATAATAGTCACAGACACAACAGTGAAGGCTCTAAGTTAGCCCTGCCTTCGCTGTGGGTGGAGGTTTGCTTGTTGTAGGACATGAGACTTTGTGCCAAGTGTATCATTGTCCCTGCAAAATCTTTTTTTACTAAAAGTATACTTGTTAAAAAAAAAAAAAAGAAGAAGAAGCAAACTCGTGTTCTTGTGTTCAGATAAAGTCTGTTTTACTGTTGCAAAACCAGGAATTTATAAAAAACGTTATGACCAACCTACAAGGAACTGCGTAGATATGCATTAGGTAATCAAGGTTTGTCAAAAGAACATAAGGCTACTAATAGCTGCATACACAACAATGAAGGTTCTAAGTAAGCCCTGCCTCCTCTGTGGATATAGTTCTGCTTATTTTAGGACCTGAGACTTGTCCTTTTTTACTAGAGGTGTACCGTGTAATGGATCCTATGATTTTAAAGCAGAATTCAGCTACCCCCCACCCCCCATTTTAAAGTTTTTTTTTGGATTTTAAAAAGCTTATCCTATACATACCTTTATCCTGCAGTATTCAGGCTGGTCCAATAATGTCATAGGTCCTTCCTCCATGACAGTGTTGGACTGAGCAGCTCTCATGTAATCAGAGGCGGCTCTAGGCTTTGTGAGGCCTTAGGCAAAACTTAGGCCTCGTACACACGAGGGGATATGTCCGCTGAAAACGGTCCGATGGACCGTTTCAGCAGACATCTCCGCTAGTGTGTATGGGCTAGCGGACAGATTTCTCCACCCGACAGATTTCAAAGCATGCTTTGAAATCTATCCGGTGGAATCTGTCCGCCCGACATGTCTGCTGGTTAGTACACTTACCAGCAGACATGTCGTCCCCAATGGATTCGGCGCATGCGCGGAAGTGTTTTACTTCCTGTTGCGGTGACGTGGCGGTGACGTGGCGGCGTCAACGTCAACGCCGCGTCACCGCCAGGTCACCGCGCCGTCCGGCGGCGGGGAATTTGATCCGATGGTGTGTACACGCCATCGGATCAAACTCCCGATCGGACATATCCGATGGAAATGGTCCGCGGACCGTTTTCATCGGATATGTCCGATCGTGTGTACGAGGCCTTAGACATGAGGCCCCACTCACGCCCATAATGGGAAAAATAATTCAAGCAAGAAAAATGGCTGCAGAAAATGCACGGATCTAGCACACATGTGATCAGCACCACTTCCAGGGCACCCTTATCACCAATCACACATATTCAGCCAATGCAAGAGGGGGAGGGGTGGAGGTGAGAAAGAGAGAGGAGTAATAGAGAGATCTAATGACGCCGACATTAGTATGGATCACAGGCAAGTTAGGCGGCTGATGTGTGAGGCCTTAGGCGACCGCCTAATTTGCCTAATTAGAGAGCCGCTTCTGCATGTAATCATGTGTTAATGAAGCTCAGTCCAGGATTACAGTGAGTGCAAGACTCCAAGGTGGTGTTTCCATGACAGCCTGGGCTCATATTATTTAATAAAACTAAGACTTAATGGCTAAGGAATCCATAGAAATGCTACTTCTCCACACTAATTATTGGTGTGCCATGGATGATGAATTCCATTATACAGTTTAAAGTGTTTGTTACCCCAACATTTCATATTCCTGATATGAGTCTGCTGTACCATGTACTTGTAGGAAAAAGTATCATTTTCTCTTTGTAGTGCTTCCTTTGTGTGAAATCCCTGGTGTACCTGCCAGCCCCTCTGCTTTCCTATTAAAAACTAACCACACTAAACAGGAGAACACACCGTGGTCAGTTCTCTAGCTGTACTGGGAACTCAGCCTGATCTCCTCCAATGATCAGACTTGTCCAGATATTCCCCTCCCCCCACCCCACAGAGCCATTCACTGGGAAGCTCAGAATACTGTTGCTTCTCCTCCTTCCAGCTCTTATGCAGCTGATAACAGACGAAACAGAGGGAATGGGAAAAAGTTTTTTTTTTTTTGTCTCTATATACATATTTTTTATCTTTCATTTATATTTTAAACTGAATGTACTGTTTTACATGGTGATGAGTTACAATTACATACATTTTTTCTGTATAATTAATTTTTACATTTTTAGATTGTGAATTTACATACTAATATAACAAAAGTAGAAAGAGTTAGATAACAGCAGCATTCTTGTATTTGCTTACCAAATTTTGTACCATACACATTCTTTCACTTCTAAGCTCTGCTACAAGGCCATAAATATCCACAAAATCATGATGGTTAATGTGTTGGATTAAATGATCCAGTGCAATAAACAATCCTGCTCGTCCAACTCCCGCACTAAAATATTAACAATATTATTAGTTCATTGATAAAAGTACCACGCTATCTTAACATTTAAAATGCTTTTTAGAGCTGGAAAACCAAATTCATGTATTGAATGAGAAGGCACATTTGTCATTGGGCTCATTTTAAAGCTGCAGCAAATGATACTTCCCTTCCCCACTGCTCCATTCTCCTGCTGTTCCATTTGCTGCTGGGAGTTTGGAGAAAAAAGCTTTGTATAAGCTCTAAGTGGATTTTTGTTGGAGCTAACACGGGGTTGAGGACCTTTTCCTTATCCCCATATGACAGTGTTTGGTGCCAAAGCAGCCAACTGCAAAGTACAGATGTGGGGGGGAGGAGAGGAAATTAGAGGCTCTCTTATACCTAAAATAACCATGTATTTATTTTCACTCCTAGCAGTGAATGGAGCAGCAGGGAAGTGAAGGGAAGGTGAGTATGTGTTGCTGCAGGTGCCAACAATAAAGTCACTCTGTCACTTTTCTCTGCATGAGAAAAGCACATGCTTACTGTCTTTGTAACCTGTATCTTCATGGTTTACAGACTTATGATATTGCATAGTGAGATCTGCCAACTACAAAAGCTGCCTAGCAACAATGGAACCAGCCATACACCTGCATAACAGAGCTCACAAAGCCTTATGCCGCATACACACGGTCGTTTTTTTAATGACAAGAAAACTGCCATTTTTTAGATTGGTCATGAAAACCGGTTGTGTGTACGCTTTAAAGCAGTTTTCTCGACGAGAAAACTGCCCTCAAAACAATTAGAACCAGCTCTATTTTTTCTCTTTGTTTTTCCCGACGTCCTTTTTTTTGTCGCAAAAACAGATCGTGTATGTATGCTTTTGCGAGGGGGAAAAAAAATGCATGCTCAGAAATTAGCAAAAGCGTCCCAAAGGTTGGCATCATTCTAATGGAACTTCCCCCTTATGGTGCCATCGTACGTGTTGTACGTCACCGCGCTTTGCTTGAGCGTTTTATTTTCATGAACGTGTGTATGCAAGGCAGGCTTGAGAGGAATCACGACAAATCACATAGAGAAAAACTTTTTTTGCATGACAGGAAAAACGGTTGTGTGTACACGGCATTAGTGGCCTTTTTTACATTGTACAGTAGATCCTTAAAATATTACTTACCACCAAAATAACATAATCAGAGGTCCCCAAACCACCGTGACTCCAAAACACCTATGAAAAGGTGAGTTTTTGTGTCTCATCAGATACACGTTGAAAAAGTGGATGGTGGGACCTCACCATTTTCTGCAAGGTTCTGGTGGTGAGATTGTTGACTTCAGAGGCCTGCTTTGGCAATTATGAAGGAGTCCTACTGCCTTGCTAGGGTTTTTTTTATAAACATATAAGAGAAGCCCCCAAATCTCCAAGCTGGGCATAAACAGTGCAAAAACTATGGCAAAAAGATCCTGACATTAAGGACCCAAAAGATGAAATAAGTCAGTAATTAGTTGTGGATGTTATAAACCCCTGCCTCAAACTAAGTAATTCATAAAGGAAACAAAATGTTACCCCAGCTCCACTACCAATATAGAAATCCACGAACTGTGATCTAGCCAGGACGTTTAGGCCCCATAAATACTTTAATCAAAAAGGGCTGGCAACTCGGATGCTTTGATGAAGGCTTCTTAGCCGAAACACGTCAGTATATAGCCTGTGCCCGTGTACCCATGTAACCAATAAAGTACTTTTATTCAAGAGAATCCGAGTTGCCAGCCCTTTTTATTCAAGTAAGTGTAGCACTACCCCCAAAGGAGCTGCTGGTTTAAATTTGGGCCTGCCATTACCTTATTGTTCCTTGTACTCGTCTCAGGGGTTCTCCTTGAAGAGGTGGTTAAAGAAAGAAATGTCTGCGCCAAACACCCAGTCTCTTTTTCTCCCTCCTGCAGAGAGGGTTTTTACTAAAGCAAACTTCAGAAAAGAGGGATGGAGGTTTAGGGGAGATTCAGGCATCTTACTTGCGAATCACGGATATTCTCCTAGGTCCAGAGGAACACTGTCTCCACGCTGGACTCAGCGACTACCGGATAGGCCCACTCCCACTGGCCTAGCAGCCAGTGCGAAGCTCGATCAAAAGATAGTCTCTGCCACAGACTTGGTGAAAGTAGAATTGGTTCAATAGTCTCTGCTACAGACTTGTGTAACCACACATTGGGTTAACTTCTGAAGAAAATAACACAGCTCACAGCGCCAGGATTTCTCAGCCGTTCCGGCAGCACTGTGAGGTAAATTCTGATTCGGATGCATCCTTCAATTGAGTCCTCAATAGCTTGGTCTCTTCCAGCAGGCAAGGCAACACAGGGCCATCCCTGGATAGTAGTCCCCAGCAGCTTTTGGGCCTACATCTCAGTAACAGAGCCTCAGGTTAACGTGGTCCGAGGCAGGAACCGCCAATACATCTCTGAGGCCAGAAGGGCCCTCAGGTCCAAATCAGGCAAAACCAACCCCACAAAAAGGTGTCTGTCGGTTAAGTACCCTCTCCCAGAATGTACATCCGGTTGACCACGCCCTCTGAGCCACTTCTAAAAAAGGAATACCCAATACATTCAACCTGTTGCATTTCCAACCTTGACCAGTGGTGACAGTGACACCTACTGTCAAGTGGAAAAATGCGCAACCCAGCTGAACTGAAACAGAACCACAATTAAATACAATCTTTCTGAGCCAAACTATTGCTCAGACAACTATCATTTTAACATATAGCACCCACCCATTGGGAGCAGGGTGCTACGTAAGTAATTCACAAAGCATGAATGTTTGAAAAAATACTAGAAATGCACTGTATACTCGTTTTTTGTAAAGATCTAATGTGATAAGTATTTGATTTTTTTTTTCTAAATATTCCTTAGAATTCCTTACTATTGTTGATCTTGTTAGTCTCCTTTATCCCCGGTAGTATAATCATAATTTACCTGCAATGTACGATTGTTGGTGTATTTTCGTGAGGTCTGCTTCCTCTAACCATCTTTACAAAATGAATTAAAGCAGTAGTGTTTTCTGGAACTCCATGTTCTGGCCAGGAGGTGAAATTACATTGACGAACCATCATAAAATCTCCATGCTGCAATAAAGCAAATATGGAAGTACAATAAGTAAAAGTCAGAAAAAAAATACATAAGTTGGTGGGAGAAATAGCATTTTTCTCACCTACAGTACATTGTAACTTTAGCTCCTACAATAATCTATTCTTACATGCTGCATATACACGATCGGAATTTCTAACAAGAAAAGTTTGATGTGAGCTTTTGGGCCCAATCTGACTTTTTCTGTCGGAATTGGTTTTCAAATCTTAAGAATGTATTGGAAGTAAGATTAGTGAGTTCATTACCCTTTCCACTTTAAGGTCTCTAATAGTCCAGTCAATTTGAACATCTTCAACAACTTTAGTGATCACAATATCCCCAAAAACTGTTACTGGTTTGTTGTCTTCTGGCCAGTACTGATGACATCTGATCTGTAGAAAGAGTGCCAAATTAATATAAACTGTAACAAATATATATATATATATATATATATATATATATATATATAGTGTATATACATATATTTACACACACACAATACATATATATCTCCTTGTAATATTTTTAAACTTACTCTGCCTTTTTCGAAGCACTGTGTTAGCATGACTACAGTTTTTGCACGCGTTTCCCAAACCATTCTCCAAAAATCCCCCACCGTTCCAGCCAGTGGTCCTTGTGTAGCAATGAATTCATTAGGACAAATATACCCCTGAAATGACATGTATTGTTAAAACTCTGAATACATTATAACAATCTTGCACTTACGGACCTTCTGGAATTTTTTCAACTTTACATTTATTAAATCTTCTGCCCTTGATGTTTTAACTTTGGATAGTACAACATTTTTTTTTCTGCCTTATACAGCCCACTTCCTGTTTCTTGTCTGGTAAAATGCGTAGGCTTATGACATCATGCAGAGCTCTCTCACTCGTGAAAGAGTTTGCCAGGAAGATAGGGTGTGAGTCATAAGAGGGCCAAAGAGAGCTGCAGAGCTGGAGGTGTGTGTCTGTGTAAATCCAGGAAGTGAACAGGCAGCAGCTACAGCTGCCCACAGCTAAAATGGATGCAGCCAGACTCAGTGGAGCGAAATTTCTGCAGTATATTTGGCAAGTACAGAATCACAGTATATATAAAACATGCAAAGCGGTTGGAGGGAAGCTTGAGAATGGCAAATATGTAGAGAGCATCCTGACTCTCCTGCTCGCCCCCTCTTCCCTTAAGAGAGAAGGGGAGCACGACACTCCACACCAGGGAGAAAGCCTTGCATTACTGTGGTGAGTTACAGACAGAATAACAGGAAGTGAGGATTTCTCAGAAGAAATAAGGACATTTAAAAGTAAAATGGAAGGATGAGGTAAGTGAAGGAGGACTGCACTAAGGTAAAGGAAGCTATTTAGAAAAATAAAAATGTACCTTTACAACCCATTTAAAGAGAAACTGCAGTCTGCTCACATAATTTGTAATAAAAAACATATTTTCTATTCTCAAGCTTCCCTCCAACTGCTTCCCTCCAACCACCAGTGTCCCACGATCGGGTCACAGAGTTGAAGAACAGGGAGAGGTTAGTGTAAACAAACCTTTCCCCGTTCTTCCTAGTGGCATTGTCAGTGATCGTCTGTTCCCTGTCATAGGGAACGATGATCAGTGACGTATCACACCAGACCACGCTCTCCTACAGTAAGAATCACACACTAGGGCACACTTAACCCCTAGAGCACCACCTAGTGGTTAACCCCTTCATTGTCAGTTTAATTTTTTTCACAGAAATCCAGTGCATTTTTATAGCACTGTTCGCTGTAAAAATGACAATGGTCCCAAAAATGTGTCAAAAGTGTCCGATGTGTCCACCATAATGTCGCAGTCACGAAAAAAATCGCTGATCGCCGCCATTACTAGTAAAAAAATTAATATTATTAAAAATGCCATAAAACGATCCCCTATTTAGTAGTTACTTTAACTTTTGTGCAAACCGATCAATAAACATATGTCGAAGAATACGTATCGAACTAAACTGAGGAAAAAAAATATTTTTATATATTTTTTGAGGGATATTTATTATAGCAAAAAGTATTGAATTATTTTTCAAAATTGTCGCTCTATTTTTGTTTATAGCGCAAAAAATAAAAACTGCAGAGGTGATCAAATACCACCAAAATAAAGCTCTATTTGTGGGGAAAAAGGACGCCAATTTTTTTTTTTGGGAGCCACGTCGCACGACCGCGCAATTGTCAGCTAAAGCGATGCAGTGCCAAATCGCAAAAAGTGGCCTGGTCCCTTAGCTACAAAATGGTCCGGGCTTAAGTGGTTAAAGCATGCTATCCCACATTTGTCTGTGAAAAATCCAACAACAATTGTGTGATCATGTGTACGGGCCTTTAGAGTTGGGTTTGAAGTACTCAGATCACAGTGGGTCACTCGTCCTGCAGCTCATCCATTCTGAAAACTTCTTTGATTCTTGGGAATGCAAAGACATTCTGTGGTTGGAAGAGGTGTGGATAAACATCACAATCTTCTCTCCTCCAATCACAGAATGCCTTGCATTAATCAAAGAAATTGCAACAACGTTTTTCAACTCACAGCTGCAGAGCTAGCGACCTGCTAAGATCTTTGTACTGAAGTTACAACTGTAAGTTGCAGTGCTAGACATTTAGCACTGACAAAGCAGTATGGGGGAATAAAAGTATTACAAAACAAAGTAGCAGGTGCACATTGGACACACTTTATTAGTATTAGTACATACTGGGCCAGATTCAGATACATTTTCGTATCTCTCCGGCGGCGTAGCGTATCTCATTTACACTACGCCGCCGTAACTGAGAGCAGCAGGTCCCGTATTCAGAAAGAACTTGCGCTCTAAGTTACGGCGGCGTAGTGTAAATGGGCCGGCGTAACCGTGCGTAATTCAAAATAGGCAGGTAGGGGGCGTTTTGTATGTTAATGACTCGTGACCCCACGTAAATGACGTGCTGAACAAATGGTGCATGTGCTGTCCGTGGACGTATGCCAGTGCACATGCTCAAAATCACGTTGAATATACGCTCTGGATAATGCTTCTTCCTCATGATATATGATCTTTCTTCATTATTTTATTTTCCTTTTTCTATATGTGGCATTGTTATTGTTATCAATATCTTTATTATTATTGATATCTTTATGATTTTTTGTATTTTGTAAAATTCAATAAAAACCTTTATATTGAAAAAATAAATAAAAAATTACGTTGCAAATAGTCAATGCTTTCGACGTGAACGTAACTTACGCACAGCCCTATTCACGAACGACTTACGCAAACGACGTAAACTACGGAAAATTTGACGCTCTCCCGACGTCCATACTTAACATTGCGTACGCCTCATATAGCAGGGGTAACTTTATGCCGGAAAAAGCCTTACGCAAACGACGTAAAACAAAATCCCCTGGGCGCACGTATGATTCTGAATCGGCGTATCTAGCTCATTACCATATTCGACACGTAAATCGTCGGAAGCGCCACCTATCGGCCAGCGTAAATATGCAACTTAGATACGACAGCGTAAGAGACTTACGCTGCTTGTATCTTAGCAAAATTCCGGCGTATCATGCTTTCCGAATACAGAAAAAAAAGATACGCCGGCGCATCCTAGAACTTACGCGGCGTATCAACAGATACGCCGACGTAAGTTCTTTCTGAATCCGGCCCACTGGATCTACAGTGCAAGTGGCCAAAAATTGTTCAGCTTTAAGTCCATCAAAATTCAAATTATGTTTTTCAAGTCACTTCAGGGAGCTAAAAGATTACTCAACTGACCTATCATTTACAAAAAAATAAAATAAAAAATGGAATTGTGAAAATTGACAATATAATTGTACTGTATTTGTTCTGTTATGAGTCCTAGAACACAAATAATTTCTTGCCAGCCATGCCTTACATTAGCCAAGGGCTCTCTTGTCCCAAACATATATTTCTAGTAAGTGTTATTAATGTTATTAAATGGAGTCTTCTCTATATAGACTTTTCTCCCTCTTCCATAATTAGACAGCTTCACTTGAATGTATGCATCCTTGTGCAATTAGCAGCTTCATTTCTTTAAGAAGCTTTTTTTCTTTTCTTTAATTTGGAATTGCTTTAAATAAAAATGTAACAAGAATGTAATTACTGTGCCAGAAGAACATGAGTAATGATTCAAAGGTTTCTGCATGCCAAGAGTATTAGGGATGTTTGAACTGTGGTTTTAGACTTGCTTCCTTAACCAGAGTGGTTCACCATAAAGTATTTTTATACTTACAGACACATAGCTCGCGTTGATGTAATCTGAGCCTGGCACACCAGCATCCGCGATTAGTTTTACACGGTTATTGTTATCTGTGAAACAAAAGAGCAATTCACGTTATTCTAGCATGTACATAAAACTAGTCCAAGCTATTTCCAATAAATTAGAGTCAGTATAAGAAATAAAAAGATCTATTATTTACGGTTAAGGGATATTGCATACAGCAGTGTCCATACACTATAGAGTCATTGTTATAAAGAAAGGTTTATGATTTGTTTCATTCATTATCAGTGTTCTATTTCTCTGATCCAAGAAAAAATCCTTTTAAAAACTGAACAGTTAAGAAAGAGATGCCAGCCAGCTTATAATACGTTTAAAGCCATAACATTTTGCAATAGAGAAACCCCTGTCAGTAATGTTTTTGCGTCCCATTGGGGGATATCCTTTCGTTTCATGACCAAGAGGCACAACAGGAAGTGAAAGGAAATCAAAAATTGACAGCTGTCAATGGAAAAAGATTTCACTCTTTTCCTTCTTTTGACAACGTAAATTGTTTGATTTTATATCATTCCATTCTCAATGACAATGCTCACCAGGACCAGTGGTGTAGCATGAGGGGGGGCAGGGGGTTGTTGCCCTGGGCGCAACATTTAAAGGGGTGCAGATGGTGTTGCGGCAGGTTACTGGCAGCTCTTCTCCTGCGCTGTGCAGTCTAAAGCCCCCCACACACGGCCAACCAACTTCAAAATCTGCAACTTTTCGAATTTGTCCGATCGTGTGTACGTTCCATCGGACCAACTTTTTTGGGTTTCTTCGAACAAAAGTTGGGTCTGTGAACGGACCAACTTTCCGGCAACAAAAGTCCGATGGTGCCTTGTCCGACCGTGTGTACAAAGTACAAATGCGGATGCACAGAACCAATGTTAAAATCAACCAACAATAGCAGAAGTTAACCAAAGGGTGGCGGTAAAGAGCAGAAAAGAGCAGAAAAACGACGTGATGATGATGGAAAAGTTTTAGAAAAGTTTGCAGAAAAGTCTGACTGTGTGTATGCTATGGGTGTGACCGGACAAATCAATTAGGACAAAAATCCAAGGGAAATGTTGTTGGATGTCCAACCTTAAGAGAGGGTAAGCGTTTCCCTAAGAGGAAGAAGACTGTTGTAGCGGTCTGGTCCCGGCTTAGGCTCCAGCGGTTACACCACAGTGAGTGACTGAACAGTGAAGACTATCCATGTGTGCAGAAGGGGATGGGGAGGGGAAGAGGGAGGAGGAGGATATGCATGGCATCCTCTCTATTACACTCTCAACACACTAGGTCCAGGATCCCCGCTCACTCTGTCAATCCTCATAGCCCGCCCAACAGCCCGGATTTCCACCACTGCTTCTTCTGAGTCCTGCCTGTCACTGAGTGTGCTGCTATGTGGCCCCTTAAACTCTGACCCTGCACTGACCACCCCAGGACTGGCGGAAACCCGGGCCAGGAAGAAGAGGGTGAGGCATCCACACAGCCAAAGCCCCTCCTCACAGGCAGTCACAGACATTGTGAGTAGTCCTCTACAGAGAAAAGCTCTATAGTATTTGTGGGGGAGATGTAGACAGATGTAACCCCTTAACCCCGAACTCCATACACAGCGCACCCCTTCAACCCTGAACTCCGTACACAGCACACACCCTTAACCGTGAACTCCATACACAGTGCACCCCCTCAACCCTGAACTCCGTACACAGCGCACCCCCTCAACCCTGAACTCCATACACAGTGCACCCCCCAACCCTGCATGCCATACACAGAGCACCCCATCAACTCCACACTCCGTACACAGCGCACCCCCTCAACCCTACACTCCATACACAGCGCACCACCTCAACCCCGCACTCCATACACAGCACGCACCCTTAAACCTGCATGCCATACACAGCGCACCTCTCAACACCACAGGCTGTACACAGAGTATCCCCTCAACCCTGCATGCCTTACACAGCACACCCCCTAAACCCTGCAATCCATACACAGTGCACTCCCTGAACCCCACACGCCATACACAGTGCACCACCTAAACCCAAATATGCCGTACACAGCGCACCAACTCAACCTAGTATGCCATACACATCGCACCCCATCGACCCTGCACACCATACACAGTGCACCCCCTTAACTCCCCACTCATTACACAGCGCACCCCCTCAACCCTACACTCCATACACAGCGCACCCCCTAAACCCTGCACGCCATACACAGCGCACCCCCTCAACCCTGCAGGCCGTACACAGTGCACCCCTCAATGCTGCACACCATATAATGCATACCCCTTAACCCCGCACGACATACACAACATAACCCGTCAATCCCACATGCCATGCACAGTGCACCCCCTCAACCCCACACGCTGTACACAGCCCATCCCCTAAACCCTGCATTCTGTAAACAGTGCACCCCCTCAACTCTGCACTCTGTACACAGCGCACTCATCAACACTGCACTCCATACAAAGTTCACCCCTTTACGCCATACACAGCGCACACCCTCAATCCCACACACAATACACAGCACACCCCCTCAACCCTGCACGCCATACACAGTGCACCCTCTCAACCCCACAGACACCATACACAGCGCACCCCCTCAACCCCGCAGGCCGTACACAGTGCACCCCTCAATGCTGCACACCATATAATGCATACCCCTTAACCCCGCACGACATACACAACATAACCTGTCAATCCCACACGCCATGCACAGTGCACCCCCTCAACCCCACACGCTGTACACAGCCCATCCCCTAAACCCTGCATTCTGTACACAGTGCACCCCCTCAACTCTGCACTCTGTACACAGCGCACCCCTAAACACCACACTCCATACAAAGTTTACCCCTTTACGCCATACACAGCTCACACCCTCAATCCCACACACAATACACAGCACACCCCCTCAACCCTGCATGCCGTACACAGTGCACCCCCTCAACCCCACAGACACCATATACAGTGCACCCCCAACCCCTATATACTTCTAGCAACAAATCAGTGAGCTGTAATGATGTGTTTTAACCTCTAGCAACCAATTAGGGTGCATTAATAATGTGCAGTAACCTCTGGCAACCAGAGAGTGGTAATAATGTGCAGTAACCTTCAGCAACCAATCAGTGAACAGTAATGATCTGCTGTAATCTCTAGCAAGCAATCATTGAGCAATAATAATTTGCAGTAACCTCTAGCAACCAATCAGTTAGTATTAATGAAGTGCAGTAACCTCTAGCAACCAATGGGTAAGCAGTAATTATGTGCAGTAACGTCTAGCAACCAATAAGTGAGCAATAATAATGTGTGCAGTGGACAGTGTAGGAATCAGGAAGTTTAGTGGTCAGGTAGGTCAGGGTAGTGGTCAGGTAGGTCAGTGTAGTGGTCAGGTAGGTATTAGGTAGGTTAGTGTAGTGGTCAGGTTGGTCAGTACTACTGTACTGGTGGAAGAAACTCTGGGAGTGCTAAAAGTCCGCTGGTTAGGGGACGCTAATTTCTTGCTGACAACCCATGCTACGCCACTAACCAGGGCAGTGAGGGTTAGAGCCAAATAACACTGCAATGTAAAGCGGCAGGAGCGATTCACTAAACCGACCATTCTGCGTTCCCAGCTGTGCTAGGGAACATTGTGGTGTGCCATTCATCGCACTGCTCCCTATACTTTTGTTTTGTATTTTATTTGAAGTACAAAACGTACACTTTATTTACTGCAATTTCTGCCTGACACTGCAGTGCGATTTGGCCCGCTGCGCTGTGAGAAAACGCAGCATGTCTTCATTTTATCACAGCACACTGCAGCACAGCACTAGGCTGCATTGCAGTGTGAATGGGACATATATGAAAAAATTGTTTCCTGTGCAGCCAATGTACAGTTTCTAATATAGTGCAGGCAGTGTACACAGTATATAATACAGTGTGTACAGTTTCTAATATACTTTATGTGGTGTACACAGTATACAATACAGTGCAGCTGGTGTATCGTTTCTAATAGACATGTGCAGACTGGAATATTTTGTTTCGTTTTTTTTCGTTTACGTCTGGAAAACAAATTTATTTAGTTACTCCCGAAAATCGTTTTAATTTATTTTGTTTTTCGTTGGGGAATAGCTTTCGTCCGAAAATCCAATAATACTTGGTTTCTGTTGAATGGTCAAAGAATATTTCTGGTCGCATATTCCGACTACAAGAATTCTAATGTTGTATGACTACAGTAGTAATAATAATAATATTAATAAATAATTATATTATTATTACTAGTCATAGTCAACCAACATTAGAATGTTTCTATAGCCTATGGGCGGAGCATTAAAATCTATCATTTTGAATCTATAATCTCTCTATAATGTGGATGTCGAATCTATTCTCTATAATGTCAAATCTTTTCTCTATAATGTCAAATCTTTTCCCTATAATGTCGAATCTTTTCTCTATAATGTCAAATCTTTTCCCTATAATGTCGAATCTTTTCTCTATAATGTCAAATCTTTTCTCTATAATGTCGATCGCAACGAAAACGAAAATAAAGCATTTTTTATGTCGGATCTTTCGGTTTTCGCTTCTTGCGCTTTCGTTATCGTTTGTTAAAACGATAACAAAAAAACAGATTTTCGGACGAAAATGCATTCTAACAAAAACAAATGCACATGTCTAGTTTCTAATACAGTGCAGGCAGTTCGCACATTATATAATACAGTGTGTACAGTTTCTAATAACACTTCTTACACTTACAGTTTCTAAAACACTTCAGATGGTATACACAGTATATAATACAGTGCAGCCGGTGTACGGTCTCTAATACAGTGCAGGTGGTGTACACAGTATATAATACAGTGTGTACAGTTTCTAATACACTTCAGGCGGTGTACACAGTATATAATACAGTGCAGCCGGTGTACAGTATCTAATACAGTGCAGTCTATGTACAGTATATAATACAGTTTAGTGTTAACAAAAATCCCCATCATGTCCGGAAGGCCACCAAGGAGAGGCAGATGCTCACAGGCCACTAAAAGAGGGAAAGCAGCCTCTGTGTCTACAGTGAACAGTGGTGGCCGTGGACATGGTGCATCCTCTGCAGGAAGGTCATACTTGTCATTTGTTTCTGCTGCTGGCCGTGTTATTGAGCCACAACATGCAGAAGAGTTGGTGGAGGATAACAAAGCCGTCCTCATCCTCCTCATCCTCTGTCACCCAGGCTCATCGTAGTTTGCCTTCCAATGCAGCTGCCAAAGTGGCCTATTCCACTGGCTCCTTGTCCACAGTTACTCCTTCCGTAGCCCCAGCATCATGCATGGAGGAGCCACCAGAATTATTATCGATCATAATTATAGAGACCTCTCCAAGAGAGCATCCACTGGGTTACTGGGTCTTGAGGATGGACCCCTGACAGTTACTCTTGTTGGACGCAGGAACAGGACCGGCTGTTAAAAATGTTATCAAAAATTGTAATTACATAACCCAGTCAAACAGGTGCAGACATATTGGGCCTTGGGTGTTGGCGGTGCCAGAACACTGTAACCCCTCACAGTTACTCGTGTTGGTCGCAGGAATGGGCCCTACTGAAAAAGTGGGCCTTATTTTTGGTGTATATTGCCTATTGTAACTTCTCACAGTTACTCTTGTTGGCAGGCCCGGATTTTCCACAAGGCCACCGAGGCCAGGCCTTGGGGCGGCAGGGTCCCCCAACGCCGATGTACACAGTGAGAGGGGTGAGCTGTACTAGGACTGTTTTGGAGGTGACAGGGTCAATAAAGAGAACCTGTCACCTTCAATTGCTATCATACATGGGGATTGTTTTCTCCTGTATGATAACAATAAAGTTAAGTGGAAAAAAAATTGATAATTTTTTTTAATAAAAATAAAATAAATAAAATAAAAAAAGTAATTAAAAGATAATATTACAAATAATAATAAGAAAATGATACCAAAATATAAAAAAAAAAAAAGTGATAAAAAATATTTTAACTAACCGTGCCGCCCCTGCCATCCGGGTGCCATTCGGTTGGTAAGTTTGGCATGGAGGGGGTGCATTGTGGAACCTGGCCTTGGGGTGGCAGGGAGAGAAAATCCGGCCCTGCTTGTTGGGTGCAAAAACGGGTCCCGCTGTTAAATATTATTTCAAAAATTGTATTTACATTCAATCGTCAAACAGGTGCAGAAGAATTGCGCCTTGGGTATTGGTGGTGACAGAACACTGTAACCCCTCACAGTTACTCGTGTTGGGCGCAGGAACAGGCTGCTGTTAAATATTATTTCAAAAAATGTAATTACATGCACCAGTCAAACAGGTGCAGAAAAATTGGGCATTGGGTGTTAGTGGTGCCAGAACACTGTAACCCCTCACAGTTATTCTTCTTGGGCACAGGAACGGGCCCTGCTGTTAAAAACTGAGCCTTGGGTGTTAGTAATGCCCAAAACTAAAAATATGCAATAAAAATATTGCAAATATTGCAGAAAAATGCATCTCCAGTCATTCTTAAAAATATAGGGCCAGATTCACAGAGCGATTACGCCTGCGCAACAGGAGATGCGCGTGCGTAAGTCTAAATGTGCGCGTGCGTTTCGATGCACGGCATCCCCAAAACGAGATACGCAAGAAATCTACTTTTTTTTGTCCAGCGTAATTTCGTTAGACAGGCGCATCCGTCCGCGCAAAACTGCGCTAGACAGACCATTGATTTGCTAGTCAAATATGCTAATGAGGGACTTACGGGGATCCACAAAAGAACGTTGGGGCAGCTCAGGCTACGCAGTGTGCGCAACAGCAAAATGTCCTGTCTAAAATTAGACCATATAAAAGCTGGTCTAAAAAGAGAAAAATTGTCTACATGTCAGATAAAGCAACACTGTTAGTGAGGAGCTCAGCAGTCACACGTGTTGCACAACAATCTGTATGCCAATATGCCAGGGGCATCCATGCTCATAGCTATACTACTGACTTTAGATGATCAAAGAAGGAGGAGGGCACTGAGGAGGGCACTTTTTATTTGCTTATATAAACTTTACAATTTAATCTAATCTAATACAATATTCTTATCTGATACAAGCCCCTCAATCTTCACTCTTCACGGGAGAGGATATACTGCACACGCATAGACATCTTTGCCATGAGTGATTCTGAGGTGTCTCGCATCTTCAGATTCACCCCTCATGCCATCATGGAATTAACCACAAGCTTGCAGGAGGACATCACCAGCCCAACACATGACACTACCCATGACACCCATGACAGCTACATATACAATTAGAGCCCCATCCCCACAGATTTCGAACAGAACATGTATGGGGACAGCTGGCTGGTTGGTGAGTGACATTGGTGGCAGGCATGACTGTCCCCCCCCATGATGTACACATCACAAGGGGCACATGCACTACTAACATCCTCCTGTCTTTTCCCTTCAAGGTGACTCTGCATATGCACTGGGACCCCATCTCATGACCCCATCTCATGCCAGCTCACATATGGATCTTTGCACGTTAAACACACACATTAATCATGGCACAATGAGAATGCATGCATGCACACCACTGTGGTCCCTAGCACACACACCCCACATCCTCATCACATTGGATTGGCACAAGCCCACCATGCAGGACTTGTGAGCAGCAACGCCACACCAAGGCTCCAATCATGTCACTGTACATTCATACACCATTCACACGGACCTGGGGATCACTTCTCCCTGGTCCTGGGGAACCCTTCTCCCCCAAAATTGAGGGTGACACCCCTTTTCCGGCAGGAATGTCACCCCCACATTCCCAAATCATACACAAACAGAACCGAAAAAAAAAAAAAAAGCCCAGCAAAAATATAATTAAAAAAAAACAACAACAAAGAAAACACATAAAAGACAAAAATCACTCTGCAAAACAGCCCCCAAATATCTCAACGACACGTCACAAACAAACAAATAAACGCTAACAAACAACAGAACAATAGCACCTTGCTGTATAGGAAGGGATACAAAGGGATGTACTTTTGCAATGGAAGTGCGTTTGTGTCTGTCTATTTATGCTGTCTGCGTAGTTCAGCAAAGTTGCCCGGGTCTACTTACAATTTCACTGATTGCGCTGTTCCCGAGTTGTGAGCATGCGCACAGAGGTGCTGACCATGGTCTCCTTCAAGCGCACATGCGCGAGCCGGCCGGCCCTTCATTTGCATGGGGTCAAGGCTCATTTCAATGTAACACGCCCACGTCCTTCCCAATTTGTATTACTCCGCCTTACGCCTCTGAAATAACGTTACGCATGCGCAATTTTCTGCGTAAAAGCTACGAGAATAGGGTGATTACGCGGCTACATTGCGCAAGTCTAACGTAAGGGCGGTGCGCTACGCCGGTCCAATAATGCGCAGATGTACCTGAATCTGGCCCATAGACTTCTGGTGTGTGTATGCTACAAATTGGTTAGCATGGAGACATTACACAATCACTTAAAGCGGAGGTTCACCCTAAATATAGTCTTTCTCATGTGATCCAGCATACTGGCGTCAGCGCCAGTATGCTGTTTTTTTTTTTAAATCCCCCACTTACTGTGTAATCTTTAATTTTAATTTCTTTCCCCCGCGGTGGATGGCGCCTATACAGCCCGTCACATCTTACGAAAATACCCGCTTTAGGACTCGGGTATTCTCGGCGCAATGCGGCGCCTGCGCACAGACCTAGGAGCTGACTGCGCAGGCGCCGTATTTCTCCGAGTCCTATTCCGGCTTTTTTCGGAGGGAGTGACGCGCCATAGCCGTAGGACTCGGAGAAATACGGCGCCTGCGCAGTCAGCTCCTAGGTCTGTGCGCAGGCGCCGCATTTCGCCGAGATTACCCGAGCCCTAAATCGGGTATTTTCGTAAGATGTGACGCGCTACACTGGCGCCATCCACCACGGGGGAAAGAAATTAAAATTGAAGATTACACAATAAGTGGCGGATTTAAAAAAAAAAAAAAACAGCATACTGGTGTTTAGGGTGAACCACCTCTTTAAATAGACCACAAAGAGTCTTTGGTGTCCCTGAGGATGGCTGTGTCCTCACTGTTCTCACCGTGCCCACATACAACTACTGGGGTTTGAGAGGGGTGAAATGTTACCCCATTTCTTCCACCCCTCAATGCCAGCACCCCAACCCCCTCCTCACTGCCAGCACCCCAACCCTCCTTTTTACTTCCAGCACATAAATATTCCTCTTCTTACCACCAGCACCATAGCCCTCCTCCTCAGTGCCAGCACCCTAACTCTTCTACTGCCTCATGGAATTTCACATGCCAATGGAGGGCAGATGTTGCCTCCTGTATAAAAGTAATGACAGCCAGCACATGGCATTTTAACCAAAATAATAGTAGCTGAGTACAAGTGACACTGTGGTGGTAGCACCAGTCACATAAACATTGTTAATACTGGCTGGAAGACCATAGCCATGGGTGTGATTTAGGGGGAAATGTCTTCCTTTCACTTTTGCAGCAGTACTGCAGAGGTCTGTGGACAGAATGAAATGTGCACCCTTAACGAAGAGAAGAATAAAAGAGACATATTAATTGCACTTAAAAACATGGCTGCTATATGCCCTTGAGGAGGAGGAGGGGAAAAGGGCTGCATTAAGAGTCCATAAAAATTGCTAAAATGCATGCCCTTAAAGGCTAACTTCACTAGTGCTCTCGTAGTTCATTGAGAACTATAAGCAGTGTGCCATGGTGGCATACAGGACTTGTGGTTCATTTATTCACAGAACTCTGCGAATGAATGATATGGGTGTGTGGGCAGAGCCCTGTATGAACACACCATTTTCAAATTGTGACAGCGAGTGTGGAAAAGGATCCCCCTGTACACTGCCATGAGGAAGGGAGGAAGGTTCAGGGTCAGAGGCATATCTAGTGAAAATAGCGCCTATGGCAAGCGTTAAAACTGCGCCCCTGTGGAAACATTTGAAACCCATCTTTCAGATGACCTTAAAAAAAAAAATAAAAAAAAAACAGCTAACAAAACTAGTGATATTTATCATCCCTTATGATACCTTGGGTAGTGACATATCCTCTTTATGGGGAAATCTGGGGTTTATTAGACCCCTGATGCCTCCTCTGCCCTCCAAGGCCAGGTAAATGCAGAACCTATACTGGAAGTGATGAAATTGTCATCACTTAAGGCCTCAGTTTTCACAGAGGAGAGGGAGAAACTGATGTTCCTTCTTCTTTGTGTGCTGCCAATCCATCCAGATGGAATGGGAGAGCCTGGGAGAACAGGGGAGGGCTGTGGCTGCACGCGGCAGGGATAGCTCTGCCATTGTTCATTAGCAAAGGTGCTGAAAATGAGATCCTGCCTATGCTCGGGAGAAGGGAAGAAGAGACCCTCAGACCCTGATAAGTGCCTTGCTGCCCAGCCATTCAACAGCGCCCCCTTCATATGGTGCCAGATACGCCACTGTTCAGGGAGGATGTTAAACATGTTACACGTTACTTGGTAAATATGGGTGTAGCATGTAACATGTTCGGAAAGGTGAACTTATCCTTTAAAGGTATCTCTCAAGCATGTAATTGAAAGGATTGGTGTTTTTTCCATGTTTCACTTCAAATTGCATTATAAATTGGGCCCTCTCCCCTCTGTACGGTATTTAAAAAACATTTTTTTGCATTTGTACATGTTCCCCATGTCCAGCTTTGCCCACCCTTTGTTTAAAAATCCCATTATCCCTGAAAATAGCCAGAATATTTTTTTTAGGATGCATACCCCATATTCAGCCCCCACTGAGTACTAAGTTTTACAATTTTCAGACTTTATAATGGGTTTAATTAAACCAAACCCAGGCATGTTCGGTCATCCCTACTCGCCACTAAACTATAAAGAAAATCTGATTGGAGCATCAGCGTTTGCTCATCTACTCAACATATAAAATGTACATTTTGTTTTATTGGGGGGGGGGGGGTGGTATAGTCATTTAGAGATCCAAGTCATACTATGAATAATATAGAAAGAACAATGAAATTGCAAATAACTCAACAGAATAATATTATCCACTTCTAATTGTATCTTCTTGCCATGTTCCTAAGTAAATGAACTTAGGATATGCAAGTTTAACACTTTTCACCCTCTCCTGCACTGAGGGGACAGAAGGGACGCGGGACGGCTGTCAAGAAAAGAATGTTAAAGAGGTTGGTTTCTTGGGTCACATTACAAAGCTAAGACACTACTAAGTCTACTATTTCTTGCACCTGCATATAAAAGCTTGGGTGCAGAATTACTCAGACACTCTGCCTTGGAACATTACAAGGGTCATTTCAAGATCACACAGCAGTTGTAAGAGGAAAAGTATAACTTGTACTAGAAGACAAACAATGCATACATGCTAATTTGAATTTTGGTTTTACTGTTAAGTATTAAAGCCACTGGATCACCATGACAGTCAGCATTTTCAGAGAGTTCAGCTATATTAGACTACAAGTACAAATTTGTATTAATACATTCTCTGTATGTTTCCTCATCACTCTGCAGCAAATTGTCATGTTAAAGGGGTTGTAAAGGTAAAAAATGTTTTTCCTAAAAAGCTTCCTTTACCTTAGTGCAGTTCTCCTTCAATTACCTCATCCTTATTTCTTCTGAGAAATCCTCACTTCCTGTTCTTCTGTCTGTAGCTCCACACAGTAATGCAAGGCTTTCTCCCTGGTGTTGAGTGTTGTGCTCGCCCCCTCTCCTGGAATACAGGAGAGCCAAGGCGCTCTCTATGTTGCAGATAGAGTAATGCCCGGTACACACGATCCGATAATCGGACGAATGATCGTCCGTTTTTTTTTTGTATGATAATCTTACGTCGAATCTGATGAGTTTACTAAAGTCACGAAAATTCTCGTAGGGCAGAATAAAAAAATCGGAAGTGATGTCATGTGTTGTAATACATTTGTATTGCATTTTCGAACGACAGCTTTACTGATTAAACGGAAATCGTACGATCTGGCATCGTACGAAAAAAAATTCTGTGCATGTCCGATAGAATAACATCGGATGAACTGTCCTGATCGGCTCTCGGAAGCGCTGTACTAATGATCCAATTATCGTACGATCGTTTCGAAAGCGGCATTTTCCGTACGATTTTCGGATCGTGTGTACGGGGCTTAAGGAGCTGTGTATTAGTGAGCGTCTTGACTCTCCTGTATTCCAAGGGAGTGGTGAGCACGACACTGTGTGGAGTTAGGCCGCGTACACACGATCGAACATGTCTGCTGAAACTGGTCCGCAGACCAGTTTCAGCAGACATACCCGATCGTGTGTACGGCCTAGCTGACAGGTTTCCAGCGGACAAAAGTTTTAAAGCATGCTTTAAAACTTGTCCGCTGAAAACCTGTCCTTCGGACATGTCCGCTGGTTAGTACGCCTAACCAGCAGACCGAAATCCCCCGCATGCATCGAATGGATTTGACGCATGCATGGAAGCATTTTACTTCCTGGTTTGGTGACGTGGCGGCGTCAACGTCACCGCCACGTCACCATGTTCTCTGTTCTCTGTCCGCCGGACCAAAATACTGCAGGAGACATGTCCGATGAAAACGGTCCGCGGACCGTTTTCATCGGACATGTCTCCTCGTGTGTACGCGGCCTAACAGACAGAAGAACAAGAAGTGAGTATTTCTCAGAAGAAATAAGGACATTTAAAAGCAACATTGAAGGATGAGGTAAGTGAAGGAGGACTGCACTAAGGTAAAGGAAGCTATTTAGGGAAACAAAAAAATTACCTTTACAACTTTAAGGACCGCCGCATGTACATTTACGTCGGCAGAATGGCACCGACAGGCACATCAACGTGTATATACGTTGGTGCCTTGGGGGGATCGGGGGTCCGTACATGCGGCGGTCCGCGCGGCTGCAGGAGTGATCCGACAAGAGGGGGCGGCTATTTGTTTTTGTCCGCCCCCTCCAGATCGCTCCCAGCCAATGCGCGCGCCCTCCTCCTGTGTAAACACAGGAAGGAGAAAGCGATGTGATCTCTCCCTTGGCGGTTTTTTCAACCACCGCTGAGGAGAGATCACAACACAAGTAAGTCCTGCACCAACACTACACTTACACACAGACACATAAACACATTTAACCCCCGCAATCGCCCCACCCCCCCCCCCCCCGTCACAGTGTCACTGAATGCAGTAATCATACATGTATGATTACTGTATTTAGTGTCAGTGTGACAGGCAGTGTGACAGTCAGTTAGTGTTAGGTCCAGGGTAGCCCCCGTACCCCCCTAATAAAGTTTTAACCCCTTGATCACCGCCCTAGTTAACCCTTTCACTCCCTATTGCCAGCATCACTAAGCGATCATTTTTCTGATCGCTGTATTAGTGTCGCTGTTCCCGCTAGGTAGCTAATTTTTTTTTTATTGCGATTTTTTTTTACTAAAGACATGTGGCTAAATAAATTTTGGCCTAAATGTTTGACTAAAATTTAGTTTATTGATTTTTCTTATAACAAAAAGTAAAAAATATTGATTTTTTTTCAAAAATGACGCTCTATTTTTGTAAATAGCGCAAAAAATAAAAATCACAGAGGCGATCAAATACCACCAAAATAAATCTCTATTTGTGGGAAGAAAAGGACGCAAATTTTGTTTGGGAGCCACGTCGCACAACCGCGCAATTGTCTGTGCCGAATCGCAAAAACCCCTTGGGTCATTTGGCAGCATATTGGTCCAGGTCCTAAGTGGTTAAGGTTGTTAGAGGAGGAAGAATTCTCTTGAGCATCGGACAGTGACTGGCAGATTGTCTTTTACAATTTCTTTGTAAAAAAAACATTGTGTGGATTCCTACAATATGGCAGAACTGGTGACAGAGTAGCCACAGAGGTATATTTTACTATACAAGACTTGTTCTAAGATGTCAATATATATTTGTTTTCCATTGGCTGATTATTGGGTGGATACAAATTTTTGCATTTAGAGCATTTACTATGACAAGAAAAATGGCTGCGCTTGGATTTTATATGTCATAAATATGTCCACAATAAAACCACCCCTTTTTCTACCAAGTCTGAGTCATTTGCATAACTTAAATTAAATCTCTACCAATATTAACTTTTTACTATAACTATAACTGCAAATAATGCTGCTGCCTATCAGCATTCTGACATCACTCATTTTCTTTGTATCAGAGGAAGCTCAAGTTGTGGCGATAGAGGAAAGCATAGCTTTCATTTTTTGGTATCAGTCAATTAGTCAACAAGTCTGTAGTGCAGCAACAGATATTGTTAAAATTACCCTGGCAGCAAAATGGATATGATCTTGTCATTACAGACCTTAAGCCCCATACACACTATTAGATTTTCTGCAGATTTTTGTCTTCAGATTTACCAAAAACATGTAGGGCAAGGACCTGCCTGAGTGCATACAAATTGAAACTCTTATGCCGCATACACATGATCGGAATTTCCGACGGAATTTTTTTATCGGATATTCCAAATGTGTGTGTGCCCCATCTGAGTTTTTCCTTCGGAAAATCCGACTGACTTAGAAAGAGAATGTTCTCTGTTTCCAATGGAAATTCAGTTTGTCTGTATGCTCAGAGTTAAGTCGACGCATGCTCAGAAGCATTGAACTTAATTTTTCTCGGCTCTTCGTAATGTTGTATGTTACCGCGTTCTTTACGGTCGGAATTTGGTGTGACAGTGTGTATGCAAGACAGCTTGAACGGAATTTTGTCTGAAAAATCCATTGGAGTTCATCCCGATGGAAAATCCGATCGTGTGTACGCGGCATTAAAGTTTGACCTGATTAAACAGTATATGTTTTTGGTAAATCTGAAGACAAAAATCTGCAGAAAATCTAATAGTGTGTATGGGGTCTTAGTGTGTTCTTGAAAAGTATATCTTTCCAGACATTTGCTCATTTAATGTAAATGCTAAGACTTACATAATTTCATAAGCTGTAAAACAACATCAACTTCATAAAGTTTACCACTTAAGGACCGGAAAGGATTTTCTCCCTTAATGACCAGGCCATGTTTTTGCAATATGGCACTGCGTCACTTTAACCACGTTAGGACCGGGCCTAATTGTAAGTGTTTTTTTTGCTTGAAAATTACTTAGAACACTCAAGCATTATATATTTTTTTCTAACACTCTAGAGATTAAAATTGTGGTCATTGCTATACACTCTGTCACACCGTATTTGCGCAGCGGTCTTAAAATCACACTTTTTTTGGGGGGGGGGGAATACACTTTGGGCCAGATTCAGGTAGTCCAGAGCATCTTTGCTCTGGAGTAACGCTTCTCATTTGCGTTGCGCTGCCGAAATTTTAGGAGCAAGTGCTGTCATTCACGAAGCACTTGCTCCTAAAGTTGCGGCAGCGCATCACAAATGAGCCGGCGGAATTCAAATTTAGCGGGTACGGGGCGTGTAGTATGCTAACTACGCGCGATCCCGCCGCCAACGTACTGCGCATGCGTCGAGTGTCAAAACATCCCCGTGCGCATGCTCCAAAATCTGTGAATGAACGTCAATGACGTCACATTCCCATTCATGACCGTTTTACGCAAGCGACGTTTTTTTTTTTTTTTCCCGACGCGATGACGACGCCTATACCTAACATAGGATACTCCAACCCCATGTAGGTATATCTATGCGCCGCGTATCCCGTCCGGAAACGTCGTATCGTCATTGCGTCGCGCCGGATTTCGATCGTGAATTGCCGATTTCCGCTCATTAACATATTTTTTGAGCGTAAATCGGCGGGAACGCCCCCGGCGCCATTTTTAAGTTGAAGTAACGATGCGATGGCGAAACTCAGTTACGCTGCTCGCATCGGAACTTCAACCCGGCGTTTCTTGTTTTCTGGTTACAGAAAACAGAAACGCCGGCTCAAAGTCACAGTTAGGCTGGCGGATCACTCGATCCGCCAGCGTAACTGTTCCTGAATCTGGCCCTTTATTTAATTAAGAAATAAGACAACATTAAAGTTAGCCCAATTTTTTTTTTTATATTGTGAAAAATAATGTTATGTCGTGTAAATTGCTACCCAACATGTCACGCTTTAAAACTGCACCCGTTTGTGGAATGGCGACAAATTTTTACCCTTCTCCATAGGTGGCGTTTCTACAGGTTACCAGTTTTGAGTTACTGAGGAGGTCTAGGGTGTATGAATTTGCTTCTGCGCGCAAGCTCGTCAGGACGTGTGATTGACATTTTTTTTCTTTTTTTTTAACTGTCCTTTGTAAACATCCCTTGTAATAGAATAAAAGCATGACGGACCTCTTAAATATAAGGTCTGGGGTCAAAAATACCTCAGATCCTATATTTACACTAAAATGCAGAAAAATAAATAAATTCTCCTTTAAGAGCATTGGGCAGAACTGACGTTTGACGTCGCTTACGCCAGTCTTTCCTTTACTTGGCAGACAGCCAAGCAGGGGAAAGGACCCAATCGTCTCTGCGCTACCGACAGCTCTAGTAAGTCGCGGAGACCACTGGAGCATGGCGGGAGGGGGGCCTCTCCCACCACCGATAAAAGTGATCTTGTGGTAAATCTGCCACAGAGACCACTTTTATCTGGAAGAGGACCGCCTGCTGAACAAGGAGGTACCGGGTTATGGCAGCCATCTGCTGCCATCACAACGATATTCCTCTTCAAACTACTGCTGTATAATGACAGCGGGCAGTCCGTAAGTGGTTAACTGACAATTATGCGGTTGTGTGAAGTTGTGCTCAAACAAAATGTATGTCCTTTTTTTCTCCACAAAGAGAGCTTTCTTTTGGTGGTATTTGATGTGGTTTTTATTTGTTGCGCTATAAATAAAAAAGAAAGCAACAATTTTGAAAAAATATATATTTTTTTTTTACTTTTTGCTATAATAATTATCCCCCAAAATAGTTTTTTCTTAATTCCTTATCAGTTTAGGCCAGGGGTAGGCAACCTCGGCCCTTCCATCATGCCTCTGCCTCTAGGAGTCATGCCTGTGATTGTTAGGGACTTGCAATGTCTCATGGGACTTGTAGTTTCAAAACTTGTAGGGCCAAGTTGGGACTTGTAGGGCCAAGGTTGCCTACCCCTGGTTTAGGCCAATATATATTCGTTTATATATTTTTGTGGAAAAAATTGCAATAATCGTATAATAAATGGTTTGCACAAAAATTATAGGGCAAGATTCAGGTAGACTTACGACGGCGTATCTACAGATATGCCGTCGTAAGTCCAACTGAGCGCCGTCGTATCCCGGCGCCAGATTCAAAGAAGCAGATACGCCGGGATTGAGCTAAGATATCAGCGGCGTAAGTCTCTTATGCCGTCGTATCTTAGTTGCATATTTACGATGGCCACTAGGTGGCGCTTCAGGCGATTTACGCGGCTGCTACGCCGTTTACATTAGGCTTACGTCCGGCGTAAAGTTACCCCTGCTATAATGAGGTGCAGCCAATGTTAAGTATGGACTTCGGGACAGCATCGTATTGTACATCGTTTAAGACGTTTGCGTAAGCCGATTCAGAATGGGGCTGGGCGTAAGTTACGTTCACGTCGTTTTCAATGATTATTTGCGACATGATTTGGAACATGCACACTGGGATACGTTCACGGCCAGTTCGTTTGGCGCATCATTTACGCGGGGTCAGGGATAATTTAAATACAACACGCCCCCTACCTGCCCTATTTAAATTACGCGCAGATACGCCGGCCCATTTACGCTATGCCAACGCAACTTACGGAGCAAGTGCTTTGTGAATACAGCACTTGCCTGTATAAGTTGCGGAGGCGTAGCGTAAATAGGATATGCTACGCCTGCACAAAGATACGCTCTCCATCCTGAATCAAGCCCATAGTGTCTACAAATTAGGCGATAGATTTATGACATTTTTATTACTTATTTATTTTGTACTAGTAATGCCAGCGATCTGCGATTTTAAGCGGGACTGTGACATTGCAGGGGACAGATCGGGCACTTTTGACACTTTTTTGGTACCAGTGACAATTATACAGCGATCAGAGCTAAAAATAGCCACTGATTACTGTATAAATGTCACTGGCAGGGAATGGTTAACACTAAGGGGCGATCAAGGGATTAAGTGTTCCCTAGGGAGGTGTTTCTAACTGTGGGGGGAGTGTACTGACTAGAGCAGGGATCTCCAAACTACGGCCCTCCAGTTGTTGCGGAACTACACATGCTATGAGGCATTGTAAAATTCTGATCTTCACAGACATGACTAGGCATGATAGGAATTGTAGTTCCTGAACAACTGGACGGCCATAGTTTGGAGACCTCTGGACTAAAGAAAGAGAAAGAGCGCTGTTCCTGATCACTAGGAACAACATATCACTTTCTACACCCCTGTCAGAACGGGGATCTGTCTGTTTACATTGACAGATCCCCATTCTGGCTCTCTGAGGAGCGATCGTGGGTGGCTAGTGAATATCGCGGCCAACGGCAACGCACATGGGCTCCGGCTTCGCCCCCCTATTGCTCTTCGAGCGGCCGTCGTACACCTACGACGATTCTCGCAGCTGTGCCAGCCTGCCACAGTATAATGATGGCTGCTGGCCAGCAAGTGGTTAACCAAAAGATAAAAATGTATGAGTAAAATGCATCCTTAAAACTGCATTGTACTTGAAGAGGAATTATAATGTGTTAATAAAAGCAAATTCATTACAGATTATATAGCAACACAGTTTGAGAACAGCAAAAATATAACTTGCTCCTTTAGAATGTTTTTTTTCTTTTTTTTTCCTATCTAAAATCATTCCATATCTTTGCCCACCAGGCTAAACATGGTGCTCTTTGCAAAAATGTAACAATGATAAAACATCTGTTATGCATGGCACTGGAACATTTGTGGGTCATGACCAAGAGGTTAATCATCCAATGTCTAACGTATAACCTTGGAGGCTGCTGACAGCACATTATAGTGAAGGAAAGGTACGTCTGACGGTTCACCATGAATGAAACAAGCCTAATGCACTGGTACTTAATCTGTTTAAAACCTATATGTGCACAAGAATAACTCCCTGTAGTTTTGTTCAATAATAAAGAACAAAGATTGAATTTTCTAAGAAAATAGATCTACAATGAGAGTATCAAGGTGCGTGAGGGTTGCGTCAGTGCCATCTACGTTATGTAAATGAGATCTCCATGGTGTATTACAGCAGCTTGTTATGTAGCCCTGCTATGGAGAAAAAAACCTGCATACAAAGATATACTTATCTTTGTTATCCATTACTGCTCCCCCCACGATGAGGATCCTGTGTAATAACATTTAGTAAAAAAAAATGCAAAAGCATTGCACATTCTACTAAACTCAGTAGATCTCAAAACATATTTTTAATGTAACTATAAAACCATGAAATTAGTTTCAATGAAACAGATTAATGTCTTTCAAATGATGAAAATAATATTCAGTAATGGTCTTTTATGTGGTTGTTCTCCAATCTCCACATTTAGGAATGATACATGCCTCCTAAGAATATTTGGAAATTATCTGCACTCAGTATCCTATGCTGTTCACAAGACTAAACCTATAACAAATTTGGTCAATTAAAATTGATCATATGATGAGAAAACAGGGTTAATTCAATAAAAGCAAAATAGGAGTTCACTTTGCAAGAACATTTTGACTTTTTAAGGGAATTTTCCTTTAGCTTGATGAATTAAGTGAAAGTAATACTGAAGTCTTGTCTTATTATTTTTTTTTTTTCATTTAAAAATACCAAACATGTTATACTTATCTGCTCTGTGAAGTGGATTTACACTGAGCAGCCAGTTCCTCCTCTTCTCCAGCACTCCTGGCCCCTCCCGAGTGCCCTCACAGCAAGCAGCTTGCTGTTGGGGCACCTGAGCCGAGCTGCAGCTCTGTGTGTCCATTCAGACACAGATCTGTGGCTTGGCCCTGCCCCCTCTCTCTCCCCATTGGCTAACTGATTTTGATTGACCGCAGCAGGAGCCAATGGCACCCCACTGCTGTCTCAGCCCATGAGGAGGAGGAGCAGCAGAGACTCTCAACCAACATCACTGGATCAAGATGAGGTTCAGATGAGGCTCAGGTAAGTATTAGGGGGATATAAACAAACAAGGAATATGATACGGAGCGTTGGGTTGCTATAATATAAGAGCACCCAAAGAGGTTCATGTGTGGCAGGAAGACCGCAACCCGTAATGGGGGTAAATTACCGTAGCTGGCATAAATGGATCAAAAGAAAAGGCTACCAAACAATTAATCTCCAAGAGAGGAGGAGATCACCGTTGATAAAAGGAGCTACTATTGGCAATGATGGGTCATAAACGCTAATACATAAAATAGTATAAATTTATTACAAAAAGTTACTTAGAACCTCCAATACCTGATAGAGTGGCTGAATGAGCCAATATCATATAGGTCTCTGGAGTGACAAACAATAGTGCATAAATGAACAACCAGCTCACTGTGTGCGTGTTGGTGACCAACACACAGGGACAAATACAGACATATACCACATAAAATTGAAAACAAAAAAACAAAAACAAAAACAGATGTCCAGACATGTGTGTACGCACTAGTTGGAATTCCCAGCGGTAATGTCACCGCAATATAATAATAAAAACTTTTTTATGTGTATATATGGGAAAAGTTCCACTTAGTGCGTCCCCGCGGGGTGTGAAAATAGTGGAGGTGGGAATAACCAAAGGGGGACTCTAGATAGCAACTGGATTGCTGTATAACCATGAACCTGAATGGACAGTAGTTGTGTATGAAATATCAATAATATCTCACAGGAACGGCAACATCATGACACGATGGACTGCTGATGTATCAAAAATAAATTATAGTCCTGTAGTTGATGCCAGAATGGTAAAAGATGGTTCAAAACTGGAAATAATGTTAATTACTGGTATATCTTCATATATGAATTTCTAGACCAGGCATCGATAGGGTTATTTGCAATCTACCGCTTGATGAGATGTTGGAGTATATTCCTCAAGATAATACTGTCATATAGATCTAAAGATAGTCTCCAAATATATCAGATTTGTTGCACATTACCGTATCCGCCGTGTCCGTGATGGGATGGCGTTTTTTCTCTTTACTTCATGTGCGGTAATGGTGCAATCAACTGAGGATCGTAGCGGGAGAGAGACTCAAGGTTCGTGGAGCAGTCGTAGTTGCAAGAAAAGGTTTTTAAGGAGACCACTGCAGTGCCGTGTGTTGTCCTAATAGGAGTAGTTGGCACCTATATGTTTTGGAGTGTCTCCATGTCCCGTCTACCGCTACAGCCTGCTCCGGGGGATCCGACACACAGAACGTCCTGGACCTCTGACGTCAACGCGTTTCGCTTGTTTTTGTTTTTTTGTTTTCAATTTTATGTGGTATATGTCTGTATTTGTCCCTGTGTGTTGGTCACCAACACGCACACAGTGAGCTGGTTGTTCATTTATGCACTATTGTTTGTCACTCCAGAGACCTATATGATATTGGCTCATTCAGCCACTCTATCAGGTATTGGAGGTTCTAAGTAACTTTTTGTAATAAATTTATACTATTTTATGTATTAGCGTTTATGACCCATCATTGCCAATAGTAGCTCCTTTTATCAACGGTGATCTCCTCCTCTCTTGGAGATTAATTGTTTGGTAGCCTTTTCTTTTGATCTAAGTATTAGGGGGGCTGAGGGGGCTGGTGCACACAGAAGGGTTTTTATCCTAATGCATAAAAATGCATCAAGATAAAAAAGAAAACTTTTGACTTTAGAAGAGCTTGGAGCTCTGCTGACTTATTGTTTATTGTTTATTGAATATTTTTGTTAAGCGTTAAATCACATAAGTATCAAAACGCTAGTAGACTTCCATCATCCAATCATGTGCAAGCAAAAATACAGCTGTTTTATGTTCCTTGCATGTGATACGGTATTTTTTGCATAATCCATGGTAACTTTCCTAAGTGTTGATGACTGGATGTCTGTCATTAAATGCTCTGCAAATTTAATATATTAGAACTAAGCAACATACATGGTTTTATGTTTGTAAAGCGATTCTTTGACCGGTTCCAAGGGAGATCAGCATCGGAGATTGCAAGATCTTCAAGAAATTTAGGAAGTTCCTGTAGGATAAGGAAACAAACATGGTAAAAGGCCAATAAAGCATCACCATAGGAAAAAAAATCTGCAATTCTAAGCAAGCCCTTGATATTTTTAGAATGTTTCCATTATGTAATTATCTATAATTTACTACAGTGTTATTAATTAACTTAAAATGCTAATTGTAAGAATTATCATGCATGCAAACTACAAACCTACATATCTGGGAAATGCAAATATACTAGGAATTTTGTTTTAAAACATAAACAAACTTTAGCAGCCACCTAAAATAGGATTATTGGTGCGCCTTTGAAATGGTGCTATTTCAGTGTGATTTCAAAACTGCACATCAATCTGATTTGCACTGCCTATTTCATTTTTATATAGAAAATGTGACATCTAATATAGATCTCAGTGAGCGATTTCCCTGTCAGGTCTACGAGACACATTTAAAGAGGAAGACGCCTTGAGATAAGACCTAGAGCACAATGGGGCAGTAATATCCTCTGATTGCCTTCTGACCAGAAAGTATATCTACAGCCATTTTTTTTAGCTTTGGATATCATTGGGAGGAGTTAGTGGGGTTTATTTACTAAAGCTGTAGTAGTGGCGGCCCGACCATTAGTGGAGCCCGAGCTCCGCCCCCTCTATCTATGGCTGCCACCCCCACAACTTTCTAGCGATGCAGCAAAGTCATGCTCTATCTATCGCTGCTGCCATCCACTAATTATGTATCTGGCCCCTTTCAGGATGCTGAGCACCTGAATTACAGCAGCGGGATGTTTTTTAAGTACCTGATTAGAGCCAGAGGCTCTAATAGGCTTCAAATTAGGGTGGGCTCCTGGCGCAGAGCATTGCGCCAGAGCCCACCCAGATGTTACAACAGGGGGTGGTTGTTTGCCGCCCCCCCCCCAAACAAAAACCATGAGCCGGAGAGTGCAAAATCAGGTTCACTTCTGCATAGAAATCAGCTTCCAGGTTGTATTGCCAAAGCTTAATTGAACAAGCAGAGGTTTAAAGCTGATTGGTTTCAATGCACAAGGGAGCCTGATTTTACTCTCTCTAACTTTGAATAAACCTTTCTGACTGTGCCCACTTGGTAGATTTACTTTCTTTGTTTTGAGTTGTAACTTAAAGCGGAGTTCCACCCAAAAGTGGAACTTACGCTCAATCCACTGCTCGCCCCCTTACATGCCACATTTGGCATGTAATGTTTTTTGGGGGGAGTGGGGGCTTCAGGAGGAGTGGGACTTCCTGTCCCACTTCCTCCTTTGGCAGCCCCTCCCTGTAGGCGATCGCCTGGGACACGTGACAGGTCCCAGGCGATCGCCTGTCCAATCGGATGGCGCATCGCTGCTCGCGCATGCACAGTGGGTGCCCGGCTGTGAAGCCAAAAGCTGTCACGGCTGGTTGCCCACACTTAGGCCTCGTACACACGAGTAAATAGATTTGTTCAAAACGGTCTGTCCGACCGATTTGAACAAATCTGTCTGCTGGCATTTTGGTTTGCTCGCGTGTACACACGAGCAAACCAAAATCCCCACCAGCAGACAGCGCGCTGACGTGTCGTTGACGTGGCGGTGACGTTGACGCCGCCACGTCACCGCACCAGGAAGTAAAACACTTCCGCGCATGCGTCGAAACCATTCGGCGCGTGTGCGAGAAGACATGTCTGCTGGTTAGCGTACTAACCAGCAGACATGTCGGGCGGACGGGTTCCCAGCCGACAGATTTCAAAGCATGCTTTGAAATCTGTCGGGTGGCCAAATCCGTCTGTTTGCCCGTACACACGATCGAATCTGTCTGCTAAAACGGTCTAGCAGACCGTTTCCAGCAGACAGATTTGATCGTGTGTACGAGGCCTTAGCATGAAGACGCCGGCCGGAGAGGGGGGAGAGGAGCGGAGCCCCAGCCGGTGCGTCACTGGAACGAGGAGCGGGTGATTGTATGTTTATTAAAAGCCAGCAGCTACACTTTTTGTAGCTGCTGACTTTTAATAAACATTAAAAATGACTGGAACGCCCCTTTAAGCAACAGGAGACATTTTCCAATAAGGACACCTGTTCTGGTAACAACTGCATAAGAGGGTATTTCCTCTAACTTCCTGTTGTGTCTGCAGGACAGAAAGTAAAGATACTGCTCCCCAGTTGGATACCGAAAGCATAAAAAGACTGACATCTAAAACAAAACCCAGAAAAATGGTATGCTTTAACAAAGAACTGGAATCTGTTTCTGGTAATATAGGAGTGTAAATGGACCTGTGAAGCTTGTTTCATGTGGTTGACCATCATTGATGATGATTATTTTTAATAGGCCCTTTCAGGCAATTTATGACAGCTCAAGATCAGTCAGATGGGAACTTAAGCAAGCAGCAGCCTTCTCGGTTCCTGGTGATTAGTAGGTACATTTGTGCTGCGCATCTGTTTAAGTGGTTGGAAGATCATTACACACTGTTTAATGTCTGCCATCACCAGTCTACTGACCAAATTTGAACCATACCCCACCAATTTTCTTTAAGAGATAATGATCAGGAAATAAATGTAAAGTGCCAGACTTTGAGCAATTATCGTATGTATTGCAACATACTACCATTTTTACTAAGAAAAAGAGAATATATTAATGTCATTAATAGCAACCAATAAAATTATTTTATAGGCATTTAATACTTGCCTGATTCAAATATCTTTAGCTGTTTAAGTGAGCTGTTCTGAGGCCATTTCTTACTTTGTCATCCTTATGGAACTGTATATGTTTTTTTTTTGTTTGGTTTTGTTGTATATAAATAGGGATGAGCCGAACACCCCTGGGTTCGGTTCGCATCAGAACCTGCGAACAGACCAAAAGTTTGTGTGAACTTTAGAACCCTGTTAAAGTCTATGGGACTCGAACGTTTGAAATCTAAAGTACTAATTTTAAAGGCTAATATGCAAGTTATTGTCCTAAAAAGTGTTTGGGGACCCGAGTCCTGCTCCCGCGGAGTGTTTGGGGACCTGGGTCCTGCCCCAGGGGACATGTATCAATGCAAAAAAGTTTTAAAAAACTGCAGTTATTTCAGGAGCAGTGATTTTAACAATGCTTAAAGTGAAACAGTAAACTTGAAATATTTCTTTAAATTTCGGGGGTGTATAGTATGCCTGTAAAGTAGCGCTTGTTTCCTGTGCTTAGAACTGTCCCTGCACAAAATGTAATTTCTGAAGGAAAAAAGTCATTTAAAATCACTCGTGGCTATAATGAATTGTCGGATACCAGCAATACAGAGAAAAGTCATTAAAAAAAAAAAGAATGCGTGGGGGTCCCCCCAAATTCAATTACCAGGCCCTTCGAGTCTGGTATGGATATTAAGGGGAACCCTGCGTCAAATAAGAAAAAATGATGTGGGGTTCCCCCCAAATATCCATTCCAGACCCTTCAGGTCTGGTATGGATTTTAAGGGGAACTCCACCCCAAATTTAAAAAAAAATGCCGTGGACCCCCACACATTTTTTTTTTTATGAATGACTTTTCTCTGTATTGCTGGGAGCCGACACTTCATTATAGCCGCAAGTGATTTTAAATTACTTTTTTTCCTTCGGAAATTACACTTTGTGCAGGGACAGTTCTAAGCATGGGAAACAAGAGCTACTTTACAGGCATACTATACACCCCCCCCCCAGGTACGAAATTTAAAGGAATATTTCACTTTTATTGTCTCACTTAAAGGAATTATTAAAATCACTGCTGCCAAAAAAACTGCAGTTTTTAAAACTTTTTTTGCATTGATACATGTCCCCTGGGGCAGGATCCAGGTCCCCAAACACTTTTTATTACAATAACTTGCATATTAGCCTTTAAAATTAGCACTTTAGATTTCAAACGTTCGAGTCCCATAGACTTCAACAGGGTTCTAAAGTTCACACGAACTTGCCGCGAACACCCCAAATACTCGAACTCGAAGCTCATCCCTATATATAAAGTGATAAAACGTAAAAAAAAAATATATTTATTATTTATTTTTATTCTTCTAATACTTCATTAACACCTGAGCGATCCGAAATCGTGGCAAATCGCGAGAAAAGCAGGAGCTTCTTTTGAGCGACAGCATCGCGCATTGCGATTTGCCGTGATTTCATCGTGATTTATCATGTGACAATCATGGCAAATGGGGTGCCATTAAGCAGTAATGGCATCACACAAGCCTAATCTACTGATGGCCTATCTCATTTCTTGAGGCCCTGCAATGTCAGGACAGTACAAATACCCCCCAAATGACTCATTTTTGGAAAGTAGACAGTCCAAGGTATTTAGTAAGAGGCACGGTGAGTTCTTTGAAGTTCATATTTTTTTTCCCACAGTTCTTCGGAAAATTAAGATTTTTTTTGCACAAAATTGTCATAAGTTATTTCACAAACACAGCATATGCATACTTCCAATTACACCTCAAAATACATTCTGTTTATCCTCCTGAGTATAGCGATACCACATGTGTGAGACTTTTTCACAGCCTGGCCAACATGCAGGGAGCACCATCAGGCGTTCTAGAATCATAAATTACACATCTAATTTCATTCCTACCTATCACACCATTGAAGGTCCTGGAGCACCAGGACAGTGGAATTACTCACAAAATGACCCAATTTTGGAAAAAAAACATCCCAAAGTATATTCTTTGAGGCATGGGATGCAGATAGGTACTCAGGTACTCTGATGGGCTGCAGATTGGTACTTGGGTAGTCTAAAGGGCTGGAAATGGGTACTTGAGTACTCTGATGGGCTTCAGGAGGGAGGGAGTTTTCCTGCTGGAGTAATTTTACAATGCACTGGTAGGGAAGTGGTTAAAAACCATACCAGACACAAAGGGTCCCCCCACACAATTTTTTCCCCAATTTTCTTTCATTTAAATTTTTTTTTTATTTAGCTGTCGGCGAGGAAGCCTTAACAATCTATTGACTGTGCGCTTGGTGGGCGAACATCCCACTAAGTGCCCAGAAAGTTTGGGTGTTAGACGAGGACCTGGATGGGGGATGTTCAGGCCAAACTTACACTCAGCCAAAACCGTTCACCCATCCATAGTGGTGCCTGCAGGGCGGTAGGGGGGGAGTGGAGGGGCAGATGCTCCGGACGGAACAATTTACTGTAGGAAGGGGGCGCAGGTGAAGTGCTGACAGTGTGCTGCTAAAACATTTCTGGGTAACTGTGAATAACTACGGTCAGCCGCTCCATAATAATGCAGAGCTACCTGCAATGATGTGCCAAGCACGCTCCTGCACCCGACACAAACCTAGGACCCGGCCTACTCTTCCCTGTCAGGTGGAGCAGCAGAGTAATCTCCACCTGACAGGTGCTTCTGAGTCTCGGCAAGAGGCCGGTCGGGAGGCGGGAAAAGAAAGGACCGTGGAGAGCCTCCTGCCAGTGCGGTATGTGCAACCTAGAGGAGGAACCAACAATGCAGTGCATCAAAAGTAAACACATGAACATCTACAGATGAATCAGCTAACTGGGGGGGGGGGGGGGGGTGAGAATGAGATATATTGTATTGATGTATTGACACTGGTCACTAATGCATTACTGACCAGCATCAGTAAATAACCCCTTTGTGCTGCATTAGTGTCACCAGTATCAGTGTTTATTAACCTCTTTATCCTGCAGCATGAATGGGGTTTAAAAACACTGACACCACTGCCACTAATACAGCACAAATGGGTTAATTAACTGACACTGGTCAGTAATGCATTAGTGACCATTGGCAATACATTAACCCCCTTCATGCTTCATATTACAAATACCATTGGTAATTAACACACTTGCTGAGCGGCCGCAGTACATATACTGCAACGGGTATGCAGCTACAGGAACCACAGTGTACCCATACATTGCTGAATGTTTCGGGTGCATGCCCTCACCCGTCAACTCCCATGTGATTTGACACAGTGAAAATCTGTCAGCAGATCCCAGCCTATGATTCACAGCTGGGACCTGCTGATCGGTTGCGTCCAATCACAGCCCAGAGAGGGAATGGTTGCTTTGTTTCTTCTCCCTACAAAGCAGGAAAAATAACATGTTAGATATACAATTAACCCCTTTGATTACTCCTAGATGTTACCCCTTCCCAGCCAATGTCATTAGTACAGTGACAGTGTAAAGTACTAATTACTGTATTAGTGTCACTGGTGATATCAGTGATAGTTACTGAGTTCCCTCAAAATGTCAGTTAGTGTCACTATCACAGTCCCACTATAAGTCACTGATCGCCCCCCATTGCTCGTATATATAAAAAAAAATCCAGTATGTATTCCATCAATTAGTAGGCGTTAAGGCTTTCACGCAAACCACTTAATATACTTATTATTATTTTTTAACAAATATATATATATTTTTTTTTATTGGATATGTTAGAGCAGAACGTAATATATATATATATATATATATATTTATTGGTTTATATAACAAAAAGAAAAAATGCACTGCTGTGCAAAGACCACTAAAAAAGCATCTATTTGTGTGAAAAAAAAAAAAATGAATGTACATTTAGTTTGTATACAGCATTGCATGACTACGCAATTACCAGTTAAATTAGAGCAGTTCTAAAATGGACAGGTCATGAAGGGGGTAAAATCTTTCAGAGCTCAAGTAGTTAATTAACCCCCTCACCAACCACTCCAAAGAGCTAACCACTCCAGCTAGTTTAAGTGATGATCACAGACACTGCCATTATTACTAGGGGTTATTACATAAGATAGCACTATTGCTGGGGATTATTGTTGCAGAAACTGACACAAATGCTATGGGTTATTATTGCCTAAATTGGCTGCTGATTCTTAAACTGGCAGAACACAAACTCCTGCGCACAAGTGGGATGTTCAACAAATAGTCAATAATATGCATACGGTTTTCTTCAAATGTCAAAAGGTGGAGACAAAGGCCTTGCTGCCCTTCATGGATTGGGGGATCCTGGCAAAAAACAAAAAAGGAAAAAGAAGGGCGCACCAGTCTCGTGTACTACCATTTGACAATTTATTGACTAAAAATAATAATAAAATCTACTCACAAACGGATGGTGATACAAGGCTTGTCACAAACGATAAAATAGATACCCCTCGAACCACACTCCGGACTGTAAGGGGGGTTTTGAGGTGCGTCACTGTTGGCTTACGCATTTCGAGGCGTCAGAGGCCTCTTCTTCAGAGCCCAGAGGAGTGTGGTTCGAGGGTTATCTATTTTATCGTTTGTGACAAGCCTTGTATCACCATCCGTTTGTGAGTAGATTGTAGTATTATTTTTAGTCAATAAATTGTCAAATGGTAGTACACGAGGCTGGTGCGCCTTTCTTTTTCCTTTTTTGATTCTTAAACTGGCCCCAATGCTGGGGATCAAATTGTAGAAACTGGCACTGATGCACTGGATCATGTACCAGGTATGTAACTTGGCACTCCAGGGTAGGGGGCACACACGTGCCACAAATTACCTATCTGTGCTGTGTACCACTGTGATGGTACACTGCAGATGCTGATCAGTAGGTGCCAGCCAATGGATTACCACCGGTACCCACCGATTGTTGGGAAGAGCTCTGTCCTGTTAGTGGGGAAGCTAAGATGCATTATTATTTACAGTACCTCTAATAAAAAAATAATTTTTAAAATGTGGGATTGAACTGTTTCTATTAAAATAAACCTATTTTCCCTTTTTGAAATGACACAAACTCTTTCTTTATGGGGGGCCACAGTTTGTCATATACCCCTCACAGTTACTCTTGCTGGGGGCAGAAACAGACCCTGCTGTTAAGAATTAGAACAACATTTTTAATTACATACACCTGTCAAACGGGGGAAGAAAAATTGGGCCTTAGATGTTGATGGTGCCCTAAACCAAATATATTGATGTAAGGTAGCATAATCAAGATTCATGAATAGGATAGGCAACAGAGTCTGTGGACAGGCACACTCTTTTATCCATCACAAACCCTCCAGCAGCACTGACTGTCCATTCAGAAAGCACGCTGGATGCAGGACAGGCAAGTAGCTTGATTGCATATTGGGCAAGTTATGGCCAGTAACCCAGTGGATGCTCAGTTGGAAAGGTCTGCAAGTCTCCTCTTTCCCCTAGATAATCCTGCACCATTTACTGCAGATGCAACCCATGGTTGCTTAAACCTGGGCGCTGAAGACTAAATAATTGTTGAAAAGTCATCGGTCAGCTGGCCGCTTTCTCCACTGCTCTTCCTCTGACCAAACAAAGCCTCAGAAACAAGTGTCTGGAAAGGTGTTACACATGTTTATCTTCAAGGCATCCTGAAGATGTTTCATCTTCTGCTTCCTCTGCAAAGACAGGATGAGCAGACTAGGCGCCCGCCTGAAACGGGAGAGAGGCCAGCGTGTGGAGGAACTCCTTGCATTGATACGCAGTCTGGAGTGCTCGCATAAGGCCAGTCTAGCGAGTGCTACGTTTCAGGACCTTCTTAGAGCGCGTGAGGAACTCCGTTCACTGCTATTCCACAAAATTAATCAGAAATTGGCCTGGGCGCATTGCACCATGTAGGAATTCTCGAATAAGCCCGGGTCGTTATTGGCCAGGACTTTGCGGGATCCTCGCACCAAAACGTATATCTCTCACATCTTTG
The DNA here is from genome assembly GCA_029574335.1 of Rana kukunoris. NCBI lineage: Eukaryota > Metazoa > Chordata > Amphibia > Anura > Ranidae > Rana > Rana kukunoris. Next base: position 233,933,794 of record CM056051.1, read on the forward strand.
CCTCTTCTGGGCAAAAGCTGAATACGTCAGCGGATATGGCAGCAGAGTTTCGTTCCTTCTTTGAGGGTCTTTAAAACTTGGAAAGGCATTCCGGCACCGACTCCTTGACTGTGGGCAGTTCCACTCCACGATCGTACCTTGCCGCCTCTGGCATGCCGATACTTCCAAGTTCTGTGCAAGAAGAACTAGAAGAGCCTATCACGGTGGCTGAACTAGGAGTGGCCTTGTCCAAATCAAAACCCTGTAAAGCCCCAGGCCCTGAATGTCTGACTCCAACATACTTCAAAACCTTTTTTGACCTGTTATCACAGCCACTAGTCTCTGCTCTCAATTCTATCTCAGTGGGCAACTCTTTTCCGGTGGACACCCTGAGAGCTTACATTTCCCTTATTCCAAAAGAGGAGAAAGATCTGTCGCGTTGTGTGAATTATCGCCCGATAGCACTCCTGAATACTGACTTGAAACTGTTTGCCAAAATCTTGGCCAACAGGTTACTTTCTCATATACCGAGCCTCATACACAGAGATCAGGTGGGCTTCATGCCGCTGAGGGAGCCACGAGACAACACTATCTGGGTGGTAAACCTGGTCCACACGGCCAGGACTTCTAACCGGGCCCTGCTTCTGCTATCTATGGACACAGAAAAGGCCTTTGACCACGTGGACTGGTCTTTTCTTCGAGCCACCTTGGAGCATATCGGTCTCCGGTCCTCTATGCTGGGGTGGATACTTTCCCTTTACTTCCACCCCTCTGCAGTGGTTAAGGTTAATGAAACAAGGTCTGCTTTCTTTGACAATCAAAACGGCACGGGGAAGGGTTGTTCGCTTTTCCCCTTGATTTTTATTCTCATGTTGGAGCCCCTTCTGTGCAGAATAAGGAGGGCGGATGCGGGCATACTTGGGTACCAGAAATCTTCGGGAACCCACAAGGTGGCCGCTTTTGCAGACGACCTGATCTTTTTCCTGATGGAACCACTTACCTCCCTCCCGAATTTGCTCCGATCTCTTTGGAAATATGGGGCCCTCTCTCTCTTCCAAATTATAAATCTAAATCCTCCATTCTCAATGTCACGGTAGGGAGGGACATTGTTCAGCGACTGTGCTCGGCCTTTCCACTAAGGTGGGAATCCAAGTCTATTCAATACTTGGGAGTCGATATCACCCCTGACCCCGCCGACCTTTATTTAACAAATTTTGACCCACTACTTCTCCGCCTAAAGGCGGATCTACTTCGCTGGCACTCTCTCACGTTGACGTGGTTTGGCCGTTGCAGTGCCCTCAAGATGACCCTCCTACTGAGAGTCTTGTGCCTACTGCAGGCGCTTCCTATCTGCCTCCCCCTGATGTTTTTTAAGCGTATTGACTCCATGTTTCGGGAGTTTGACTGGTCCTTCCGTAAGCCCTGCATTAAACGCCAACTCCTCCACCTGGTAAAAGACAGGGGGAGGTTGGCCTTCCGGATATGAGAGCTTACTACAGGGCGGTCCATCTCACTAGGTCAGTGGATTGGCACTGTCATGCGGCAGCAAAGCACTGGGTGGTGATGGAGATGGAGGACTCCGGTGAAGCAGCCAGGAGCTGACCCTGGATCACTACTTTTTTGCCAAAAGATTTGGTGGCCTATCCTATCCTAGGCAGCACGCTTTCGATGACCAGGGAGGCCTTTCAGCACTCCTTGTTGTCCCCGATGCCCTCCCCAATGGTCCCGGTTCTGGTAAATCCTGAATTTTCGCCTGGCCTCCAGAATCCCCACTTCAAGCGCCTGTTAGCTGGGCGTCAGCTCCATCTGTGCGACTTTCTGGGACCTAACAGTCATCTCTCGCCTGAGGCTGGGGTGTCTGCTACGGAGCGGCGGCTGGACCTTTGGAGCGGCCTACAGCTACACAACTTTCAGCACGGCTGCATGCAACATCAGGGTATCTCTCGTCCCCTTTACTGAATTGGAACGTATTTGTCATCGTAGAGAACCGGTGCGACACTGCCTTTCGCTTGTTTACTCTTCTCTGAACCGACCAGCGGATGGGTTCATTCCTCCCTTCCTCTCTAAATGGTAAGGAGCTCGGCTCTACCTTCACTGACGCCCAGAGGGAGAGGATTCTTCATTTTGCTCAGAAATTCTCCATAGCTACTAGAGTTCAGGAGACATGTTACAAAATCACGACCCGATGGTACAGAATGCCCACTGCCCTGAACCGTTTTTTCCCACAGATTTCTGACCTGTGCTGGCGCTGTGGTGGGGTGGAGGGGATGATGCTGCACATCTTTTGGGCCTGTCCCAAACTCTCCCCTTTCTGGCTCGAATTGACAGTTCGATTGAACACTTGACTGGTGTTTCCCTGAAGAGGCACCCGGAAGCCTGTCTGCTTCATCTGTCGGAGCGACCTGTCAAGAAATATAAGGCCTCTCTCACCATCCAGCTCTTAAACGCTGCTAAGGCATGCATTCCCCTCTGTTGGAGATCGGAGAATCCCCCGCCTAAGTCCCTGTGGTATGCAAAAGTTAATGAACTCAGAAATATGGAAGATGTCACTGCCACCCTGCATAATAGGGAGGAGGCCTTTCGGGAGACCTGGAGACCATGGCAGCACTTTATGTATACAGACGCCTATCTCCAGGAGGTGGCGCAGTCTGTCTGAACACGGTAGGCATTTCCTGTTTCCCGGTCGGAGTGTTCTGTTCTATCCTGCTTTCCACACTTTCTTGATTCTGCTCTGTTATTGCTCTTCTCCGTTCCCCCCTCCTCCTCACCATTTTCCCTAGGCCCTTTCCCCTCCCTTTTCCCCTGTTTCTCCTCCTCCCCACCCCCGCCACCCTTGTCCAAACATGGGCGGTTTAGTCAGATGCTGTGAATATCCTGTTGCGCATTACTCTTTCAGGTACTCCATGTCTGGACCCACTTCGCCAATGGGTCGCTTAGCTTTCCATGCAGCCATAAAACTATTTAATTACTATTGTTGTGTGGAATTTTATGCACTGCAGTTAGCTTTAGGTCGTATGTATCATGGTTGGGATGCTTATACAGCTGTGCATATTGCCATTACCTAGGCCTTGAGCCCTTGACCATTTGCCTTCTCGCTGTGCACAGCCGGCCTATCTGTATCTGTTCTTTTTCTGTTGTAATCATTTTTTGACCATGTGTGTTCATGTTATCTGTTCTTTGCACTGTATAACTGCTATTTGTGGTGACTGTCAACTGTATTTGATAATAAACGTTTGAATTACACAAAAAAAAAAGTTGCCAGCCAGTAATGATTGTTGATACCACAAATCCTCGGGTCCTTTTTCAGGCTTTGCAGAATCAGAGAGCCCATGCAGTGTAAGTTTAAGGAGGCATGACATTCTGAGTGCTCTGGTCACTAAGGATGACATTGTCAGGAACTACCTCCTCCCAGCCACGTACTACTCCTGGGGTTTCTGGGGACTGAAAATCTTCCCTTGAAGACTGCTGTATGTTATCCTCTACATCCATGCTGACACAATCCTCCTACTCTTCCTCCTGTGTATTTGGTGACTCCAAAGGAATGGTATCTGTACAAAGGAGACCTTGAGAGGAAAGGACTCCCTCCTCTTCCTCTTCCTCTCGCTGTTCTGCCTCAAGTGCCCTGTTCATGATTCTATCAGAAAGACTAGAGGGAGTGCCATTAATGCGTGCATTGTCGCTGCTCACCATCCTTGTGGCCTCCTCAAATTGTGATAGGACAGTGCATGCATCCTTTATCAGCAGCCATTGGCATAGCAAAAAGAAGCCAAGCTCCCCCAAGCCTGTCCTTGTTCCATACTCACACAGGTACTCATTGATGGCCCTCTGCTGCATGTGCAGCCGCTGCAGCATTGCCAATGTTAAGTTCCACCTGGTCGGCATATCACAAATGAGGCGGTTGATGGGCAGTAGAGCATGCGAACAGGCAAAAAATGTGTTCACGCGAACACCGTTCAAGTCTATGGGACACGAACATGAAAAATCAAATGTGCTCATTTTAAAAGCTAATATGCATATCATAGGAGGCACCTGGCAGAATGGCGCTCTTTCGGTGTAATAGTTCTTTTATAGCTGAAGGCGGAGCCACCCGTCACATGCACGGGTGACCCCGTCCCCTCTCTGACACAAGAAGAAAGCCTGAGGTAACCCGGGAAACCCGCGACGCGCCAGAGGGGGTGGGGTCACCCGTACACATCATCGGGTAACCAAGGTTATGGATTTTTTTTTTTTTCATAAAATATTTTATTGAGGTTTCACATAAAACAGAATACAGTCTGCAATTAGATATTGTACGTCGTGCAACGACGTTGTTCGTAATAACAGAGAATAACAGAGAATATGTTTGCGTGTTCACTAACTTAACAGCAAAATATAACTAAGATAAGAACAAACATACCTGAACCACATTGTTAGTAGTCTAGAGCATAAACGGTCCCCCCACCACCAGAGCGGCACCCCAAATGGGAGCACTAGTGTCACACAAGCGGGAGGGACCTGCTTATAGCGGTGGTTCATCTTTCAACAAGTTTCCTCTACAGTCGAAGACATCAAGGTATAGAATAAATATCAACATATTGGTCAAACGTATGACTCGGTCATGAGCAAAACAGTTTACATTAGTCCAGTCGGTCCAAGGTCGCCAGTCAATGTTGTTTTTCTCCGCCTTATTTCTGCCAGAGGCAGTTATTGTCTCGTAACCGTAGTGTTTAGGCTACTAGTTCCCTAGTGTGGGCCAGAGTCGGGCTGGTGGTGGATTTCCAGAGTCGCGTTATAGTAAGTCTGGCTGCAAGTAATATGTGGGTAATGACATGTCTGATGGGATGGGGTATGTTTTCGATGCCGAGGTTTAGAATTGCCAGTGCAGGAGATGGGGGAATGGAAGTTTTAGTGACTTGAGATATGAATCCAAAGATTTCAGTCCAGTACTTCTTAATGACAGGGCATGTCCAGAAAAAATGGATCATATTTCTCACGGCAGTCCCACATCTCCAGCAAGAGCTGGATACGTGAGAACCGAAGGGGGACATTTTAGACGGAGTCATGTACCATCGCAGTGAGATCTTTTGTGTAAGTTCCCAGAGGATCGAACACTTGGTGGATTTGTAGATGGTTTTGAGAGCAGTTTGCCACTGGGTGTCGTTAAAGGTGGAATCTACTGTAGGTTAGCTTCCCATAGATGATGAGAGCGTGTCTTAATGAAGGTGCGTTTTTGGTGAAGGGTATTGTAGAAATGGGACATGCCTTTCGTCCCTGATGTGGGATTGGTGAGATAGTCCAAAGTCTTGGAGTGAATACCGTACAGGGGGGTAGGTAAAGTTTGCAAGCAGTGTTGTAGGTATACGTAGGTATGTGAAGTGGTCAGTGTTGGACAAGCCGTATTCGGATTATAGGTCAGAGAAGGGTTTGATGGAATCGCCGCAAATTAAGTGTTGGAGTGAGTAAATCCCTTTAAGTTTCCAGCTATGCAATAAAAGGTCTGGGGATAGATAGTGAAGGACTTCTAGTGGGATATTATATTGTGGAGTGTTAGGAGAACAATTTAGAAGCGTGGTCAATTTCTTCCAGGCGAGAGCTGAAGCTTTCATGGTCGGAGGTATAGCCGATGGAATAGGGGCGCCCAATGGGGTGCTCAAGAGCCAGGTTCCCAAGGTAGGATGTGAGCGTGAGAGAGTGAGATTTTCTATTTGGGCCCAAGACGTGCTTGGTTGAGGTTGAAACCAGTTGGGTAGCTGTGCCAGGACTGCCGCTAGATAGTAGTCTTCAAAGTGTATGGATCCCGCGCCCCCCGCTAGTTTGTGTTTGATTAGTGTTAGATGAGCGCATCTGGGGCGCTTGTCCTTCCAAAGATATCTGTTGTATATCGTTTGAAGGGCTCTGAAAAAAGATGTAGGTAGTGGAATTGGGAGGGCTCTGAAAAAGTACAGTATCTGGGGAGGCAGATCATCTTGAAGGCTGCTAGTCTGCCTGACCAAGATAGTTCGTTTTTCGTTAGTTGGGAGGTGACTGTCTGTACTTTACTGAGGAGTGGCAGGAAGTTACAGAAATAGATGTTTTTAAGTGATTTCGGAAGTTGGATGCCTAGATAGGATATATCAGTGTTTGCCCACTTGAAGGGATATTGTAGTTGAAGTAGATTTAGCGTGACAGCGTCTACGTTAATGTCCAGTATGAAGGATTTAGATGCATTCACCTTGTAGTATGAGACTGCGCTGAACCATTCAAGCAAACTCTGAACGTTTGCCAGGGAAGAAGTCGTATTGGTAAGGATCAGGATGACATCATCCGCAAATAGGCTGATTTTGTGTGGCGTTGAGCCGATTTGTATGCCCGAGATGCCGGGATGAGAACGGACATGTTCTGCCAATGGTTCCATAACCATGTTGAAAATGAGTGGGGATAACGGACATCCCTGACGCGTGCCGTTAGTGATGTCGAACGGGCGTGATAGCATACCTTCAGTAAACACTTGGGCAAGGGGTTTAGAATAAAGTGCCATGATGGCGTTCAATATATGGCCTTGGAAACCGAATTTCCAAGGGTATGGATTTTTGAGGGGAACCCCACGCCATTTTTTAAATAAAACCTGAAGAGCCTGATATGGAATTTGGGGGGGGGGGCACGCTTTTTTTTTAAATTGTGGTTCGGGGTTCCCTTTAATATGCATGGGGAACCCATGCTGTTTTTTTTAATGACTGTTATCTGTATTACCGGTGACACGGGAATTCATTATGGCCGCGAGTAGTTTTAAATTACTTTTTTCCCCTTAGAAATTTCATTTTGTGCAGGGACTTTTCTAAGCACGGGAAACATGCGCTACTTTACAGGCATACTATAGATACCCCCAGGTACGAAATTTAAAGGAATATTTCACTTTTATTGTTTCACTTTAAGCATTATTAAAATCACTACTCCCAAAAAAAAATTCAGTTTTTAAAACTTTTTTTGCATTGATACATGTCTCCTGGGGTAGGACCCAGGTCCCAAAACACTTTTTATGACAATAACTTGCATACTGACCTTTAAAATTAGCACTTTTGATTTCTGTCATAGGAATTTAAAGGGTGTTCCATGGCTTTTCGAATTTGCCACGAACAACCCAAATTGTTCACTGTTCAGCGAAAAGGCAATGTTCGAGTTAAACTCATGTTTAACTCAAACAGATAGCCCATCCCTAGTGGGCAGGTTGAATTCCAATTAAATGTATAGAATTGGCCACAGACTTTTCTGGCCTGCCTCAGAAGATCTTGTAAGCCTGGGTACCTGTTCAAAAAAAAATGCACCACGAAATTCAGGACATGTTCCAAGCATGGAACATGTGTCAAGTGTCCCTATTGGTTCGGCAAAGAAGGTTGGTGCCATTTTTTCATACAACCACCCCTGGCTCAAGCTGCCATGGCGTCAACCACCTCTGAGCCTGCCCCTAAAGAGCTGACAGAATCTCTGCCCTGGTGTGGCTCCTGTCCCCTAGACAGACCAACTGAAGCACTGCATGACATCTTTTAGAGGAAAATTCTGCAGAAGAGGCCAAAGAGGAAGAAGAGCAGGGGTGGAGTAGATAGGTTTTTGGAGACATGGTGGTTTAACCACTTTAGCCCCAGACTATTTGGCTGGCCAAAGACCAGAGCACTTTGTGTGATTCGGCACTGCTTCGCTTTAACTGACAATTGTTGGTGGTATTTGATTATCTCTGTGGTTTTTATTTTTTGCGCTATAAACAGAAATAGTTTATTTGTAATAATTTTGAAAAAATAAATATTTTTTACTTTTTGCTATAATAAATATCCCCAAAAAATATATAAAAAACAAATTTTTTCTTCAGTTTAGGCCGATACGTATTCTTCAACATATTTTTGGTAAAAAAAATCGCAATAATTGTTTATTAATTGGTTTGCCTAAATGTTATAGCGTCCACAAAATAGGGGATAGTTTTATGGCATGTTTTTACTAGTAATGACGGCGAACAGCAAATTTTTATCGTGACTGTGACATAATGGCGGACACATCGGACACTTTTGGTGCTATTTTGGAACCATTCAAATTTAGTGCTATAAAAATGCACTGATTACTGGGTAAATGTGACTGGCAGTGAAGGGCTTAACCACTAGGGGGCTAAGAAGGGGTTAAGTGTGTCCTAGGGAGTGATACTAACTGTTAGGGCTACAAGTGACACGTTACTGATCGCTTCTCCTGAGTCCTCCCGACGCGTTTCGTGGACAGAGTCGGGAGGACTCCACTGCCGCCCTACTTGTATACAAGCATTTTTTATTCAGCTAAAATGTAAGTTTGATAGCTGTAAATAAATATTTTATTTTTCTACTTAAACGGGATTACGCTATGTGGCCACTTCTTTCTCTTATCTCTTATACAAACCAATTTCTATGAGAATATCCACTTGGGGATCGCACTCCCAGCTGGGCTTCATCTATCCATCCCACGGAGGTTCTGCTGACCATTCAAAGTATTGCCTTGCCAAGGAGCCCATTGTGATATCAGCCAATACAAGCCTAATTTGACTTTCAGTGGCGTAAGCCATCTGAAGTCAACTGGTTCTGGTAAGCCTGCATTGCTTTCGGTGGTGGGAACAACACAGTGGAGAAGTCATTATTTGTTATTCACCAATCATCAGATTGACTATTACTTATTTATATCAGGATTTGTTTTATTTTCCTTTCACGGGACATTATTGCACTTGTCAGTCAGTGGCTAATAATTTACACATGTCTTTCTAAAGAAATTAACAATCACTGTTGTTTTTCAATGTATATATGTTTCTATATGTGATTAATTGTATCCAACAACGGGTGTCATCTCACTAATAGATTATTTTCACACTGTTCATCACACACGAGTTATACAGTGCTTGTCCCTGGATTTTCCAGGGTCCTTTATTTGTTTTACTTTACACAAAATTTGTTTATTCTTTTTTTGTGCTTCTGACTGTCATTAACAGACAGTCACTTTAAAGCGCTACACATTTCCTACACATTTAATTCTTTTTGCTTCTCTCATATGAGCCGTGTTAGCAGCTAACATTTAACCAAAATTGGCAGCGCGGGGTAATCATCTTCCTATTATTTTCTTATGTATTCAAATTCAAATGTATTATATTTTAAATTCAAATTTCAGAAGATGGTTATATTCTTTCTACGTTCTATTCTATTTTATTTGTTTCTATTATATTCCAGTCTATTATGTTCTTTTATTTTCTATTCTATTTTGTTCTGTTTACTCTATTATCTTCTATTATTTTATTTTCCGTTATATTCTTTTCTAGTCTTTTTTTTTCTATTCTATTCCTTTATTTTCTAGTCTATTTTATTCTCTTTAGAAATTGGAAAACTATTCAAAACACATTTGGAAACAATTTGAATTTGAATTTCGTACAATTTTTTTTCTTTGTTATTTCGGATTTGTTTTCATTTCGGTAATATTGTAATTCGGTAATTTGGATACATCTGGATTTCCGAAAAACAAAAATGTGTCCGAATTTTAATTATAAAATGTAATTATATATTATTATATTATATATTATATAAATATATATTTTTTCTCATCACACTGTGTTTAGGATGGAATGACAAAAAAAACCCACAAACAACACAATCACTTGCTAATATCATACAAAATACAGAGTGAGATTTAAACAAATATATTTAAACATAAGACCCAGCTAACCTGTGACCCAAGATAATTTTAGCCCCGTCCAAGTAATTTATTCCTTGGCATAATGTAGCTTGTAAAACCCAAATTAGTGTAAGATTACCCTCTAAACAATCATTCTGGTAATTGGGTATTGATTATCAAGGCCACAGTTTCTCTTGGTTTCACATGCTTAAAATGGACATGAAATGTGACACATGAAAATGACTGGAGGCCCTGCGATGTTGCGACAACTGTTAGGAACATACCGAAAATTCTTCTTGAAACTTTACGTTGTTATTAGCGCATAGCTCCTCAACATGCTGCAGGAACGCTTTCTTACCCACAGGCCTAGGCAGAAAAGGACAAGATTAAATTACATCCTGTAATGGCCTCACAATAACACCAAGCCCGGAATAATCATATATTTGGTTTCCTTACATATAACACTATTTTAAGTGCATCTTTTCTGTACAGACCAAGGACTTACAAGTTCAGCGTTGGTCTAATTCTCATAATAACATGAGTTTTCAGCCTGTGTAAATATCTCACAATGACTTCTCAAGCTAAAACACACACATGCAAGTTTCACCCTAGAGAGGGACAAAGCATTTCTCCAGTTACCATGCAATTAGTCATGCTTTTATGATTTATATGAAGGTTGTCCTTGTAAACGCATGAAAAGGCACCATACATTAACACTCATCACACTATTAAATCCACAGGCTCAGAATAGAAGGGAAAAAAACAAAACAACTTTGGTCAACTTACTTGAGTGATTTCCTATAACTAAGTAACCTGCAACAGAGATTACATTCAAATATGTCGATGCGGTAAAGTTTAGCATCCAAAAAGTATTTTTGCATGCTGCTGCTACTTAATACTTATAAATGTGATATCTATTGTATAGCACATGGTATATGCCTAACTGATACAATCATACACATACAAAATTAGACTGTTTGACATCAGAAAACTTCTACTTATGTATTTATTCTAGTTGGTTCCTTAAAGGGGTTGTAAAGGTACAATTATATTTTTCATAAATAGCTTCCTTTACCTTAGTGCAGTCCTCCTTGACTTACCTCATCCTTCAATTTTTCTTTTAAAAGTCCAGGTTTGCATTCAAATTTTAAAAAGAGACACCATTTTTCTTGTTTCTTCTTTTCATCTTGCCAATGAGAATGTTAGATTAGTACTTTTATAGCAGAGCTATAGATTATAGATCACTTCCTGTTCTTCTGTCTGTAACGCCACACAGTAATGCAAGGCTTTCTCCCTGGTGTGGAGTATCGTGCTCGCCCCCTCCCTTGGACTACAGGAGAGTCAGTACGACCACTAACACACAGCTCCTTTCTCTATCTGCAACGTAAAGAGCATCCTGACTCTCCTGTAGTCCAAGGGGGAGCACGACACTCCACACCAGGGAGAAAGCCTTGCATTACTGTGTGTAGTTACAGACAGAAGAACAGGAAGTGAGGATTTCTCAGAAGAAATAAGGACATTTAAAAGCAAAATGGAAGGATAAGGTAAGTGAAGGAGGGCTTCACTAAGGTAAAGGAAGCTATTTAGGAAAAAAAATTGTACCTTTACAACCTCTTTAACAAAGTTAGCTGTATAGTTTGACGAGTTGAAAAAATACATATTCATAATCTATAGCTCTGCTATAAAAGTACTAATCTAACATTCTCATTGGCAAGATGAAAAGAAGAAACAAGAAAAATGGTGTCTCTTTTTGAAATTTGAATGCAAACCTGTGAAATGTTTAGCAGAAATTGATATAAAAGCTAGCTGTCTCAAAAAACAATAAACTAAAGCAAAACTGTCAACCCCTACAATAGGCAAATATTTTATAATGAACATTTATTTTTGATTGCCACTGTTGTGTACAGAGGAATACTAATCTTGCTATCTCTGTTAACAACTGATTTTATATACTTGATACGATAGAATATGTAACAATTAATAAAATGTAGTGAATCTAAAAGTTACAAACAAATTGATGGAGGTGGTAAATGGGACCATTAAATACGGTTTTGTAAATATGATTGATTGCACACATTAAAACAAATTGTTTGGGGGGGGGTGGAAAATGGAATAGTTTTGACCGCTATACATAGGCTCTTTAGTAACATACCAGTAGCAGTCTAGGGAACTGACCAGAGTACTATACTAAATGAGAAGTGCATTTTCATTGAGTAAATTAGGAGTAATGCCCACTTCAATAATCCAATCATGTGCAAGAAAAAAAATCAGTTTTTGTATTTATTTATTGGGGGGGGGGGGTATTTTTGCAAAGGGACTTTTCACTTAGCTTCACCTCATTCACTAAGCCAAGGGAAAATTCACTTTGTGATGTGAATATGCTACACTACTTTGTAACTTGACTGTACTGTATCTTTATTTACTACATCTTCAAGTTTATCTAAACCCAAAAACAAAAAATGTAATACATTGCAGTTCATCAGTCCTTAGCTGCATTATTTTTCTTCTTCCTTTTGATCTAACCTGTATTATGATTTTATCACAAATTACACACATACAAATTATTTTCTATTAAATCTTGCAGTGTTTGTTTCCCCAACATGTCATATTCCTGATATGTGTCTGCTGTACCATCTATTTGTATTAAAAAATATCCTGGTATTTTTGTATTGCTTCCTTTATGTGGAATCCCTGGTACTCCTGCCAGTCCCTCCCCTTTCCTATTAAAACTGACAACACTAAGGCCGCGTACACACGACCAAATACATCTGTTCAAATCGTTCTGACAGACCGATTTGAACAGATCTGTCTGCTGGGCTGTTTTGGTTTGATCGCTGTACACACGATCAAACCAAAATCCCCGCCGGCAGACAGTGCGGTGACGTGGCGATGATGTTGACGCCGCCATGTCACCGCACCAGGAAGTAAAACACTTCCGCGCATGCGTCGAATCCATTCGGCGCATGTGCGAGCAGATATGTCTGCTGGTTAGCGTACTAACCAGCAGACATGTCGGACGGACGGATTTCCAGCAGACAGATTTTAAAGCATGATTTAAAATCTGTCGGCTGGCCAAATCTGTCTGTCCACCCGTACACACGATCGAATCTATCTGCTAAAACGGTCTGTCAGACCGTTTCCAGCAGATAGATTTGATCGTGTGTACGCGGCTTTAGAAGGAGAGCACTGTGTGGTCAGTTCTCTAGTTATGCGGTGAAATCAGTGTGCTCTGCTCCAATGATCAGACTTGTCCTGGCATGCCTCCCTTTATGCTGTGTCTTCTCCCCCTAGCTCTTATGCAGCTGTGAACAGAGAGAATGTGATCACTTTTAGAAAAGGCAAAAAAGGCATTTAAAATGTTTTAACCACTTAAGCCCCGGACCAATATGCTGCTAAATGCCCAAAGGTGTTTTTACAATTGGGCACTGCGTCGCTTTAACAGACAATTGCGCGGTCGTGCGACGTGGCTCCCAAACAAAATTTGCATCCTTTTCTTCCCACAAATAGAGCTTTCTTTTAATGGTATTTTATTGCCTCTGCGATTTTTATTTTTTGCGATATAATTGGAAAATATTTTTGAAAAAAAATTATATTTTCTAATTTTTGTTATAAGAAAAATCGAATAAACTAAATTTTAGTCAAACATTTAGGCCAAAATGTATTCAGTCACATGTCTTTAGTAAAAAAAAAATCGCAATATAAAAAAAAACTAGCTACCTAGCGGCAACAGTGACACTAATACAGCGATCAGAAAACCGATCGCTTAGTGATACTGGCAATAGGGGGTGAAAGGGTTAACTAGGGCGGTGATCAAGGGGTTAAACCTTTATTAGGGGGGGAAGGGACCTAACACTAACTGCCTGTCACACTAACTGTCACACTGACACTAAATGCAGTGATCAGTAAATATATGATCACTGCTATTAGTGACACTGTGATAGGGGGCTGGGGGGGTGATCTGAAGGGGTTAATGTGCCTATGTGTATGGTGTCAGTGTAGTGTTGGTGCGACTTACTATGCGATGTCTTCTCTCCTCTCACTGGATTGAAAATACGGCCGAGAGGAGAGGTGACATCACTTCCTCTGCCTGTGTTTACATTACACAGGCAGAGGGTGGGCAGAGCAGGGCAAGCGGATTCGCTGGGAGCGATCGCGAGGGGGCGGACAGAAACGAACAGCCGCCCCCTCATCCCGGATCGCTCCCAGACACTCACTCACCGCCGCATGTAGCGGGGGGTTCCCGATCGGACCCCCGACCCGCGGGAATGCATTGACGTACCTGTACGCCCATCTGCCTGTACGTGGCATTCTGTGGACGTACATATACATGCGGCGGGCGTTAAGTGGTTAATCTCTACACAAATGTTTTGCCTTTCATTTCTATTTTAAATTGAATGGGTTGTTTTACTTGTTTTCCAAGGCGATCGTTTACAATCCCTTTAAATACAAAACATTGAAAAATCTGGTAAATAGGTACGTGAATATTTCAACTATCTGAATGGAATTTAGACACACATTTGTGTAGCATTCTAAACATATTCCATGCTTGGAATGTATGTCTGGTACAAAGCACAACCTACTGCTGTTTGATATCCTAAATAACCTATATTTCCTGGAAGAACATGGGTGTTTATATTGCATGAGTCTATATATTGCATGTTTTCTCCTGTAAGTATACATCTGAAGAAGGGGCCTAGATCTAAGTTATGAATAGTAATTTCACGCTCAACCACTTTAGAAACCTTCTGTATGCCTAATTCTTTATGTGCTACAGAGCAGATGTAAGTCATTCCTGCTAACAGCAGATAGAAATGACAGTTGTTTTATGACTGTACCCTGCAAATATCATGATGGTTCAGAGCTTAGCACTAATAGCAATAATATAGTAAAGGGGTAAGGCTTCAGGAAAGTAATGGGCTCTATTAAGCAGATTGGCAAATGTATGAAATGTCTTCTGACACAAGTTGCTGATGAAAGTCACTTGACTGTAACAACCACCATGGTGAGTAAAAAGAAACAGATGTTTTTGAAGTGTCAATATTAATATTTGTCAGATAATTAGGATGGTTGATAAAAGTGAAAGTGCAGATCATTAGGAATGAGGTTTGGATTGGCCGCCAGGAGTGTACGAGAAAACTCAAGGATTTGTAAAGTTTGTGAATTGTGACCTTTCGGTTTGGGCAACTGAGTGACAAGAGTCATTAATTTAAAGGAACATATAATCCAGCCCCCTTTCTATTCAAGTTTGGGCTCAAAGAAGCCATGTTGTCACTGTATTTTGGAGATCTTAGGGAGAGCTGACAAGTCTGTGTAGTGAAAGATACTTTTTTTGGCATTGGTACTTGTCCCAATGGCAGTTTGCAAATTCCTTTGCTGCTTGACAACAATTTGCTGATTAGCCCCGTGAATAGTCAAAATTGAAAAATACGATTTTCTCTCACCTTCAGACTTTAATGGGATTTGTTTCGAGACATTTTTCCAAAACGGCTCACAAACCGAACCCAGGCAGTTTTACTAATCCCTGCAGATTATTGGAACCAAAAACGTCCTACATATTCAAATATTTGGATGTGCATGTGTTTGGATTCATTTGTGCATATACATAGAGTTGGGGACTTTAAAAAAAAAAAAAGTCTGTGTTTTTAAATTTAATGAATTAAACTTTATTTATTTTTTTACATTTTTTCTTTATTATTGCTGTTACATGGAGGCTGATAAGCCTCCTATGTGGTTGCATAGTGCACATTACTTTAGAGATCTATTTGACCAACAATGCTACCTCTGCACTCTAAAGAAGCTGATCAACCACAAACTGTTTAAATCACTTCTTATCCAGCCTAAAATGCCAGGAATTAACAACTCTAAAGCCAGAAATTCTAAGAGCTGGGTGCTTCTGGGTTCATACTGAACAAGGGAGATCAGCAAATTGATGTTCTCTTCCCATCCTTACACCCATCATGAATGTGCCAGGTAACCAGGAGGTATATGCAGTCCCTGGGGAAGGAGGGTAGATGTTAGGCATGGGGAGGGGGGGTTGGTAGCAACTTCATGAACATGAAGAAGTGAGTGGGCTGCTTTACAAGCACCCAAATGACTTCTACTACATAGTCAGCAAAAAAAAAATGTAAACAGAGTCCTAGCTGCAGTTAACATTTAACATTATTTAAAAAAAGGTAGCAACAGTACTGAGGTGCAGTTTACCCAAGCCTTGGCTATACATAGGGACTTGATTTCTACTAAGGTTTAAATTAAGTCTTGCTCCCTCCTGGCATTAAGCCTACTCCCTGCCCTTCCACTGTCAAATGTTACTATGCACTAAACATCTTTGACAGTCTTAAAGACAAATCTGAATAATACCTAATGTTCTCACTTACACAGCATCATTTAAAATAATGCTGCTTACATTTCCTTGCTCTTTTCTGAAAACTTCAAAACTGAAGTTTTCCTTTGCTATGCAGATTGGACTTGTGAGTTAATATGTACCATAAGACACTAGACCTTTCCATTGTATGTTAATAGAGTAAATCTCATGTACCTCATTGTCAGTGGTAACATTCCAAGCTTCTCAAGGCCTTCTCCAAACAAATATCCAGAAAGCTAATATTTTTTTCTATTATTATTATTGAGTATGCTATGAGAATGGGAACAACTAAACATTGTGGGGGTTTTCTAAAATGTAACTGCACTAGTGGAAATACACTTTAAGTCTGAACTCTGATAACATTGAAAACAGACCATTGTAGTGGGGCCACTTGTATTTGTCCAGGAGAAACTGAAAAAGCAGTGATACCTACCTTATTACTTGCTCCCGCTGGCTTCTTAAAAACTGCACAACTGATCCTCTAAAGCCACTTCTATTCACTGCTCTATCAGTCACAGGTACACTAGTGTCATCATGTACAATGCATGACAGCTGTCCTGCATTGTAAGTGAGGACACGGAACACCTGCCCACAACCTGCATCTTTGGAGAGCAGAGAAGAGCACCAGCTTCCGGGAGAGTAAGGAATAGGGTAAGTGTAACTGTTTTTCTGTCTCTCCTTGACAAGTAACCCTTGCAGTGCAGAGTGAAGTCAGTTTTTATTGTACTCAGTTTTAATCAAGACTGGGGCATCAGATGTCTGATGGATAGTCTGAGCTTTGGCCCCAAAGTGACTTCAAAGAAATTGATTTAAAGATTTACTTAGATATCAGCACTGTTGTTACAACATAAATGTTTTAGACAAAGTCTGCTTCAATGTATGCACAGCCCTTCGATATTTGAGTGCAAACTGACACAAGGCTTCTCTACCAAGAAATATATATGGTTTTGACTCAGGGTATTGGTAAAAACAGCTTTTACAGACATTTTGAAATGTCAAAAAAGATAAATTCTTTTGTTATCTGGTCCACTGCTTGAAAAATGCGGACAGCACCAAGTTAAGCAATTTTCTACAGTCTGTGTAATCTACACACACAACTGCTAACGGATTGCTGTCTTTGTTTCCTTTTATATATAATTCGACATCCAACACCCTGTCTAAGTAACCTTTACCTCTGTACTCATAGACTAACAAATGTGTCTGCAGTGGGAACACTGCTTTTTTTCTATGTCAACCATAAAAATCTAATTTATGGATACATGTGGCCAAATACTACATTTTGCTAGCTTAAACTGTATCAGGCTTTTTATATTTAAAATACTATGAATTTGTTTTAACTCTGGATATCCTTTGCCTCGTATACAATTTCATGTCTGGGTTTTT
Organism: Rana kukunoris; assembly: GCA_029574335.1. Lineage (NCBI taxonomy): Eukaryota > Metazoa > Chordata > Amphibia > Anura > Ranidae > Rana > Rana kukunoris. Next base: position 233,951,141 of record CM056051.1, read on the forward strand.
TGTCTAGAAAAGGCCTTATTCCACTCATATTACAATTCACACATCCACTGAATAACCTTACATTTCTGGTGCCAGAACTGATGAATGTCACAGTGTCATATAAAATAGAAAATTGATTACTTAACTGAGAACATTAATATGGTATACAAATTATATTGCAAAAACAGACTGGGATTTTTAAGGCACCAAACTAAAAACCAAACATAAAACATAAAACAATTACATTTTATTCAAGAACACATAAAGAACTTCCATAAAACAACATGGCTGATATAAAATATGGCCACTGTCAGCCCGATGTTTACTACTATATCATAACCACTATATAAAAGTATAAATCCTGATTTGGCACCTGTTTTATACTTTGGGATGGCTGACCACATGGCTCCTCCCTACTTACCCTTCTACTGCATATTTAGCTCCAGTGTCACAGCCATCTTGTCCAGGGGGTCACTATATTGGAGGACCAGTAAGAGGCTGTCCATGTACTAGGTGAGCTTTATGTGGACCGCACACTTCAGCAGTTTAGCATTTTAGCAGTCAACTAATCAGGGACTACTTTTTCACTTTTTTTCCAACTTTATTAGGTTTATGCATTTGTTTATTTCAATCCCTCAATTACTGTGCAATAGTTTGCTCACTTGTAGTTTGTTGTCACTATTGGGCTTAATGCCGCGTACACACGGTCGTTTTTTGCGATGAAAAAAAACGTCGTTTTTTAAAACGTCATTTAAATTGATCGTGTGTGGGCAAAACATCGTTTTTTGTCTTAAAAAAAACGACCAAAAAAAAATTCCAACATGCTTGAATTTTTTGTGTCGTTTTTCAAAACATCGTTTTTTGTTTCACAAAAAGTCACCGTGTGTAGCAAAAACGTCGTTTAAAACTGCGTTTTTCAACCCGCGCATGCCCAGAAGCTAGTTATGAAGCGAGCTTCAATGGAAAAGTGTGGTGAACGCAACCTCGTTTTTTGTGAAAAAAAACGATGGTGTGTATGCAACATCGTCTTTGAAAGTGACGTTTCAAAAACGTCGTTTTTTACTTCACAAAAAACTTCGTTTTTTTCATCGCAAAAAACGACCGTGTGTACGCGGCATTATTCTTTTTGGATTATAAAGGCTTCCTTTAGTTGGGTAAGATTTCTAGACTGCATGGAATTTTTGATGGCACTGTTTTTCTTTTCTTTTTTTATATATACTCTTTATTTTTTTGTATACCCAGTCTAACACCTTTTGAGTTGACAAAAAAAAAAGCGACACCAACTGTGAAAAAAACGGCTGCACATCCCTGATAGAATTTGAGTAAATTGAAAAAGTACCCCTAGGGACTTTGAGTTGCATCACAAAAATAAAAAAATGATGACAATGGATATATGAAAATATAAAAAAGATTTATTACAAATTTAAATTAATATCCAAACAAATATGGAAGTTTCTAGTTGAAGTCAGGACATGAGCATCACAGAGAACACATAATATGGGGGCCAATACATACAATAGACAGCCAATGATAGACAATGTTTTGTGGTCACTGAGTATTGAGGATACAAGCACACCAACGCGTTTCATCCTTTTGTGCAGTAACGGTCTTCTTCAGGGAAAATTGATTGCAGATCCTGAATACTACAATGAAATGCATACAAATTTGAATATTATACATGCGTTTTCTATATACCAAAGTTTGGGCAAGACATCTGACACAAACACACATCATTGTCCAAAGGTACATACCAAAATAGTTGTCATGGATCAAAGGCCAACAGTCACCCAGTAGCCGGCTGCCGAGGGATGTCCCCCCCCCCCTGTACCAAGCTAGGAAAGGGAGTGGTCAGATGAATGCAGGGACCAGACAGTTGTTGCAGGACAAGAGACACAAAGCCCCTGGGTCTACAAGAGGCCGCAAACTGCAGCCCGAAAAAAACAGCCGAGCCGGAGGGCGAGGGCCGGTGGGGAGGGGGACGCCAACCCCAGCCTCGATGGGCGCCGGGAGGTGGGGGAAACATTAGCAAATTTGATGTTTCTTTGCTTATACTCTTTTATCACAGGGTCTTTTGATGCCCTTTGTTTGGTGGATGGTTTGGCTCCTGTATCTGTTAGTCTGTGCCCCCCCACTGCCTCCTGTGTCCCCTTTGGGTTGCCCGCCCTCCTTTTCCCCCTCTGCTCCCCCTTTTTATCGGGCTGCAGTTTGCGGCCTCTTGTAGACCCAGGGGCTTTGTGTCTCTTGTCCTGCAACAACTATCTGGTCCCTGCATTCATCTGACCACTCCCTTTCCTAGCTTGGTACAGGGGGGGGGACATCCCTCAGGAGTCGGCTACTGGGTGACTGTTGGCTTTTGATCCATGACAACTATTCTGGTATGTACCTTTGGACAACGATGTATGTTTTTGTCAGATGTCTTGCCCAAACTTTGGTATATAGAAAATGCATGTATAATATTCAAATTTGTATGCATTTCATTGTAGTATATTCCCCCTGAAGAAGACTGTTACTGCACAAAAGGTCAAAACGCGTTGGGGTGCTTTTATCCTCAATACTCAGTGACCACAAAACATTGTCTATCATTGGCTGTCTATTGTATGTATTGGCCCCCATATTATGTGTTTTCTGTGATGCTCATGTCCTGACTTCAACTAGAAACTTCCATATTTGTTTGGATATTAATTTAAATTTGTAATAAATCTTTTTATATTTTCATATATCCATTGTCATCATTTTTTGATTTTTGTGCTGCAACTCAAAGTCCCTAGGGGTACTTTTTCAATTTTTTCACCACCTTTTGAGTTATATATGATTACACACCATCGCTTTTGTTTTTCAGTGCTTTCCCTTAGAGGATTGGTCATTGTCCCTTTGTATTTGGGGGCCCTCAATAAACTTTATATAAGATGAAATGGCAAATACCAGTGTGAACTTTGCAAGTCCCAAATAGCTCACGTGAATAGCTTGTCCTTCCCCCTTTACAGTGGGTAATAGTCTATAAGGGTGATATGTATAACCATTTTGTTGGACATTCAATGCAAAGCATTTATACTTGTATTATGTATATTTAACTGAAAAGGTCCTGGCACCCTTTGTGCTTCCCTTTGTTTCAAATGGTGGGGGCTGTCAACAACGTATGGACTAATTGGTTGATACTGGCTGAAAAGTGGCTGATAATTTTTCCTTGCTTTGGTAATCCCTTATGTAAGTATATTCATACATTTTTGTAATATAGGCCATGTGTATGTATTTCATGAAAATTGTCTTTTATATATTTCAGACTGATTACCAATTTTCCACCTGAAGAATAGTTTGCTGAAATTAAAACATGTTGGGGGTCATATGTAACAACTGGTAAACGTTTGACCATTGAATTCTGCAACATATGTGTGTGGTTATGTTATAGTGGTGAACATCTGACCAACTGTGACCACGCTTTATAGCAGCCTTGTTGTTTTTGTAAATGTTTTTTTATGTAATCTTGAATATAATTTTATTGTTTTACTTCTGGTGTTTGGTTTGAGTGGTACCTTAAAACTGTTAGTCTGTTTCTACTTTTTACAGTATAATTATCAGTGATTTAGCACCTCTGCATTTATCAGTCTTTATTTTGGTAATGTATATAAAATATAATTTATCTGACATCATTGTCATTCATTTACGTGTTTGGCCTTGAAGGATTTTCTCATTTGAACATTTATTGTTTTTGAAATTTTACAATTGTAAACTGATGGGTTCTGTGGATGACATTTTAAAAGGTAGAGAAAAGACAAACACTGACTTTCAGCTGAAATTGCGCGATTTCAGCTGAACTCGCGGAATTTCACTCCCTCTGGCGCGATTTAGGAGACATCTGTGCAGGGTTCTGTACAGATGTCAATGTAAATCACGTCCTGAAATCGCAAAAAGTAGTACAGGAACTACTTTTTGAAATCGGTGCAGCGCTGCAGATGCGGCGTCGCACCGATTAGGACGGCGTCATTGCCGGCAATTGCCGCCGATTTGAGATGCGATTTCACATGTGAAATCGCATCTCAAATCGAACTAAATTGTACCCAGTGTGAACCTGGGCTAATAGACAGAGTTGTAAGAGATGGACACAATCATGAAAACACCCATGGCTATTAATTACTATCAAGTATTCAATAGGGAGTGTGACCTCCCATTGTTTTTAGAACAGCTTCAGCCCCCAAAATGTTGTAAGTCCCAAACTGTATATAGTGGGACTTTGCACCTTTGCACCATTTTTCAAAAAATATAACCTGCTGTGCTTTGAGACATGAAGAAAGTGGATATCTACTGTGCATTCTGCACGCCAGAGCTTCCCATAAAGACCCAATTGTCTTTAAATCTGTAAAACTGATGGCAGGCATCAGACTTTCTCCTGGTAATCATGAAACAACCGTTTAATACTTTAGCAGTGTGTATGGGGGCATTATAATGCTTGAATATGGGAATATTACAATGGACCAATGTTTGTACCACAGGTTCCACCTGGTCCTGTAAAACAAACTAATTTTCCTTGGCCATTATACAACAATGCAGATCAATCATTAGACCCGATGACTCATGAGATGGTTGGTCATACTGTTACAGATACCCCACCATATTTGACAGATGGCAAAAGACCTTATAGGTTGAAGACATCTTTTGGCTGACTCCAGTGTAAACCCATCCAGATGTAGAAAATAGGAAGACAGGTTCTGTGCTCTTTAAACAAACTAGACTCCTTTGTTCATTGTTCTTGAATACAAGAGGTTTTAAAAATTCTAAGCCTTCCATAAATTCCAGCTTTGTGAAGCTCATGATGCAGGGATCATCCATGCCACATGCAGCTTTTATGTAATGTTTTGTGAAACTCAAGCAAACCAGAGGCATATGTTGCAATGCAATCTGAAATATCCTGCATGTTGCAGTTTTGGGTGCAGTTTCCCATTTAAGTAACTAAATCGACTCATTTGAAAACTGCACAGGGAATTTGAATTAAGTCGCCATGGGTGTTAAATCAAATATGATCCTGCATGAGTGAGCTCTTGTATTTTTTGTTGAGACTGATAAGCTAATATAACCAACCCCCCCCCCCCCCCCCCAGGCCAGGAGCTTACTTACCTATCCATCGCAGCAACCAACAGTTATTACCCTCCTCTGAAATCTTCTTTGGTTTCAGACCTGAACAATGAGTTTTCATAGATCTAAATGGGTTGTACCCCTAGGGCAGGGGTGTCAAACTCAATTTCATCGTGGGCCGCATCAGCATTATGATTGCCCTCAAAAGGGCCGGCTATATCTGTAAGATTAGATGTCCAGCGCATCCCCTCTCCTTATATTAGATGTTAAGAGCCAACCCACCATCAGAAGTTCCCTAAGAGTCCCTACCCTGCCTTACATCACTGTGCACTCCCCTTTCCTTATGCTGCTGTTGGGAAGAAGCTGGATGCCTTGCTTAAAGGCAGAAAGTAAGGGTTTTGAGGAGGACCAGAAGAGGGCTGGAGCTCTCCTGCAGCTGCAGGAGAGGTGCGAGGGCAACATGAAATGTCCTGGAGGGCTGGATTCCGCAAGCGGGCCTTGTGTTTGATACCTGTGCTCTAGGGGGCTATTTACAAAAGGCGAATCCACTTTGCACTACAAGTATAAGTGCAAAGTGCACTTGAAATTCCACTGAAATTGCACTTGGAAGTAAAGTCACTGTAGATCCGAGGGGGACATGCAAGAAAAATAAAAAACAGCATCTTCGCTTGCACATGATTGGATAATAAAATCAGCAGAGCTTCCCTTCATTTCAGATCTACCCCTCAGATTCACAGTGACTGCACTTCCAAGTGCACTTTCAGTGCAATTTGTAGTTTGCACTTGTAGTGCAAAGTGGATTTGCCTTTCATAAATAACCCCCCTAGTGTCTCTAGGATTGAGATACAGACCCACTTAAGGCTATGAGCACTTACTATGCAGCCATAGCCATATCATTTATAATTGTGGGTGGAAGAAGAGGCCACTGGTTAAGCTTTTGTATATTTTATACCCAGATAGCAAGCAATTGAGTTGCAAGTTTGAAAATGACTTGCTCTCATGTTAAACATGTTCTCTTTTTTTTTCCCGATGGAAATTCCGTTGGTCTGTATGGAATTCCAACAGAGAAAAAACACGCATTCTCGGAAACAATTTGACGGATGCTTGGAAGCATTGAACTTCATTTTTATAGGCTCGTTGTAGTGTTGTACGTCACCGCTTTTTTGACGGTCGGAATTTGGTGCGTCCTTGTGTATGCAAGACAGCTTGAGCGGAATTCCGTCGGAAAAACCCATCAGAGTTTATTCCGATGGAAAAAACGATTGTGTGTACGAGGCATAAGAGAAAACTAACTATAAGAACATTTCGACCAGGAGAGTAATATTCACCAATACAGCAAATAGGCTAAAATTTATCGCCTAAGAACATTCAACCGGTAGGTAAAATAATAAGTAATACTTCTGCATAGTTTGCAGTCTATGGAGATAGATGCGAACATGCCGGTGTTCAGCTGAACGAGCCTCCAGCTGCAATGTGAGGTGAAACATTTGCAAGGAATGTTACATTATCCTGGCAAAAGGCAACAAGGAAACTATTACGTACATGCATATTACAAACATTACAGGTATTATTTGTTTTGCATGCACAAATGTTGATATATGATAAGTGAATTTTTAAAAAATTGTTGTTGTGAAAATTGTATATAGTTATAAAAAATAAATCACTAAAACTGTTTTCAGCAAGTATAACTGCCTAAATGGGTACGTTTTCTGTTATGCCACGTACACACGACCATTTTTAATGTTCCAGAAAAAAACCTTTTTTTTTCGACGTGATTGAGCAAAGCACGGTGATGTACAACACGTACAACTGCACTATAAAGGGGAAGTTCCATTCAGATGGCGCCGCCCATGGGGCTGCTTTTGCTGATTTTGTGTTAGTAAAAGTTTGGTGAGAGACGATTTGCGCTTTTCAGACTTTGTGCTTTTCAGTCTGTTACAGCGTGATGAATGTGCTTACTCCATTACGAACACTAGTTTTACCAGAACGAGCTCTCCCGTCTCATAACTTGCTTCTGAGCATGCACGTTTTTTTCACTTTGTTAAAGCCTACACACGACCGCTTTTCACAACGTGAAAAATAACACATGAAAAACTATGTGAAAAATTAAAGCATGTTCTAAATTTTCACGTCATGAAAAATGCTCTGGAGCATACTCGTGTTTAATGACCATTTTAAAAAATTGCATTTTTCACACCATGAAAAACGGTTGTGTGTGCACGGCGTTAGTTTTACCACAAGAAGTATTTTGCCAAATCTGTCAAAAAGTGGGACATTAAAGTGGAAAATTAGGTCCTGCTAGATCACTTCAAGTTGGCCCCTTTTGTAGGAGTAGCTATGTAATACATTAAATATAATTGCCTGTTTAAAAATCCAGTAATACACTGTCTCATCTTGCTTACTGTCTCTCACATGCTTAGTAGCTTTTCTATTTTTTGGCACTGTGCCCAAAATCAGAGCCACTGCAGGCAAATCTGCTGACAGCCTACAGATTTTACCACTGCTCAGGGGCTTTGAGCTTTAGCAAAATGGCAGCCTCCAGCAAGAAGAAACAGGAAGCAAAGCTGGAGGCAATTTACAGCACACACAATTTTGGTAGCATAATTATTAATGTGGAATGTATATAACTTTTTAACCTATGAACCCCCCGAACCATATTGCTGCCCAAAGACCAGAGCACTTTTTGCGGTTCGGCACTGCTTCGCTTTAACTGACAATTGTGCGGTTGTGCAAGGTGGCTCCCAAACAAAATTGGCGTCATTTTTTTCCCACAAATAGAGCTTTCTTTTGGTGGTATTTGATCACTTTTTTACTTTTTGCTATAATAAATATCCCCAAAAAATATATAAAAAAACATTTCTTTTCCTCAGTTTAGGCCGATACGTATTCTTCTACATATTTTTCGTAAAAATTGGTTTGCGCAAAAGTAATAGCGTTTACAAAATAAGGGGGTAGTTTTATGGAATTTGTATTAATATTTTTTTTTACTACTAATGGTGGAGATCAGCAATTTTTTTCATGACTGCGAGATTATGACGGACACTTCAGACACTTTTCACACATTTTTGGGACCATTGGCATTTTTATAGCGATCAGTGCTATAAAAATGCATTGGATTACTATAAAAATGCCACTGGCAGTGAAGGGGTTAACACTAGGGGGCGGGGAAGGGGTTAAGTATGTTCTAACTGTATGGGGGGGTGGACAGACTGAGGGAAATCACTGATCTTCTGTTCATACATTGTATGAACCGAAGATCAGCGTTTCTCTCCCTGACAGGACTGGGAGCTGTGTGTTTACACACAGCTCCCGATGGAAACCTGTACTTAAAAAAAAATACATAGGCTGCCACTGTTTTACCGCTTGCCAACCAGCTACTATAATTATACTGCGGCAGGTTGGCTCGGCTGCGCGAATCGCCGTAGGTGTACGTCAGCCGCTTTAAGAGTAATAGCAGGTAAGCGCGTGCCACTCTGCCTGAGTCTCCATGACTATCAGCCACCCACGATTGCTTCACAGAGAGCCAGAACGGGGATCTGTCAATGTAAACAAACAGATCCCCGTTCTGACAGGGGAGTAAAGAGAGATTGTCTGTTCCTATTGATCAGGAACAGCGACCTCTCTCTACTCCCAGTCAGTCCCCTCCCTCCACAGTTAGAAACACCTCCCTGAGTCCTTAGGGAATACTTAACCCCTTGATATCCCCATAGTGTTAACCCATTCCCTGCTATTGTCATTTATGCAGTAATCAGTGGCTATTTTTAGCACTAATCACTGTATAAATGTTATTGCCCCAAAAAAGTGTCAAAAGTGTCCAATCTGTCTGCCGCAATGTCGCAGTTCCGCTAAAACCGCTGATAGTAAAAAAAAAAAAAAAAATGCAATAAATATATCCTCTTATTGTATTATATTTTTTTTAAACTACAAATATGTAGAACAATACATGTTGGCCTAAACTGATGAAGACATATTTTGGGGGGGATAGTTATTATAGTAAAAAGTAATAAATATATTGTATTATATATATTTGATATATTATATTTATTATATATTATTTATTTATTTTATATTTTTTCCGAAATTGTCAGTCTTTTTTGTCAATAGTGCAAAAAATTTCAACCGCAGAGGTTATCAAATACCACCTAAAAAAAGATGTATTTGTGTTAAAAAAACGACATACATTTTTTTTGTGTACAACATCGCATGACCGTGCAATTATCAGTTAAAGTGACGCAGTGCCGTTTTGCAAATAAATGGCCAGGTCATTAACCAATAACCACTTAAGACCCGGACCATTATGCAGGTTAAGGACCTTGCCCCACTGCGTCGCTTTAACTGACGATTGCGCGGTCGTAGAAAGTGGCTCCCAAACAAAATTGATGTCCTTTTTTCCCACAAATAGGGCTTTCTTTTGGTGGTATTTGATCACCTCTGTGGTTTTTATTTTTTGTGCTCTAAACAAAAATAGAGCGACAATTTTGAAAAAAAAACAATATTTTTTACTTTTTACTATAATAAATATCCCCCAAAAATATATATAAAAAAAAATTCCTCAGTTTAGGCCGATATGTATTCTTCTACCTATTTTTGGTAAAATAAAACGCAATAAGCGTTTATCGATTGGTTTGGGCAAAATTTATAGCGTTTACAAAATAGGGGATAGTTTTATTGTATTTTTATTAATATTTTTTTTTTTACTACAAATGGCGGCGTAAATGCACTGTAAATGCACTGTTTACTGTGAAAATGACAATTGCAGTTTAGGAGTTAACCACTAGGGGCGCTGTAGGGGTTACGTGTGACCTCATCTGTGTTTCTAACTGTAGGAGGGTGGGGCTGGACGTGTGATGTCATTGATCGTCTTTCCCTATATCAGGGAACAGACAATCAATGACACTGCCACAACGAAGAACAGGGAAGGTGTGTTTACAAACACCTCTCCCTGTTCTTCAGCTCCAGTGACCGATCGCGGGACACAGGCTGTGATTGTGTCTAGTGGGACACAATGTAAACCTTAACAATGACCTATTAAAGCTATTGGTTATATCTGTTTGGGGAAAAAAAACGACGTTCCACCACAAAATGATACTTGTCTATGTATTCTCTACAAGGAGCAGTACTAGGAGGTGGATAGAAGGGCGAAAGACTAGGGATGGTGCTCAGAGGTAGGTCAGGGGCATATAGAGTACCTGTACCTATTCTCTCAGAAGAAAAGCCCTGCTTATTTTTTGTTGTTAAAAACTGTGTATATTTTTTTACACTTAAATTTTTTTTCTGAATGAGTAGGAATACTATTATTGTTTAAGGGGGCTTCCAGATTCCAATTAGAACTAATGCCCCCATTGGTAGATTTCCCCTCTATTACTGTTTTGGTGTCAACACAAAATGTGGGATTTTATTTTACTGTCACTTTTGATGATAATGGTAAACAGGACAATTGGAGAAGATGAATCTGCCTAACAGGGGCATAGAAAGTAATACAAATTGACAGGTGTTTTATACTATAAGCTCTTTAGTTACACTATAAGCTCAATGGCACAAGTATAAAATATTCATTAGGTCCCCAAGGGGTTCTGAGTGACAGTGCTGAGGAGAGGGAGCATGATGGAGTGTGCACATATAGCTCCATTAACCCCTCCTCTGCAAGCTGACAGTTCACATAATCATGCAGCTCTATGACCCCCTTGCTTTCCTATATGTACATAAAACACTAGCTTTATTGAGCTTTATTGAGCCCAGACTCTCTGCCATTTTGGAAGCAATAGAAAATGAAGCTTTCAGCTTGTTTTCTTGTAAATTAGCAGGGCGTGTCATTCACAAAAACACAAACTCAAAAACACACATCACCTACCACTAGTTAAGTATCTGGCTTGTGTTGATGTGGGCTTGTGTTTTTGTAAATGATGGTGCTCCTCTGTAGCCACTGTCATTCAAGAAAACATGTCAACAACTTGATCTCATCTGAAATAGTAGGTGGTTGTCAAGTTGCAACCAAAAACACACTAGGGCTTATTTTCACCTAAAACCAATGTATTTTGGATGGATTCAGTAACATAATTATGCATTGGTTCTTTTGATCTTTCTGATATTTCAGCAGCAAAGTTTCATTAAATTTTTTTCTAAGTTTCAGGCTCATGCGCGAAGCCTAGCGGGACGGACATGTCTAGCTAGAGCTCCGCTCCGTGAAGGAGAATACCCGCCGATACAGTATCGAATTCCGTGCCGAAAACGAACGGGGACACGGACGAATATCCCGGAGAGGTGAGGGAAACCTCCTGAATGGAAAATGGTGCTCGGGGGAGCGAGAGGCAGAGGCAGGATTAATTATAACGGCGGCGCTCAGCATTCCAAGAGCGCCGCAAAAAAGGCGCCAGTCACCTCAGAAAGCTTTTCCCCAGAAAGGGGCAAGAAAAGCTCAGGGAAGACAGCTAAGGTAATGGCTTCCCATAGAAATTTACACTCGGACAGTGAAGGGAATGATAGTAATGAAGAACTACAAGCCCCAAGTCTAGAAGCCACTGCTCCCACAGGTCTCCTGAGGCAATTTGAAAAAATGCTCCACAAAGCACTACAAAACACCTCAGACCAAATAACTGAAAATCTCACTAAGGAAATTAGAGAGCTTGGAAGCCGCACGGAAGCACTGGAGTTAAAGACAGAGGGAATTGAAACATACACGCAAGAATGCTTAACAGAAATTGACCCTCTTAAGGAGGAAAACTTGGTGTTGCAGAGCAGATTAGAAGATTTTGAAAATAGAGCCAGGAGGTCTAACCTTAGGTTCAGAGGGATTCCTGAAACAGTATTGGACCTGCAAGCTACCATAATGGCGCTATGTCAGGAATTGATCCCTGGCATACCAGCTGAAATGTTAGAACTGGATAGAATTCACATAGCTTTAACCTCAAGAAAAGCAGACGGTCGCCCTAGGGACATAATCGCAAAATTCCATTTTTACAAAAGAACAGGTTCTGGAGGCTGCCAGAGGAAAATAAAGCTTGTCCTTCCAAGGCCACAATTATCAGATTTTTGCGGACTTATCACAATTGACTATCACCAAAAGAAGAGCAATGAAACCACTTCTATTAGAATTACAACATCACAAAATAAAGTACCAGTGGGGCTTCCCCTTCTCCTTGCGTTTCGTTTACCAGGGAACAAAAATTGTGTGTAGAACACCAGACCAGCTACACCAAGCATTATTGGACTTCAAAATAATAGTCATGCCTTCCACAGCAGATACCACCCGCAGAAGAGCGGCTTCTTCTTCCTCTCGTCCCATCAGGACCAAAACAATGGCGCACAACAGCCAAACAAGCGAGGCAGATTCATGGACCAGCCCCAGAGACCAGAAGATACAATGGACTGAACTTTTTATACATGAACATTCTAACACTGTACTTCTCCCTTTACCCACTAATCTGATTAGTCTTTGCACCCCAATCTGACTTCACCTCTGCACAGGAGGTCACAACACCCCACCAAATTTGACCCCACTTCTTCTATCCAACTTAAAGCAGTACCCCCCCCCTCTTTTTTCACGCTCTGGAATTTCCTACTCCAATTATTGAGCAACCACCCACTTTACATAGAGCGGGGCAGGAACCCTTTGTCCTATCTCACCCCCTCTCAGTACTTCCCTATAGACGCTCTCCCTAGTACCACTTATTCCAGCCCATAGAATGGATGTAAAGCAACCCCGCTTACACACCCCAGGCCCCCACCAATGCTATGTCTCACTTATAAAGAACTGTACTCCTTCGGGCACTGTTAACCATACACCCTGTCCTCATCAAGTTGATACTTTTCAACAACGTATCATTAGGCACCCCGTGGGGAGCCTATAAGTTTCTTCTTTTTTCAGTATGCGGGTCTCCGATGCACAGAAACATCATGCGCTGCCTTAGGCCCCCCTCTAGACCCGGCAATATTATGCCGGACCTGGACGAGGGCACTTTTTCCCCTGAAGGGAACATGTTTTCCCCTTCACGGGTCAGACTAGGATATTCAATTAGCATAAAGTCGTTTAAGAGTTCTATGTTTTGTAATGTTTTTTATCTTTTTTTCAAGGATAATAATTTTGATACCCCCCCCTCCTTCTCCCCTTTTGTCTGCACGGGTTGGACCGGGACATCGCACCACGGACGGTCAAGGTAAGATTTTTATGTTGGTTTGGCTGCCATGGCTCTGTTAAACTTGTTATCGCTCAACGTACAGGGCCTCAATGTTCCACAGAAACATTCCAAGGAATTTAGACATTTACAGGCTAAGAAAGCACACATAGTATGTTTGCAAGAAACCCATTTTACCCCTCATTCCACTCCTAAATACTATAACGCATCCTACCCACAAGTATATACGGCATCCGCCTCTACCAAGAAAAGAGGCACCCTTATTGCATTCCACAGATCAACACCCTTTACTTTGAAGTCAGAAATAAAAGATCCAGAGGGACGCTACCTAATCCTAACAGGGCACATTATGGACACGGCAGCGACAGTAGTGTCATACTATGCACCTAATCTGAACCCATTACCGTTCATGTCACATCTCCTCCAAATTGTTAACACGCACAAGATGGGAGCTCTCTTCATGTGCGGTGATTCCAACCAGGTCCTCCTCCCTTTCTTGGATAGAACCCCTTTTGCCCCCCCAAAATAGCAAGCTAAAGGGTCCCTTCCCAATTTATTATCTAAGCATAAACTGGTGGACACTTGGAGAGAATCCAACCCTACGAAACGTATTTATACATACTATTCTAACCCTCATGGATCTTCTAGCCGTATTGACCATATCTTTACTACTATTGGAATGTTGCCAGAAGTGCTTGATTCTAGGATCATTCCCATTCCCTGGTCAGATCATAATGCAGTTTTCACAACATTCGCATCCACAATTCCTAAGAACCATGACTCTACCTGGTACCTCCCTGAAGTTCTACTTAAGCACCCCGTCTACTGTTCCGCAATTGAGCAAAACTTAAATGATTACTTAGAACTCAACACTAATCCAGAAACGTCCCCCCTCACACTCTGGGAAGCCCACAAGCCTGTGCTAAGAGGTGCTCTTCAAAGACAGCTGGGAATTCTTAAAAGAGAACGCTTGCAGTTAGGGAAAAAAACCAAAGCACGTTTAGACAAGACTCGCCTGGAATACGACCTATTCCTTACGAACTCTGCTATCAAAACACTAACCAGGTCCAAACACTCCTACTATAAGAACTCCAACAAACCGGGAACACTCCTGGCAAGAGTTCTAAACTCAATAAACAAGACTCATAACCCAGTAAAATTGAAAATTGCAAACAACAACCTCACCAGCAATCCCATCAAAATAGTGCAGAAATTTAGTGCCCACCTTAAAAAACTACTTTCGGAATCAAACACCTTTAATAAATCGGAGACTGACTCCTTTTTCACACAATTACAACTCCCGCAAATGACAGGTACCCAGAGAACAGAATTAGAGGAGCCAATAACACATGAAGACGTCATGACAGCCATAAAAGAACTCAAATGAAATAAAAGACCTGGACCCGATGGGTTCTCATCCAGATACTACAAAACCTTCACTAGCTTAATCTCCCCCACGTTAGCAGCTGCATACAACGACCTCTTAAAATCAAAATCCTTCAGGCAGGAATCACTAACGGCCACAATCTGCATGATCCCAAAACCACTCTCTGACTCCACCCTCAGTGAAAATTTCCGCCCAATATCCATGTTGAACACGGATATTAAACTCTTAGGTCAAATTCTAGCCAGCCGCCTAAACAAGATCATAGGTTCATTGATTCACCGGGACCAAGTGGGTTTCATGCCCACTAGACAGGCAGGGGATAATATTCGGAGGGCATGCTTGCTTGCTCATTCAGCCAAGGTAAGGAAGATCCCAGCCTGCTTCATATTTCTGGACATCAAACAGGCTTTTGATTCTGTCTCATGGTCTTATCACATGGAATATACCTTACAGAATTGGGGCTTTGGTCCAAATTTTAGAAATTGGGTTATGGCACTCTACAACAATCCAAAAGCTTACGTCAAATACGCAGGTTACAAATCTGATACGTTTACAGTCCAGAGAGGTACAAGACAAGGCTGCCCCTTATCTATTTTGCTGTTCGCCCTCCTAATAGAACCCCTAGATCAAAGAATTAGATCGGACCCCAAGATATTAGGCATAGAATTAGGTGGCTTTAAACATAAATTATGTCTGTACGCGGATGATATTTTACTTTTCTTATCCTCCCCCCAAGTTTCCGGCCCTAATCTCATCCCAATCCTGAATCATTTCGCAGCTATATCAGGTCTAGCAATTAATCCTTAAAAATGTCTTGCCCTAAACATTTCATTATCTGATACAGAGCTAATAGCTACAAAATCCGGACTTCCCTTTGAATGGCTTGGGAAAAGCATCCCCTATTTAGGAATCCACCTAACAGCAGAAGTAGCAGATCTATTCTCGTATAACTACCCCCTACTAGTAAAGCATATATCAAGCCTACTGAAATCTTGGACACAACTTCCCCTGTCGTGGTTTGGGAAATTAAATGTGGTAAAAATGACAATATTGCCGAAGCTCCTATACCTTTTTAGAGTACTCCCTATACCAATACCGGCCTACTACATGAGAATACTCCAAAAACGTGTCTCTTCCTTTATTTGGGGACCCTCTCGACCTAGAATCAAACCACAAGTCTTGGAACTCCCCAAAACCAATAGTGGGATTGGGTACCCCAACTTCACAAAATATTACCAAGCGGCCCAACTAGCTACTCTCACAAAATACCATGCTAAACATGAAATTCTCCTTTGGGTTTCAATTGAAGCTTTAGATTGCGATCCCATCTCAATATCCAATTTATTGTGGATCCCCCAAAATTTCATAAAAATATTAGTAACCCTATCACCAAACATTCACTTACCCTCTGGGACAAAATTACATTTAAAAATGACCTACAATCTCCACATGGCCCCCTGCTTTATTTCATTAAAAACCCAGATTTCTATCCTGCCTGGGTCTTCCCTAACACATTCAAAGAATGGATAAAGAAAGACTGCACTCAAAAGTACAAGTTTTTTTAACTCCAACTCCTTTGTCCCCTTCCCATCACACTGTGAGTTGTACGGTATCCTGCAAGGTGAACTTTTTAGATACCTGCAAATTAAAAATGTCTTTCTCCCACCAGTAAATACACCAATCTTGCCCATCATATTCTCCAGTTTTGAAAATATATGTAAGGGTAATCCATATGCCAGAAATGCGATTTCTACCCTATACTCCCTGCTGCAAACACAACCTGACTCTTGGAAATTACCATATGTTCGCAAATGGGAGGAGGACCTTGGTACAGAATTGAGCTCCGCAGAATGGAACCAAATTTGGCTCAATACCAAAACAGCTTCTATTAATGTATCAGCCTCTGAGACAAACTATAAAGTGCTTTCAAGATGGTACCTAGTGCCAGCAAGAATAGCAACATTTTCACAAAACCACTCAGAGTTGTGTTTCAGAGGCTGTACAGATAGCGGAACATATTTTCACACATGGTGGTCATGTCCAAAAGCCCAATCATTTTGGTCGGAAATGTTTCAAATAGCACATACTCTAACCGATAAAAGAATACCATTAGACCCCAAATTGGCCTTGCTCAACCTAAAACCCAGCATTTTGTCGCATATACAATTTAACCTGATTAGGCAGCTTCTTACGGCAGCAAAGCAGACCATAGCGAAGGCATGGAAAACCTCGATTATACCAGTGAATGAAACAATCAACAGAATGAATAACGCAATGATATTCGCCAAAATGACGGCAATAGAAAATGACATGATCACCAGGTTTGAACTAATTTGGACGCCCTGGATTACATACACAACACTGAATGCCTTTAATAAAGATGTATTGATGCCATGGTAGCCCACCCATCGAAACGGCATTGAACCCTCCTGACGGTTGTTGGGATCTCCCGACCCAGTCCTGCAGACTCCCCTTCCCTAACCCTCTCCTTTCCTGCTTTACTTTTCTTTTTCTTTTTTTTCTTTTTCTTTTATGATGTCGCAATCTTTACTCTATTTAGGATTTTTGAAGTTGTTAAGACCAGTAAGTTACCCACGGGTTGCCATTTTGTATAGATGCTTCAGCTAACTTTTATTTTATAATCTACAAGTCAATAAGGCACGAACCCATAAGGAATCACCTCCCTCGACTCATTCATCACCTCATTACAGCAATCCAATCTGGTAATGTCGCAGAGTACGCCCTATTTGAATTCTTATGAGGAATGTCAATTCATGTTAGAATTCCTTTCAACCTCACCCCGCCTTCTCTGGATCCCCCCAGGCCATGTGCAATGTGGGGGGCACCTGTGACTGCATTATGACATTGCTCTCTGGAATTTGTAGCCCCCCTGGCCTGCAGGATCCCTGTACTGTTGCTGAGTTCTCTGGCCCACCTTGGTCTCTACAGCAGGCTCAGGTGTGACTCCTCTTTCCTGGGGGGGGTTGGGTTTTACCACTTTGGTTACAAGGGGGGGGGAAGAACAATTTCCCCCCTTTTTTTTTTCTTTTTTTTCTTTCAAAATCCCCCCTTTTATTAAAAATGTTTTTTATTTTACCTTCTCTTGATCCTAATGGGGTCCTCCTTTACTATGTTACCACGGTTTCCACTCAGGCTATACTACAGGGCGACAGGCTCACTGTGCCGTGTACTATGATATTAGTATTAATAGCAGTACCATGCATGTTGTATTCACCTGATATAGGGTCATTGCTGTTTTCTTGGTCTCCTGACTAAGGTACGCATTGCCTCATAGGCCGGCGGAGTAGGTAACCCCACCTGCGAGCCCACTCCATACAGTGGGCAGTGTCCTGTAATGTGTTGCCAAGCACAGCGTAGTTTCGCCCCATGTGCTGGACTGTACAACCTGGGTTGGTGTAATTGGCGCACCACTGCGCCTCTGACCATTGTGACCTATATTTGTTTAATGCTAATCCTTGTTGTTTCCTTCCCAGGTTGGACATTATCTTTGCCCGGTTGGCAGTTAGGGGTAAACCCCTGCACCAGTTGGGGTTCGTGCAGGGCAGGGAGGGGGGTGTTTAAGTTTATAATGTTTAGTGACAACCATTCTTGTTCAGTGCAAACTTATCATTATGTGTGCCAAGCTTATGTAACCGTGACTTTGATGATCGCCCCTGGCTGGGGGCGGTCGTATGCGATGGAGGCCCTCGGGGTCATCACGGGTACTGGAGTTTTATTCTATCAATACCACCACTCATGGCCACACTAAAATTCCTCACGTGGAATGTACGGGGGGTGAGGGATCCCATTAAAAGGGCAGCTGTGTTTGGGCAGCTTAAGCGTCAGCGGGCAGATGTGGTGGCCCTAGTGGAAACACACGCTGAGGGCTCTGTGTTAAGGTCCCTGAAACGTCCTTGGATAGGCTGGGCCTACCACTCTGTTCATACCACTCACTCCCGTGGAGTATCCCTATTGATCGCTAAAAACACACACTTTGAACTCCAGGACTCGGTGATAGACCCGTTGGGTAGATATGTATTCCTGAGGGCCAAGCTACATGGGGATATGATGCTGATACTGGCTTTTTATGTACCTCCACCATTCCAATTTGACGCCCTGACTGAGGGTCTTAACTTCCTGGCACTGCACCCTACTGTGCCAGCCATTTGGTTGGGTGACTTCAATAATGTGCTGGATACAGCCTTAGACAGATTGACAGGACCCCTGCCGTCTTTAACATCCGCCCATCAGACTAGGTTTGCACGCCTTCTCGGTGACATCAACCTGATAGACACATGGAGGCACAGACATCCGTTGGAGAGGGCGTACTCCTGTTTCTCCACATCCCACCACTCCCTGTCACGCATAGACCTTATATTGTTGTCCAAGTCGCTCCTCCCCAGACTGACTAACGCTGGATTCTCCCCGAGGTCCCTATCCGACCACTGCCCATACTGGGCTGAACTCTCTCTACCCCACACCCGCCCACCTACGACGTGGCGCCTGAACCCCTTCTGGTTAACTTTACTGCCGGAAGATGATGACCTGGGGGCGGATTGGGAACACTTCTTTGTAAATAATGAGGACTCGGCACAACCACAGATAGTATGGGAAGCCTTCAAGCTCCATGCTTGCATGACTCTTACAGCTCGCATTAACAGACTAAAACAGGCCTCTGGGGTAGCATTAGATGCAGCAACAGAGACTTTAGTGACTGCAGAGAGGGAATTCATTGACAACCCCACAGCAGAGAGGGCCAGCAACCTCAAACTGTGCTCGAGGACTCTGGATCAGTTAATATACGAAAAATCTAAGTGAAACCTATTTTTCCTTTGACAGAGATCATTTGCGCATGGTGACAGGGCGGGAAAGTTGCTTGCCTACATGATTCACAGCGAGGAGAGACCCCCAGTGGTGATATCTCTCCGCTCTTCGGATGACAGCCTCGTGACTGAACCAGTTCAGGTTGCGACGATGTTCCGAGATTTATTTTCCTCTCTGTACACCACTGCAGCATCAGATGATCCCTCTCTTATGGAAACCTTCTTTAGTGGACTCCAGATTCCTCAGTTGTCGGCTGAGCAAATGCAGGAATTGGAGGAACCATTGACACGGGAAGAGATATCCTCGGCTTTGGCTGCATTTCCCACCTCTAAAGCTCCAGGCTCGGATGGTCTTCCTGTGGAGTTTTACTCCGCTTACTCTGACCTACTAGCTCCCAGACTACTCACGTTGTATAATTCTATCTTTGAACAATCTGCCCTCCCGACCTCTATGAGAGAGGCTACTATAGTGCTTCTCCCTAAGCCTGGAAAGGATCCACACCTCCCAGAGTCTTATCGCCCCATCTCCTTGCTCCAGGTGGATGTCAAGATACTTGCAAAGGTGCTTGCCATTCGCCTGAACAAAGTTATCCTCTCACTGATTCATGGGGATCAGGCGGGCTTCATGCCAGGCAGGAACACATCGTTTAATCTCCGCAGGCTGTTTATTAATCTCCAGAGTGCCCATGATAATCCAGGATCCAGAACGATAGTTACCTTGGACACAGCCAAGGCGTTTGACTCGGTGGAGTGGCGCTACCTATGGACATGTCTCGGTAAATTTGGACTGGGACCCAGATTCATAAAGTGGGTTCAACTTATCTACCAGAACCCGGTGGCCAGAGTCCTGGCCAACGGATGGCCTTCAGATCAATTTTCCCTGTCCAGGGGTACTAGGCAGGGGTGCCCCCTGTCACCTCTGCTGTATGCGCTGGCGGCAGAGCCCCTCGCTATAGCGATTCGAGCGCATAATGGGATTGCATAGAGCGGGGGTGGTAGAAAAAATAAGCACATACGCTGATGATACTATACTATATCTAGATGACTCGACTGACTCCCTACCTCAGGCCCTAGCCCTAATTGAATGTTTCGGCGCCTTCTCTGGATTGAGGATAAACTGGAATAAGTCCCAGATACTTCCTATAGACAGTTTCCCAACACCTGGCGATAGGGCATTACTTCCCCTGCAAAGGGTTAGTTGTATTAAGTACCTTGGAATTTATGCCACTAGGGATCCAGCTTACTATATATCCCTAAATGTAACGCCACTATTTGACATGCTTAAGCACAAGACACAGGTATGGGCGCGTTTTCCTCTGGGTGTTATGGGCCGCATAAGCCTTATTAAAATGATTTTGTTGCCAAAAATTTTATACGTGCTCTGGCACTCTCCTGTGTATCTGGTGCTCAGGTTGTTCAAATCCATCGAGGCTCTTTTAAAACCATTTGTATGGGGCAATAATAGGCATAAACTCCCGTGGCATAGGCTTAAAAACCCAACTGACCTCGCAGGGATGGCCCTCCCTGACTTTAACCTGTACTACCTCGCTGCTCAACTCTCGCAACTCTTTCACATAGACAAGACTGACAGGGACAGGTTCCTGGGCTTCCTATGCCCAGACTGGTCTCGCCCAACATTGGACTCCATGGTGGCGGTGGCTGCAGGGACGGGGAGAGCGGGTGGACAGACAGACCGTACGACTCTCTTGTATCAGTATAGGAGGGTGTGGACCCTGGCGTCAGCTAGGTTACACATACCCCCCTTGAACAGCTTCACCCCTCTTTGGGACAATGTAGCCCTTCCAGAATTTAAGGTACTTCCGGATAGTGGGCTGTGGAGCTCGAGAGGCATATTCTATGTATCTCATATCACCCTCCATGGACGACTAAAAACCTTTGAACGCCTAAAGTCAGAATTCTCACTTCCCGACCACATGTACTTTAGATACCTACAGCTTCGTCACGCATTTCGTGCACAATTCCCCCTAGCTGACCCTTCCATAGAAAACAACCCCTTGATGGAGGCAGTAAAATACCCAGACCCTAAGAAACTGATTTCCAACTTCTACAGCATGTTGTCACTCCCTACAGCGACCGTGGCGGCGTATTTCCTTAAAACTAGATGGGAGGGAGATATTGGCCCAATCGCAGATGATGAATGGAGTGACGCCTTAGATACATGTAAATTGGCCTCTCCTAAGTTGTCTGATCGACTGACCCAGATTTTTATAACGCACAGAGCTTATCTTACACCGTTACGGATCTCAAAATACCAAAATGACTCCTCGGCTGCCTGTCCAATGTGCAGTCACGGACTAGGCACCTTTTACCACCTTCTTTGGCAATGCCCCAAGATACAGTCTTTCTGGTCCTCAGTCGTACGGTTCCTACATGAAACAATGGGTTCTCCCATCACCCTTGAACCAAAAATGTGTCTCCTAGGAATCTTCCCCAACCCTGACATTAACAAGTTTTCTAAAATATTTATACATGAAACACTTTTCTCTGCGCGAAAGGTGGTGGCCAGGAGGTGGATGAGACCTAATCCTCCGGATATCTTGCAATGGATTGGGGAGGTCAACGCAGTCTTACCATACAAAAAATTGATGTACTCTCACAGGGGTTGTCCCTCTAAATTCGAAAAAGTGTGGGATAGGTGGCTCAAGGCCGCGGATACATGTATATAGTCAAGAGAGCAGTGATCTATTTCTCTTGCTCTGTCTCCTGGGTGGTGAGAGTTGTGTGTAGCAGATAGGGGTGGGACCCCAAGAGTCATGTATTGTCGCTACCTCATGGTTACCGACTGTTTTTGGCACTGAACAGGCTGTCTTAAACTCCTGTTTGTTCTGTTAAGATCTGTTATTATATTTTATCGTCTGGAAAATACTGTAAGATGCACTCATTGACTGTCTCAATTTCCTCCTGTGTGTACTATATATTTTTTGATTAATAAACAGATCTTTTATTTTAAAAAAAAGAATTCCTTTCAACATTGCAATGTTTCTTTTTTACAATTGTATACTTGTACTCTGTCTGTTTTTCTTTTGTTTAGTATTTCTTTTATTTTCTGTATATCGCATACTTCATATTCCAATAAAGATATATTTGACAAGGAAATGTTCTAAGTTTCTTTGCACTGACTCATATAGGGTAAATGGATCTTCAACAACCACTGTAATTTAACAGCTAAAGAACAAATATTACTTTAGTGGAAAACAGGCGTTTATACTACATGGCACCAATTTGCTTAGTGATGAACATGTTTCACAATTTGTAAGCAATATTCTAATGTTTTTTCAACACTGCACTGTAGTATGTAGATACATTTGTACAATGATACAATCTAATAAATTACACAAACTGAAAAACATCAGTATTTTACTATATTAAAGTTGAAAAGTTTGCTGCCATTAGACATACAAAAAAAATAGGTGAATATACAGTACGTGGGTGTGTGCATAGAGTGTCTATGCTAAAAGGGCTATAGATTTCAAACAAGTATTTTAGAACAACAGTACATAAGAGGCGAAAGTACAATTTTCTAATGACAAACAATCACCTTGTTAGCTAGATATCCATTTCCTTATTTTCAAACACTGGTAAAATGATAGAATGACCTGTACATCCTGAAAGAGGGATGTTTTAATAAACATCATCTGATGAAAGATGTCTCCTAGCTGTGGTTATGATAATGAGGCCATAGTCCCTACAGATCTCTAAGCCCTACCAAACATACAGCTGACACAGATGTCTTATATACTGATATATGAGGAAACTTGAGTCTGATATGTATATGAATTGATGATGCCAAAAGCAATGACATAGTGTAAAGACAGTTACAGCTATATCTTATCAATAAGGCTTTTTAAAAATCTTGTTCAGAAAGACAGGGTTTTTACTATAAGTAATAAAAGTAATATCCCTGAAGTAGAAAAAGGTTAAAACCCCTAGAGGGTACATTTTTGCTGCCTGCGTCCTGCTGGGAGATTTTCCATGCAACAGGAAATATTTCTAGTAACTGGAATTACCATCTTAGACCATTGTCATAGTAACAGGTGGGAGGATTCTTCTCTCTCCTCTTGTTCTTATAACAACTGAACATTTTTGGCTGTCTTCTTATTTTTTGTCTCAGTAACAGTGGTCACCAAGACACATAGGGTGGTGAATCTTCCCAGTGGGGACACAGATAGCAATAAAAGCTTGACAAAGAGTCTAACTTTTTCCCATTTTATTCCAAAAAATGCCTTTACATGCCTTTACTTTAAAGGGTCGATTAAAACAAAAGTTATGTTTTGGCAATAGGCAGCCTCTGGTAAACAGAGTCAGCCATTTATTTATTGTATGTGTTTCGATAATCCAACAGTAAAAGGTTGTTGCGAAAATTCCTGACTCTATTGCTGTCCACCTCAGAGATTTATTTTCACACACCATTTTATCCTGTATTTTTGCTTTTTTCCTCCTGTTGTGTCCTCCATAATAAAAATAAAATGAATCAGACAGACTTGGACCCCCTCATAATGTTCAAGGGAGGTGTGCATCCCCAGGACCTATTGCACAGAAATCTTACCAGAGTTCCAGAGAAATCATAAACTGTTGTATTTTTTTTATTTATCAGCATCCATCAAGAACTGAAATATCAGTTCTGAATTAACAGACCCTTTAAAAACCACAAGATTGTATCTCTTATTTTCCTATTTTTTTCAGAAGAAGCTAGGTATTAGATTTGTTATTCCTTATTTTGCAACATTTAGTTTAACATCAAAATGTTTATATGTATTACCTTCTTATTCATTCCTTAAAGTGTTACATCTATTGAACTAATCACAGTGGCATATTAATGCAAATATTAAAATCCTTTACATATAATATTCAACATACAAAGCATTTGTAGGGTGTTAACAACTTGGTTGTCTACTTCCTGCACATGTCTGTAGAGGCCATAAGATTTATCCAGTAGTTGTTAAAGTACACCATCATGGGTACTGAACATTTAATACATAAGTAAGGTAACACAAAAGGTAAATGTTTAAAAAATAAATAGTATATGGTTAATGCTCATTTGTATAAAATTGTGTAGTTTATAGTCCGATTTAAACATGGATAAAGCATTTTTTATTCATCAATGTGATTTGATGACAAAATGTATGGTAGTGGTCCTTTTAACCATATACTACCAGCAAGAAAGTCTTTTGTCCCCATCTGAGCTTAGAGGCCAGATGGAAATACAAGACCATTTGGATACTGTGGACATAAGAGCACAAAACCAATCCAATATTGACTTACTGAATGACATATATGTCCTTGCGTCTAAAGAAAAATGATGAATATCTGGAAGTAAAGATTCATTAATAATTATAAAATGTATTGGCAGTATAATAAACTATAGTAAAATACATTTACTTATATTTTCTCCATGTATTTTAGTGAATACCAAGTTTGTCAACTTTCTAGCCTAAATGATTGCTATTCATCTAAAAAATGGGCTACATGTTTTTCATTGGGAGATAGGTAGAACAGTAAATAGAACCCAGGCTAGCCTGATATGTAGACAAAATAGGGGGCCACCTTGTCAACTTCAATGGAAGAAGGGGTTACAAAAGTACATGACTCATAGTCAGTAGTAGACTGCTTTCTTGCAGTACAGTAACGGACTGTTAGTGACAATTTATGCATAAAACTGTGAACATATCTTGCTTTTATTGCATTGTTTATTGCTAACTTATGATATATGCAAAGAGCTTCTGCTGAGGCCCTAATCTGGCTCTTTGGATTTTGGGGACACCCCTAGACCTCAATGGGTGCTAGCTGAGCTAAAATACAGTAAAATAGATATGTTTGCATTATTTTCCTTCCTTACTTCTGCCTCTACCTAGGAAAGCTCGGTCTACTTGCCTACTGCCAGCTAGATTACTAATCATACGGCATACATAGGAAAGTTTAAAAAGTGGATGGTTGAGGGGATACATGCATCTAGGTGGTGCTTTTATAAGAAGGAGTGGTGTAAAGAAAGGGAGTCCATAGGGTAATAATTATACAATGAACTGGACAAAATGGTACTGGAGGCATACACTTTGGTAATTTCACCTTGAGTGCTAGTCCTGTCACTGGCCAGAACAGTGCCTTTGTCTATATTTAAAAGCATTTTTCATTTTAATCCAATTCAGGATGCCTATTAGATTGCGTCATGTCTCTGATCTGTAAAAGAAAACTACAAAGCAGCGCTCTATGGGTTAGTCCAGAAAGTACACGTGAAAACATGAATAAAAAAAAAAAAAAAATCATTATATTGTGAGATGGATAAACAAAAACTGCAGGAAACTATAAAAGCTTCAAATACTGCAATAAACAGTCATGCAGGTGTGTGATCAAAATAATAATGTTCAAAGCAAACAATACCACTGGGTGGAAAGGCCTGATGGTCAAACATGGTAAGAGCCGCCTTGAGCCATGTGAAAATGGATGGAGGCCCGATGGGGAGGATAGCAATCCAGTCCCTGCAGACTCATGTGAGACTGTACCTGCGTCCAGGAGAATGGGACCTGAGGGTGCATGGGAACGCTGTGCCAACCACTGTGGGCTGGTGGCCAGAGGAAACCAAACTGGGCTGTGGGTGGGCTGTGTGGGCGGCCTGTGGGTGGATGCGGTGTGACATCCACTGTGAGATGGTACAGACTGGGAGAGCCAAGGGAACTGGGCGTGATGGGTGACATCAACCCCCTGCCAGAGGCAAAGGAAACAGGAAGCCCATGATGCACAGTCGATCACAAGCTGCTTGGTTGCTGTGACTACATGTTTTGCACATCTGCGCTTTATCAAATATATAATAAAGTGCAGGCACTCAAAGCATGTAGTCATGGCAACCCAGCAGCTTGCAGGCCACTGTGCATCACAGGCTTCTTGTTTCCCTCGGCTCTGCTCGGCTCCCCCGGTCTGTACCATCTCATGGTGGGTGTCACACCTCACAGCTCATGGCCCAGTTTGGTTTCCTCTGGCCACCAGCCCAAGTCATCACAGCAGTTGGCACAGAATTCCCCTGAACCCCATGGTCCCTTTACACAGGTACAGTCTGACCACAAGTCAGAAGGAAGTGGACTCCACTGCATGACTGTTTATTGCAGTATTTGAAGCTTTTATAGTTTCCTGCAGTTTATGTTTATCCAGCTCACAATATAATAAACTAGTTTTTTATTCAATTCATGTTTTCACATGTACTTTCTGGACTAACCATTAGCGCTACTTTGTAGTTTTCTTCTCCTGCACGTCCATTTTCCAGTGGTTGGTGGGTGCACTGGGTTTCAGTTCACATAACCTTGTTGATCCATGACATATTTATATATGACTGACAGTTTTTAGCACTCAAGGAACTTGTTGTTGTTTTGTAATGTCTCTGAACTGTGTTCAGTGGTAGTAGCCAGATTGGAATGTACTGGTTGAGTGGCATTGTTTTCTTAAAAATAAGATAGTATTATGGGTCTGCACAGTGCATAGACAAGGCAAGTGCAAGTTAGGCTTAATTGGAACATTCGCGTATTGATTTTGTGTACAAAATGACTTGACAGCTGCATATGTTTTTCTCCTGTCTGTTAGGCAGATACACTGCTGCAAATATCATAAAATGCTCAAACTTCTAGGTTTGGAGAAAATGTAATTGTTTCCTCTTCCAGTTTACAGTTCAGTATAGGGATCTGAGTGACCTGTTACCAAGCCTGCCGCATGATGGTTGTGGGAGGCATGTCTTTGCATATGCAAATATTGACTTTTGTAAAAGTAACTATTTGCAAAGAAATGTTGAGAGCTTTAATGATAGATTAGCAGCACACTGGAGGGTGGCTGCTACACAGCTTTGGGGTCACTTTGCATTGTGTGACCTTGCAATATTTTTTTTTTAAAGTAGAACTAAACATTTTAATTTTTTTAGTTTTGAATAAAAAATAGAGAATATAGAAAACCTGTTTTCATTGCTGTTTTTGTCCCCATTAGGGTTTATACATCCTCTCTATTTGCCCTGATGACCAATGTCACCGAGGGTAAAAGTAAAATAAAATCACATTTTGATTTATCATAATAGAAGGACACTACCTCTGGTGACCCAGATGGCAACCAGGGATTTCCATTACTTTGGAGGTATTTTCACTCACTTCCTTTTGCAGGTACAGTAAAGGGCTGGAAGTGAAGAGAAGAAGAGAAATCTCCACAATGGGACACAGATGGAAAAAAAAAACTGACAGGGGTTATAAACATCTAAAATAAAAAAAAGTAATTGGGCCTTAGCTTAGAAAATTTGTTTTTGCACACCTAAAATGTTAATAAGTTTATAAACAAAAGTTCAAGAATTTCAGTAAAGTTATGAAAATGTCATACATATGAATATGTATATGTTATATATAGTATGGTCTTTTATGTTTACACACAGTACTGGAAAACACTTAGTAGCCCACAAAGTTTTTGTTCTTGTAAGTGTGCACAGTGTCATTCCTCAACATTAACCCTGCTTAGTCAGATCTATTAGAAGTCAATGATTCAGCACCGTGGGTCACTAGAAATGACCTTTTCAATAGGTGGTCATGAAGCAGGACTAATATGTAAAGTTTAAAGTTCTTCAAGAGCGTTTAATGTGTCACCTAATACTTTTTAAAGCTTATTGGCCAGAGTCAACCTTTACTGTCATCATCTTAGAAGTCCCTTCACTGTAAGATACAAAAGCACCATGTACAGTAGCATGTGTAAAATACCAAGGATTCATTGGAGGTGATTGTAATAAAATTAGATGCTACATAGTGTTCAACATAGACTTTGTTCCAAATGATTATCTTTGTTCGTGGAGCAATCTGTGTATAAAATACTACCTACCTCTACAACCATATGTGTCACACACTGGAGTTGCTCCAGTCATCTACCCACAATACATACTGCTACTATCTGTCAAAACTTTTTGTTTTATCCACTGACTTGTATTAACATCTATACCATGTAAGTATAATTTTTCACTAAGATGCCACATTAACTCAAAAATGAAAAAACAAATGAATAGTTATTGGTGGACACCTTTTTTAAAGGCTGATACACACTATGAGAAAATTGGGCGAACAATCCTCTGATTTTCCTCATTGTATCACAGCAAGTCGGAATCGAGGAAGGAAATAACGTACAGAATTTCTCAAATGGCAAAGGCTTTTTTTTTTGGTTTATTGTTTTTGACCATGCAGTCTTTCGTTTCTGATTTTTCTCATACAAAAACGGTACACATTAAACTAAACTAAAAATAGTTTGTTCTGTTCATGTATAAGAAAATTTGGGGTTTTTGTCCCTTTGGAAATTTATGTTTGCAAACTCTGTATTGGATGTCGAAAGTTGTGTACACACTAAATCAAACAATCGTGCCTAGTATGGAATTTTTCTTCTGATTTTACACACCCCCTTAAGATTTTTTTTTATTTTTATAATGCAGTCAGTGGATTTGCATAGTTAACAATCTGTAACCAAACCATGCAGGCATCTGAATAAGAAGAGCTATAACAAAATATATTTTAATCAAAAAGATTTACAGAGGATATCAAGGGAAGTTCAATATTTGTCAAAAAAGGGACTACGAAAAAAAGGACTTTACCTCTCAATTGTAAATCTGAGTGTCTGAAAGACACAGGTCAGCCTTTGAAAGAGGATATCACTGACCTGTATAAATAAGAGTAGGACAAACACTTCCAAACAAGTAAAGGTCATGGTGGGGTCATGGCTGATGACCTGTTGGACTACTGTTTTGTCAAATGAGTATGCTTACCGTGTTAATCTCTCATCCTTAAGCTCCAAGTCTGCCACTGTGATGAACTGGTCAAGCTTGAATTTAGTGTCAACTATTTCAGCATCTCGTGGTGAATATGTACCACCTTCTTTTTGTTTCTGTCGAATTCTAAAAAAAATATACACAATTAGTTTTCTTTGCTAATATTGAGTTTTCTGAAATATATTGCTAATGAAATAGTGTGTTGCAAATGACTTAAACACATGGGTATGCTGGTAAAAGTATGTCCTAATATTTAAAGCAGACGTGTCACAACCTTAATTATAAATACATTTTTTAGTAGAATTATTTCTTAAAATGTTTCTGCATTGCCTAACAATCTCTTGAGAATATATATATCAAAATGACCCAATCTGTTCACAACTGCATATAACAGCCACCTGAATACTTCATTACATTGATCATACAGCGTTACATTCAGACCTTGCCCCTGCACACTGAGATCACATTTACAATTCTTAAAAATACATATATAAATATGTCATATTTAATTGCTGTATGTGCTCTCGTTAAAGCAGAGTTCCACCCTAAAAACAAACTTTTTATGAACAACTTGCCTTTAATGTAAAAAAACAAATTCTTTAAAAGAATATGTTTTACTCACTTCTATATGGCTGTTACTAGGCATATTTCATAATCTGCCTAGTTCCTAGTCCTAGGTGGTAGAACTTCCTGTCCTAAGACCCCATTGCCTCCTGGGAAATGATGACACTTATTTCCCAGGAGTTTCTGGGTATTACTGTGCCTAAAAATCCAGCATGCACCTCTCTCGGAAAATCCAGGAATAAATATGAACTGGGCTTCATAATGCCCACAGCTATGATAGTAACGGCCACAAGATCACTGAAATGATATCAAGTACGTTTTTGCAACTGTTTATGTTGGCAGAATGGCACGGCTGGGCACATGCACATACAGGTACGTGTTGTTCTGCACGGGCGAGCTCCCGTGACCCGGTCCGAAGCTCCGGGACCATGGGACTCGCAGACCCGATCGCCACTGGAGTACGTCGATCGGTTCCCGGAGCTGAAGAATGGGGAAAGCCGTGTGTAAACATGGCTTCCCCATTCTTCACTGTGGCGGCAGCATCGATCGTGTCATGCCTTTTATAGGGGGACACAATCGATGACGTCACACCTACAGTCACACCCCCTACAGTTGTAAACACACTTCAGGTCACACATAACCCCATCAGCGCCCCATGTGGTTAACTCCCAAACTGCAACTGTCATTTCCACAGTAAACAATGCATTTTAAATGCATTTTTTGCTGTGAAAATGACAATGGTCCCAAAAATTTGTCAAAATTGTCCGACGTGTCCGCCATAATGTCGCAGTCACAAAAAAAATCGCTGATTCATTCTGTGCTTATAACTGATAAAACTATATTTTATTATATAACTATAACAGGATAAAAATACCTCTAATTGGTATTTAATTATAAAAAGATATCATACTCAATGTACAGTAGTAAAATAGAAATAAGCTCTTACCTTGCAAAGGCATAGATGGCCGCTACGAGAAGGATAACAGAAAGCACACAAAGGGTAACAGATAAGATAATTTCTACAGCTCTTTCTGATAGTCCATCAGCTGGAAAAACAAAAAACGAATTTTAGATGAAATCTGGCCAAATAATTAAAGTTTTTACATAGAGATGAAAACAAATGTTTATCTAGTAGTACCCAGTGTTCCAGATAGCTAAGTATACCTTTCTATCGCAGTATGACCCATAATATACTGGGTGGGTGACATATGTGCAGTCAATTGATCATCTAGTAGTGTTTGTAGGATGTGCCTAACTTATAATGTTTATTTTAGGGGACACAATAGAATTTTTACTCAAAAACACAGGGAAATCAGTAGCCTTCCCCTGTAATGTGTGACTGGTAAGTTTGATGGCACCCTTTTGTTGTCACAACGTGTCTGCCTTCACCAGGAATGGATACAGATCATATAATGTCTATAGGTTTAGAACATGCAGACATGGATTTTGTTCACTGCTAATTGGGGTAATTAAAATGTAGCTGCTAGCATTGCTACAGTAATTGGCTTTAGTAACAATCATGTGCACACTGAAGTAGCAGAACATTATGAAAAAATATTTGAATTCAGGAAATGAAATCATTGAAACAAATGTTGCATTTTTATATTGCACATTTCCATGTTTCTTTATCCATTTTGAGATGCATCCTACATTGACCATCAATGTGTGATTTCAGCGTTGGTTTAAAAATGAATGCAAGTGCCAACCTGCATCTTTACCCAGTAGTTGAACTGCCATTTACATGCACTTGCAACGGTGCATGCCTGTGTACAAGGAATCATAGAAATGTACAAAGTGATATTATACATAGTACACACATTGTACCAGGTTAAATGTTTACTAAATCAACAAATTCCCAAGAACCTTATAGCACATCAATAAAAAGCTTATTATATTATCAGATAAATAAGGGAACATATTAGATTGGTAAATAATGAGTGTTAAATCTAAGAAACAAGTAAACAATTCAACCAATATGTCTCTTTTGTACTTAGCATCTCCTAAAGTTAGTCATTTAGCAGTAATTTTACTGGATACCAAGTACACTTTTTTTTATAAATCTCTTTATTAATTTTCTTTTTTTTTCATACAAAAAATATACATTTCACAACTTACATTTATCTGCTTTCCCCGGAGCTTCCATAAAAGTCCACTTAACATTCATTTCATCCAGCACAAATAACATTTATACATTCATTTCTCCCCCTTTTATTCTTATGGTGTAGTTTATCCTCTCTTCATACCCTATTTATCCCGAAGCCGTCATGGGATTCTCTATCCAACTTGCCCACATTCTTTCATATTTATCCCCATATCCTCTATTACAATATGTCTCCATGTATAATGGCAAGTTGCTATTTACTAGATTTTTCCAATGAACCACCGAGGGAACTTTCACTTTCTTCCAACTTAACACTATCATCTTTCTTGCATATAATAGTAGGCCCACCTGTGTTCTCTTTCCTGTAGAGGTAATATTCTCCCCTACTAATCCTAATAGGCAGATCTCTGCCTCTTGTTCCAAAGATATTGATGTTACTATAGCAATTATTCTCAGGACCTCCCTCCAAAACACCACGATCTTCGGACAAGACCAAAATATGTGGATAATATTTCCTGGAATGTCTGAGAATATCCAACAAGTTTTAGGATTTAATCTTATATAGCTTATATTGTGTATATGGTGTATAGTAGCTTCTATGTATTATTTAAAATTGATACCAAGTACACTGAACAAATATTACTGGGTACAAGTAAAGAAAAGCTCAGAACATTTACACTGATAATTGAGCCTCTACCCTAGATGCAATTACTTTTTGCCTTTTCAAAAATTAGAAAATTGTTTTGCAATGAAGGTACTTAAGGGATTACTCCATCCAGAGGATTTTTATCACATGGCCTTATCATATCAAGAAAACTGACCAATGGGCAGTATTTAGTGTACTGCTTTAAAAACTGAGTGGAACAGATTATTACTTAAAGGTCTACAATGCAAACATGACCTTTACTCTGAAGTCCATTCTACTTTATTATTAAAATGGTTGTAAAGCATTCTAATGAATACGACATTGGCACTGTAGTTCCTTTACTGACAATGAGATTTAAAATCTTGTTACATAACCACTAAAATGTCTTTGATGTATTTAAAGCCTCTGTAAAATATGCTTGAACTACGCAGTAGCTCTCTAGCAGCATTAACACTTTGTAAAACTACAGAGCAAAATGTGTCATTGTGTGTCACAATGAATAAATGTGTCTTTAACCACTCAAGGACCGCCGCATGTACATTTACGTCGGCAGAATGGCACCGACAGGCACATCAACGTATATATATGTTGGTGCCTTGGGGGGGATCGGGGGTCCGATCGGACCCCCCCCCCCGTACATGCGGCGGTCCGCGCGGCTGCAGGAGCGATCCGACAAGTGGGGGCGGCTATCCGTTTTCACCCGCCCCCTCCGGATCGCTCCCAGCCAATGCGCGCGCCCGCCAGCCCTGTCACTTCC
The DNA here is from genome assembly GCA_029574335.1 of Rana kukunoris. Lineage (NCBI taxonomy): Eukaryota > Metazoa > Chordata > Amphibia > Anura > Ranidae > Rana > Rana kukunoris. The sequence goes on from CM056051.1 coordinate 233,984,378, forward strand.
TCCTCCTGTGTAAACACAGGAAGGAGGAAGCGACGTGATCTCTCCCTCGGAGTTTGTTTCAAGCGCCGCTGAGGAGAGATCACAACACAACAAGTAAGTCTGCACCAACAGCACACTTACACACAGACACAAACACATTTAACCCCCGCGATCGCCCCCCCCCCTGTCACAGTGTCACTGAATGCAGTAATCATACATGTATGATTACTGTATTTAGTGTCAGTGTGACAGACAGTGTGACAGTCAGTCAGTGTTAGTGTCAGGGTAGCCCCCCCACCCCCCCCAATAAAGTTTTAACCCCTTGATCACTGCCCTAGTTAACCCTTTCACTCCCTATTGCCAGCATCACTAAGCGATCATTTTTCTGATCGCTGTATTAGTGTCGCTGTTCCCGCTAGGTAGCTAATTTTTTTTTAATGCGATTTTTTTTTTACTAAAGACATGTGGCTAAATACATTTTGGCCTAAATGTTTGACTAAAATTTAGTTTATTGGTTTTTTATTATAACAAAAAGTAAAAAATATTGATTTTTTTTCAAAAACGTCGCTCTATTTTTGTATATAGCGCAAAAAATAAAAATCGCAGAGGCGATCAAATACCACCAAAAGAAAGCTCTATTTATGGGAAAAAAAGGACGCGAATTTTGTTTGGGAGCCACGTCGCACGACCGCGCAATTGTCTGTTAAAGCGACGCAGTGCCGAATCGCAAAAACCCCTTGGGTCATTTGCCAGCGTATTGGTCCGGGTCTTAAGTGGTTAATGACTCAATAAAAAAAAAAAAAAATCTCCATGAAGTAACATATGCTAATTATGTGCAGTACTTATTTATTTTTATTTGCATCATTTAAAAAAAAATCAGCATACACTCTATGCCCTACTTTTTATACACTCATTCAGTAGCTCCTATGAGAACTCCATTGAGGAGTCACACAAACATCAGAAGGGGGTGTCAGTCCCCACAAAAGCTACAGCTGAATTTCTCATCACCATGCTCAAGCGCAAAGCTGAGGCTTCACTGAGTGCTTTTATATACCATATTGAGACCTTTGGATTCATATGGAGCAGTTATTTTTCTCAATAATTTTTTTTAAAATAAGCATGTAAGGCATTGACATAGTCAGCTAGAGTTGGGTGGATTGCAGGGTTCAGATTCAGCTACATGCCACATCTGGACAGAGCAGCGTTTTTTGCTGTGGCCACAAATAAATTGGACAAATTCCTGTGATCAGTCTGTATGTGGCCAAAAAACATAATTCCTGAACACAAAAAGATTGATTTACTAATGGCAAATAGACTGTGCACTTTGTAAAGCAGAGTTGCTCCCGAGCTTAGTATATGAGCAGAAGCACTGCTGATTGTTTTGAATTGCTACACAGTAGTTGGGCTTTACTGCTATTTCTCACAATAAAAGTTTGTGAGTTGGCTGACACATTAGAAGCAGTGCACTCTGCAGTTGATTTACTAAAGGCAAATAAGCTGTTCACTTTGCAAGGGAATTTGCCCCACAATTGTGTAAATTAGATGAAGCTCTATTGACTTCCATCATGCAATGCATCCATATACAAGTAAAACATTTTTTTTAATTTTTTGCCATGCACGTGATTGGGTATTCTTTGCAAAGTGAAATTTCACTACATTCACTCAGGCCGCGTACACACGACCAGTTTCCTTGACAGAATCCCTCAAAAAACTTGGTGGGAGACCTTTTCCCGAGGAAAACGGTCATGTGTATGCTTTTCATTGAGTGAACTGTCGAGGAACTCGATGAGGAAAAAAGAGAGCAAGTTCTCTTTTTCCTCAACGGGAATCGTTGTGTTCCTCGTTGGGCTGGTTTTCCAATGAGAAACACGTTGGTGTGTATGCTTATAAACCCGCGCACTTTCTGTAAAAGTTGTATTTGTAATGGAAATAGCACATTTGTCACGCTGTAACAGACTGAAAAGTGCAAATGTCTCTTACCAAACTTTTACCTAACACGCAGTAACATGAGATTAGCAAAAGCTGCCCCTGCCATTGTATGTGTTGAAGTCACCGAGTTTGAGAACAAGGAGATTTGGTCTTGACAGTGTGTACGCAAAGACAGCTTGTCAAGTTTCTCGACAAGCCTAACAAGGAACTCGTCGAGGAAAACTATGTGTCTTTTCCGTCAAGTTCCTCGGTCGTGTGTACGAGGCCTAAGCCCTGGGGAAAATTCTCTTGCAAAGTGAACAACCTATTTGCCCTAGTGTGGCTGATAGCTTATCTCTGCTGTACAGTTGTGACTAAAGCCGACCATAGATGGTTCAAATCTCGACCAGTTCAGCAGACACCGGCCAAGATTTGAACCATCTATGGGCAGGCTAATCGTTCCTAAGTCAATATATCAATCGACTTGGGTACAACCAGCATGTTGGATTCTTCATGCAATTATTGACAGCGGCTATACCCTCTAGCAATAATCACTGTGTGTTCTCCCGGCAGGAACAGCTCCCCCCGCCCCACCCACTGGGAGAATAACCCGTGGTTGCTGGAAAGAAAATCACACCATCTTTGGCCAGCTTAAGAAAGACTAATTGTACAGTTCTCTACAGGTGTATTGACCCTCAGCTGACCTTAAAATGATTGAGCATTTCCATGTATAGGGAGCAAAGAATTTCTGATGTGAACAAATGCCTATGTTTACAGGCATTACTTAATACATTTCAGAAGCTATTCCTCATGCATTTGGGGCAGAGGAACAGTTTCTGGAGTTTGAGGTGCTAGCTTCTAACCTTGCAGATTTTTGCCGAAAAGGAAATATATGTTTCTATTACATTTGTATGTTGAAAATAATGGGACTTTGGCACAGAGAAAATGTACAGTAATTTGCAAAGTGCACCTAAAATGCAGCATAAGGGAACCTGTTTTTGAAATATACCACGACTCTATTGCTAAATAAGATAACCGTGGCCATTTGCATTAAGAGTATGTTTCTATTAAACCAAAACCCAAAAATGCTATATATTGCAGCGTACCAATTATTATTACCAATTACCAATTATTATCAGTTTTCTTTTTTTGTAGCCTTTTTACTCTGTGTTTTCACATGGGGATCTGGCCAGTAACACACCTCCTGCATCAGAGTGTCCCCATATATACAGCCATCATATCTAAGAAATGTTAAGCTGCAATATACTAAGGCCCAGATTTACATACAATTAGATTCGCGTAGAGTATCAGAAATACTCTACGCCGCCGTATTTTACCTGGCTCTACGTGGAATCCCGGTAGATTTTGTCCAGTAAACTACGGCGGCGTAGTGTATTTCTCCCGGCGCAAGCCATCAATGCGAGTAGGGGGCGTGAAGCATTTAAAATAGGCGCATGCTCCGTTCAGAAATTTCCCGCCGTGCATTGCGCGAAATCACATCGTTACGTCATTCGTTGTTTGAGTAGTGTCGTTTACGGACATTCCTATTCCCGAACGAGTTACGTAAATAAATAATAAGAATTAAATTTGACGCGGGAACGACGGCCATACTTAACATGGGCTACGCACCGTTAGACCAGCAAATAGCTGGTCTAACAGTACGTAGCAAAAAAATGACGTAAGCGATTACGAAGACCACTCGTATCTTCGTGGATCGCCGTAAAAAGTAATTTGCCTATCCCGACGCTGAAAACAACGCGGACTCCTCCCAGCGGCCGCAAAAATATCACAGCGTAGATCCGAAGGCTTACGAAGACGTAAGCCTCTCGGATCGAAGCCCGAAGCCGCCATATCATGGTTTGAGGATTCAAACTAGTGATACGGCGCACGAAATTTGAAATTACTCCTGTCTAACACCAGTTAGACAGGCATAATCGCTCTGTGAATCTGGGCCTAAATGTTTACTTTTGGGTTTAATACTGCTTTAAACAACAATTTTCTCCATAACTTTATAAAAAGATTTTATTTTGCTAGACACAATCTATACTATATCATATTTTCAAAGTTGAAAAAAACATAAGCTATGCCATACATGTATTCTTACCTAATGTTTTTATAGGAATAGAATAATTAGAGTCTGTATACTGCCCTTTAAAATTTGTAGCTCTAAATTTAAATCTATGGGAGAAAAAAAAGCAGAATGTTAATACAAGTATAAATAAATGATCTTTTAGTATATAGACTGCATTCCACCCAGCAATGAATTAACAGAACTGATATATAATATTTCTGTCTTATTTGACAGTTGTTAGGACCAGAGAATTTCTTTTCTTTTCCAGTAAATAGTGTTTCGCCTTTTTCAGTCTATCCTAACATAGTATGCAGACCTGTATGGGTTGTTTCAAATTTTAGCAGCAACAGATATCAACATAGAAATCTTAGGCCCAAGATATAAAATACAGCTGAATAAGGATGGCATTGATGCATATTATGGTGCTTTATATCACTGTGGATGTTGAATGCCTAGACTGGCCAACATTGGTTATGTCTGTATGGTAAGTATGTTAAAGAACAGGATACTTAAGGTTGGTAACAATAGCTGAGCAGATGTACGATTGTTGGACTTTACAGTCAGGGCAACCACACGCAAGGGCTTCTGATTATTTGTGAATAAACAGACAACAGGGCATACATATAACTAGTGAAGTATACAAAATCACTCTAGGAATATCTGACTGCCATTGGCCGAATGTATGACATATCAGCAGACACCTTGCCGCTGGCCTCAATTCAGGGAAACACTGAAATATTTTATCCCATGCAACAGGTTGTGGAACAATATATGAAATGTTCTAGTTATTGATACCTATTCACTGAAAGAATTTTGGTACCACTGCCCTGAAATAGGCTTTATATGTTTAATAGTGTGACTACATAGGATGCTTGATGGCACGGAACTGTCTATCACATCCAACCCAATTGTTGTGGGTGAGCAGCCATGCTGATGTGGCTAGATAGGAAGCTATTAATTGGAACACAATGGGATGGGGAAGTTCCCCAGGGATGTTTCACTGAAGAGGTGTTAAGTTATCAATCCTTCACTAATTCACATGCAGTGAAGCTACTATCAAAGACTGACTGACTTTATTTACCAAAGCAGCTGCTTTTTAATGAGTGAGTCAATTAGCTTCTGCAGGCTGGATTTTCTTTGCTCCTAAAAGTCCTTAAAAAATGACATTTAACATATATATATATATATATACACTGTACTGTATACTGTCCTCTTAATTTAATACAATTCCTAAATCTTCTATATATTGCACACAGGCATACCCCACTTTTAAGTACACAATGAAGTTTATTTACTAAAGATGGAAAGTGAAAAATCAGGCTCACTTATGCATAGAAACCAATGAGCTTCCAGGTTTTATTACCAAAGCTTAATTGAACAAGCTGGGGTTTGAAGCTCATTGGTTTCTATGCAGAAGTGAGCCTGATTTAGCAATTTCCAGCTTTAGTAAATAAACCCCATTGTGTACTTAAAAGTTGGGTATGCCTGTATAAGGCAAACATTCTGCATTGAATAATTTATTAAACTAAGCAACCATAAAAAAATGGTTGGATACCTTTAAATCAATCAAACAAATACATTGAAAGACAACTCAATAGAATGTTTGTAAAAAAAATAATATGTTAGTATATCATGACTATATAAACATACATATATTGTTTTCTTGGCTTTAGGGGTCCATTACAAAACTCCTGTAGCAAACAGGTATTATCAGCTCCAATGACATATACTTCCTGCTTGCTGAAGAAACGGTTTACCCCATCAGAACATGGTGGATTTGGAAAGCCTTCATTTGTAAAATATGGTCTGGGTTTTTGGAAATAGGCTTCATGCCACTTGGTGATATTCCCATCATGTTGAGCTGTAATGAAAAAGAACACAGGAATGTCAGATAAGTTCATAAAACAAATAACTGAATGCACCAAGATAACATTTTAATCGCATAGAACTATGTGACAAGTACTAAAACATTATAGAGATGTTGCTCTACAGTGGAAAACCACCGTGGTAGTCTTAAAGTTTTATAGCTGGCCAACTTCCAATGATTAAATCACAACAATTAATGCACATCACAACATGTGTGAATCTCAGTTTTTTAAAACATAAGCATATGCTATACACATAGATTTAACAAATAGTATTAGAGATTTATTTACAGCCCAAATTAAAAGAAAGGGTAATAGTTGCATCTTGTGTTAGGTTTGTGCTGCTATCTATGAGCTTGTTGTAATTTAGTCCCTTTTTCTTATTCTTGTGACATCAGAAAGAGCTTTGAGGTGAACATGGCGAAGATGTAATCATGAAAAAATCCAATAGCATAAAAGCATTTTCATGCACTAACAGTCTAGATTGAAGAGATTTCTCTTCATATCTCACCCGTATAACACCCATTGGGACAGGATGTGCAGGGAATTCTTCCCAGCGACAGTAATAAAAACTTAAAGGCTAAGTTCTCCCTTGTTACCTTTTTTTTCTAAATTCCATCTCCCCTATGTACCAATATAGCATTCATGTACTTTTTTTGCAAAAATATTTAAGCTTTTCATAAAATTTACAAACACATGCCTTACTGTGTGACATCCATGTTTCCAAACATATCAATTGCTTCTGTCTTACTGAACAGACTGTAGCTCATGACATAGGAAGGGGTTGACCAGCTGACATCATTAGCACACACCCTGCATCATCCACCCACCCACTCCCAGCTGCACTTTTTTTAAATTAATTAGTGATCACCCTTCTCACTAAAAGTGTTTTGGAGCATTTTCACTCACCACACATATGGACTGAATGGACTGCCCTACACACAAAAAGTGCCCCGCTAGTGGCTGAAAAGCACAGCTAAAATTATAGTAAAGCACCGCTAAAACTATAGGCACTTTGCTGCCGACGCCCACACCGCCTCTGTGTGAAAACGCCTTAAAGGGGAACTTGGAGGACACTGATTTAACCACTTCACCCCGGAAGGTTTTACCCCCTTAATAACCTGGCCATTTTTTTGTGATACAGGACTGCGTCACTTTAATTGAAAATTGCATGGTCGTGCGACGTTGTACCCAAACAAAATTGAGGTCCTTTTTTCCACAAATAGAGTTTTATTTTGGTGATACCTCTGCGGGTTCTATTTTTTGCTCTATAAACAAAAAAGACTGACAATTTTTAAAGAAATAAATATTTTTAACTTTTTGCTATAATAAATATCCAGAAAAATAAATAAATAAATGTCTTCATCAGTTTAGACCAATATGTATTCTGCATATTTTTGGTAAGAAAATCGCAACAAGCGTATATAGAATGGTGTGCACAAAAGTAATACTGTAGTGTCTACAAAATAGGGGATATATCTTTGGCATTTTTATTATAATTTTTTTTTACTAGTAATGATGGTGATCCGCATTTTCAGCAGACCTGCGACATTGTGGCAGACAGATCTGACGCTTTTGACACTTTTTTGAGACCAGTGACATTATTACAGTGATCAGAGCTAAAAATAGCCACTGGTCACTGTAAAAATGACATTAGCAAGGAAGGGTTTAACACTAGGGGTGATGAAGGGGTTAACAAGTTTTCAAGTTAAAATCCGTTTTTTGCTAGAAAATTACTTAGAACCCCCAAACATTATATATATATATATATATTTTTAGCAGAGAATCTAGAGAATAAAATGGTGATTGTTGCAATATTTTATGTCACACGGTATTTGTGCGGCTGTGTTTTAAACGCAACTTTTTGGGAAAAATTTACTTTTTTTAATAAAAAAAAAAATGAACAAGTAAAGTTAGCCCAATTTTTTTGCATAATGTGAAAGATGATGTTGTGCTGAATAAATGGATACCAAACATGTCACGCTTTATAATAGCACGCACTCGTGGAATGGTGACAAACTACGGTACCTAAAAATCACCATAGGCGACGCTTTAAACTTTTTTACGGTTACCAGGTTAGAGTTACATGTGTGATTTGAACACTGTTTTCATATGCGGGCTTGACTTCCGTATGCGTTTTCTTTGTTGCGCAAGCTCGCGGGGAGGGGGACGCTTTAATTTATTTTTTATTTATTTTTTTATAATATTAAATTGTGTTTTTTTTTTGTTTTTTTTTCATTTTGATCACTTTTATTGCTATCACAAGGAATGTAAACATCCCTTGTGACAGTAATAGGTGGTGACAGGTACTCTTTATGGGGGGATCAGGGGTCTAAAAGACCCCCGATCCCTCCTTTGCACTTCAAAGTATTCAGATCGCCAAAAACGGCGATTCTGAATACTGTGTACTTTTTTAAATCTGGCACCATTGGCAGCCGAGAAACCCGTAAGTGACGTCATGACGTTGCTTCCGTGTTTCCATTGCGGAGACTGAATCAAAGCAGTTTACGGCTTTGATTCAGTCTCTCTGTGAACACTGATGTTCTGCCTGCATGGTTTTCATCCCACACCCAGACATATTGATAAGTTAGTAGGCTCCTGTCTAAATTGGCCTGTGTATGTATAAATGTGAGTTAGAGACTTCAGATTGTTAGCTCCCTGACAGCGGTGGACTGACAACTCATGGGGCCCTCAGGCAATAGGAGATTATGGGGCCCCTGGGCAATATGAGATTATGTAGCCCCTGGGCAATAGGAGATTATGGGGCCTGTACTGTATACACACACACATACAGTATACATACACAGTATAAACACACAGACACACAATATACACACACTGAGAAGGTACTGGAGAGGCGGGGCAGCTATAATCTTGGGATTTTTAGACCAAAAGGATGTCGGTAAGGGATAGATGTAAAAAAAAAAAAACACCGATTTTTACATACTGTCCTTGGTTTTTCTGAGTCTGGCAACCCTGCTGGGGCCCCCTAGTGGCATGGGGCCCTCGGGCAGTGCCCAAGAGCCTGAATGGTCAGTCCGCCCCTGCTCCCCGAGGACATGGACTGATGTGAACTTACAATATGTAAAAATGCTGTGTAAGATCTTAGTGCCATTTAAATCCCTGTGATAATAATAAAATATTAGCAAGTCCCTGATTGTTACAAATACCAAGCATTAGACAACTAGAATACAGGTACTAGGTAGACAGGTACTCTTATTTTGAGTGTAACATGTTATTTTGAGTATAGCTGACAAATATACAAGTACATTTGTGCTTCTGATAGTACTAAACAATAATCAAATGATTATTTAGGCTATATCTATACTCTAACCTACACTCAACCATGCCGGTAGGTTATTTGGCTCCTGGGTAAACATTGGCCCTAGTATGTGTATGTATGCATGTGAGTTTGTGACCTTAGATTGTAAGCTGCTTAAAGGCAGGGACTGATGTGAATGTACAATATGGGCCAGATTCAGGTAGAAATGCCTATCTTTAGGCATGCCTAGCGTCTGGATTTTAAACTAGGCCGCCGCAACTTTTTCAGGCAAGTGCTTTATTCTCAAAGCACTTGCCTGTAAAGTTGAGGCGGCGTAGCGCAAAAGACCCGGCCAAATTCAAATTCGGCAGGCAGGGGGCGTGTATTATTTAAATGAAGCGCGTCCCCGTGCCGAAGGAACTGCGAATGCGCAAGCCGTAAATTGATCCCAGTGTGCATGCTCCAAATCTCGACGTCTGTCAGGGTCCCAGCTCTGCCAGCTTCCATCCAGTGCGCAGGCACGATAAGCTTACATTACAAAGCGTCTAAGGCACGCGCGCGTGCGTGGTGCGGCGGCGCCTTGCGTGTACGAGCGCGCGGATGGGCGTGCGCCCTCTCGGGACCAATCAGAGGCATGACAGGCCTATTTAAATCAGCCCCTGTCTCTGTACAGGTTGCTGGTTTATCGTCAGCTCTGCCTGAACTTGTGATACCTTGCCTTGTACCCTTTGACCCGGAAATTCTTCCCGACTCAGCTCTCGCCTGGAAACCTGACCTCTGTCTCTGGATCTGCTACCTTCTCTAAACCTCTGACCTCGGACCGTGATCTGGATCTGCTTCTGTCTCCTGACCTTGAACCTTGGCTTGCACCCCTGGACTTCTCTCAGCCTTATCCTGAACCTGGACTTTTAGCCTGTACCCCGGATCTGCTGCTCTCAGCCCGCTGTCCTCTGAGCTGTGTACCGGATCGCCTCACCCTCATCTCCTTTGGTGACCATCCAGCAACGGCATCCCATCTCAGCGGCTACTTCTCAGCAACTACATTCCACTTACCATTCTGCTGGTACCGGTACCTCCTTGTGCCTCTGCCCCCTGTCTCAAACTCCAGTGGGCGGGTGCACTTGGTCATAAAGGTGAGCCGTCCTCAGCATCTCGGCCTTGGTGAGTACTCATTTCCTTGATAACGTCAATACAACGTGTAAACAACGTGAACGGCACTTATGTAAAGCCCTATTCGTGAACGTGAACGCGCCGTCCATACTTAACATTGGCTGCGCCTCATATAGCAGGAATAACATTACGACGGTACTACACTAACGCAAACGACGTAAAAAAATAGCGCCGGCCGGGCATACGTTCGGGAATCGGCGTATAGGCTCATTTACATATTTTAGACGGGAAAGCCACCTAGCGGCCAGTCTAAAATATGAAAATAAGATTAGACAGCGTAAGAGACTTACGCATGTCTGATCTAAGGAAAATCTATGCTAAACTGATTTTATGAATCAGTGGCATAGATTGGAGGCCTAGAACGCAGAGATAAGACGGCTTATCTGGAGATAAGCCGACTTATCTTCTACCTGAATCTGGCCCTATATATTTATATAATTACTTGCTGTGTAAATTGAATGCCCTATATACAGTAAGTACCTGTAATAAATAAATAAACAAATACATTTTTCATGTGATATAGTAGCAGCAGGAGGCATTTTAGACATATTTTAAGCAAAGGGGTTTTGTTTGAATGAACTACACAGTATAAGAGAGACAGAAGTTCCAATAAAGTAACCAATCAATAACAAAAGTTTATAGCATATTAGCTGCACATTTTGTGACAGCCCCGCAAATTTCTCAAATCCATGATCATTTGGATAAAAATCAGTAGGGAGTTGAGTTCTCAGTTACAATTTATCACAAAACCATGACCTGTATTCCTCAATGGTAAAACAGAGGGCAAGTTTAAGTTTTTAGAGATTAACACATTTTTGCTTGTTTTTCTTAATTGCTAAGGGATTCTGATATTTCAGAATGATTTACAGGCTCCCAAGTGAAGAGCTTAGAATTTCTAGAGAGTGAATTTTTATGTAACAGCTTGAATGCATTTTCATTGCTGAATTTAGTTACAAATGTCCTGAAGAGACAGAAGAGAGAAACAAAATAAGAAAAACTGTAGGCTTTGTGTCTCCACCTTACCTTGCTCCCAAGTACCAAAGATATACATAGCACTGGACCCTAATCACCCCAACTAACTTGGACTTTTTCTTCTGACTACGGTATTAGACTTTATTTTATAAGCATATATACATTGAAGGTTCCAATCATATTTTAAAATGAGAACTGACCTTTAACTGATTAGAGATGCGCTGGAATATCTCCGTCACCAATTACAAGTACTACTGTGGCATGCAAATGCTTGTATTGCTCATCTGGCAGCTCTTGTAATACCACGTTATTGCAAGTAAAGCTTAGATCAGTTGCAAAGTTCAGCATTGTATAACCAGTTCTGGTTTTGCTTTCTTTGTTCAGATTGAAAATATAATCACTTAACATGAACAAAAACATTTAAAGTAGAGAATTTACTGACCCAAAGGCATCATATTTATTTTGCTTCACTATTTCACCTTCTAGGTCACTATCTCAATATTATTTTAGTACCAGGGCAATATAGCTGGATGTCAGCTAATGCAAGGTCATGGGACTTTGGAAACAGATAGATCCCTTCAATTCAAAATTAAAAGATGATTGCCAAACTGGACAGAAACCTAATACAAACCCAAAGTCAAGGCTGGGATGGATCCCACAAAAGACTAAATCACCTTGCAATTAGGGAGGGATTTCTTATTAAGCATGTGCAAACACTAGCCCAGGGGCTTAAAGTATATTATTGGAAGCATCAGATAATACAATTATGTGACTGATAGCTCTTATTAATAATTAAGTAAGGTTATGGCTTATTGTTTCATCTCAGATAAGGGCCCTAAACAGTTTAAGTACTTTTCTGACTCTTAAAAACATCATAATAAGATATAAATACACTTTGCCAAATACTGATGTTTTTTTTTACAGTGTCTTATTCAAATATGTCTAATTTTATCACTATCACTATGCAGCTTACAGGCAATCCCCTTATTTTTTGTACGGGATAGGTAAATTGTCTAGCAAAATATGATTTGCACATTTATGGATTTGACTTGGAACCTACAAATTTGACCCCGGAATACAAATGGAGAAGCAAGAGTGTTTTCCTAACTTCAGCCTCATTTCCTATCTTGGAACCATTCTATTGGCTTTATAGCTCGCAGCAGTGTAGCCGTAATAACAAATATGTGGTTAGCTTCTTTATTTCCTTCTGGACTTATCTGCATTTTAGTAAAAAGTTTGCTTTTGCTGTGTTTAGTAAAAAATGTTTAGGCTTGGTGCACTTGACGCCTCTATTCACTTCTGCCTTTTTAACCTATTTACATGAGACATAGTTAGCTAGCAGCTGGGAACATCTGGAGCTTGTGAGTTCCAAATATCAGTCATCGGCCAAAGTTCCAAAAACTATAATTACGGGACCTTGAAAACTTCAACCACAAGGCAGCATAGCTTTTTACATACACGTATTTAGTCTAGTTGTATTATTATTTTTTTAGTAGTCAGAAATGTGTAAATAGAGTAAAGCAAGGAAACAGCTTCTTACCTCCACTTTCTGAAACAAGAATTTGAATTTTTTTAATTGGCCCATTAACATCACTGAAGTAGCATATTGGCATTTTAACAGTAATGGTAGTTGATGTAGCCACAACACTCCCACTTGAGTCATAAATGGGCACAGGTTTCATTATGGGATGAGGTGGTTCTGCCAGCAAAAAAAAAAAAAAACAGTGATCTACGTTAAAATAATGAATACAATTTGCTATTTTAAAAGAAGTATACAACTGGCTGTTACTTTTTTACACTTGTAAAATTGACCAGAAGTCCAAATGTTAAAGTATATCCAAATTCAAAAACAATAATGTAATATATTGCAGCCTACCAATCCTTATATGTTGTGGCTGCATTACTTTACTTTTTTTGGTTCTTTACCCTTTATTTTCACCTGGTAAACAGTAATACTTATAGGCTGAAATGCGTCAACCACTCCTATTTGCGTTCGTCCACTGTGGCTTGTTAATAAACACTACACATTTTTAAGAGCAACGACCGGAGTGTGGATCATCTTTTCTTCATTACTCTACTCAGCCAGCAACTGTGGATTGAGCACCTGGGAACCTTGATTTCCATGTGACGTATGGGTAGCAGCACTGACTTTTTTGTTTATATTCTAAACAGTAATACTCCCTGTCTTAGGTTGACAACATTAAAAGTGGTAGTATACTCTATACTACCACTTTCACTTACAGGTAAGCCTATAATAAGGCTTACCTGTAAGTATAAATAATATCTCCTAAACCTGTACGGTTTATAAGATATTCCCCCCGCAATGCGCCGCTGGTTTCTGTGATCCCAGCCGCCGGACCTTGCTGAATTGAAGTCTCCCGCGCACATGTATCATCGCCGCTCCAGCCAATCACATGCTGGAGCGGCGATACCCGGAAGACACGCCGAGTCAAGATGACATCTCGCTCGGCATGGACCAGGTAAGTTCTCTTCACCTCGTTTCGAGGTAAGTATTTCATAATGAGCTAGTATGCGGTGCATAGTAGCTCATTATGGCTTTTGCCTTTCAGGTGGAAAAAATAAATAAAAATTTATTGCGGGTATACAAACACTTTAAGGCTGATATACATAGACTTAAAATCGTCCAGTTAAGCATGAATTCACTCTGTGTATTCCCTACCTGTTCAACTGTCAAATTGTCCTGCTGGGAAACCAGCATTTAAATATTTCTTGCAGCCAATAGGTGCAGCACTGATCTGTGTATTCTGACAGAGGTTAGAATATAATGGTGCAGAGAGAGAGAGTGATGTGGATGCCGGGATCTGTGAGTTTTTTTAATTTAACCCAGTATTTGAACAAAAGAAAAAACTGCCTGTGCATTTCCTGCTTTACTGAATTTTTGAACTACAGAATACCTCCCCCTCTCTTAATCTCAATAACATGGAGGGGGTTGGTCTATTTCTCAGGGGTCACCTGAACAGGGCTGTTCATACTCTAATGTGAACAGGAAATTAAAGCTTAAGCTGGCAGTTACAATTACTCCCAGAGGCAGGATGGAACTTGTAGTTCTGCACCTGCTGGAGGGCTCCAGGTTGCCTACCCCTGGTCTATAGCGTGCAGATTTTTTCCAACAGGGCAGATAAACAGAAATCGGGTTCAACCACAGCAGCCATACATGGATTGAAATTCATCTGGTCCCTGCTGAACAGGCCAAGTTTAGATCCATGTATGGCCAGCGTTAGTCCTTAAATGTTTGCAGATCAATATCCTCAACAAAAAAAACAGCCAACCTAATTTAAATCTGCTCTGGAAAAAAACACAAATTGTGGAATATTTGTTTTTGACGTTTTTGAATATACGTTTTTGACGTTTTTAAATATACGTTTTAGACAGATTTTTATTCTATTTATCTTAATAGCATCATGGGCCCCTGGGAAAAGTAATGCTCTGGGGCCCTTACAATGGAAACAGTGCAGGTAAACAGAAATCAAGTGGTAGGTGGGTGTAGAGGGGTCAGGCTCAAGGACCAGCTACTTTGGGGAAAGGGCAGGGGCCCCCCATGCAGCTGGGGCCCCATGGAAAGTGTCCAGGTGTGCCCTCTCATTAAGACCCTGCAAAACACTGCTGTATCTTGATTGCAGGGGAACAGAGAACTTAATTACTTAAAAAATATGAGAGTTTCCAATCACATAGAAAATATTTATTTACTTCTTAGTAAAAAAAAATGATATTACAAACTAATGGGAGTTGTTACTGCCTTTATTTCTCTTTAAATGGTCACTGCCAATCCTACCCAGTTTTGTCCCAAATGTAATGTATACAGGTACCTTCAGACCTTAGTTAACACTGAGATGTCATCAGAAAATGTCTGTCAGCTGGGTTGAATTTTGCTAGCTTAGAGATTAGTGTTTCTCCAAAATGGGAGTGTCTGCTGAGTGACAGACTCAAAATAAGAACATATCAACTATTAATTTGTGTCTTGATTACATACTTTGCAACTCCACTGAAAGCCTCCCCCTGCCAATTTAAAAACCTCACCAATTTCACATTAATCCCACTCAATTATTCCCATACATTGCTAAAGCCTCCATTATTTGTAAGCCATAACAATCAAGCCTGTAAACCCAAACTGGGGATAACTGTGAGGACTGGTTTCTATAATTGTTACAGAAGTAACATACATGAATAAATGTATTATAATAAATGTATTAATCTGCAAAACATTTCATAAACATTTAATATATTTTTTTAATATACCTAAAAAAAGTTTCAGATTTACATGTATCTGCCATTTAGTCAGCTGATCTCTTGCCTAAATATATATTTCCTAAAAAATTCATGACATCATATTTTAGCTTTTTAGCTTTTGGGAATGGTTACATGTTTGTGCTTCATCTGGAATGTGCCATTACTAAGCAAACAGTGAAACTATTAATGGTACCTTTTACATCTGTAGTAACTCTC
Organism: Rana kukunoris; assembly: GCA_029574335.1. Classification (NCBI taxonomy): domain Eukaryota; kingdom Metazoa; phylum Chordata; class Amphibia; order Anura; family Ranidae; genus Rana; species Rana kukunoris. The sequence continues at coordinate 234,000,069 of CM056051.1, forward strand.
ATTTGTATTTTTGGTCCTGCTCCAGCACCATTGACTGCATATATCTAAAATATAAACATGAAAATAATTAAACATATGAAAAATATTAAAGTCTGTAGGCATATATTCAAAATGCACTAGCCACATGATTTTCATATACTACATAATGTGATTGTCAAAAATATTTATTAACAGATAAGTCAAGAAGGGGTGTACATTTAATTTAGATGCGGTTTAGAAATTATCTGTATTGCGTTACAATACCCAGGGCTTTTTTTCAGGGGGAACTTGGGGGAACTCAGTTCCACCACCTCTGGCTCAGACCCTTTGGTGTCTGCTCACCACAATCACTTGTAAACACAGAAGTCTGGTTTCTGTGTTTACAAGTGACAGCTCTTCACTCTGTGTGTAACCCCCTGAACTCTGCACTCTGTATGTAATGCAATCCTGGTATTTAATGCCCCTTTAAGACCCTTCTACTGTTTGTGATACCTAAACAGGGCCGTGGTTGAGTTCCTGCACCTATTTTCTGATAAAAAAAAAAGCTCTGCAAAACAGTAACTAGATAATTAGGCATATTTAAAAAGCAGTGAATGTGTACTAAATATTCATCATAGGCAAATCTTTATGGTTATTAACTGCCTGTGAAAGTTTGATACATGTCACATTCACTGCTTTATAAATATGACCCAAATTACTGTAAGGCCGCGTACACACGATCGGTCCAACCTGATGAAAATGGAATGAAGTCCAGTTTCATCGTTCCAAACTGACCGTGTGTATGGCACATCGGTCTGTCGTCCTTCGGACCAAAGTTTAAAAACTTGCTTTAAAATCAGACTCATGGACGCCTGACCATCGGTCCAAACCATCGTTAGTATGCAAAAGCATTGGTTCAAAAACCCACGCATGCTCAGAATCAAGTCGACGCATGCTTGGAAGCATTGAACTTCGTTTTTTCAGCACGTCGTTGTGTTTTATGTCACCGCGTTTTGACATGATCGGATTTTGAACTGATGGTGTGTACGCACATCAGACCATCAGGCCACTTCAGTCAGACCATTCTCATCGGGTTGGACCGATCGTGTGTACGCAGCCTAGGAGCAATCCACTCTGAGGATAAACCTTTAATAACCCATTTTATTAAAGTGAAATTCGAACATCACTGTATTATTTAGACAGTCCACATAAAATGTATTTTTATTAAAAGTTTAAAGTAAAAATGTTTGGAGAGAAGCACAGAGGTTGCTACTGCTAAGCTTTGAAAATGCAAGCTGCCTGGCTGGCTGACTTTCTAGCTTCCAAACTTACAAGGTTCTTGACAGGGCCGATCCTAGGGTCACAGGCGCCTGGGTGCAGAAATATTACTGGTGCCCCCGCATGGGCGTGGTCATTTTACTAACTCCTCCCCTTTTACAAATGTTTCTATGGCAATAACTCAACCACAGAGATGCTCCCCCACAAAGCCTTCATTACCCTTGGATCCTTACATGATCTCTTAACAATAAACAAAATGCAGGAAGAGAAGCACTTTATTGGGACCTGGAGGGGGGCCTCTCTGATGGACACAGAGAGGGCTTCTGTTAGAGAGTCTGTTAGAAAGAGCCCCCAGACATACTACAGACATGATACAGGAGATGGTCAGAGACTGCAGACATAGTACAGGAGATGGTCAGAGACTGCAGACATAGTACAGGAGATGGTCAGAGACTGCAGACATAGTAAAGGAGATGGTCAGAGACTACAAACATAGTACATGAGATGGTCAGAGACACATCAGTTCTGGACGGACACACACCTATGCTCAGAACACTATTTCTGGATGGACACAAACAAGGAGAGAAGGAGGGAGGGGAGAACTCTGCCACTTTGGCGCCCCCACCTCTACAGGTGCCTGGGTGCAAAGCACCCTGTGCATCCTGCCTAGGATCGGCCCTGGTCCTTGACCATAAACAAGTGCGCAGATATGGAAAGTCAAAATTCCTCATCGGCATGCTTTTTCTGGATCAGTAGCTCTGGATGTATCAAAATAAGAGTATCTGTTTGAAAGCCAAGCAACAGAAACACAGTTCTCTTTAATGATTACTGTAATACCAACAGTAAGTCCTCACACTAATGTTATATGTATAGCCGCCTTTAAGTCCTTCAATAACAGCAGTTACAGATTGGTCATCTCGCCTAACGATACTTAGATTGCGGATTTGGGTCTTTGTCGGATCATCTTCTTTGTATACAAGTGCTTGAAACATTTGAATTTTCCCATTAGGCTCCATTGGTGGAATGAAGGTCATCTGAACTTTGGTCACTTCATTTGGTATCTTTTCAATCGTTATGTTCTTAGGAGGATCGGTTGGCACTAAAACAGAATAGTAATACTGTCATCATTGTACTGTATTATTTAACTACCAAAACAAATATAATAAATATCTATTTTTATGATGCACAGCATAATTAGCAACAAGGAGCAAAGGCCTGTGCATTATCTTTAAAAGAGTTTATTAGTAAATAAAAATGCCAAAAACTTACTAACAAGCAAGCAAGCTTGGCACCTTGACTCAAGCTCTGAGGAAGAGAATCTCGTTTTTGAAACACGTCAGTTCATTTTTCTGCTAGTAAGAGAGGTCCAGGGCACATAGAGAACTTGCATCTGGTTTCCAATGCCAGATTTGGGGTATTTGTACCTCTTGAGGTCTTTAGCCTTTTTGGCTCTTGTGAGTATGTTTTGGCATTCATATATATTCCAATAAACTCTTTTAAAGGTAGTGCACAAGATTGTGTATCCTTTTTTGTTTCTTATTGTTTATTATGGAGCTATCCCAATTCTAAAGAGGGCTGAACAGTGGTGTAGTGGTTAGCATTTTCACCTAGCAGCAAAAAGGGTCACTGGTTTAAATCCCAACCACAACACCATCTTCCTGGAGTTTGCATGTTCTCCCTGTGCCTGGGTGGGTTTCCTCCAGGTACTCCAGTTTTCTCCCACACTCAGACATGCTGGTAGGTTAATCAAATCATGTCTTAATTGTCCCTAGTATGTATGAATGTGAGTTAGGGACCTTAGGTTGTAAGCTCCTTGAGGGTAGGGACTGATGTGAATGTACAATGTATATGTAAAGGGTTGTGTAAAATTTACAGCAATATATAAGCACCTGAAACAAACAAATACCTGAGGATAACCAGCAATTGAAGCGGATTACCATTTCTACTTTATGGAGGACATTCACTACGACACATTCCTACAGTGGAGGACATTCACTACGACACCTAATCGCTGATGTACGTATATGCAGTATTCTTCAGCTGTTTCTTTATTGTTAGCATTCATTCAAATCCAAATGTTTTTTTCAGTCTATTTGAACTACCAATACATTGTTGCCAATAGAGATGACAACATATAGGCCTCGTACACACGATCATTTTCCTCAACAGAATCCATCAAGAAACTTGGTGGCAGAGCTTTTTTGCCAAGGAAAACGGTCGTGTGTATGTTTTTGTTTGAGAAAACTGGCGTGGAACTCGTCGTGTTTCTCGTCGGGCTGGTTTTCGACGAGAAACACATTTGTGTGTATGCTTAGAAACCCGCGCATGCTCAGAATAAAGTATGAGATGGGAGCGCAACTTCGGTAAAAGTAGCATTCGTGATGGAGATAGCACATTTGTCACGCTGTAACAGACTGAAAAGTGCAAAACTTTTACTTAACACGCAGTAACATGAGATTAGCAAAAGCAGCCCCAAGGGTTGTGCCAGTGGAATCAAACTTCCCCTTTATAGAGCCGTTGTACGTCACCGCATTTGAGAACGACGAGATTTGTCTTGACAGTGTGTACGCAAAGAAAGCTTGTCAAGATTCTCGACAAGCCTGACAAGGAACTCGTCTAGGAAAACGATGTGTCTTTTACAGCGAGTTCCTCGGTCCTGTGTACGAGGCCTTTAAGCATTTAGTGTAGATATAGGGGGCCAGATTCTTAGACAAGTTACGTCGGCGTATCTCGAGATACGCCGCATAACTTCTAAGAAGCGACGGCGTATCTATTTTCTGTATTCCGAAAACAAGATACGCCGGAATTTTGCTTAGATACAAGCGGCGTAAGTCTCTTACACTGTCGTATCTAAGTTGCATATTTACGCTGGCCGCTAGGTGGCGCTTCCGTCGATTAGCCGCGTCGAATATGCAAATGATCTAGATTCCCAAACGTAATTGCGCCCGGTCATTGTTTTTTACGTCGTTTGCGTTTTTTGCGTTTACATAAAACATGCCCACCTCTTCCACATTTGAATTACCCGGGCTTACGCCAGGCCATTTATGCTACGCCGCCGTAACTTAGGACGCAAGTGCTTTGAGAATACGGCACTTGCGTCCAAAGTTGCGGCGGCGTAGCGTAAATAGGATACGCTACGCCCCGCTCGAATATACGCCGGTATACGAGAATCTGGCCCAGGGTTTTCAACAGATTAATATTCACTTTACATGACAAAATTAAGATGACACATCCCGGTGACATTTATTTTTGTGAAATAAACACTTTTAGAAGATAAAAAAGGTAGCAGCGTAAAAAAAGGCCCTTTCATCTTTGTGAATCAAGCCTATTATGTGAATATATTTCATAGACTGTGATGGTGAATTATGCTACAGGTGAATTTTTTTTTAACATTACTCATGCTCGGAATACTTTTGCTCATTTTATCAGTATATCTTCTTGTTTTGAATAGGATGTAGGAGTGTTAAAAACCTTGTTAGGTTATAACAGCTGTCTGTTTTCCCACTGGAAAGATTCACCCTCTCTACTCGACTCCTCAGTGGGACCAATGATCAGAAATCCAAAATGTTGCAGGTGTCGCCAATACAAGAATATAGAAAGTCCTTCAAACGGGACACTTGCTGCAGTGACAACTGTCTGAGAGGGGATTTCCCTTTACTTTGAAGACATTTTCTCTCATGTCTTGTTGTGTCTCTGGGACAGAAAGTGACATAAGTCAACAAAAAAAAAAACTTGACATGGATTTTAATTATTCTGTACCATTATTCAAAACTATTAAAACTATCTATAAAAAAGTTTGGGCTTTATCTTGTGATGGAGAGTTCACCATAAGTATTAAAAACATCGCTGTTAATACAAGAAGACTACAAATCCAGGGTGTGCTGATATAGGGATAGGGGCTATGCTGGGGAGGTATTGCTCCTAGGGAAAAATATTGAGATTTTTTTTTTTTTTCAAACAGAAAGAGTGAGTTTTGTCTCAAAACATGTGAAGATAAAATGACTATGGCAGCTTGAAGACAACTGTTCCAGTGATTTTTGCTTTTATTGTTTTTTTGTATTAAAGAGCACTCAGTAGCCATATTTCTGGAGTACATAATGGGGGTATGGTCAATGCATACAAATTATGGCTTAACTATTATTCATTTGAAATATATGTAATAATAAACAATAAAATGAGTACATCAGAAGTATACAGTCATCAAAGGTGCTGTGGAAGCTATCATCGTAAAGGGATAGAGAAGACATACCTGCCTCAAGAGTGGTAGCAATCACAGTATCACTGGACTTCCCTTCAGTAAAAGCTGATTCCAGATCTCCAGTAAAGGCTGTAACTATTATAGAGTAGCTTGTAAATGGCTTCAGGCCTGTCACCTCAATGCTTTTACTTTCATTACTCCACCGTACAAACTCTTTACTGTAGTCTGCACCATTGACCTGTAAGCAAATACGTTTTTGTTACTTGTGGTGTATAGTACATAACATATAAACAGAGCATGAATGGAGAAGCAAGTTGTTTCCATAGTCTACAACTAACATGTGCTGGCTCTTTATTACATTCATATCAGTCCACAAACTCATTTAAACTGAGCTAGTGTTGCAAGTGGATTTGACCCAAAAATAAAGTTGGCCAGCTTCTCATAACAGCAGCCCGATGCCAAGCAAACAAAGCTTTTCTGCACCTCTGGTACACAGGAAGGCATTTAGTAAAATTAAAAAGGAGAGGAGTTCCAACTTAGCTTGACCTTTGATTTATCACTTTTGTTTAAAAAATTATTCTTACCAGTGGAAGCCCCTACTCTTGAGAAAATGCTCATTTACAGTAGCATTTGGGGAGCTTTAAATACTCTGTACAAAAAAAAAAATAGATGTACTGTTTACTCCTAATGGGAAGTAAAGAATCATAGGTTTATTCAAAGTGCTGTCAGAGAGGTTAGTTTATCCACCAGGTTTCAGTTTTGGCATGAGGCATGACTAGAAGGGTGACTAAGCAAGAAGAGCTGCATTATATGGACAAATTTGGCTACTTCCACATAAATACATAATTGTAAACTACACAGAAAACATGGTTTTGGTATATCAAGGTTGTCCAACCAGTGGCGACCTTCTGCTCTGGAATGCTGGTTCGGCAAACTCAGATCACGGGTTGCCGACCTGCCATCCCTGAGCATTAATGTTGTGCGCTTTCAGAACGTGCACCACACCTGCAAGATATAATATAAGTGTATGGCAAAGGGCAGCTAACGCACAGGAAACTGCAGCATATCAATGTGAAAGCAACCTAAAGCCTAGTACACACCAGCCAAATGTTGGGTGGCATTGGCTGGTTCAACAGAAACTGTCTGACCTTCTGCATATGTGTACTGCAGCTGGTCGGACAGAAGCCGACCATTTGGCTTATTCAAAATAAAAAATTTAAACTTCTGAATCATTTCATTTCATTGTGGCCCATGGCCGGCTACCAAATCACCTAAGTGGCCCTTGCTCTTCAAAAGATTAAGCACCCCTGTAGTAAATAAACACATAAAATTAAATTCATTAACATTGAGTTGATCTCTTTCATATGTTTATCCTTTTCACTTATTGCTGGTTTTCCTAGGCAGCCATGCTTTTACTAAATAAAAAGTAATTTGTACATTAACAAAACTTAGGTAAATAAATCTAATATAGCTGTTTTAAATTTTTCTAAAAAAAATAACTATATGTTGCATATTTGTAAGATACCAGTATATATAGTAATACACTGTGCTGCATTAGGGAAGGCTATACCACCCAAATAGGATATTGCAGTCAAGGTCGCCTTGCATATATGTATGTGGGAGGTATGTCAGAATGGTAAAATAGAAATCACTCTAACTGCTGTAAACACGTCCCATTTTCCCCCCATAGGTCTCTGTTTTTACAATATTGTTTCAATGTGTATTTTTATAAGTAGATTAGGTGGTTGTACAGTAGTTTTCCTCTGGGGGCAAAGTGTGTATTAAGTGCAGCTGCTAAGGTATTAAGTTTGTTCTTCCTTGACAGATGTGCTGTGTTATCCCAAGTCCCATCCAGTCTTTTCTATGCTTTTTGATGTACTAAACAGACGCTGACTTTAATCTGATGTCGTGTAGTGTCAACCTTCTTATTATAATTACAACCAAAATGTTATGTTTGTATTATTCACAGTCAGGTCCTGCATGAGATTAATCTTAAATTATTCTCTTCTATGATAAAAAAAAATAATAAACTGTCTGCGGTCTACTTATTAAATGAAAAACAGTTTGTGTTAAGACCAAGCTCTAATCCTGATTTATGGTTTCCTGTAAAATACTAAATAAATCCCTAAAGCTGCTGACCTGAGAATGTAGGTGCTAATAAGTATGTAATGGTGTACTGTGCAGGATGAGTATGGAATCTGGGATCTTAAAAGGTGCATTGCTCCCCAGAGTACCCCTGGAGACATGCTGATTCTTTTGTGCAGCCAGATTCACTGCCCTCATCATGTTCTACATTAAAACCAAGCTGATTTACCAAAGGATTTGAGAATGTTCACACAATAAAATGTGTGAAGATTTGCTTCAATTATCCAATCATGTGAAAAGAAAGTCCCTATATACTTTCTTTAACTGCATATGACTGGATACATAAACTGAATATTTAAACAATTTATTGTGTGAACATTCTTAATTTCTTTATTAAATCAGCCTCATTGTGTTTATATAGCCACAATCATTACAGTGATATTAAACCAGCAGTTAATTTAAGCACTATAAAATCAGTTGCTAAGCATGCATCTCTTTTAATTTTTTTATTCTTGACTAGGGATGAGCCGAACACCCCGCGTTCGGTTCGCACCAGAACCGTCGAACAGACCGACAGTTCGCGCGAATATTTAGAACCCCATTGAAGTCTATGGGACTCGAACGTTCGAATTAAAAAACGATCATTTTAAAGACCAATATTCAAGTTATTGTTGGAAAACGTCTTTGAGAACCCGGGTCTTGCCCCAGTGAACATGTATCAATGGAAAAAAGTTTAAAAAACGGTTGTTTTTTCAGGAGCAGGACTCCTGAAAAAAAGACAGTTTTTAAAACTTTTTTCCACTGATATATGTTCCCTCGGGCAAGACCCGGGTTCTCAAAGACGCTTTTACAGGCAAACTATAGACACCCAGCAGGTACAATATTTAAAGGAATTTTTTCATATATTTTTTTTAAATGTAAACATTATTAAAATCACTGCTCCAGGAACAGTGATTTTAACAATGCTTAAATAAAAATAAAAAAAATGAAAAATTCCTTTAAATATTGTACCTGATGGGTGTCTATGCCTGTGATAACGTCTTTAAATAGCACAATAACCTGCCTGCCAGTAAATTAGGAATAGCTGATCTAGCTAAGCTATACAGTGTTTAAATATATGTACAACTCCTAGGGATGTATATATATCCTCTACACACTGTAATAAAAGCTAAACTGACTAGCCTGCCTGCCTGCTCTATCTAGCTATATAAAAAGACTATCTCTCTGTCTCTCTGACTGCTCTCATTAACAACCACAACACATTACATGAGGCCGCCCAGCAGGTGGCTATATATAGTGTGGGGAGTGTGCTAAAGCCTTGAGCCATAATTGGCCAAAGCCACCCTGGCTTTGGCCAATTATGGCTCTCTGTTTTTTTGTGTGCTGTGATTGGCCAAGCATGCAGGGTCATAGTGCATGTTTGGCCAATCATCAGCACGCAATGCCGCAGTGAATTATGGGCCGTTGCGCGTCACTCGAATTTGACGCGAACGACCCGTTTTGTTCGAATTTCGTCGAACGTACGAACAGACAATGTTCGAGTCGAAAATACGTTCATATCGAACGCGGAGCTCATCCCTATTCTTGACTATATTCCAGTTTAAGTTAGTGTCGTGATGCTACCCCAGGTTTCTTTTTTAGGGTGGCTCCTTTCTTTTGAAGTGTCCTATGAAGCCACCCTTGCACACAGTGTCTCCCTACATTCTAGAAGAAGGGTCTGCCTGATTATCCAAAAAAATCACACCACATCCTTAAAATTAACAGATCAAAAAACAAAACATATAAAAGGTCTTTTTGACTGTGACCCCTCTAAAAATAGTTAAATCATTAAATCGTTCTTTTTATTAATGTATATAATCACAGTTATTTTTTTCATTAATAAAAACAATGATATATATCAGCAATCAGTAATAATCATCACACCCTGTAGGAGCCAGCCCAATAGGCAGTTTACTAAAGTCACCATAGATACAACATTATCCATAAATCTAATGTTGTACTATTGATCATTTGGTAAATGCGACCTCACTCAACATGTTTTGTGTGTTGCTTCCTCAGGAATAGAGCGACAAAATATTTTGCTGTTAAAAAACAAATTGGTGGTGCTATGCAAGGGTCCTGGGGAAAAAAGTGTGGGAACTCCCACCCAAGATCCACTCCCTCACCAAAAAAAAAAAAATGATACGCTCATATGCATAATTACTAAACTGCATGTTTTTTTTTCGATCCACTGTACCTTAGTAATCCTTTATGTTACTGGTTGCTTCCTGTATATGGATTCATCGGGTAGTGTGCGGGTATTCCGTCACTTCCTAGATGCCGCAATGTCTCCTGGGAGCTTTTGTCATTGTTCCCAGGAGACATTGCGGAGGTCTGCCGCGAGTTATTGCGGGATTTAAAAAGAAGCAAGTTCTTTCTAAATCCCGCGATAACTCACGCTGGGCAGTGACTCAAGCTGGGCATCGCCGCTTAGTAAAGGGTTGGCTCGGGTGGCCCGGCTGCTCTCGGCTGCTCTAGTCCTGCAAAGGGAACTGAGGTCCTGCTGTGAAAAAAGTGCAGGAACTCCATTCCCACGCGTTCCCGCAGGACTTGAGCCCTGGTTCTATGACTCCATATATCAATATAGGGTGTTTGTCGCCCCCCCCCACATATCCATCAGTGAGGGAGGAGCAGAAAGCAAACCTTAAAAGTGGAGATACAATCGCCATGAAGTGGCATTTTCACATACGGGTATAGAGGTGTGAGCATAATGCATTCCTCACTATTACCATTCCACCTAATGATGTCATGGGATTAAAATCTTTCTTGTGGGGTACAGTTGAATTGACAGGCTTGCATTTATACAAAGGAGACTCCTGTCCATCCGAGTCTGTGATAATTCAACTGGATGGCGATTGCATCTTCACTTTCATGATTTGCCTTCTGTGCCTCTCTCACTGATGCTCCTTAGCGACCTCGGGGCCCCTTACAGCCTATACTGATACATGGTGTTTTAGCACCACTTTGTTTTTTAACAGCAAAAAAATTCATCACCCTACCCCTGAGGAAGCAACACAAGAAACATGTCAATTTGAGGCTGCATTTACCAATGGACCAGCAGTACAACACCAATCATTTTGGATTCATGGATTCCCAATATTCTATGTATGGTGACTTTTGGTTTAGCTTATTATAGGCATGATGAATATTGCTGATTGGTGTTACATATCATTGGTTTTAATAATGGGGAAAAAAATAACTTGTGTGATTATATACATCAGTAAAGAGAATGATTTTGACCTTGAGTACTTTTTTAAGAAGCCATACCTAAAAAGTCCCATTATATGTTGTATATGTTTTTATCTCAAATCCTGGTAGCCTAGGATGACAAGGCACTCCTCTGCCTCTCCCTACTCCTCCTCTCGCCCTTCTCCAAGCTAACAAACTGCATTGCCCACTATTAACCCTTTTCTAAGATGACCAGAAATTCAGGGAAGCAGCATTAAGAGCAGGAGCTAACAGCATTGTAAATTGTAACCTACAAGGGTTGGGTTAGGCTTTTTTTGCAAATAGTTTACCGGAAAATGTTCTATGTGATTATTCTTATTGCTAACATAAACATAACACAGGGCTGCCAACTGTCAGTAAAATTATGGGCAGTTTGTAAAAATCTGTGATTTTTACAACTGTCTGTAAATATCAAGGGCTGATAATTTGTCATGTTGTGTTGACTTTGTGGGTGTAAACCAGGCAAATGACATGTTATTGGTATTGTCAGTGTTTCAATATTGTGTTTATACTGTTTAAATATCAATTGATAGTAGTTCTGTGCTGTGGGAGGTTGGAAACACTGACATAACAGCAAGCATTAGGCTGCATTCACATCTAGGCGACAAGTAAACGCCGCGTACGCGGCTTTACTTGCCGCGATTCGATTCATTTTTTTTTTTTTTTTATCAAATTATCTCCATTGATGTCTATGGCTGAACGCCAATGTCCCCTGAAAAAAAGGGTCCGGGACATTTTTCAGGCGGCAGGCGTACGGCGTTTCAGAGATGTGAACCATCTCTATAGACATCAATGGGAATTCGCCCCTTCAGCGGCACGAGTGCCGGGCGACAGGCGTTTTGTCGCCTAGATGTGAATGGAGCCTTAAAGTAATTAGAAACAGAGAAGAGTGACAGCAGAAAAAAAAAAGTGGTTTATGGAGTTTGTCCATTTTGTGTATATTTCTGCATGTTTTTTTTTTTTTTTTTTACTTTTTTTGTCAGTATAGAATTATCTATTTCTGTTTATTTAAAGAGGAAATAAACTTCCTCTGCAGACATTTAACTATAGGAGCCTATAATAAGGCTTATCTATAGGTAGTGAAAATACTGTATCTCTTAAACGCATGCAGTGAGTGACTTCACTGGTGCATGAGCTCTGAAGGAACACAGATGTCATTCCTTCTGAACCCCATACCGTGAATGGTGGCTCTCTCGCATGAATTTGGGGGTAGGGCATAATATATATTGGTACTGGCTGCAGTTATAAGAAAACAGTGTGATATTCCTGGGCAGTACGCATCAGCACGGGAGCTTATTTTTTTTTCATTTGGGAAGGCATGGTACAGGGGGACATGCAGGTAAGGGACTTCTAAAGATGAGGCAGAACGTTGTCACACCATTACACAAAATACCCAAACAAGGACTTTATATCACTATCACCAGTGGATAAAGCTTATATGACATTTTAGTGGTTGGGATTACATTTTCTTGCACAAACTATGCTTGATTTCTTTGAAATATAACTCTGGGGTGCTTTTTTTTCTATGTGCTCTGCCTGTGTGTACAGATCTGTATACTCACAAAGCCCTTGTATCTGCCCGCAAGACCTGACTGATAGCTAGCTCTTCAATTGCCAACAACTGAGCTACTGTTTTCCATCAAATTAGTTATTTTCATTTCTATGACATTTTTTTCTTAAATTAATACATTAAAGTGGTTCATTCTCTGCATTAAGGTAAAAAAAAAATAAGTGTACTACTCCCCCCACCCCCAGTCCTTAGCCCCCAACCCCCCTCCTTGTTATATTTACCTTGATCCAGTGATATGGAAGCTCCAGCAGCTCTCTTGGCCTTCTCCCTCTTCATTGGCTCAATCACAGCCAGTGAGGAGGGAGCAGAAGGCCGAGCTGTGCTCTGTGTGTCTTATGGATACAATGAGTGGGGTTTGGGAGTGAGCATGCCCTAGTCCCCCTATAGCAAGTGGATTGCTATGGGGCACTTGTCAGGGGAAGAGGAGCCAGGATCGTCAGCAGGGTACCCAAAAAGAGGAGCATTTGGGCTGCTCTATGCAAAACCATTGCATAGAGCAAGTAAGTATGACGTGTTTGTTATTTAACCACTTCCATACCGAGCCTATTCTGGCACTTCTCTCCTTCATGTAAAAATCATAATTTTTTTACTAGAAAATTACTCAGAAGCCCCAAACATTATATATATATTTTTTTTTTAGCAGACACCATAGGAAATAAAGTGGCGGTCATTGCAACTTTTTATCTGGCACGGTATTTGCGCAATAATTTTTCAAACGCCTTTTTTGGGAAAAAAAGGTTTCATTAATTAAAAAATAACAAAACACTAAAGTTAGCCCAATTTTTTTGTATAATGTGATAGATTATGTTACGCCGAGTAAATAGATACCTAACTTACTTAAAAATCTTCAAAGGCAACGCTTTATTTTTTTTTACAGGTTATCAGTTTAGAGTTATAGAGGAGGTCTAGTGCTAGAATTATTGCTCTCGCTCTAGCGCATGCGGCGATACCTCACATGTGTGGTTTAAACAGCGTTTACATATGTGGGCGGGACTTACACATGCGTTCGCTTCTGAGCGTGAGCTACTGGGGACAGGGGCGTTTTAAAAATGTTATATATATTTTTTTATTTTACTTATTTTTTTATTTTATTTTTTGCACTTTTTAAAAAAATTTGATCACTTTTATTCTTATTAAAAGGAATGTAAACATCCCTTCTAATAGGAATAGTGTGTGACAGGTCCTCTTAATGCGCCTCGAGACCCGATGAGCTACAGCTTCTGCTGTGGCTTCAGAAGCTTGCCTGGCAAGAAGCTTGCCTGGCTTCAGAAGCTTGCCTGGCAAGTTAGGGTAAGACAGCGCTATATAAGACTTGCATTATTATTATTAATGGAGAGATGCGGGGTCAATAAGACCCCACATCTCTCCTTCAGGCTGGAAAGCATGAGATTGTGAAAAAAAGGGCCCGGGCGTGAAGTCATAACATCGCACCCGGGCCTCGGACGGTCATAGAGAAATCTCTATGCTCTTCGTTCGGCTGCGACCAATTAGTTCTTCAAGCCTCCAATGGATAAGGAGAGCCCGGAGAAGCACTGGATGGAAGCAGGAGGGGGGATGTCCCCTCCCGCCACGTGTAAAAAAGTTCAAGTGGAACGGCCGCTATGATAGTTCATATGGTGCGCACAATCGACGCCTGAAAAAAAGGATATCTGTATAATGCCTGTAGCTGCAGGCATCATTCAGATATCCCCCACTGAAGTCTAGGACGTCATATGACGTCCTATGGTACGGAAGTGGTTAAAAAAATTAAAACCTAACATTTACAATCACTCGGTATTCCCGAGTCAGGCTCGGGGTGAATTTTTCATACCAAAAGCGGTATCCCCGAGCCTGACTCGTGATTGCATTGCAGGATACAGGGAGAAGTTACTTACCTTGTCCCTGGATCCTGTGATGTCTCCCCGCTGTGTGAGCAAGCTCCTCCGCTGTGTCTCCTCGCTCGATTCACAGTGCCGGGTGCCGAGGTCCGTTCCCTGTGACGTTACGACGCACGGGGACAGAGATCGGCGCCAAATTCAAAAAGTGAAAAACACAGTACACATACAGAATACAGTAATCTTACAGATTACAGTACTGTATGAAATAATTACACACCCCCTTTGTCCCTAGTGGTCTGTCCAGTGACCTGCATGCACTTTTATATTATAAAACCCTTAACATGGGAAATGTGTGGTAAAGCCTCGCTTTTTATAATGGAGAGCCCAATCCTTCTTCTTTGGGATGAATGTTTGTAAAATGTAGTTGTAATTTCATTTTAGTAGTTCCAGCTCTCAGATTTCATGTGTCTGCTGCTTTATCTACTTCATCTCCAACTGTTTAGTTTTAATTAGAATCTGCTCTTATCTTAAGACTCTTCAGAAGCCTTACATTTTTTACGGTATCCCTTTGTCTGTCAGAGATGTTTTAGTAGTCATATCTAATCACATGGTAACCAATTACAAGAAATAGTAGACAATGCATAGTTAACTGAGTTATCTACTAAATCAACAATTTCTTTATTAGGCAATTTACCCAGGAAAATTGTATGGCTTATCAGGCCAGTGCCAAAGATGCAATATGATGACCTTTGTAGAACGCTAGACTGAACGTCTTTCCAAAGAACAACTATTTTTCCTGCACTGCATAATGTTGTGGCTCATGTACAGAATAATAGTTTGGGTTGTCCCCTGAGCAATATTATTGACCTATATGTGGTCACCTCAAACATACCTGCACTTCTTCCTAGCTTCACCTTCAAGTTTTGCTCCAATTTCCACCTATATTGCCAACTCACTGCTCCATTATTGCTAGTCAGGTGTTCTTTGAAACCTTTGCCATTTCAGCTAGCATAGCTACAGTATATTGCATATTTACATGAACTCCCAACTGTCCCTGATTGTGAGGGACTGTCTCTGATTTCAAACAAAGTTCCTCTGTCCCTCTTTCCTCCACATGTGTCCATAATTTTGGTCTGATCTAGATAATTGTATATAAAATGCACTTTTTATCTTTAAAAAAGTGTTTCTCAGCACTAAACCATTCATCAAATTTCTAAAATGCTGCATTTGTAAATTCCACAAGCCAGTATAAAGGAATAGTAGTGGTTAAAAAAAAGCACTTGTGGGTTTAAAGCGGAGTTCCACCCTTAAAACCACTTGGTTTCATCCCATCCAGCATACTGGCGTCAGCGCCAGTATGCTGTTTTTTTTTTTTTTTTTAATGCATGTACTTACTTTACAATAAATCATTTAATTCCGTGCGCACCGCGGTATGTCGCCGCTATAAGGCGTCACGCCTTCCGGAAACAGCCGATTAGCGTTCGGCTCTTCTCGGCGCCTGCGCACAGACCCAGGAGCTGACTGCGCAGGCGTCGTAAATAGCCGGTCCTAGTTCGAGTTTTTTCGGAGGGCGTGACGCGGCTATATACGGCGCCTGCGCAGTCAGCTCCTGGGTCTGTGCGCAGGCGCCGAGAAGAGCCGAACGCTAATCGGCTGTTTCCGGAAGGCGTGACGCCTTATAGCGGCGACATACCGCGGTGAGCACGGAATTAAATGATTTATTATAAAGTAAGTACATGCATTAAAAAAAAAAAAAAAAAACAGCATACTGGCGCTGACGCCAGTATGCTGGATGGGATGAAACCAAGTGGTTTTAAGGGTGGAACTCCGCTTTAACTAATCCTTTTTTTAAATGTAATTATCCTTTAAGGGGCCATGACAGTGTGTCCTCTGCCTTCATATTTTTTCTAATAGGTGTCCCTCATTTCCATCTCAAAAAGTTGGGAGGAATGCATAAACTAAAATAAACGTTAGTAATTGCATATACTGGGCCAGATTCAGATACAATTACATTGGCGCAGAGATACACTACGCCGCCGTATTTTACCAGGCTCTACGCCGAATTCTGGTAGATTTTGTCCCTTACGGTACGGCGGCGTAGTGCATTTCTCACCACGTAATCGAAATACGCGATTAGGGGGCGTGAAGCATTTAAATTAGGCGCGTCCCCGCGGCGATCGAACTGCGCATTCTCCGTTCAGAAATTTCCCGCCGTGCATTGCGCGAAATAACGTCGTTACGTCATTTTTTGTTTGAGTAGCGTCGTTTACGGACATTCCTATTCCCGGACGACTTACGTAAAAAATTAAAAAAGACGTCGGAAAACGTTGAAATTCGACGCGGGAACGACGGCCATACTTAACATGGGCTGTCTAATATTAGACCAGCAAAAAGCTGGTATAACTTTACGCGGCAAAAAGATGACTAAAGATGCCGTAAGAGATTGCGATTGACGTTCGTAACTTCGTGGATCGTCGGCAAAAGCTCATTTGCATACCCCGACGCGGAAAATGACGGGAACTCCACCCAGCGGCCGCAAATTTATTGCAGCGTAGATCCGAAGGCGTACGAACACGTAAGCCAGTTGGATTGAAGCCCGCAGCCGTATTTTCATGGTTTGAGGTTTCAGAGTAGTGAAAAAACGCGCGTAATTTGAAAGTACTCCAGTCTAACGCGAGATAGACAGGAGTAATCGCTCTGTGAATCTGGCCCACTGTATTAACTGTTAGCTTCTGAGCACTCTTAAAACCAAAGTATCATAGTGTGTAAAGCATAACCCTTTTGAAACTGATGAGTAAATTGCTAAGAATAAGTAGACAGAAACTGCAACTGAACATAACTGTTCACAAGTCCACTACTTTTATCTGAATCTAATTATTCCATATGGTTTCAGAATCATTAGGCCTCTAAGGCCCCATACAGACGAGCAGACAGATTTGTTCAAATCGGTCGGACAGACCGATTTGAACAAATCTGTCTGCTGGGGACGTATTGGTTTGATCGTTTACACACGATCAAACCAAAATCCCCGCCGCCAGACGGCGCGCTGACGTGGCGGTGATGTTGACGCCGCCACGTCACCGCACCAGGAAGTAAAACACTTCTGTGCATGCGTCAAAACCATTTGACGCCGGTGCGAGAAGACATGTCTGCTGGTTAGCGTACTAACCAGCAGACATGTCGGGCGGACGGGTTCCCAGCCGACAGATTTGAAAGCATGCTTTCAAATCTGTCGGCTGGCCAAATCCGTCGGCTCGCCCGTACACACGATCGAATCTGTCTGCTGGGACGGTCTGGCAGACCGTTTCCAGCAGACAGATTTGGTCATGTGTACGTGGCCTAACAGTTGTTCCGGGTGGAATATACTGTAGACCTACGATTATCTTATTCTGTGCTATACACAAGGCAGATATATTGGCAAATGTGGTGGCGGCCTTAGGCACATTGGCTGTGAAGGGTAATCAGGACTGTATTCCCCATAAAGTGATTAACATAAAGAAAATACGATATCTCAAAAAAGTGAGTACACCCTCACATTTTTGTAAATATTTTATTATATCTTTTCATGTAACAACGATGACGGAATTGCACTTTGCTACAATGTAAAGTAGTGAGTGTACAGCTTGTATAACAGTGTAAATTTGCTGTCCACTCAAAATAACTCAACACATAGCCATTAATGTCTAAACCGCTGGCAACAAAAGTTAGTACACCCTAAGTAAAAATGTCCAAATTTGGCCCAAAGTGTCAATATTTTGTGTGGTCACCATTATTTTCCAACACTGCCTTAACCCTCTTGGGCATGGAGTCCTTCATGATAACATCACAGAGCTGGTGAATGTTAGAGACCTTGTGCAACTCCACCTACCATTTGAGGATGCCCCACAGATTCTCAACAGGATTTGGGTCTGGAGACATGCTTGGCCACTTTACCCTCAGCTTCTTTGGCAAGGCAGTGGTTGTCTTAAAGGTGTGTTTGGGGTCGTTATCATGTTGGAATACTGCCCTGCGGCCCAGTCTATGAGGGGAGGGGATCATACTCTGCTTCAGTATGTCTCAGTACATGTTGGCATTCATATTTCCCTTAATGAACTACAAGACCTGCAACTACATTAAGGTCTGATTGGTGTCTTTGGTTGGCATTGTGGATTTCTGCAATTGGCTCTACTTCTTTGATTGGGCTTGAGATGGGTACGGTTTATTTGTCGGTCTTTCATAGTGGTTATTTTCCACACACTTGATCGCTGCCTGCTCATTTGTTTTTTGAAATTGTAGCCATGTCTTGACACACTCATTTGTTTATAATATTCTTAAACTAATGTTTTTGGATGTATTCTTTATCAGATTCACAATAATATAATGGTTGACTCATACCCCTGAGGAAGGCAACGTTTTGCCGAAACATGTTGGGAACTTTCTGTAACATATTTTGTTAACTTTATTGAATCTCAAATGTTTTTATAAAAAAAAAATATTCTACTATTAATAAATGTATTTATACTTACAATTTTGATTGTTCTTTGTATACGACTTGTTTAAATGGCACCGCTATAATCCCATATAACCCTCCACAAATCCCCTAATAATTCCCTTAATGAACTGTAGCTCCCCAGTGCCAGCAGCACTCATGCAGCCCCAGACCATGACACTCCCACCACGATGCTTGATTGTAGGCAAGACACACTTTTCTTTGTACTCCTCACCTGGTTGCGGCCACACACACTTGACACTATCTGAACCAAATAAGTTTATCTTGGGCTCATCAAACCACAGGACATGGTTCCAGTAATCCATGTCCTTAGTCTGCTTGTCTTCAGCAAACTGTTTGCAGGCTTTCTTGTGCATCATGTTTAGAAGAGGCTTCCTTCTGGGACGACAGTCATGCAGACCAATCTGATGCAGTGTGCGACATTTGGTCTAAGCACTGACAGGCTGACCCTCCACCTTTTCAACCTCTGCAGCAATGCTGGCAGCACTGATATGTATTTTTCCCAAAGACAACCTCTGGATATGATGCTGAGCACATGCACTCAACTTCTTTGGTCGACCATGGTGAGGCCTGTTCTGAGTTGAACCTGTCATGTTAAACCGCTGTATGGTCTTGGTCACTGAGCTGCAGATCGGTTTCAGGGTCTTGGCAATCTTATAGCCTAGGACATCTTTATGTAAAGCAACTATTCTTTTTTTCAGATCCTCAGAGAGTTATTTGCCATGAGGTGCCATGTTGAACCTCCAGTGACTAGTATGGGAGAGTGAGATTGATAACACCCAATTTAACACACCTGTTCCCCATTCACACATGAGACCTTGTAACACTAATGAGTTACATGACAGCAGGAAGGGTAAATGGCTAATTGGGCCCAATTTGGACATTTTCACTTAGTGGTTTACTCAGTTTTGTTGCTAGTGATTTAGACATTAATGGCTGTGTTGAGTTATTTTGAGGGGACAACAAATTTACACTGTTATACAAGCTGTACACTCACTATTTTACATTGTAGCAAAGTGTAATTTCTTTAGTGTTGTCACATGAAAAGATATAATAAAATATTTACAAAAATGTGAGGGGTGTACTCACTTTTGTGAGATACTGTATGTAGCTGCTTAATATGCTGAATAGTTCTGAAGATATAGTATATACTGAATGGCAGCTGAAATTGTTAACAGCAATGTTTAGAATATAGTGGTATTGCTTGCAGAGGATGCACTGTGCATATCTACTGCATTAACTTTTTATTTTATTTTCAAGCTATCACGTTGCTTACTAGCCACATCATTAACTACAGGCCCATCGAATCTGAAGATTTTTTTTTGTGAGTCACCCAATATTACCAATATTAACTACCTCAAACGCTCTGTCTCCCAAAGCATCATCTTGTCTCAAAGGTTTTCTACTATTTCACAGATATAGTCTTTGTGATGATCCACTGCTTTCCAGCATCCCTTCAGGTAACCTAAATGTACTAGTATTCTTTGTCTTAACCAACATCCAAAAATATAAAGTATATATATTGCGCCAAACCAAAGTGAGCTTCTGGGCAGCCAGCACAACAAAAGATTATTGTGAAAAACGTGTAAAATAAAAATGCAGCTCCCAAAACAATATGGCCTCACTAAAGGGAGAACCCTATATGGTAATAGTGACGTGAAAACGTGTATTCTTAGAAAACACTGTACTAGATCACTGAATCACCACAATCCAGTGATAATTCCAGTAATAAGTGAGACAACTGTCCAAAGTGAGCCAAAAAGGAATTACAGGGAAGGGAACTTTGTGAATCAAATTCCAATCCTGGCCTTAATTGGTAGAGTGAATTGGCATATGTCTAAAGTGAGTGATGCGTACAACATAATGAGTTATACCTCCCATACATAGGTATAGTGCACAACAAAAAAATATGTATACACAGGTGCAAAAAATCAATAGATTGTACTGCTCAACATGCATATAAACAGTCCATACACCGCAAAGGTATATAAACACAACAAAATCCTCTTGAGTGAAGATACAGATATCAAACAGTGGGATCCTCAATGATAATACGGTAAGAATGGATACCCTTACCAGACAAGATGGACTCACGCTTACGGTGGGGGAGTCTTTCAGGCCTGTGTGGACCGATTGTCCTCTCTGGTCACCTCCAGTTGTTGTCCTTGGGGTATGTTGTGTCCAGGGGTCCACTGAGGTTTTCCACTGAGGTTCTCCGGTGAAAAAGTGAGTTCCGTGATAGTACTCAATTAAAGTTGTATTGAGGAATAAAAAAGAAAAAAACTCCTCATAGTGTAAAAAATTTAATAAAATTCACAGCAATATCACATGAGTGAAAAAATTGAAAAAATAAAAGTCCAAGAAATCAAAAATGTAAATCGCACTTTGTTGAAAAAACAGCAAAAAAAAACCACACACAGTAACTCTACCACCTTAAATGGAGAGTATGATCCCAATGGTGTGCAGTAAGTGATGATAAGGTCAGCGTACCCGACCGGTTTCGTCTAAGAAAGACATCAACAGGGGTATGTAGCTGAACCCCAGCTTCTGTCTGCACTTAAATAGCCTGTACCCACCTGGATGTGTTCTCGCCTTCTCCGCTATCTCCATCTTAGCGTGCGTGCCAATTGTACTTCACTTCCGGGAGTTTGCGTTCCAAATACCGGAAGTGCGTCCCGACTATCGGAAGTGTCAATACGGGGATAATAAAAAGTACATATAGAATATGCAAATATCTAGATGTTTATATCTAGATGTTTTAGTAGCTAGGTAATCCCTCTCCCATCCTCATACTTAAACGAGTGGATCGATATATCTGAAACTGGTGATTCAGTTATAATGGACGAGGCGGACGTCATGACGCCGAGCGTCATGCGTTCCACCTTGCGATCCACATGAGCTGAACACCGCTCGTCACATCCTCCTGCTGCACTCTGACGTAGGGATGGACCGCTCCACCCAGGTGGGCGTGGGTGGAAACGCACACCGTGCGTTCCACTCTACGTATCACCTTCATCTGTGTGTATAGTAATCTTACAACACATACGTCTGGTAACATGGAAGTGTGACAGCTTGTGTGATTCACCTTACACAGATACCGAATCCGTGGAGTTCATTGAGGGATATGGGGCAAGTAAAGGGAATATCAAAAATATATATAGAATATAAAATTATAAAAATACAAAAATATAAAAATATATATGTCAGTCTCAATAAAGTGACTGGATAATTAACCTTTAATTGTCGTGGAACCAAATATATGGTCTAAATCATCCCAAGGAGAATGGGGAGGCGAGAAGGGAGCAAATATGGACACCTCAAGGTGGATCCTAGGCTGATGGTAATTTTAAAGGGAAAAAAAAGAAGTAATCATGAGGTCATGGTAAAATTAAGGGGAGAATATCATGATTGGTTAATGAAGGCATTTACATCCCATTCGACGTTTAGGCCGTATGGTTGGTAACTTTTAAGTTGGTAAATCCAGAATACCTCCAACTTGGATACTCCTCTGATGCTAGGTTCCCCCCTCCAATGAGGGACAAATTTATCAATAATTTGGAAATTAGTGCCAACTAGCTTCTTGTTATGCTTCTCAAGGTAATGCCTGGGTACCGTGTGTTTGGTACAGCCCTTGATAATTTTGGCAATGTGTTCACCTACCCTTGTGGAAAAGCTCCGTATGGTGCGTCCAACGTACTGTTTTCCAAAAAGGCAGGTGATGAGGTAGACAATGTGGGTAGTGGCACATGTAAAGAAATGCTTCATTTCGAACTCCATTCCCGTACAAGTGGACCTAAAACAAGTGGTCTCTTTTCTGCCACTCACGTTATTCATACAGACTTTGCATCGTCTGCAGGGATGAAACCCTTTAGTGAGTGGAAAAAAGGAGGGCTTAATTGGGGGGTTAGAGATATTTTGGGCAATCTGATTTTTCAGAGATCTAGCTCCTCTATAGATTACCCCCGCCTTGTCAGGAAGTGAAGACCCTAAAATGTTGTCACTCTTCAAAACCTTCCAGTGTTTTCCAATGATCTCTTTGATCTGTCTGTGTTGGGTCGAAAATGCAGTAAAGAAGGAATTCTTAAATCTCACTTCTTGAGCGGGTTTTTGCCTTTCAATTGTTAATGTACTACGTTCGATTAGAGTAATCCTATCGATCTCTTTATCCACTTACAACCAATTGTTAAAAATATCCCCTCATACCTCAAGGATACAAGACATACCATTGCACGTCTCCAAGACATAGTATATAATGATGACATCATGCTGGTGACAGCAGATGTCGCTTCACTATATACCAGTATAGCCCACGAACTAGGGTTTCAAGCAGTGGAGTGTTTTTTGGGAAGAGTCGGTCATCTTCCCAATATACAGAAACGATTCATTCTGGATCTATTGAGGTTTGCTACCTCTCATAATTACTTTTGGTACAGCGGAGATTTCTACCTACAACAAAAAGGGGTAGCCATGGGGGCCAAATTTGCCCCCAGTTTGGCTAATATCTTTATGGCCAAATGGGAGGAGGATGTCGTCTATGCTCTCAATCGACCAGAGATGGTTCTCTGGTTTCGATACATTGACGACATCCTCCTCCTATGGAGAGGAGATCAACAGTCCCTGGACCAATTTATGTCCACCCTCAACCACAACGAGGTTGGAATTAGCCTCTCATACGAGGCAAGCTTTTCCAGTATCCACTTTTTAGACTTGGAGATTCAGGCCCAAGGAAACCAACTGATAACTAAGACCTATTTCAAAAATACAGATAGGAATGGGTATATTCCAACAGACAGTTGTCACCACCCAGCTTGGCTAAACTCAGTGCCACGCAGTCAATTGCTACGCATTAGACGTAATTGTTCTAACATTACAGATTTCCATACCCAGGCCCAGATCCTAAAAAATAGATTCATCGATAAGGGATACTCCGGTCTAGAAGTGGATAAAGAGATCTATAGGATTACTCTAATCGAACGTAGTACATTAACAATTGAAAGGCAAAAACCCGCTCAAGAAGTGAGATTTAAGAATTCCTTCTTTACTGCATTTTCGACCCAACACAGACAGATCAAAGAGATCATTGGAAAACACTGGAAGGTTTTGAACAGTGACAACATTTTAGGGCCTTCACTTCCTGACAAGGCGGGGGTAATCTATAGAGGAGCTAGATCTCTGAAAAATCAGATCGCCCCAAATATCTCTAACCCCCCAATTAAGCCCTCCTTTTTTCCACTCACTAAAGGGTTTCATCCCTGCAGACGATGCAAAGTCTGTATGAATAACGTGAGTGGCAGAAAAAAGACAACTTGTTTTAGGTCCACTTGTACGGGAATGGAGTTCGAAATGACATTACATTACATGTGCCACTACCCACATTGTCTACCTCATCACCTGCCCTTGTGGAAAACAGTACGTTGGACGCACCATACGGAGCTTTTCCACAAGGGTAGGTGAACACATTGCCAAAATTATCAAGGGCTGTACCAAACACACGGTACCCAGGCATTACCTTGAGAAGCATAACAAGAAGCTAGTTGGCACTAATTTCCAAATTATTGATAAATTTGTCCCTCATTAGAGGGGGGAACCTAGCATCAGAGGAGTATCCAAGTTGGAGGTATTCTGGATTTACCAACTTAAAAGTTACCAACCATACGGCCTAAACGTCGAATGGGATGTAAATGCCTTCATTAACCAATCATGATATTCTCCCCTTAATTTTACCATGACCTCATGATTACTTCTTTTTTTTCCCTTTAAAATTACCATCAGCCTAGGATCCACCTTGAGGTGTCCATATTTGCTCCCTTCTCGCCTCCCCATTCTCCTTGGGATGATTTAGACCATATATTTGGTTCCACGACAATTAAGGGTTAATTATCCAGTCACTTTATTGAGACTGACATATATATTTTTATATTTTTGTATTTTTATAATTTTATATTCTATATATATTTTTGATATTCCCTTTACTTGCCCCATATCCCTCAATGAACTCCACGGATTCGGTATCTGTGTAAGGTGAATCACACATGCTGTCACACTTCCATGTTACCAGACGTATGTGTTGTAAGATTACTATACACACAGATGAAGGTGATACGTAGAGTGGAACGCACGGTGTGCGTTTCCACCCACGCCCACCTGGGTGGAGCGGTCCATCCCTACGTCAGAGTGCAGCAGGAGGATGTGACGAGCGGTGTTCAGCTCATGTGGATCGCAAGGTGGAACGCATGACGCTCGGCGTCATGACGTCCGCCTCGTCCATTATAACTGAATCACCAGTTTCAGATATATCGATCCACTCGTTTAAGTATGAGGACGGGAGAGGGATTACCTAGCTACTAAAACATCTAGATATTTGCATATTCTATATGTATTTTTTATTATCCCCGTATTGACACTTCTGATAGTCGGGACGCACTTCCGGTATTTGGAACACAAACTCCCGGAAGTGAAGTACAATTAGCACGCACGCTAAGATGGAGATGGCGGAGAAGGCGAGAACACATCCAGGTGGGTACAGGCTATTTAAGTGCAGTCAGAAGCTGGGGTTCAGCTACATACCCCTGTTGATGTCTTTCTTAGACGAAACCGGTCGGGTACGCTGACCTTATCATCACTCACTGCACACCATTGGGATCATACTCTCCATTTAAGGTGGTAGAGTTACTGTGTGTGTTTTTTTTTTTTGCTGTTTTTTCAACAAAGTGCGATTTACATTTTTGATTTCTTCACTCATGTGATATTGCTGTGAATTTTATTTTATCAAATTTTCTTCACTCATGTGATATTGCTGTGAATTTTATTACATTTTTTACACTATGAGGAGTTTTTTTCTTTTTTATTCCTCAATACAACTTTAATTGAGTACTATCACGGAACTCACTTTTTCACTGGAGAACCTCAGTGGAAAACCTCAGTGGACCCCTGGATACAACATACCCCAAGGACAACAACTGGAGGTGACCAGAGAGGACAATCGGTCCACACAGGCCTGAAAGACTCCCCCACCGTAAGGTGTAGCGTGAGTCCATCTTGTCTGGTAAGGGTATCCATTCTTACCGTATTATGAATGAATGAATGAATGAAAAACGTATATAGCGCGGCACATGCGAACCAAATCGCCTCTGGGCGCTAGTTGTATCCGTCTCTCTTGACATCAGAAGAGCAGAGTTTTAATCCGTCTTCTGAAGGTCAGGTGGTTTTCCTCCAACCGAATGCTGGTTGGTAAAGCGTTCCAGAGTCTGGGACCCTGGACAGCAAACCTTCTTTCTCCTTTGGACTTGAATCTGGCTTTGGGTACTTTGACCAAATTTTGGTCACTGGATCGCAGAGCGCGATTGGGGTTATGGGGTTTTATTTTATCGCAAAGATATTGCGGGGCTTTTCCATGGATGCATTTATGGGTCAGACAGAGTGCTTTAAAAGCAATTCTGTCTTTTACCGGCAACCAGTGCAGGGATCTCAGCGACGGTGAGATTGATTCCCAGGGTTTTTTCCCAGTCACCAGTCTGGCGGCCGTATTTTGTACGACTTGCAGACGAGCGATTTGGTACTTAGGGAGTCCGAGGTAGAGAGCGTTTGCATAATCCAGTCTGGAGTTCACAATCGTTCCCAACACGGCTGCCACATCTTCTTTGGGAATAAAAGGGATCAGTCTGCGGAGTAGGCGCAGCAGATGGTGAGATCCGCTGACTACTGACCCTATTTGTGCGTCCATAGTCATGTGGGTGTCAAAAATGATCCCAAGACTTTTGACTTTGGCGCTCGGGGAGATGATCTGGCCCAGAATGGGCGGAGGTGTCCAGGTTGTTGTGAGTTGACTCTTGCGAGTGGCCTGAAACAGAAGAAGTTCTGTTTTAGAATTGTTGAGTTTGAGATA
Source organism: Rana kukunoris (assembly GCA_029574335.1). Classification (NCBI taxonomy): domain Eukaryota; kingdom Metazoa; phylum Chordata; class Amphibia; order Anura; family Ranidae; genus Rana; species Rana kukunoris. Next base: position 234,026,616 of record CM056051.1, read on the forward strand.
ACTCATCGTCATCCACTTTTCTATTGAAGAGAGACAATTCTCTAAGCTGAGATGACGATCCTTTCTATTGCAGATGCGAAAATACAGTTGCGTATCGTCTGCATATGAGTGATAAAGTAGTTGTTGACTACTGATGACTTCAAAGAGAGGTCGAAGATAGATGTTGAAAAGCACCGGTGATAGAGGTGAGCCTTGGGGGACTCCACATGACACCGTGCGTTTTCTAGAAATGAACGGTCCTAATTTCACCGTTTGAGATCGGTTTCCCAAAAAAGAGGAAAACCATGGTAAATCATTCTCTGTGACTCCGGCTACCTCAGTCAGCCGAGTCAGTAACAGTTTGTGATCTACGGTGTCGAAGGCTGCGCTTAGGTCCAGCAGAACCAGGAGGGAAGATTCTCCTTCGCCTGCGGCCTCCAGAACGTCGTCCCATATTTTGAGCAGTGCCGTTTCCGTTTCCGACGGAATCCCGATTGCAGTGGATCGAGTAAGTTGTGGGTATCTAGATGCTGTTGCAGCTGTTGTACCACCGCTTTCTCCATTACCTTAGAGAAAACGTTTAGCATTGTTATGGGACGGCGGTGATTTGGGTCCTTGGGATCCAGGGTAGGTTTCTTCAAGATGGGCTGGATTGTGCCCTCTTTCAGCAGGGAGGGCACTATGCCTTCCTTAAATGACTGGTTTATAAGCTGCGTAATGGGAGGCGCCAGGATATCGGCACATTCCTTTAGCAGCTTAGTGGGGATAATATCATTAGGCGAAGTGCTGTTTCGCAATGCGCCGATGATATTTTCTGTGTTGTCGATGGAAACGGGTTCCAAAGAGAACTTTGTTGATTGTAGTGTGTTCCTCTGGGTGCTGTGTGGTAGCTTAGGGGCATTATTTTGCGAAATGCTTTCCCGGATTCCCTCAATTTTATTGATGAAGAAATCCGACAATTCCTCGCAAAATTCTTGGGTGTCAGTGTTGGGGGCTTCAAGACAGTGTGGATTCATGGTCTGTGAGACCAGCTTGAAGAGATCCCGAGGGCGGTTTAAAGCGCTGTTGATAGCCATGGTAAAATAGTTTTTCTTGGCTTCGAAGATTTCTATGTGGTATCTTCGAGTTGCTGCTTTGTAGAAGGCGAGGTTCGTCTCGGAGGCGTTTCTTTTCCAGGCGGCTTCTGCCCTTCTACGCTCTTGCTTCAGTAGCGATAGCTGGTTGTTGAACCAGCCTGCCTTGTTTTTCCGGGTACGGACTTTGTGTTCAGGCGCTACTACGTCGGCTGACTGTAGTAGGGCTGCATTTATGGCATCCAGAATCTCTGTGGCCGTTTGTCTTGGTTGCATTGTTTTAATTTTATTTTCCAAGGTAGATTTGAAGAGTTCCGAATGGAGCTTCTTCTGAGATCTAGACCAGTGTGTTGTCACTGGCTTGGGTGTTTTTATCAATAGGGCCGTATTGGAAATTATGAATTTAATTGCATGGTGATCTGTCCATGGCAATGGTTCATTTTCCAAAATACTTACCTTCAGATTTTGTCTGAAGATAAGATCGAGTGTGTGACCTGAAGCATGTGTGGGCTCATGTACTAGTTGCTGAAGGCCTAATCCTTCCAGATGGTCGATACAGGCGTCGGCCACGGGGTCTTGTGAGGAGTTGGCCCAGAGATTGAAATCTCCGAGCAGCAAAAGGTGTTTGCTGGTTATGGCATAAGTGGAGATGAACTCTGACCATGGAGGTAAAAACTGTGATTTAGGCCCTGGTGGCCTATAGCAGAGCAGAATACGGACGGTCTCCTGGGGGTTAGTTTGCAGCTGCAGAGTAAGGGTTTCCATAAATGGAAGCGAGTGCTGAAGGGCTGGTTTAGAGATCACAAGATGCGTCTTATGAATCACCGCCAGTCCTCCACCTCTTTGCCCTATTCTGTTTTCAGTGATAATCCGGTAGTGTTCTGGCACCAGTTCTCCAAGAATGGTGTTACAGTCGGCTGTAAGCCAGCTTTCTGTAATAAAAAGACAATCTAAGTTGTTCTGTAGAATGAAATCATGGATTTCTAATCGGTGCCTTACTGCCGATCTTGTATTGATCAAAGCACATGATATGTGCTTCGCTTGGAGTGGGTCGCTAAATTTTGTTCCTGATGGTCGACGATCGATCCTCAAGAGTTGCTCAAAACTCAGGGCCTTTTTAGTGACGGCTGGTAGCTTCGTGGCAAATTGCCTCAAGCCCCTGATGACTTCTGCCGAATATTGCCAGACGGCCATATTCCGCAGGGGGGGGGGGAGTGTGGTCGGGTGGCGATGGGGAGTAGATTCCTTGAATCCTTTCTCCTGGATATTTTTTATTTGGTCCAGAGGAAGGCAAAAAAACCCTGGTTCAGCTAAGCCAATCTGCTGGGCAGGGAAAAAAATTCCTTCCTGATCCCTCAGAGGCGATCGGTTGAGCCCTGGATCAAATCAATGAACTGGTGAGGGGAGTGATGTGAAGGGAGTAGATTCCTGCTTGGGGGGTGCACCAAGCTGGTCCACCAATCTGGTGCAAATAACCCCAGAGAGGGGTATAGTTGGCTGCTGGGGAGGTGGATGAGGACCCCTGTGGGTAGGTGGGGTGAGTTGGGTGAAAGTCCTAGGGCAGACACAGCTTGCTGTAAACCGCGCTCCGCTAGGCCGCAGTTGAAGCCGCGGACTTTCCTAGGCCGCGGCTCCCGCGGACCTAGCGTGGCTGGCGCGGACCGGCGAGAAACAGTCAGGCTACAGTGGGAGGGATGTGTGGATGGGTTGGGGGTACCTTGAGTCTGGGGCCAAAGCACCGGGGTGAGGCCAACAAGCTGAGGCCGAGCGCCGCTAGGCCGCCGTTGAAGCCGCGGACTTTCCTAAGCCGCGGCTCCCGCGGACCTAGCGTGGTTGGCGCGGACCGGCGCGGACCGGCGAAAAAACGGCAGGGGAAACAGCTGGGGGGATGTGGGTACGGGCAGGGGGGTCTCGATTGCGGCCTGGTTTGGGCGGTTATCCTGAAAAGGACTGCCGACCTTGATTCTGGGGGGGACAGGCTGGGGACAGGCTGGATTACCTGTGTGAGGCTGTGTGACAGCTCAGATGCTCCAAAGAGGGGGGGGAAGGAGTGCTGGAGGAGTGCTGGAGGCGGCTGGAGGCGGCCAGAGGTGGAGGAGATCCGGGATCCAGGTAAGATGCGGCTGGCTGGCTGGACAGGGGAACCCTGACTACCTGCTGGACTACACCTGCCTGGAGCTATAGCTCGCACGCTCCTACTCCTAGGAGAACGTGTGCCGTGTGAGCTCCTGTAGCTAATCCTCTGCCTCACTCACTGCCTCAGAGCCTCACTGCCTCAGGGAACACAATTTAGATCCCACTGTTTGATATCTGTATCTTCACTCAAGAGGATTTTGTTGTGTTTATATACCTTTGCGGTGTATGGACTGTTTATATGCATGTTGAGCAGTACAATCTATTGATTTTTTGCACCTGTGTATACATATTTTTTTGTTGTGCACTATACCTATGTATGGGAGGTATAACTCATTATGTTGTACGCATCACTCACTTTAGACATATGCCAATTCACTCTACCAATTAAGGCCAGGATTGGAATTTGATTCACAAAGTTCCCTTCCCTGTAATTCCTTTTTGGCTCACTTTGGACAGTTGTCTCACTTATTACTGGAATTATCACTGGATTGTGGTGATCTAGTACAGTGTTTTCTAAGAATACACGTTTTCACATCACTATTACCATATAGGATTCTCCCTTTAGTGAGGCCCTATTGTTTTGGGCGCTGCATTTTTATTTTACACGTTAACCAACATCCACCCTGTTCTTCCTGGGATCTGCTTCTCTCTCCATTCCTCGTGCACAGCACTGCGCATTATTCTAATTGTTGCCATGTCATTTGAGGACATGGTGGATGATTTTCTGCATGTATACCGACACTAGAGGGCCAAGGTCTATAGAAGGATCAGTTTCAGACTGCAGTACAGATCCTGCATTCTGTTACTTACCTGATGTACCATTTTTGTGTCACAAACGTGCTGAGGAGGGAATGGTCTTGTCAACATTAAGGAATTTACTGGGATCCTGCAGTTGGGACTTATGCCTTGTACATACGATCGGAATTTCAGATGGAAAAGTCAGACGGAATTTTTTTCATTTGATATTCCAACCGTGTGTATGCCACATCAGACTTTTTCTGTCGGAAATTGAGATGGAGTTAGAAAGAGAACATGTCCTCTTTTTTTCCGATGGAAAAAAATCCTATTGGAAATTTAGTTTGTCTGTATGGAACTCCGATGGCTAGGCTAAGCTAGGCTCGTCGTAGTGTTGTACGTCACCGCCTTTTTGTTGTACAGAATTTGGTGTGTCCGTGTGTATGCAAGACAGCTTGAACGGAATTCCGTCTGAAAAACCCATTTGAGTTTATTCTGACGGAAGCTCTGATCGTGTGTACAGGGTATCATGCTGCGTACACACGATCATTTTTTGGCATGAAAAAACCTTGTTTTAAAATATTTTTTAACAACGTTTTAAACGATGATGTTTTTTTAGGGTTGTAAAAAATGACCGTGTGTGGGCTAAAACGATGTTAAAAACCCGCGCATGCTCAGAAGCAAGTTATGAGACGGGAGCGCTCGTTCTGGTAAAACTACCTTTCGTAATGGAGTAAGCACATTCATCACGCTGTAACAGACAGAAAAGCGCGAATCGTCTTTTACTAACACAAAATCAGCTACAGCAGCCCCAAGGGTGGCGTCATCCGCATTGAAACTTCCCCCTTTATAGTGCCGTTGTACATGTTGTACGTCACCGTGCTTTGCTAGAGCATTTTTTTTTTCACGATCATGTGTAGGCAAGACCGTTTTAATGATGAAGTTGTTAAAACTTAGTTTTTTCTACATGCCGAAAAACTTCGGTTTTTTTTAATGCCGAAAAATGATCGTGTGTACGCGGCATGACAGTTTGTCAGAATGTAGTAATTGAAACTAGTTGCTAATGAGGTAGGGCTGGATTGGAGCTTGCTTTTCAGCTAGAATTCTAGTACCCTACAACTATTTGTGAACTAAAAATGTACACACGATTCCCAAGAGTTCTGCAGCTACAAATATTAATACTATGTACCTATTAAATAACTTTTGAAAAAAATTGAGACTATAATTTTAATTATGCATAGGTAGCAAATCTGCCATTACCAACACAAGTGCTGTATAGTTGTATTCTGGCAAAAATCTAAATTGGTAATAAATACTGTAGGTGTTCTATGCCTTTAACACAATTTGAAATCACAGTTCCTAGCATGCATTGTTAGGCAACATGTGCATTTTTAGTAATCCTCTCACAGATGTCAGTCCTGTAAATTTATCAGTATTAACCCCCTAATACTGCAGATCTACACTGCTAGTATTCTTTGCTGCACTGCCTATTTAGAGCCACTGCAGTCTTCATTTCAATCTACATAAATTCAAAGCCAACAGCATGGCTCGTGTACCACAGTTAAGACAGGGAAATGCCATAAAGACTGTCTTTGCAAACAAGTAAAGCCATTATTCTATAACAAAGTTGCATATATTAAATGCCAAAAAGAAATAAGGTGTATACTAAAAGAATATGGAAGAGGTACTAAAAGGAACTATACAAAAGGTGTCATTACCAATTGCAGTGACACTGTTTTGTTCAAATTAGGGTTGCCTAAACTAATTGAAAGTATTACTCTAGCAGCACATACAGGACATTGAATTTATGTACTGCTAACATATTATAATAGATATAGTTGGTATACAGGACCACTACTTTTAGCCATAATGCTGGCCTTTTCTGAGCAGCCAAAGCTCTGACAATTACAGGTGGTGCCACTACTTGTCTGCTCCTGCCCCCCTCCCTCAAAGGGATTGTAAAGGTTTGTTTTTTATTTTTTACATAGGTTCCTTTAACCACTTAAGACCCGGACCAATATGCAGGTAAAGGACACGTCCACTTTTTGCGATTCGGCACTGCATCGCAGACAATTGCGCGGTTGTACGACGTGGCTCCCAAAAATAGAGCTTACTTTTGGTGGTATTTGATCACCTCTACGTTTTTTATTTTTTGCGCTATAAACAAAAATAGAATGACAATTTTGAAAAAAATGCAATATTTTTTACTTTTTGCTATAATAAATATCCCCCAAAAATATATAAAAAAAAATATTTTTTTCTCAGAGTAAGCCGATATGTATTCTTCTACCTATTTTTGGTAAAAAAATCTCAATAAGCGTTTATCGATTGGTTTGAGAAAAATTTATAGCGTTTACAAAATAAGGGATAGTTTTATTGCATTTTTATTAATATTTTTTTTTACTACTAATGGCGGTGACTGCAACATTATGGTGGACACATCGAACAATTTTGACACATTTTTGGGACTATTGTCATTTTCACAGCAAGTGTTATAAAAATGCATTGTTTACTGTGAAAATTACAATTGCAGTTTAGGAGTAAACCACTAGGGGGCACTGTAGGTGTTAAGTGTGACCTCATATGTGTTTCTTACTGTAGGGGACAGGGTTGGACGTGTGATGTCATTGATCGTCGTTCCCTATATTAGGGAGCAGACGATCAATGACATTGCCACAACGAAGAACAGGGAAGGTGTGTTTACACATACCTATCCCTGTTCTTCAGCTCCGGTGACCGATCGCGGGACACCAGCGGTGATCAAGTCCGCGGGTCCCGCAGGTGTGATCACGGAGCTTCGGACCGGTTCGCGACTGTGCCAGCGGCGGTGCACTCGCGACCCCGTGGCTGGGCTAAACGAATCACGTACGGGTACGTGATTGTGCCCAGCCGTGCCATTCTGCCGACTTATATCGGCGTGAAGTGGTCCTTAAGTGGTTAAGCTAGTGCAGTGTTTTTCAACTCCAGTCCTCAAGGCACACCAACAGGTCAGGTTTTCAGGATTTCCCTTATTTTGCACAGGTGATTTGATCAGTTTCACTGCCTTAGTAATCACCACAGCCATTTCATCTGAGGAAAGTCCTGAAAACTTGACCTGTTGGTGTGCCTTGAGGACTGAAGTTGAAAAACACTGAGCTAGTGCATTGTTGGTTTTCCTTCGATTTCCCTTCTAAATGTTTTTTTTTGTTTTGTTTTCTTTGTCTGAATTTCTCACCTCCTGTTCCTCCTCAGTAAGCTGTTCTGGCTGACTAACCCCCAGCCATAACAGCTCGGATGATGGGGGCAAGCTTATGGAGGAGAAACAGAAAGTTTTAGCGCGGCGGGGGTCGTTAAATAATATATTTTATTTGTTTGTATTTTATTTACTTTTTATTTATTATTTTTTTACACTGTTCTTTAAAAAAAAAATGTCACTTTTATACCTATTACAAGGAATGTAAACATCCCTTGTAATAGAAAAAAAAGTATGACAGGGCCTCTTAAATATGAGATCTGGGGTTAAAAAGACCTTAGATCTCATATTTACACTAAAATGAAATAAAATGTAATTTGAAAAAAATAAATAAAAAAAAAGTCCCTTTAAAGGGGTTGTAAGGGCAGAAGGTTTTTATCTTAATGTATTCTATGCATTAGGATAAAAAGCTTTTTGTGTGTAGCAGCCCCCAGCACCCCCCAATTACCTTCCTAACCTCCTTCTCTCTCCAGCGATGTCCACAATCCCCTTAGCCATCCAGTACACGCCTCCTCATTGTCTGAGACAGAGCAGCAGCACTATTTGCTCCCGGTGCTGCCAATCAAAGACAGTCAGCCAATCAGGGGAAAGAGGGGGTGGGGCCAGGTTGGGGGCTCCGTGTCTGAATGGTTTCATGGAGCTCTGACTCAGCTTGGATGACCCCTGTAGCAAGCTGCTGGCTGAGGGGCACTCAAAGGAGGGAGGGACTAGGAGCAGCAAAGAGGGACCCGAGAAGAGGAGGATCCAGGATGCTCTGGGCAAAATCAACTGCACAGAGGAGGTAAGTATAACATGTTTGCTATTTAAACAAAAAAATAACGAGCCTTTACAATCACTTTAAGAACTATGGGCAGAAGTGACCTTTTGATGTTGTTCCGCCCTGCAATGGTATGGAGATGGGTGGGGGCCATCTTCCCCTTACTTAGCTCCATACCACACACAGAAAAGGATCCGATTGCCTCCTCCGCTGCTCCGGTAAGCGCCAGAGGTCACCGGAGAGCTCACCGGAGTGCTCACTGAAGGAGAAGATATGGGTTATGTGTCGACGAATATCGCCGTGAGCCGGAAGTGGTTAAAATTCTACTGTCACCTTAAACCATGCCTTTTTAGCCACACCCAATGCTTTTTAGCCACAACTAAGGTCTGAAGTCCTGTACACACCATCAGGTTTTTTTTTCGTTCAACCCAGCTCTGGTCAGACCTGCTGTTCTAACAAACCAGTCGGTGTTCTCACCCATTGGCTGAGAGTGCTGAGTCCCCTGCCCTGCCAATGTAATTTATACAGTGGTCATTGGATATTTTTAGCTCTGATCACTGTAATAATGTCACTAGTAGAAAAAAAGTCAAAAGTGTCTGATATGACTGCCTCAATGTCACAGTCTCGCTAAAAATCGCTGATCACTGTCATGTCACTGTGTTGCCAGTAAAAAAAAAAAAAATTATAATAAAAATTCCACAAAACTATTCCCTATTTTGTAGAAGCTAACCAATTAATATACGCTATTTGTGATTTTGTTTACCAAAAATATGTAGAAGAATACATATTGGCCTAAACTGATAAAGAAACTTTTTTGTTTGGTTTTTGGATATTTATCATAGTAAAAAAATGATTCTGAGCATGCGTGGGCTTTTTCTCCGTCGGAGTTCCACACAGACGATACGAATTTCCTATCATTTTTTTTTCCATCGGAAAAAAATTAAAACATGTTCTATTTCTAAACAGAGATGGAAATGAAGTCAGATGGGGCACACACACCAGACCAAATCAGAATTTCCGGTAAAAAAAGTCTATCGTACGCGGCATCAGTTCTTTTTATTCCTTTATTAAAAAGTAATTGGCAATACTATACTATCGGATCTTTTTTGCATATATCTCTTTGAGTCTTTTTATGCAAGAGCTGTGGAATATGGAGGTGTGACCTGGGTGCTGCTGACCCGTTGTTTATGTGATATATATATATATATATATATATATATTTATGGGCGCTTCGCTTTTAGTAGGTTTACATTGAAGAGTATTTCAGGTGCATTGACTGCCTTGGGCAAAAGGTGAATGAAAATGGAAGCACTGTGCAAAGTAATTTATTAAAATGTTTGGACACCACTGGTTCACCCAATGCTGGATCCTGCCATTATATTTGGAGGATTAAACTTTGAACCACCTTTTTTGGTACAGGAGCATTAAAAAAAAGGATATCCTAATGAAAAAGATTGTTACTAATGAACAGCGCTAAAATATCTGAATGTACTGTACACACTTAAATTATTATAACAACCCTTTTTGCCTCTTACTTGATTGTTTTTATCTGCTTGCTCCAGCAGCCAAGGAAGTGTACCAGTTATCAGCCTGATCTCAGGCAGAGGAGAGGATAGCCTGCATATGCACCCTACAGCCTGTCATTGTTTGAAATGTGTGCTCTAGAGGTAAAACTGCACAATTATAACAACCTCAGGTTAAAAACTGAGATTTTTACAAATGCCCATTCCTAATCTATATGCTACTCCAGGCCAAATCTAGCAAAATAAAGAATCCTTTATCTTTTGAGTAGACAAAAAACATGAGAAATAGCCATCACACCTGGAGAAGTACCTCAATATAAAAAAGATCTGTACTTTCCCTTAAGCCGAGCGCTACATCTTTACAATACAAGATTGCTGTCCAATGTTACATATATGTTCAATACACACAAAAGCAGCGATGATAATCATTCTTCCCTTACCGTGGATATGTTGATTAGATATGACGTTGGTCCAGTTATGATGGCTGGCCCACTCCAGCTGATATTAATACTTTGTGGGGAGGTAGCAACAACATTTATGTTTTGTGGAGGTCCTTCTGCAGCTATAGTAAATGGTAAAAATAATAATATTAAGTTTGGTTTTCATGTACCTTTTCTATAGTGCACACTTGGAAACAGACAGCACTGTAATAACTGAAGCCGCAGGAGAATATTGTGAATTGAAAACTGTTGTTTCAGCTTCATGGTAATGGGAATAAATTCAGAATAATGATAGAATGGGAATGTAGAATAGCTGTTCATAGACAGGGTAATATTTCAACAAGTAGAAAAGCTGATGAGACATCCACCTGTCCTTCTGCACTACAGGGACTCACCCAATATTTTTTGCCAGCTAGGCCAACAGATTGATGGGCCTCACATGGGTTGTAAAAGCTCTGCTACCTTTTTACATAGAAAAATGGCTGATTGTAATAACGGTCATAATTTGATATAATTGTTCGAAAAAGCACATCTATGTGATCATATTGATACCAGAGTACAGAAAGGAAATATCTTGAATGTTCAAATGCAGGGCCTTTTCTCATGCACAGTGGCAGTGGAAGCTAAGCGTTGGCGTGCAAAGCACTTTTGAAACCAAATTATTTTTTGCATGCCAGCATAAATTCGGCCCTGATATCATCCAGCCAGCAGAAAAGCTGGACGTATTCAAGAGTAAGTACATAAGTTATCCCTGAACACCAATACTGGGGGCTTTCCTAATCCCACTGACACCTATTCCTACTGTACCACTATTCCTCTGACAGACCACTAATGCAGGGGCTTTTATATTTTTATCTACTGAACTGAGAATTTTTCCACTGACCACTAAGGGCTTTTTTGCTCCCACGGACACAGTGCAATTATTACTCTCAATAACCTCTGCCACTGGAGTATTTTTTACTTCCACTGACCTCTGACACAGGATATTTTTTTTACTTCCACTGACCTCTTATGCCAGGGTAATTTTTACTCTACTGAAATATGATGCCAGAGTATTTGCTACTCCAAGTGGCCACATTTTGGCCTCCTAAAATTCTGACAGACAGTAAAGTGATGCTTTGATTAAAAAGTTTGAGGATTCCAAATGGAGGTCTGATAGTGCAGTTAATATTTCAGTTTTAGGATGCCAATGGACAGGACTGCATGTCTGACTACCCCTCAAGCCAAAGGATCTTCAGAGTATTCTATGAAGGTAAGGTTGCCTCTGCCCACTTTTTAAGTTTATGTCAACGCAAGGGGCAGTTAGAAGTTGGTGAAAATCACTGATATATGCTGCTGTGTTCATGATTTTTATTAGAGAACATTGATGGATGGGACAGGAAGCTGTCAGGTGGCAGAAAATAGCTTGCCAACCTTAAAATGAACGTTTTACCCACACTGGGTTAAAGTTTGTATTTGATACTTTTTATAGGTAGAATCAAAACATAACTATAATAATATACACAACATTTAAATAATTGTTACCACAAGCATTTAAAAACATTTCGACGTTAGTATGTTAATACAGAATGTGAATAAAACCATGCACAATAGAGAAATAAGTGTTCTCAACACCAGTTGATATCATCAATATATTCCAAAGAAATAACCTATGTTTATGTCAGCAATATCACAAAAATTCCTTTGGACGTCTAAGCAGTGGCATAGCGTGAGGGGGCCAGGGGGCGATTGCCCTGGGTGCAAAATTTAGAGGGGTGCAGCGGCAGATTACCTGCAGCTCTTCTCCTGCACTGTGCAGTGGAAGAGACTGTGAGCCCTTCTGCTTCGCTATGAGGAAAAAGTTGCGGTGCAGTCCTGACTTAGGCTCCAGCGGTGACACTGAACACTGAAGACCATCCATGATGATCCCAGGAATTGTGACTATGCATAGATTGGGTGGAAGGAGGAGGGCAGGCGACTCATGAGGCATCCTCTCCATTACACAGCACTCCCCACACACAAGGTCCAGGATCCCAGCTCGTGCGACATGCTGTCTGTCCACTTAGCCCACCCAACTGCCCGGACTTCTGACCACTGCCACTTCTCCTGAGTCCTGCCTGTGCCTGTCTGTGTGCTGCTATGCAGCCCCGGCACTCTGACCCTGCACCGACCACCCCAGGACTGGAGGAAACCGGTCCCATGAGAAAGAGGATGAGGCGTCATTTGCACAGACAGAAGCTCCTACTTACTGGCAGCTGCATGGACATTGTGAGTACTCCTCTACAGAGGGGGGCTAGTGCTGAGTTCTGAACTGGAATCTGTGGGAAAGAGAGCTTTGTATTGGGGGATGTACACAGCACACCCCCCTCAACCCTGAAAGCCACACAAAGTTCACCCCCTCAAACCTGCAAGCCACACACAGTGCACCTCCTTAACCTTGCAAGCCACACACAGCGCACCCCCTCATCCCTGCACGACACACACAGTGCACCCCAATCCTGCACGCCACACACAGCGCATCCCCCTTAACCCTGTTCGCCACACACAGCGCACCCCCTCAACCCTGCACGCCACACAAGGCGCATCCCCTTCAACACTGCAGGCTGCACACAGCTCACCCCCCTCAACCCTGCATGCCACACACAGCGCACACCTCAACCCTGCACGCTGCACACACCGCACCCTCCTCATCCCTGCAAGCCCCACACAACACATCCCCTTAACAGTGCAAGCCACACACAGCGCACACCCAACCCTGCAAGCCACACACAGCACACCCCTCTTAACCCTGCACGCCACACACAGCGCACCCCCCTTAACCCTGCACGCCACACAAAGCGCACCGCACCAATATGCAAAACCGCGCGATAGGACAATAAACATAGCTCAGCTAACTAATAATTACAACATGATAATGTAAAGGTAATAGCCACCAAACAAAACTTACTAATCTTCAGACATTAAATATTACAATTAGAACTGAAACTGAAATTTGTTTTATTTTTATTTTTAAGCTAATAATATCATTATATAGTAACTGATGCAAAGCTTTTGTACATGCATGCTGAGATCTTGCACTACGGACACAGTGAATACTTGTGCCTTATGAAGTATGCTTTGTTAAAAAAAAAAAAAAAAATTGATTTACTTCTTTTTGTCCAGTGCTAGAACTGTTAGACATTAACATAACTCGTATAAATCATAAAAATTCACTAACTATGGATAAAACATCTTTCCTATCATAATCCAATCACTTCCGCTCATGAGAGCTTTTGTCCTGGTTACTACAATAATGCATTTACTGTAACTAACAAGCATCATTTCCTGATTAACATGCTTCCATCGCTGTACAGGAATGTAGGTCTTATAGAGGTCAGGGTCATCTTTGCAATTCATCTGTGTCCTGATACTAGGGTAGCTGTAAAGTGTGCTTGCTGTGTAAAGGATCTGGAGAACCAATCATTTGGGCTTTGAGCTTGGAAAAAACACAGGAAGTCAGACTGAGTACAGCTCCTAATACCAGCGCATAATATGATGTTATATCATTATTTCACAGCTAAGCCAAGCTGACTTCAAAAACATTGCATGTATCTTTATGGTTTATTGTAACCTTACTTAAATTTAAACACTAAAAGCATTAATCTGTTTCTTCAAGGGCAAGATTGAGATGACGAGATCCATCCTCAGGAAATGAAGTGGAGACACAGTCTATAGAAATAAAAATGCGACAGAAAATAGATATACAGGTCACTTGTATTAACCAAATCGTGTCCAAGAGTCTTTATGTTTCCATCTGGTTAGAAGGCTTTTGTGGTTTATATTCCCTATCTTTATATAGAGAAAATTGAGTACTGTCCGTGATACTTTTTTTATTTGCACTAACATACATCTTTTCAGGCCAAGCTATCTAAATATAGTAGCAAGCATGTCAATACTGGAATGCATGATCATAATATGCTGTCACACATATCCATGTGAAAGGGGCACATGGACGCCAAAATGCTGAGGGACATACTAAAACTTCACAATTAGCTGAACCACAGCCTAATGCTGATAAAAATAGCCAAGTTTCATTTATTATTTCATATTTCAGGTTCCACGTTAGTGCTTTAAGTGAAGCTAGCATCAGCTTTATCTTTAATGGTAAAGTTGAATTTCAGGTATGATATTTTTGCATAGTTACTATGCTCCAGCTTGGACCCATGTAAGTATGCATGTGTCATACCTTGACAAACCCCTCCAGCCGCTGGAAATCACTGTATCGGTATCAGCTACTACAATGATCTCCACTGGCTTCCAAATTCGATTCTCAGTGGCTGCTATTCTCCTTAATGAACACAGGGGGTGCCACTCAAAGAACACTTTGACCTTGGGTTCACACTAGTGCGATGCAGGAACCAGCGTGATTCCAGCGCTGGTTCCCCCATCGCTCCTCTCCTGTTGTGCAAATTGCTGCAGGTTTCATTAACTTTGTTAATGACACCCCCAGTTTAGTCCACAGATCACAGCCCGAACTGTGAACTCGCACAGGAATCGGATCGCATAGGTGAGGACACGCATGCAATCTGATTCTAGTGTGGGGAAAAACAAATCCATGCACTATTTTCTATGCAAATCCAATGTGAGTTCAATCATACAACTGTAGGGCTAAACTCACATTGCTCAGAGATCGCATGTGATCGGCACCTGTGCGGTGCGAATCACATGCGATCTCTGAGATTGTGCTAGTTTGAACCCAGGCTGAATGCTATCAAAAAATGCAAAGTGTTCTCTGATTAGAGGAGGTGGGGAGAGTGACTTTGGCACTGCATCCAATCCAAAAATTATGTGGATTCATTGACAACACAAATATTCCTAATTGTTGCCCTTACTAAGCCAGTGAATTCTCCTCTTTCTCTTGAATTCACAGGAATTGTTCTGTTTTAAAATTGTGACAGTGGGTGTGGAGAGAAGTTCATGGGGAGAAGGGAGGGGGCCTTGCATATGCTGGAACATGTTCTTCCCTAAAAAAGGGGAAAACGGGTGGAACATGTAAGGCCGCGTACACACGTCCGAGAATCTCGTCGGGCTAAACTCATCGTTCCGCCCGTCGAGGTTCCCGATGAGCGGTCGAAAAGGTCGTCGAGCCAAATTTCCTCATTAAACAACGAGGAAATAGTGAACATGCTCTCTATTTTGGCTCGACGAGCTTCCCGACGGTTTGCTCGTCGAAAGTGTACACACGACCGTTTTTCTCAGCAGAATATGTCTCCCAGCGAGCTTCTCGCTGGATTCTGCCGAGAAACTTGGTTGTGTGTACGGGGCCTAACATGTTCCAAAGGTGAACCTAACCTTTAAATCCTTTAGTGCTTTTATTTTGTCTTCCAGATCTGTACAGTAATCCAGTGTGAAATGACCCCTGGACAGAATATTTCTGTAATAAAGACCACTCACTGCTGCTTGTGCAGGGTGACTAGTTATGTGTCTGTCCCCTCCTGTAGATTTCTGCAGGCAGTCTGTAATGGGAGGAGCTGCTGCACCCCTCCCACAGCTCTTCTTTTTGCACAGGATATGAACACCTCAGTTCTACTTTTACAAGGTGATATCTGGGTTTGAAAAAGCATTAGGTGCTCACAAAGTGGAGGTATACATTTAAATGAAAGCTTTTGAGCTTGGAGTTCCTCTTTAAATTCCAGGTACAAACATCACAGCAAAAAAATCCTTTCAATAGAAATGCTACCATTTTTAGTACCTATCAACACTACATATAAAGTGAACGGCAGATCTTATCATTTACATTTATTATATGTACAGATAAAAACTCTTTTACTTAAAAATTGCCAAGTCATAACCTGCAGACTCCTGAATCGATACAGAAGCAGTTGCTCTACTTTTTTCTATTTTGTTTCTTTTTTTACGCCAGACATACTACCCTGGCATAACAGCCAAGCACATCAGGCATAGGGGGCTGATTATCTCCATGAGTGAAGAGCTTTAAGCCCCTCTGGACAGTTGTATATGTCTAAAACTGTTAGAAAATTGTTCATGAGCTAGTCCCTCCAAAAGTACCAGTCTGAGGACAGCCACCAGGAGATCAGTGATGTATTATGGTGGCTGTGTGGGATCTCTGGTGGCTGTGTGGGGTCTCTGGTGGCTGTGGCTGTGTGTGGGGTCTATGGTGGCTGCGTGGTGTCTCTGGAGAGAGAGAGGGGGTTGAGAGAGAGGGGGGTTGAGAAAGAGAGAGGCGGGGTGAGAGTAAGAGGTGGAGAAACAAGTAAAAGGGTGAGAAAGAGGGGGGGAGAGAGGGAGGGGGTGAAACAGAGAGAGAGGGGAGCCCTATCCCCCCATACTACACCAGAAGACTATCCTCCCCCCAAAAGAAAAATTCACCAGACTCTCACCTTCCTGCAGTCCACCAGCTGTGCGTAGCGGGGCTGCAGAGACATGATCACAGCCTGGGACTCTAACCTGCTCTGCCAATTGAGCTACTTCCAAGATGGGAGGCAGAGGCCACCTCCACCTCCTGCTTCTGCTTCGCTCTCCTGTCACTGAACAGTCAGTCTGTGGCCACCCCTGGTGTCACCCCTCTGGCGGGTGTCACCGGTTTGTGGTCCGAACCCCTGCTTCCCCGTAGCGACACTACCTCTTCTCTGCAATCCTCATAGTGTCCCTTCTGCTCTCCCAAAAGACAGCATTTCAATAGGGAAAGCATACAGTATATGCAACCTTTCTGACACACCTACCCTTTGAAAACCCAGTGGAAACAACTACCATCTATCTCACTGTTCTTTCCTTTGAAACTAATTCCCATTTAGAAAGTCTTAAATGGACTGTGAAAGAGCATACTGTATACCCATGTCGATAACAGCTTATATGCCTACACGTTCTAAAAGATTGTACATGTGCTATCAAGAGCATTGTTCATGACAGCCCTGTTAAAAGTACAAACCTAATGACACAAGCTACAAAGCTTTTTCACACTTTTGGTACCCAGAAAAAGGTTATTTCTATGGGGAGTTGTTTTGCGTCCTATGTGAAGCCTACCCAACACCTTTGTGGGAACAGTTAAGTGGCTTATTTTGAAACCACTACTTACCCATCAGAGTGTGTTAACTATCCTGTGAAGTCCCAGAATTTCACAGGACAGTTAACGCAACCACCAAAAGATTCATTCAGATGAGACCTAGATGCTACAATGTCAAGAGGAATATTTGCCTATTGCAATGCAAAATATAATTCCTATACAGAAAAAAATAACTTATTTTTTTAACATACCTTTCATGTGTATTTGAAATTTAATAAAACTGGACTTCTAAGATTTACAAACTGTGCAGCCAACATTTGTTAACTGGTGCTGTATGTATTCTTCTTGATTTATAATGTTAAAATTAATGTTAATATATTGTAATTGTTGTTATTATTATTATTATTATTATTTTATTTTACTTTCAAAATGGTTAGCTGGTTGGTTAGTTAGTTAGTGTTATGAAGAAAATGTGTTCACTTACGACCAGATAAAGTTTGCACATTTATCCACGGTGAGGATGTACCATATCCGGCATTAGTGCTAGCACTAACTTTAAATCTATACCATCTGTACTTTTTTAAGCCATAAATTGTCTTCTCAACAATATTGTCTCCATACGAGTAGAAGTCCTTGCTTGTCTCAACACATTCACCAAAGTTCCAGTCATAACATTCAGTGGAAAGAAGCTGAGCTGTGATTTTGTAGTTCTTTAAATACCCATTTGTCTGGTATGGTCTATTCCACTGCAATGTGACACTTGTAGAGTCAATGCTTAAAAAAGTAACATGTCGTGGAGCACTGGGGACTAAAAGAAAGAAACCAGTAATAAAATATGTGCAACACACAAAATGTCTTCTGTGTATACTGTACAATACAGATCAGAACCTGATAACTTCATAAACAAACCCAATTGCTATATAGATAGACACCTTTCCTGTGGAGCTAAGCTAAAATTGTTAAAAAAAAATATTTTTGAACAGTAACACACTTATTTAAAAGAGAAGTGTGGGATTTCAAAATAACAAACATAAATACTCAGCTAGGCTGATAGCTCAGTTCTTGGTCTTCAGTGAGTAGAGAGCCGGTGACTGTCAGTCATCGGCTCTGTGCTCTGCCCCTCCAGTACTCATTGGAGTGCCGGGATGTGGAAGGGGAAGGAGCCGATGGCCAACAGACTTTATTCTGTTGGCTGAATCTGGGTCACAGGAGTGCAGAACTAAGTGCACTCCTGTGACTCACAAAAAAAGTTTGAGCAAAAGAGCTTTGGTCCTACTTCTAGTTTAATGTATTACATACTAGATGTATGCACAAACAATTGCTAATTGAAAATAATGGTTGAGAAGTCCATCAACCCATTTCCCAGTCAGGATACAATCTGCATTGAGTTTGCATGTTCTTTCTGTGCTTGCATGAATTTCCTGCAGGTACTTTTGTTTCCTTCCACACTCAAAAGACATGCTGGTAGGTAAGCTAGCTGTTGTCTAACTTGGCCCTACTATGTGTTTGCATGTATGGTAAGTATGGTCCTTGGATTATAATCCCTTTAAAGGGCAGAGACTGATATGAATATACCATCTGTAAAGTTCTGATTCAGTTGTGAGCTATATAAATCCCTGTGATAAATTAATAATGTAGAAGTCTGTTATATAATCATGTCTAGCATCATTAAGAATATTGGATCCTGGCCTGTTCAATAACAATACAATACTGTATGCTGTTAAAAATGATGTTCCCTTTCAAGTTCATTTAGTAAGGTGAGTTGCAATACGCAAAGTGCAGTAACACAAAGCAGATAAACAGCATACTTTTCCTCATCTGATATTAGTGATCTAAAACCTGATTGACTGACGTGGGTAACTGCACATTATGATTGCCCGTTAAACTGCTTTACTTAATTAGACCTCAATGGCAGACTTCTACAGTAACTGGTGAATGGCCAGTTGAATAGGTATGAAATGTACACGCATGCTATGTCATATTTTTGTGATTACATGTGTAGCGTCACCCCCGAAAGGGCCGATGGATTGATATGGGATCGGCAGATTAAGTTACTCTTGCTTCATCCAGGGGTGCACCAGAAGCCACTAAGCAATAATTGAGTGTCCACACCGTCAATAAAGATTTTTCTCAATGCTTTAATTACAGGCCAACATAGCCAAACATCAACTCTGTGAAATAAGAATAGGTTGATGAAGAGATAGAGATTCTCGATGTCAGGCCTGGATATATGTACAGCAAAGTCAGCCCCTTGAAAGATACAATTTTGCATGCGTCGCCACTTTAAATGCTGGTTGGGAGGAACAGGTCTCTCTCACTGAACCAGCTCTAGGCCTCTGCCACAGGCCAATGTAGTATAGGTAATTTGTCAACGTTCGAACAGAGCGAATCCTCCCAGCAGTAATCCCAGCACAGATCACCGGGTGACAGCAGAGCGTGCCTGTCTATGGCCCGGGCGCCGGATCCTCTCTACGGCGCTGGGGTCCCTTTGGTTTCATCCCAGACCGAGACTCAGCAAGGCCTGGAAGCCTGGGCAGGTGGGCCACGCCGGCAGGGTCCATAGATGCGCACACCCTGAAGGTGGGTGCAGTACCCTGACTCCAGGACCCCGCGCAGGAGAAGAAAAAGAACCCCGAACACATGACCTCCATCACAGATATACCCCTCCCCAGCATGCCCAGGGGTGAAAACCCCCACCAATTGGCTGCTGGGGAAGACTCCATCCTCCAGAAACCTCTCTGGCTCACACTGCCGGCCAAAGATGATACTCACATCCCCGGAATGCAGTCCGAGCCAGTGGACCTTTCCAGAACGGCACAGGTCACAAACCTGAACAAATCACGACCGGGAGCAAAGTAACTCTCCCAGTCAACTAGTTTTTAGCGTAGTGCCCATGCTACAAGCAAGGGGGCGCTACACATGTCATGTACATTTCACATTTTGTAACCAACAGCATCCTTGTTAAGTCTAAAAAAAAAAAAATACAGAACAAACTTGCATTTGACTGTGTTAAATTAGACAATAATCATGTTTTTCAATTATGCATGAAGCACAGCATGGAATGAGCCAGTAAAGCTTCTCAATATGAATATATGCAACCTAACACTAGGCACAGAAATAGGATATATAAAACATGAACATGTATAGATTTCTTCCATCAGATTAATGCATAAATTATAAACAATATTACAAAATACCCTAAATGATGCACAAATTTAGGATTGTATTAAACAGTTTTATATACTGGTATACAGGTGCGCACAGCTCTTTTTATAAGGGGTCTTCTAATGTTTCAGTACTTGGGCCACATATTCTCAGCCCTAAAAAATGCTAATCAGAGCCACTTTTACACCAAAGTACCCATCAGAGCCTCCCTAACATCAGGGTCCCCATTTGAGCCCCCCTTACATCAAAGTCCCCATCAAAGCCTCCCTTACATCAGGC
The DNA here is from genome assembly GCA_029574335.1 of Rana kukunoris. NCBI lineage: Eukaryota > Metazoa > Chordata > Amphibia > Anura > Ranidae > Rana > Rana kukunoris. Next base: position 234,046,917 of record CM056051.1, read on the forward strand.
TTACCATTTGAAACCTCCTTACAACAGGGTCCCAATCAGAGCATTCTGTGCATATTAAAAGAGAAGAGCTGGAATACAGAAAAATGTAAATCCTAATCACCTAGATGGCTGCAACACAGATACCAGCTTCAGCTGTCCCCGTCAGCTCTACCCCAAGAATTCAATGATCAAACATCATTGATCCCTCAGTTCTTTCCCTCTGTTTTGAGCAGAGAGTGTTGACTACCAGTCACCGGCTCTCTGTTCTGCCCCTTAAGTGCTCACTGGAGCACCGGGCTGTAGAGGAGATGGGAGGGGTGGCTAAGGCCAGCCATCAAGGTTCGACTCTCGGCCAGTTGAGCAAGAACTGGCCACGATTTGAACCATTAATGGGTAGGTTGAATGTACCAAGTGGATTGATCTATCATTTTGGGTACAACCAGTGTCCCGGATTCTCTTTAGCTAGCAGCTACAATAGCGGATAGCAATAACCACTGTCCTCTTCCAGCAGAGATGACTTCCCCCACCCGTCCCCCAGACAGAAGAAGACAATTGATGATTCCCCTGTCAATACTGTCTGTGTTGATGGGGGAATCATCTGATTTTTGTTCCTGCAACCAAGAAATTTGCACCATGTATGGCCAACCTAAGCCAGCTGCCAATCCAGGCATCTGGGTGGATCCCGATTGTAAAGTCAAAATCTTTCCCCAGCCAAGATCTTTCCCCAGCTAGCAGCCTTTAGTCATAGGAGTGCAGAATGAACTGCGCTCCTGTGATCCATAGGAGAAGCAGACCCAAAAAAGCTTTGACTATACAGTTCTCAAACAAGAGAAATATGAGTTTCCGCCAATAGGGGGCACTGCAGGGGGAAGACTCCAGTTTAGTTTGCTTGTGGGATCCATCTTGTACCTCTTAGGCCTCGTACACACGATCAAATCTGTCCGCTGGAAACGGTCCGCTGGACCGTTTCAGCAGACAGATTCGATCGTGTGTACGGCCGAGCCGACGGATTTGGCCACCCGACAGATTTCAAAGCATGCTTTGAAATCGATCGGGTGGGAATCCGTCCGCCCGACATGTCTACTGGTTAGTACACTTACCAGCAGACATGTCGTCCCGCACCGCCGCCGAATGGATTCGGCGCATGCGCGGAAGTGTTTTACTTCCTGGTGCGGTGACGTGGCGGCGTCAACGTCACCGCCACGTCACCGACACGTCAGCGTGCCGTCTGCTGGCGGGGATTTTGGTTTGCTCGTGTGTACACGCGAGCAAACCAAAATCCCAGCAGACTGATTTGTTCAAATCTGTCGGACGGACAGATTTGAACAAATCTGTCCACTCTTGTGTACGAGGCCTTAAAGTTGGGTGATTGTTGGGACAAAGCAGATGACAGTATCTGTACTCTCAGGTCTCAATTGACAGGTAAGAGGATCAATTTGTCTGACAAATTAGTTTATATTTATTAGTAAATAGGGTGTGCTGCGCTGCTAAAATTAATACATCAATAGTGAAAGTGATAACAAAATGTGCATTGAGTGCAAAAAAATTGTATATAAAAAACCAACACCAAGTGTTCCAATGTATAACAAAATCATATAGGAAAACAAACTGAATTGACAAAGTTCGTAAAATGTTGGTAATCAGCTCCAGGGAAAAATCAAAGTTCAGTGAGTTCAGAGAAATATCCCAAGTAGGAGATTGAGATACTGCAGGACAGAAGAGAACCTCCACCTCCACCTCTTATAGTAAATCTGCTTACCAGATAGATAATAATCGTGAGCATCAACAGCACAGCAGGCTGGATTGCCTTAACGGGTATTAAAGTGGAATCCTGTGTGTGTCTCCAAGCTTGGTCTCAATGCGGCTGGATCCCAGAAAAACAATCACTCCCAGAGTGTAGCCAAGGGAAGAGAAAGGAAGCCAACATAGAGTAGTAACGTTTTAAAAGTTTAATAAAAGAAATTCGATTGCACTTACAAAAAACGAATCCTTTGGAAGCATATAAATAGTAAGCCGGCCGGCTCTCACAATCCGCCCGTCCTTCCGGATGGTCGTGAGGATAAAAACAATGGTGTCGTCAGGGAGGAATGGCGTGCTGACGACACCATTGTTTTTATCCTCACGACCATCCGGAAGGACGGGCGGATTGTGAGAGCCGGCCGGCTTACTATTTATATGCTTCCAAAGGATTCGTTTTTTGTAAGTGCAATCGAATTTCTTTTATTAAACTTTTAAAACGTTACTACTCTATGTTGGCTTCCTTTCTCTTCCCTTGGCTACACTCTGGGAGTGATTGTTTTTCTGGGATCCAGCCGCATTGAGACCAAGCTTGGAGACACACACAGGATTCCACTTTAATACCCGTTAAGGCAATCCAGCCTGCTGTGCTGTTGATGCTCACGATTATTATCTATCTGGTAAGCAGATTTACTATAAGAGGTGGAGGTGGAGGCTCTCTTCTGTCCTGCAGTATCTCAATCTCCTACTTGGGATATTTCTCTGAACTCACTGAACTTTGATTTTTCCCTGGAGCTGATTACCAACATTTTACGAACTTTGTCAATTCAGTTTGTTTTCCTATATGATTTTGTTATACATTGGAACACTTGGTGTTGGTTTTTTATATACAATTTTTTTGCACTCAATGCACATTTTGTTATCACTTTCACTATTGATGTATTAATTTTAGCAGCGCAGCACACCCTATTTACTGCTTATATTTTGTTCATCTGACATTTGTGCTGCAGCAGCATTCACGTTTATTCTTATGTAAAATCGTTTGGTTTTGCCACCAATCCAATTTTTATTTTCATTAGACCTGCGCAGTATTTTCCACTGTTTTTCACTAGTTTATATTTATAACTTTTAAATGATCCCTATGTTCGCCACCATCACAGCATAATGTTTCCCTATAATCTGGTCAGTAAATATTTTTTTTCTTTTCCTCCTCTCAGTAAAATGGTGAGACTAGCATCTAGAGTTTGAAAACATTTCTGCCGAGAGCAAAGCTGAAATTTACATATATTGTGGGAAGAAATATTATTTTCCGAATGCTACAGGGATGACAAAACACATCCTATGCCAGAGGAGATCTAAAGACATTAAATAATACTTTATGGAATGAAATGATGAGTACCATTACTGAAGTGCTACTGAAGTGCTACCATACTGAAGTGCTACTCTTTCTGCTGCTTCTGGATCATCACATTTTTTTTTTCACCAGCAGCATCTTCAGGTAAGGAAGTGTTAGGCCGCGTACACACGATCAGACATGTCCGATGAAACTTGTCAGACGGACCGTTTTCATCGGACCAGGCTGAAGTGGTCTGTTGGTCTGATGTGCGTACACACCATCTGACCAAAATCCCCTCGGACTAGAACGTGGTGAGGTAGAACATAACGACGTGATGAAAAAACGAAGTTCAATGCTTCCAAGCATGCGTCGACTTGATTCTGAGCATGCGCGGGTTTTTGGTCCAATGATTTTGTGTACTAACCATCGAACCTGTCCGATTGACAGGTTTCCAGCGGACATGTTTTCAAGCATGTTTTGAAACTTTGGTTCGCTGGAAAACGGTCCGATAGGCCGTACACACGATCGAACATGTCTGTTGAAACTGGTCTGCGGACCAGTTTCAGCAGACCTGTTCGATCGTGTGTACGCGCCTTACAAACCACTGCCTCCCAAAAATACACAATACATTCATGTATACAGAAACTGTTCACAAGAAAATTGATCAAGCTCTTGGAATAGCAATATATGCTTCTAGATCATTATTGTCAATAACTAAAAATGCACATTGGCAGAAATCTTTGAAATTATTACAAGGTAAAGGGGGAAGGGGGTGATTCTCTATTCGTATGTATTATAAGGGAAAAACTACGTTCTAATTTTTAAGCAAATATAAACCATCAGCCTCCAGTAAATATAGTGAAAAAAAAATATATATAGTACATGTATAGTGACTGTGAATTAGCTGTAACCACTTAGTAGTGTACTCAAAAAACACTGCTTAATAAATGTAAAAGAAAAAGATGAGAATGGTGTGCTTCTTCAATAATGTGCCATAAAGTAATATACTCAAAGAATGAATATGATGAGTATCCAAACATACAAATAAATAAATGTGAATAAAAGTCCAACTAAAGCCCAATGGTAGGAGTCAGTTCATAGAAAGGCACAAATCTCACAGGGATAACTTGATAGAAGAAAAAACAGATAAAACATCAATCCAAACATCGAAGGCTGAATTTATGAATTGGCCGCTCACCTCCAACAATGACCCAAGGGTCAAACACGGCTCATCAGATAATCAGATAAGGGATCCAGTAAAAAACAATGGGAGTAGTGACACACTCGCCTCCTCACCGTACTTCCGTAAAACACCACCAGAACTGACATCACAAGATCATAGACAATCTAATACATTTGGCACAAATACAAGCAACCTTTTCATTTATTTGGGTGACTCTATTTATGAAAAAGGAGTTGTGCCAAATGTATTAGATTGTTTTATATTTATGAATAAATACCTCTGTTTAGAGTCATGGTAAATAAAACTTAAACGGCTTACACACAGTGTTTTTTCTTGTAATTATTAGTGTGCCTTTCCAACACTAGCTCACTAATTCTCCATGAAACAAGAAAAGGCTGACACATTGTTATGTGCATATTTACACACACAGATCATGTGTATTAGATCACCAGCCTGCGGTTTTTGGCAGTTAATTGCACAAAGTTTTCCATTTACTTAAAGCAGCTAGCTCTGCTACATAACAGCTGCACTATTGCCTTTAACACCCAGTGATTCTATTTCAGAGAAAAAGTAGCCACTTCCCAGATGACCTCTCAATAGATATATGCTCATTATGAATAATACTATGAAGGCTTCCTGAAATAATTATAAGAAATGAGTAAATATGCAGTTCACTCAACACAAAAGTACACATGATCCACAATTCCTAATTATCTGGTATTCTGAAACTTTAGTCAGCCTCAGTCTTGAAACCCCTGGGGTCGTTTAAAGTTTTGTAGTTAAGTCTTCAGTAAAATGAATGTGAAAAGAAAACACTGTTTTTAAGCATAAAAGATAAGCAGCAATATGATATGATTAAAATTTAATGACACTAAGACAGGGCACAGCAGCTGTCATGAATGGATTACTCTTTGTTGATATACAGTAAAGCGTGCCAACCTCTGTGCTGCATCGCAGAGTTATCCATGGTTGACCAAAGTATGCCATAGAACTAAAAGCAAAGAATCTACTATCATCACCTACGGTCCTATTAAGACTATGGTACAGTCTTTAGTTTGTAATGAATGCGTACATATAAATTAAAGTGTATAAAACTCAAGAACAAAAGCATAATATACTGCAGCCTTGGATGTAGTGATTACATTAGTGTCACCCTAGGTTAGACATGTGTTACAGACAGAGAGAGAGCTTGAAGTTGTGGGCCCTGATGCAAAAGGAACCAGGTAGCAGGGGGAAGAGAATGGAGCACAGAGGGGGTGATCAGTGAGGCGGGGGGATTACAGGAACCAATCATCTGTATGGCTCTCTGTGCATTGAGAGCAGCAGGAGGAGCTGGTTTTCAGCTGCTGCAGGTTGTTCATACAGGGGATTGGATCCTATAATTGCACACATATCTTTCACCTTTTTTTTGCCACCTCTGGCTATTTGTGGCTAAATTCAGCAAGAGTCACATAAGGAGAAGAGTATACAGAGGACAATTTCATGGTTCAGATGGTAGACGCACCAACTAGAAATAAAGCGCTACTAGATCTACTGATTATCAACAATACAGACCTTATCACGGATGTGGAAATATGGGGCAGTTTAGGAAACAGCGATCACAGGTCAATTGGCTTCAGTATAAAGACACTGAATTTCAAAAGAGCCAACTTTCCTAAACTACGGACCTTGTTAGAAGGCATAAATTGGGATAAAATCTTAGGAACAAAAAACACAGAGGTGAGATGGGTTTGCTTTAAGAGCTTATTAAATAAGGGCATTAGCCAATGCATCCCACTGGGTAATAAATTTAAAAGAGTGAACAAAATGTAAAAATGCATATAAAAGCATCATCAGCATTCAGACTTTATAAAGAATGCAACAAGAAATGTAAGGGTGCAATTAGGGTGGCTAAGATAGAACACGAAAGACACATAGCGGAGGAAAGCAAAAAAAATCCAGAGAAGTTCTTTAAGTATGTAAACTATAAAAAAGGTAGGACAGACCATATTGGCCCCATAAAGATGGAGGATATCTGGTAACAAAGGATGGGGAGATGAAGAAGGTATTGAATTTATTCTTTTCCTCAGTCTTCACAAGGGAATCGAGGGGCTTCAGTAACCAAAACTGCAGTGTTTATCCTCATGACACATCACAGGAAGCATCTCTATGGTTAACAGAGGACAGAATTAAAATTAGACTTGGGAAACTTAACATTAATAAATCACTGGGACCAGATGGCTTGCACCCAAGGGTCCCTCGAGAACTCGGTCAGGTAGTTGCCAGACCATTATTCCTAATGTTTACTGACAGTCTACTGATTGGAATTGTACTAGCTGATTGGAGAAAAGCCAATTTAGCACCAATATTTAAAAAGGGCCCAAAATACATCCCTGGGAATTACAGACCAATTAGCCTAACTTCAATAGTATGCAAGCTCTTGGATGGGATGATAAGGGACTATATACAAGATTTTAGTAATGAGAATGGTATCATTAGCAGTAACCAGCATGGAGTCATGAAGAATCGTTCTTGCCAAATCAATCTATTAACCTTCTATGAGGAGGTGAGTTGCCATCCAGATAAAGGAAGGCCTGTAGACGTGGGGTATCTGGATTTTGCAAAAGCATTTGACACAGTTCCTCATAAATGTTTACTGTACAAAATAAGGTCAGTTGGCATGGACCATAAGGTGAGTACATGATTTAAAACTGGCTACAAGGGCGAGTTCAGGAGGTGGTGCTAAATGGGGAGTACTCAGAATGGTCAGGGGTAGGTAGTGGGGTCCCTCAGGGTTCTGCGCTGGGACCAATCCTATTTAATGTGTTCATAAATGACCTGGAGGATGGGGTAAACAGTTTAATCTCTGTATTTGCGGACAATACTAAGCTAAGCAGGGCAATAACATCTCTGCAGGATGTGGAAACCTTGCAAAAAGATCAGAAAAAAATTAATGGGGAGGGGGGGGGCAACTACATGGTAAATGAGGTTTCATGTAGAAACATGTAAAATAATGCATTTGGGTGGCAAAAAGATGAATGCAATCTATACACTGGGGGGAGAGCCTCTGGGCATCTAGGATGGAAGAAGACCTGGGCGTCCTTGTGGATGATAGGCTCAGCAATAGCATGCAATGCCAAGCTGCTGCTAACAAAGCAAACAGAATATATGCATTAAAAAGGGGATAAACTCCAGAGATAAAACAATAATTCTCCTGCTCTACAAGACTCTGGTCCGGCCACATCTAGAGTATGCTGTCCAGTTCTGGACATCAGTCCTCAGGAAGGATCTGGAGGATAATAGTTATGAGGAAATGTTGCAAGCACTCAACTTATTCACTCTGGAGAAGAAACGCTTGAAAGGGGATATGATTTAAATTTACAAATACCATACTGGTGACTCCACAATAGGGAAAAAACTTTTTTTGTGGAAGGGAGTTTAACAAGACACATGGCCACTCATTAAAATGAGAAGAAAAGGGCGTTAACCTTAAACTACTCAGAGGGTTCTTTACTGTAAGAGCAGCAAGGATGTGTAACTCCCTTCCACAGGCAGTTGTCTCAACGGAGAGCATTGATAGTTTCAAAAAACTATTAGATAAGCAGATGAATGACCATAACATACAGGGATATACAAGGTAATAGTGACATATAATCACACATGTAAGTTGGACTTGATGGATTTGTGTCTTTTTTCAACATCCCTTACTATGTAGCTATGTAACTATGTAACTATGGTAAGATGGTTCAGAAGGCTCTTTAAAGTTCCACACACATGAAATCAGCTCTACTTTCCCTTGCATGGTAGAGTGTGTGATTTAAGAGTAATTTTGAAATGTAAACAGACCACATTCTGCTTTTAAAGAGGAAGTAAACCCTGATGGGTTTTACTTACTCTTAATTTCCTTGCAAAGGTAAAGCATAATGGGCTACTATGCATCGCATGGTAGCCCATTATGTGTCACTTACCTAAAACTGAAGCCTACAATGTCACCGCTGTCCCCACTGGCAGCGAGTGTCCATCTTCACCCCTCTTCTTTCAGGGGGCCGCAAACTCCGGCTGTGACCGATGTGACCATAGACATTGGCACACGTCTCTATTGTAAATATCTCCTAAACCACGGAGGCTCAGGAGATATTTCCAGCACCTACAGGTAAGCTTTAATCTAGGCTTTCCTGTAGGTAAAAGTGGTTTTACAGGGTGTACAACCAATTTAATAGCAAGCTCTAGCATCACATAATTTAAGGGGCAGAGATTTACAAAATGGCATCACCATTTAGGTGTGCCCTGGGCAACATGGTACAAATGGACACCAACAAGTCTGTGCTTGCTACTTCTGGCAACTCAAGCATCAACTGCAGCATTGTGAGAATACAGATAGAATGTCATATGTCCCCCATACCTGGATATATCTCTTTGGGAACCTGCAAGGTAATTCCATGGTAGGGGAGCCTAGGGATGATGTAAACATACTCCTTATAGGAGTAGGTTCCTACAGTAAAATAAACCCATTTTAAACCACACTCTGACACTGAGCTAGAGTGGACTAAAATGCCATAAATCTTATTGCATGCCTCAAAAAGAATTCTTGTCACTGCAGGGGAAGCTTCTTCTTTTGCTAGTTTACTTGCAAAATGATTTTCAATTCTGGTCAACTACTCTTGTGACATCACACACTTCTGCCATATGTATTGCCAGAAAGACCTTGGCATCTTCGAGTTGAGGTTTCTGAATAAACTCACTGTTTATTGAATGGAGCAAATTTTTCTAAATTCATTGTCCAGTGAGCAGACTGGAGGTAGTGAGGTGACCTGGAGTGGCACATGTAATCTACTTAACTATGCAATATGGCCGAATTACATAGATTACTAAAAAGGCTTGTCAGATATGCAGATACATTATACATTATGAAAACATATAAGTAAAAATATATAACAGGTCATGGAACAACTGTCCACAGCCACATTTCAAGTTGTAATGGAAAAAAAAACGTACGGAGCAGAGATAGGAACTATAGTATATGGGACTTTAATGGCTGTGGAGTTCTCAGTGAGGAAACACATAAATCCATCTATGTATAAAAAGATTTACAGCTTTATTATACACAACATTTAAAAACAGTTGTTTGATCAAATACTCATGCAGCTATGTGTTTAAAAACATTCCAATACTGGTAAAACATCCATCATGTTAAGCAGTTTTACAAAGTTGATATACATAATTCCACATACTCTGTTCCAATGCATTTTGCATGGTATTATGTATGCTTCCTCAGGGAACTTCGACGTATAATAACAATATCCACAATTGAGTATATTCTTGTTTGCTGTAGTTCCAACAAAAGGGGAGAAGAAACATTTGTTAGCCAATTGACCCCCGGCTTACGCACAGGGGCCAGCCAAAACAGTCATTGGACCACACAAGGGGTCACACCAGTGGCCCCAGGAATACAGGGATCGGTGTCCTGTGCATTTTGGCTGTTGTGGAAGGTCAGATCAGGGCCGCTGGTGTTCCCCCTTGGGTGGTCCAATACCCGTTTTGATCATCCCCATAGCATAACCCTGGGTTAAGGTGGATAACGAACACGGCTTCTCCATTTTTGTTGGAATTGCAGCAAACAAGATATACACAATTATGGATATTGTTGATATACTGTACTTAGAAGTCCCTGAAGAAGCAGACAAACCCTGTGAAAACGCATTGGAGCAAAATATCTGGAATTATGTGTATCAACTTTGTAAAGCAGCTTAACATGATGGATGTTTTACCAGTGTTGGAATGTTTTTAAACAAATAGCTGCTGAGCTGTTTTTAAATGTTGTGTATAATAAAGCTGTAAATCATTGTATACAAAAGTGGATTTTTGTGTTTCCTCGCTGACAACTCCATGGCCATTAAAGTCCCATATACTATAGTAGGGGGTTCCTTTCCCTCCCCCTTAAGTTTTTCTTTCCTACATTATATATTATGAAAACATTAGAGTTGCATGGACACTTGTTGTCAGTTATTCATCAGTGGGATCCTGAAATAATGTGATAATGCCACAAAGAAGGGAATTGACAATGCAGCAGCTGGCCCAGCCTGAAGCACTGGATCACCGGTCTCTACTAAAGCAAGAGGCAAAAAAATGGCAGTAGTGGAGTCAGGTAAAAAATAAATACTTTAGGGCTATTTTTTAAAACAAAATAGTAAATTTATAAGAGAAGGGTAAGTGGGAAAGATCGAAGGGATATTTTTTTGCCCAAGATGGACAAGGAGGTTTTATTCAGCCAAACTTATTATTACAACAGTTTTGTACCTATATATTAGCAAGACCCAACTCATAGCTTGATATGTGAGATGGCTTATTTACAGCAAATTGCTCTTTTGAAGGACCCCATTCAGTTGACCTAAATGGATAAATGGCAGGCAAAAATAAAATACAGAAGGCACCTACTACATTTTCCAATGGAATGTAACACAATTCACCAACTTGAACTGATTATGCTTAACCTCCCTGGCGGTGTTCCCGAGCGTGACTCGGGGTGTTTTTTTCTTGCTAAGAACGGTATCCCCGAGTCACGCTCGGGTAGACATGCAGAGCCTGCAGCGCGCGCTGTCTTACCTTCTTCCTGGATCCAGCGATGCATCCACGCTGTATGAGCGAGCGGGTGCTCGCTCGATTCACACAGCGTCCCCGTGTGCCACCGAGCTCCGTTCCCTGCGACGTTACGACGCACGGGAGCGGAGAACAGCGCCAAATTCAAAAAAGTAAACAAACACTTTACATACAGTATACTGTAATCTTATAGATTACAGTACTGTATGTAAAAAATACACACCCCCCATGTCCCTAGTGGTCTGTCCAGTGCCCTGCATGTTCTTTTATATAATAAAAACTGTTCTTTCTGCCTGGAAACTGTAGATTGCCCATAGCAACCAAAAATGTCCCTTTATGTCAAAAATGGTTTTAGATCAGCTAGAAAACAGCGATAATAAATTATAATCACTTGCAGAATTTAGCGATAGCGATTTGTGAGGAAATTCGTCATAAAAAAAAAAATAATGACAGCAAAAATTCTGCAACTGAGCAAATTTCAGTGATTTTGATTTGATTACATTATTGAATAATTTTTACTATAATTATATTATTATTTGTTATAATTTTTTATAATTATTTATTATATTATAATTTTTAATAAAAAAAAAATCATACCCGGGATGCCTATTAGACTCATGTTTGGTCAGATTTAAGTGAGTTATTTCTAAGAATTACAAGCCTACAGTATAAAACGCCGAATTCCCTTGCAAATAATGGTACCGCTTTCAGCACCTAAAATCTTAAAGAATCATACCGCCAGGGAGGTTAATACAACTGATTTTTTCATGGTTTTGTTTTCCATGCATTTTGTTTGCTCTGGAAAATGCAGAAAATGCATAATACCACATCTGATAGTGATGAGCCCTAACCCGGAAATGTTTTTACTGAAATTATACAGTGGAATTATAATAACTAGTAAAAATCTAGATTAAAGTGTTTGTAACCCAAAAAAATGTTTTATCCAGGCATAATGCGCAGTGCAAGTATTTTTTTTTAAAGCAAAACCTCAAATTACCTTTTTTTCTAGAGCTCTTCAGGCTGGTCACATGACTCCCGGCCACTCTCCTACTCTGATCCAGGGCTACAGCAGGAGGGGCCGAGATCTCCCTCTGATGTCAGCAGGGAGGTCACATAACCGCTATGCTGGCCTCATAGCCCTTCTTGCTGTAGCCCTGTATCGGAGGTGTAGAGCGGCTGGGAGTCATGTGACCGACCTGAAGCTCTCTGAAAAAGGTATATAGCTCTCTTACATAGGGTATTATGGCTGCATAAAATAGAGAGTCTGCTAGTGACTTTTTAAAGTTTAATTGTATACTGATAATGGCAGGAGGGGGGGACAGGTGAAGACACAGACTCCAGGCTCACAGGCAGGGGAAGAGGTAGGAGAGAGGAGAGCTGCAGATGATGGAGGCACATAAACTGACCACGATAATCAGGGCTCAGCAGCCATGATTATCGTGGTCAGCACACAGAAGGGGACACAGGAACTGGCAGGATCAGCCAGGTTTTTTACAGCTCAGAATGGAGTAGATTAGATGGTACAAGCTGTGCTGTTTAATCTGCTATAAAGGGAACAGAATCTTTTTTTTTTTTTTTTTTTTAGGGTTAAAAACACTTTAAGGTGTATTTAGAACCAATACTTTGTTCAGCTTTGGATAGAATGTAAAAGAGTTAGAACCCCTTTTTCTTTTTATCGGTGTCTGCGCATCACACCATTGTCACTGGTACAAAAACTGATGGGAAATCTAAAAATTCTTTAGCTTTCACAGAAACAAGAGATCTTGAAAAATAAGATCTGTTCTGGTAATAACTGTCCTCACTTTGGAGAGATCTCCTTTTACTTTCTACTGTGCCTCTGGGAAAGAAAGTGAAGGGAAATCTCCCTAACAGGACACAGAGATAAAAAAAACATTCAAACATATATCAATTATCAGGCCATCATCAATAGAAATGCAATTTCAACTAAACGTAATACCACTGAATGAAACTGTGGCACACAATGCACATGGTTTGATTGATTACTACTGTACAATGTTTACCATAAAATGATCAGTGACGTGAATTTTTACATGTTTGCTTGTCTATATTTTTATTATTGCATGTAGAGATTTGTATATTAGCCACTGATCTTTCTCCCCACTGTCAGAATTTAGTAGCATAGCTGGAGAGATTCCCCATCCACATCAAGTGTGTGGATGGGGAATCGAGTAATTTTGTTTCGTTCAACTCATGTATGGCCAGCCTAAAGCACAACCTTCATATGGAGCTACAAAGCAGGATACAAAGCTCAAGAATAGCATGATAAAGTAGGTCTGCCCCTATGTATATGCAAATACAAACTATACATACAAGGACAATAAACCACAATAATAGGAGTATCAAGCAGATTTACAAAAAGTCAAAAAATCTAATGGGAGGGGAACTAAGATAAACCCAAACTTGCATTATGAGTAGATACTATTTGCTTTTGCATTATTTTTATGACAATTATCTACTGTAAAATAATAAACTAAACAGAATTAGTGAAAACCAAATAATTTCACATTGAGCGCAACTGTGAAATTGTGTAGACTTCCCTATAAATTCCTGATCTGTTTTTTAAATACTGTATTTATCGTATTTATCCTACATACATGCTTATAATACAGTATTTAGTTATGGCATATGCCTACTTTGCATGGTATTGTGAGAAGACACTTTTGTCTGGAGTTCAAGTGAAAGCTGTAAAGATTGAAAAAATCATCAGGTCCCGTGGAAGTTAAATAGGATGAAAGAAAACCAATACCAAGTGCTGCATTATTGGCAGAAAATTAGCTGATATGTAGATACCAAAATGCCAGACTTCAAAGCTTTTGAATAGTTTTTCACCTGACCAGGAGTGACCTTCTATGATACCCTCTTCTAGTTTGATAAACTGTATGCTGAAACAGCCAGTTTTAAGACGAATGTACTATAGAGTTACAGATACAAACAGGATTATGGTTGCTTTAGCATGGAGAATTGGATTTCCATTCTTTAAGAATGACCAAAAAAAAAGAAAAACCCCTCATCAGAGCTTTCAGCCACAGCTGGTATTAATTTGGTCACGTTGTTCCATGTATCCTATACTTGCAGCACAGCTTGTTTTCATTTACTAAAGTGGAATCCACCAAGATGAAGTGATCAATGTCTGCTCCAGGAGCACATCGCCTCCAAATATTTCATAAATGTTTTATATTTATCTCTTCTATACTAAACCCAATGTCAAGTTAATCATAGATGTAAACATCTTTCTTTAAAATGCAGTTCATGTGTAAGACATTCCCTATAAAGGGCTGACATTTGTTAGCACAAATTTCAAACAAAAAAATAAAACTTTTAAATGAAAAATATACATAACACAAATAAATAAAATGTTGATTTAATATTTTGATTAGGGCAAATACTGGTACCTTTAAATAACTCTGTATTATCAAAAGGGCAGTTCCAATTTTACTGCAGCAAATATTTATCATATACCACAAAAGTAAATTGAAATACTAGGCATTGCATTTAAAGGGTAACTCCACTTTCGTGGGGAATTTTTTTTAAAAAATAAAGAAAAAATAATATAGCACATATAATTACGACACTAATCATATTGTAAGTGAATGTTATTAAAAATGACCTTTCCTTTTCAATCTGCAGCTGCTGTAATTTTCTGCAAATGCATTGCAATATGGCTACCTGGAATTGTTTTGTACACCGTGTGTGTACTGACCACTCCCCAGAAACATGATTTATTGCTTGTGTGATTGGCTCACCAATTTTCCCAGAAGTCTGTCTAAGATACAAGTCAAATTTCAAGTATCCTCTGCACCAAAAAAATTTTTTTTGGAGAGATCATTTTGGTAGGAACACATCTAAAGGGATGTAGGCCCAGCAGATTTCCTCATTAGTGCCCTGCAGCTGCACGCCTGACAGATAATTATAAAAACCATTCCCATAAGACCCACTAAGTACAGAAAAATGAAAAACAATATCTATGGAGAGGTATTGAAGGTCGGACTATCGAGGCCAGGCATAGAGGTGACTCGAATACAAAGGTTGGGTAAGTGCATTTTGCACCCAAGATCTGTTATGACACAGATACTCTCAATTAGAGGGGGAAGATAGTGAAAAAGAATTCCCGATGTGTTTCCATTTCTATAATAGACATAGGCTATGTACAACCAAATTTATATTTTTTTAACTTTCTTTATTATTATTACTTTTTTATATTCATAAAATGCTGCTTCTGTTTCTGGTAAAAATTATTCATCTATTTATGAAGTAATTGATTTTATTAAAATGTTTGTAATACTCTGTATATATGCAATGTTTGAGAGAGAGAGAGATTCTTCTGCATGCATGTTTTTCATCCCGATGATTCTCCCCGGTGCGGTTCGGGCACACTACCAAATGAATATGAAATCCTATTCCCCCCAACATGGACCATTTATCGCTTTTCTGGCTTTCTACTTCTTCTTGCTATTTACTTTTCGGCTTTATTCTGCTGCACATTTACTTGTAACACCTCTCTGTCTAATCTTTAATCTCTAATGAGCAGGCTCTATGGACCCACGTCACAGGACATTCATTTTAAATCTCCTTTTTTGCTTGGTTGAATACCAATCCTGTTTTTTGTTTACTTTGTATTGGTTGCGTCTTTCACGTCTGCTGGGCTTCTCACGCCGTACTTGTGACGTGTTACTTTTTCGGTGGACCTCCCCTCTAGTCTAGTGGATTGCTTGCATGTACACGGCGCATGTATGTTGGGACAAGTGATGTTCTTGCCTCATTCATCATTCCAATGGTGAGGGGTGTGCGTGATGGGTGGGCAGGGCTGTGCCTCCCCCTTCTGCCCCTCCCATTCGTTGGAGGCGTATGGCGATCGTTTGGATGGACGTCGCGGCGCGGTGACGTAGTGCGCGTCTTACGCTGAGGTATGGGGCGGTGTATGGGCGTCTCTATGTGTTTCCGCCCTACGATCTCTCCCCGTGTTTATGCGCCTCCGTTTGCGAACGGCGCATAATGACGACGCAATCACGTTATACGTGATTAGAGCGTCTGCAGGGTACTTAAAGCCCTCACCCACACTATGCGCTGTGTGTCATGCAGATGTACACCCTGGGACACGGACGCCTTTACTAATCAACCCCCTGGTAAGATACTATTGCAGGATTCATCACTGCCCCTTTTTTTTCTTTTTATTTGAGACATTGCTGTCAGAGCTAAGTCTTGCTCATGGTACTTTTCTATTGTCACTATGCAGATTGGCTGGCTCATACTTGGAAGTCTAAAAATCCATGCGCTGATTGGTTGCTTGATACACCTCGAGAACCTTAAGCTCAATATATTTTCTGGCTATGTGTCCCAGTTGGCTCTATGGTCTTATATCACGGGTAAATTTCCCTTATCTTTGCCTCTTTGTATCTTGGATATATATAGACACTTGATGTACTTGTTGATATTTTTCTTTATTTATTGATCCCTCTCTACCTTTTTTTTCACATAGAATGGAGGCTGCCAATAGCATCATATTTTTTGTATGAATCTTAGAAATACCCTTATCGTGACTTTATTGTCAATTAACAGGTAATTTCCTTAATACCGTTTGCTCCCTTCTCTATTACACACTAACGATCCCCTCCTTGTCCTCTTCCTTCTTCCCCTCCCTTTCTTGCTTTCTTTTTTCCCCCACTCTTCCTTGTCAGAACATTAAGCGACAAAATATATATATATATATATATATATATATATATATATATCTTTCCATTAAACAGATCTATAACAAGTTCTGAGGACTTTTCTGAACCCAGTATTTTACATACTATCGAATATCCGATTGTGGTGCGTGCCCTGGTTTGCATTGGTTGCAGAGTCATCGGCATTATATGTTGCAATTTCTTTCTCTTTCATTGTTGTTTGTTTTGTATTTTGTATTTCAAAAATCTTTTTCTTTTTATTATGGTGGTAATATGAATAACATGTAACCCTGTATCATTACAGACAACTATTTTTATACATCTTCTTACAAAATCCTTAAACATCCGTCCTGAAGAAGCCCCACGGCAAAACGTGCGTCGGCGACTTTAGGGATTTTGTGTATAGAGTGGTTCACCTGTATATATGTATTATTGTTATTTTTATGTATCTGTTACCATGCATTTAATTTGTTTTATTCAATGACTATATTAAAAATTATATTTTTAAACTACTTCCTTGGCCTTGATAGTCCGACCTTCAATACCTCTCCATAGATATTGTTTTTCATTTTTTTGACTTCATATACGGATGTGGCCCATGTGAGTGCATTCCCTCTGTTTTTTCTTATCCCTTCTACTTCCCCAGTCCACCCCTCCCTTTCCCTCACCACTCTCTTTTTTACATTTCCACTAAGTACAGAGGCATAGACAAACACACATGGATTTCTTTAGAATAACAAAAGGTAGGAATCTGCAAAAAAGGTTGTTATAATTCCTGCAATGTGCATAGATCACCCAGAGAAGAGACAGATCGTCTGTTCCTACTAATTAGGAACAGCAATATGTCTCCTCCTCTAGTAAGTCACATCCCCAAACAGTTAGAGACACCCAGTAGGAAACACATTTAAGCCCTTGATCGCATTTTTATAGCACTAATCGCTATATAAATGTCAATGGTCCCAAAAATGTGTCAAAAGTTTCCGAACTGTCTGCCGCAATGTCACAGTTCCGCTAAAAATCACAGATCGCCGCCATTACTAGTAAAAAAATATAAAATAAAAATACCATAAATTGCACGACCGTGCAATTTACAGTTAAAGTGGCACAGTGCCATATCACGAAAAATGGGCTGGTCATTAAGGGGGAATTTCTTCCGGTCCTTAAGTGGTTAAAGCCCAACTGAACTTTTAGTTTAAATCAACTAAATATACTTCCAGACCGCCCGTCATTGGTATACCTTGTTACTTTGACCTTAAGTAACCTTGTTATGGCAGCAGATAGCTGCCATAACCCTGGTATTTTCAGACAGCGGGCAGTCTGCTTTAAGATAAAAGTGGTCTCCGTGGTGGATTCGCCACAAGATCACTTTTATGGGTGGTGGGAAAGGTACCACCCCTCCCACCGCATCCTGGTCATCTCCACCGCTTACCTGATATGTCGGTAGTGGCAGAGAAGATCCAATCCTTTTCCCTGTTAGGCAGGAAGTCAAGTGAGGGAGTGATGGCCCCCACTCAACTCTATGCAATTGGATCAAGGGAGCAACATCAAACTTCACTGCCACCCAATGGGCTTAAAGGGACAATTGTTTTTATTGAAAAAAAAAAAAGAAAGTTTTTTTTATTGCTTTTCAATTGTAAATGTGAGATTTGAGGTGTTTTTGCCTGCCTAATCTCACATTAAAAAGTTCCTGTCATGCTTTTTTTGTATTACAAGGGATGTATCCAATTTTTCTTAAAGGCACAATGTAAACATAAAAAATAAAAAGTAAAATAAATAAAAACATTTTTTAACCACTTAAGATCCGGACCAAAATGCCCCTTTTTGCGATTCGGCACTGCGTCGTTTTAACTGACAATTGCGCGGTCGTGCGACGTGGCTCCCAAACAAAATTGGCGTCCTTTTTTTCCCACAAATAGAGCTTTCTTTTGGTGGTATTTGATCACCTCTGCGGTTTTTATTTTTTGCGCTATAAACAAAAATAGAGCGACAATTTAAAAAAAAAATCAATATTTTTTACTTTTTGCTATAATAAATATCCCCCAAAAATATATAAAAAAACATTTTTTTCCTCAGTTTAGGCCGATACGTATTCTTCTACCTATTTTTGGTAAAAAAAATCGCAATAAGCGTTTATCGGTTAGTTTTCGCAAAATTTATAGCGTTTACAAAATAAGGGATAGTTTTATTGCATTTTTATAAAAAAAAAATTTTTTTACTACTAATATCGGCGATCAGCGATTTTTTTCGTGACTGCGACATTATGGCGGACACTTCGGACAATTTTGACACATTTTTGGGACAATTGTCATTTTCACAGCAAAAAATGCATTTAAATCGCATTGTTTACTGTGAAAATTACAGTTGCAGTTTGTGAGTTAACCACAAGGGGGCGCTGTGACTTTGAGTGTTCCCTGTGTGTGTTTACAACTGTAGAGGGTGTGGCTGTAGGTGTGATGTCATCGATCACGTCCCCCTATAACAGGGATGACGTGATCGATGCTGCGGCCACAGTGAAGCACGGGGCAGTCGTGTTTACACACGGCTCTCCCCGTTCTTCAGCTCCAGGGACGGATCGCCGCACTGCAGCGGCGATCGGGTCCGCGAGTCCCCCAGTCCCGGTCCTGGAGCTTCGGACCAGGTCACGGGGCACGCGCCCGTGACCCGCGGCTGGGTACTAAAATCAACGTATATATACGTTGATGTGCCCAGCCGTGCCATTCTGCCGATGTATATGTGCAGTAGGTGGTCCTTAAGTGGTTAAAGGGCACGCAGAAGTGAACGAATATATAAGTCACGCCTGCATATCTAAATGGTGTTCAAACCACACATGTGAGGTATGACTGCGATTGTTAGAGCGAGAGCAATAATTCTAGCACTAAAACTGGTAACCTGTAGGCATTTTTAAACTTTGCCTATAGAGATTATTGAGTGTCAAAGTTTGTCACCATTCCACAAGCGGGGCAATTTTGAAGCATGACATGTTGGGTATCAATTTACTTGGTGTAACATTATCTTTTATTATATTTAAAAAAAAAATTGGTAGGCTGTTTAGCTCAGGCTTATGCTGGCCAAAGCAAAAAACAGTGGGTTAATATGGCGCACTCTGGATATAGCTGTCTAAAAAGACCAAAAAAATATAAAAAGAAAGCGGATGGGCAGGGAAGGGGTTAAAATCAATATGAGTCCATATATGGTATATAGTCCATGTAAGTAGGTATACAGGAAAGTTGCTGAGTTAGTAGATGGCTGCCAGTCCAAAAAAGCTAGAAGAGGCTCTGAAAACAAACAAGAAGAAAGAGAACGGCGCCCTCTAAGTGCAGCATATTTAAAACATCTTTAATAAAAAGGGATTAAAAACACTCACATTACAGTCCTGGTGGAGTGTATACATCACAGGCTGATGGTGGAGATCTGGGTCCTGTAGCAGTCCTGTCTGCACTGAATGTGTACAGTGCTGGCCGGCGGCTGGGACGGGGATCGTGGAGTTTCTGTGATGTGATGATGTCGTCACTTCCGGGATTTAGGCTGGCGGGCAGTGCGTCCCGATCGCGAAGCACTGCCCGCCAGCCTGAATCCCGGAAGTGACGACAACATCACATCACAGAGCCTCCACGATCCCCGTCCCAGCACTGTACACACTTGACATGCCTGATTATCTCTACTCAAATGTGAGTGTTTTTAATCCCTTTTTATTAAAGATGTTTTAACCACTTAACCCCCGGACCATATTGCTGCCCAATGACCAGAGCACTTTTTGTGATTCGGCACTGCGTTGCTTTAACTGACAATTGCGCGGTCATGCGGTGTGGCTCTCAAACAAAATTGGTGTAATTTTTTCCCACAAATAGAGCTTTCTTTTCATGGTATTTGATCATCTCTGCGTTTTTTATTTTTTGCGCTATAAACAAAAATAGAGCGACTATTTTGAAAAAAATGCAATAGTTTTTACTTTTTGCTATAATAAATATCCCCCAAAAATATATAAAAAAAACATATTTTTTCCTCAGTTTAGGCCGATACGTATACTTCTACATATTTTTTGTTAAAAAAAAATCACAATACGCGTTTATTGATTGGTTTTAGTTTATGGCATTTTTATTATTATTATTTTTTTTACTAGTAATGGCGGCGTCAATACTGTGACATTATCACGAAAACTTTTGACACATTTTTGGGACCATTGGCATTTTTTTAGAGATTAGTGCTATAAAAATGCATTGGATTACTAAAAAAAATGCCATTGGCAGTGAAGGGGTTAACACTAGGGGGCAGGGAAGGGGTTAAGTATGTTCCTGGGTTTGTTCTAACTGTATGGGGGGGTGGACTCACTAGGGGAAATCACTGATCTTCTGTTCATACATTGTACACTTGCACGCACGTGAAATTGGTTTAACACGCACGCACTTTGGCCATGCGGTCTCCTAAAAAAGAGAGGCGAAGGATCTGCGGGGCTGGCTGAGCGGGCTAGACCCCCTCACTTCCTCGTAGGGGGAGTCCCTGGGCCCCGTTGGGCTCCCAAGCGGAGCAGGTAGGTTGGGGTGAGTGGGAGTCCCTCCCTCACACCCGCCATTGCCACCCGGGGGCATGGAGAAGGATGGCAGATTGCCTCTGGGGGGAGGGTCTGCCTACTCCCAACTCCCGCAGTCCGGCTCCTCTCTCTCGACTTCATGCAAAAAATACACTTTAAAAAATAAAAATAAAGAAACTGAACTGCAAAACGTTGCACACCTTTTGTTTTGATGCACCTGGAGTTTACTTAGCCATGTAAACTGAAAGTTTACCTGGGCTCTATTACTGGTGGTTACAATTCTTTCTCAGATCATTAGTAGTAGTATGCATCATTCAGCCACAGCATTAGTAGTCAACAGTGGCGGAATTATAGGGGTCGCTGAGTGCACCATGGCGACCGGGCCCCTTGCTGTAGGGGGCCCTCGAGGGCCCCCTGTATACAGTGCTTTGATAGGAGAAGCGGAGACGAGCCCCCGATCCCAGACGAACTGTAATCGGCACTGTGCGGGGAGCTCGTCACATTCACTACAATGTGAAAGCACAGTGTGTGCTCTTTGTCTCCCTCTACAGTGCAAGGTAAGACTGCCGTTTTTTATCTACTGCAGGGATCCTCAAACTACGGCCCTCCTGATGTTGTAGAACTACACATCCCATGAGGCATTGTAACACACTGACATTCACAGACATGACTAGGCATTATGGGAATTGTAGTTCCTGAACAACTGGAGGGCCGTAGTTTGAAGACCCATGATCTACTGTGTGTGTGTTTATATGTGTGTGTGTTCATTCATATATGTGTGTGTGTTTATATGTATGTGTGTTCATATGTATGTGCATATGTATGCGAGTGTGCATGAATGTGTGTGCATGTGAACATGTATGTATGTGAGTATGCATGTATGTGTTAGTGGTGGTGCGTCCATAAGAGCGCAGGGCATCGCCCCCCTCTCTCCAGCCACCCCCTGTGTTTGATGGCACAGTGGCTGCATTTGACGGGCACAGTGGCTCTGTTTGACGGGCACAGTGGCTCAGTTTGATGGGCACAGTGGCTCAGTTTGATGGGCACAGTGGCTCAGCTTGATGGGCACAGTGGCTGCATTTGACAGCACAGTGGCTGCATTTCACGGGCACAGTGGCTGCATTTCACGGGCACAGTGGCTGCGTATGATGGCACAGTGGCTGCGTTTGACGGGCACAGTGGCTGCATTTGACGGTACAGTGGCTGCGTTTGACGGCACAGTGGCTGCGTTTGACGGGCACAGTGGCTGCGTTTGATGGGCACAGTGAGACTGCAATTTTTTTTTTAAGAATTCTTCAGTTTGCTTGCGCCCCCCCAAAAATGTTGAGCACCAGCCACCACTGGTTTATATGTGTGTGCTTATGTGCATTTATATATATGTATATAAACAGTGTATGTGTATGTATGTGTGTTTACATGACCCCCTATATGTGTACAATCAGAACCGATTTTTTATTTTTATTTTTTTTGCTTGTTCATAGTACTAGCAAAAAAATGCTGTTCTACTGAAAAGCAATCCATGCTCAGATCGCTTTTCAGAGGCATTTGACAGCTGGTAAAGAGGCAATGTGTTGCCTCCTGACTGCCTGTTTTAACCCCTTAAATGCATCATCACTAAGCTGCAATGCACACAGTTGCAGGGTGGTTGCAGTGCAGCCCCATTCACCTAGGGCAGTGATAGCAAACCTTGGCACCCCAGATGTTTTGGAACTACATTTCCCATGATGTTCATGCACTCTGCAGTGTAGTTGAGCATCATGGGAAATGTAGTTCCAAAACATCTAGGTTGCCAAGGTTCACCTTCACTGACCTAAGAGTATACTTCAAGGGTGCCCTGGCTGGAAAAATATTGAGAAACACTGGCATAGAGGAACCAATCTCTTCATTTTCCTCCTGCAGCCGCTGAATGCCTGCGGGAGGGAGATGAGGAGAAGCAGGCGGAATGGAGAAATCAGTCCCTTTTTATACAGCCAACAACTAGCGACCAGGTCCTGTTGTTCTGCCACCGAGCTCAGAGAAAATAGCCCTGTCCGGGGGGTCAGGGGGGCCCTTCATGGTTTCTTGCATCGGGGGCCCTGAATGTTCTAGTTACGCCACTGGTAGTCAAGTAACAAAGACTACAGGTACAGTGCCTTGCGAAAGTATTCGGCCCCCTTGATCTTTGCGACCTTTTGCCACATTTCAGGCTTCAAACATAAAGATATAAAACTGTAAATTTTTTGTGAAGAATCAAACTTTTTTAACAAATAAAAAACTGAAAAATTGGGCGTGCAAAATTATTCAGCCCCTTTACTTTCAGTGCAGCAAACTCTCTCCAGAAGTTCAGTGAGGATCTCTGAATGATCCAATGTTGACCTAAATGACTAATGATGATAAATAGAATCCACCTGTGTGTAATCAAGTCTCCGTATAAATGCACCTGCACTGTGATAGTCTCAGAGGTCCGTTTAAAGCGCAAAGAGCATCATGAAGAACAAGGAACACACCAGGCAGGTCTGAGATACTGTTGTGGAGAAGTTTAAAGCCGGATTTGAATACAAAAAGATTTCCCAAGCTTTAAACATCCCAAGGAGCACTGTGCAAGCGATAATATTGAAATGGAAGGAGTTTCAGACCACTGAAAATCTAAGAAGACCTGGCCGTCCCTCTAAACTTTCAGCTCATACAAGGAGAAGACTGATCAGAGATGCAGCCAAGAGGCCCACGATCACTCTGGATGAACTGCAGAGCTATACAGCTGAGGTAGGAGACTCTGTCCATAGGACAACGATCAGTCGTATACTGCACAAATCTGGCCTTTATGGAAGAGTGGCAAGAAGAAAGCCATTTCTTAAAGATATCCATAAAAAGTGTCGTTTAAAGTTTGCCACAAGCCACCTGGGAGACACACCAAACATGTGGAAGAAGGTGCTCTGGTCAGATAAAACCAAAACGGAACTTTTTGGCAACAATGCAAAACGTTATGTTTGGCGTAAAAGCAACACAGCTCATCACCCTGAACACACCATCCCCACTGTGAAACATGGTGGTGGCAGCATCATGGTTTGGGCCTGCTTTTCTTCAGCAGGGACAGGGAAGATGGTTAAAATTGATGGGAAGATGGATGGAGCCAAATACAGGACCATTCTGGAAGAAAACCTGATGGAGTCTGCAAAAGACCTGAGACTGGGACGGAGATTTGTCTTCCAACAAGACAATGATCCAAAACATAAAGTAAAATCTACAATGGAATGGTTCACAAATAAACATATCCAGGTGTTAGAATGGCCGAGTCAAAGTCCAGACCTGAATCCAATCAAGAATCTGTGGAAAGAACTGAAAACTGCTGTTCATAAATGCTCTCCATCCAACCTTACTGAGCTCGAGCTGTTTTGCAAAAAGGAATAGGTAAAAATGTCAGTCTCTCGACATGCAAAACTGATAGAGACATACCCCAAGCGACTTACAGCTGTAATCACAGCAAAGGGTGGCGCTACAAAGTATTAACTTAAGGGGGCTGAATAATTTTGCACGCCCAATTTTTCAGTTTTTTTATTTGTTAAAAAAGTTTGAAATATCCAATAAATTTCGTTTCACTTCATGATTGTGTCCCACTTGTTGTTGATTCTTCACAACAAATTCAGATGTAAATTAAGGTAGCACTTGTGTTTCTGCATCAGGAAAGTTAAGGGCCCTGTTGCTTTAGGCAGGGTTCATACTAGCGCGAATTGGATGCCGGTATCTCTGCATCCAATTCGCATGACAGGAAATTGTGACCGACTCTCTATGAAGCCAGTTCACATATCTCTGTGGCGGATCTGAAGCGGCTTGCACAGGAGTGCTGTGCATCTTTGGTTCTCTTTTAGGGCCAAATTCAGGCAAAAATTTGGCCCTGATTCGTCCCTGAAACGGACAACGGGGACGCACCGGACTCCTGCTGCAAGCTGCATCTGGCAACAGTGTGAACCCAGCCTTAGGAATGCTTTTATTTCTGCTGTCCTAGATCCAACTCTAATATTTATGTGTTCGATCTTAAAACAGTTTATCTATATGTAGCACAATCTCCATCTTATATATCACCCATTTGAATTGTCATGTAACACTCATTTCTATAAATAATAGCTTATTTTATATGAATGCATTCATGTCAGGTTTTATTATGTTTGGCACCACAATTGACCATGGACAGACAGATGTCTCCCTATGAATGATTGTATTTAGGTTGATCTCAATACTTTGGGTGACCAGCAAATAAATATGTGTAATGTGTAATGTCCAATTGTAATTTAAAGGTCGCCAGCACTCCAAGGAGTATGCTTTTATTAGGAAAACATGGTAGATAAGACAAAGGTAACTTTTTCAGGGCCACACAGGGACCTTATCTCAAGTGAAAATAGTGGCAAATTTGTAAATTAGAAGAATACTTCTTGGTGTGCATGAACTGTGAACCAAGACTGTTGAGAGGTCATACTTTCCCAAAATGAAATGAGTAAAGACACAATTTTCATCCAATTTTTGTCTATAAATAAATTTGGTGCAGAGAATGTAAAGGTGATTTTCCCGCGTGTTACAATATTTTGTTTTCTGATTATCAGAAGTGTAGCGTAATTCAACCGAGGCAGATTGCAGCAAGTAATTGCCCTCTTTGGTCACATTGCTTGTCTTTATTGACTAACATATGATCAGTCTTTAGAAATGTAATTCCTTTTGGCTTGTATTACCAGCAGTGACACCTGCATGTCATACGTCAACAAAGCCAGCTACTGGAAAGACATTTGTATTATTAACACAGATGTCCTTAAATATACACAGTTGTGCGCTTTTGCATTTTACCAGACAGAGGGCTGGTTGGAAATTGTAGACTGTACACTTTAACCATTGCTTTTCAGTTTACTTATTAATCCAATGCATAAGGCAGCTATAATTGAAAGGTTACACATTGCTCCTAAAGTTATTATAACTTCACCACTGTCATGTTTGAATTACAGCACATGATCAACAGTTAAGCTGCACTCAGTTTTGCAAAGATGCTGTTTCTCTGCCAGGAAGCATTCAATTGTTGCCCAGGGTATAGACTATGGGGTTGATTTACTAAAGGCAAATAGACTTTGCACTTTGCAAGTGGAGTTGCTTCAGAGCCATAGGCCTGCGCACAGGGTGTGCCAGGTGTGCCCAGGCACATCCTAATCACCCTGTGCTGCACAGATTGCCCCTGCTGCTTGGCTGCAGAGAAAGGGACTCAGGAATCTCTGTCCTCAGAAAATAATAAAAAAATATTGTAAAAAAATATACAAAATAATAAAAATAAAAACAATTGTAAAAAGTAATAATAAAATAAAATACAAATAAACTACGGACAACAGTCCTTGCCCACTGACACCATCAACTGTTCTACTGACACTGCCTATTGCCATATAAATATATATATATATATATATATATATATATATATATATATATATAGGCATGTGTGTTTGAGCTTTTGGGTGCACACCCTAATGTAATAGGCTGGCACACCTATGTTCAGAGCTTAGTAAACAAAGGAGGGCTTTGTTTACTTCCATCATACAATCATGTGCAGTTTAATTTTCCTTTCATGTGATTAGGTATATTCTTTGTAAAATGTAAGCTTTACCTCATTAACTAAGCTCTGGAGCAACTGAACTTTTAGGCCTCTTCCACACAGACAGACTCCATTGCTACAGAGTCCGTCGGCTCCCGCCGGCTCAACAGGAGATCTCTCCACTGACCTCTGCTGAGTTGGCGGATTATAAGACCCTCTCCACTCAGTGAGCGGGGAAGGGCTTGTGCAGCACCGCTGCCTTCTATGGGGAGATCTGATGAAAACAGACAGCATGTCCATTTTCATCAGATCTCACCCGATCCGATTCGCCATGGATGCATGGGGACGTATTGCTATCCCTCCGATTTTGGCGGATCAGATCGGGTCGGATGTCAACGGACATGTTTCCGCTGACCTCAAATGCTCCATAGGACTGCATGGAGCGGCCGTCAAAACGAACAGGCGGACCTGAACGGTCCATTCGTGTGAAAAGGGGCCTTAGAGGGCAACTCCACTTGCAAAGTGCGCAGTCTATTTGTCTTTAGCAAATCAACCCGACTCACATAGTGTAACACTATAGGGGAGATTTACTAATACTGGAGCATTCAGAATCTGGTGCAGCTGTGCATAGTAGTAACCAATCAGCCTCTAACTTCAGATAGTTTGATTAAGCTTGGGCAATAATACCTGAAAGCTGATTGGTTTCTATGCAGAGTTGCACCAGATTTTGCACTTTCCAGTTTTAGTAAATAATCCCCTATATATTATCCACTAACTTTCTGTATCCCTCAAATGGGAATGTCAAATACTGCATGCCTACTCCACAGTGGGATGTTTTATGCATAATTGGGGCTAATATACTAAAACTGGAGAATACATGAGCTGGTGCAGCTGTGCATGATAGTTTCTAGCTTGTTCAGTTAAGCTTTGATAAAAAAATAAAAATGCTCTCCCCATACCGATAAAAAGGAATCACTTGAAGGCTTTTCAGGGTAAGATCACCAAATTTGTATGGAACAAAAAGAGCCCCCGTGTATCATCGCGTAGCCTCTTTAATCTCCCTAATCAGGGAGGTTTGGGACTCCCAAATTTGCTGTGGTACTACCAGGCAGCTAGACTGGCACAACTGTCAGATATATACCTCAAACAGGACCAACCTGATTGGGTTAGTCTGGAAGAACAGGCGTCCCCCACATGCTCATTGGAAAATCTTGTGTGGTCTACCCCCAAACGCAGACATTCTATTATGTCTCTGGCACTGTCACAGGCGTTGGTTCTGTGGGACTCCCTCAGGAGCAATCCCTCTTTAGTCTCTAAGGCCTCGTACACACGATCAAATCTGTCCGCTGGAAATGGTCCGCCGAACCGTTTCAGCAGACAGATTAGATCGTGTGTACGGCCGAGCCGACGGATTTGGCCACCCAACAGATTTCAAAGCATGCTTTGAAATCTATCGGGTGGGAATCCGTCCGCCCGACATGTCTGCTGGTTAGTACACTTACCAGCAGACATGTCGTCCCGCACCGCCGCCGAATGGATTCGGCGCATGCGCGGAAGTGTTTTACTTCCTGGTGCGGTGACGTGGCGGCGTCAACGTCACCGACACGTCAGCGTGCTCTCTGCTGGCGGGGATTTTGGTTTGCTCGTGTGTACACGCGAGCAAACCAAAATCCCAGCAGACAGATTTGTTCAAATCTGTCGGACGGACAGATTTGAACAAATCTGTCTGCTCGTGTGTATGGGGCCTAAGAGTCTACCATTAACTGATATATTTCAGGTCCCGTCCTTTGCATCCAATGTGAACGTTGAATCCTTCCAGTGGTGGCGAGATAAGGGAGTATACCGCATTGGACGATTCTTCTCCCACTCAGGTCCTCTATCAGAACAATATTTTAGGGACAAACTTGATCTTCCTCCTTCAGAGAAATCAAGATTTTCTCAAATCTACAGTTTTGTACAGAAACTCTGGACTGACAAGGCTGTAACTGGGCATTTTACGCCCTATGAACGAAAATGTGAACAGGCCCCAGTAAGGAAGGGTGGTATTTCTGTAATTTACAAATCCCTTGCGAACAATGTCAATAAATTACCCTATATGCTAGCTTGGGAGAAGGAAATTCAGGATGAGTGGGATTTGGAAGATTGGGGAGAAAACTTCCATAGATCTATAAAGGGTATCATCAACATGTCACTCATAGTGGCGAATGTCAAAATATTTACTAGATGGTATCTAGTTCCTCTAAGACTGGCATCCATATATCCTTCATCCTCACCTCTATGCTTCAGAGGATGCCAAGGTGTGGGCTCCATGATTCACACCTGGTGGGAATGCCCAAGAATACAAGGTTTTTGGAGTAAAGTGTTCCATATAATTAGACGGATTACGGGCTGTAATATACATCAGTCCCCGGCGATTGCCTTACTGAATGGATTCATACCACAAGTATCAAAGGTTACCAGAAGGCTGATATGGTTTATCCTAACAGGAGCTAGAATCACTATAGCTGCAGCCTGGAAGAAACAGGCGGTCTCAATCTTAAGCAGTGCTTTAAGTGGGCCAAAAGAGGTGTCGGTACTCTATTAGGCGCCGGTGCCCCCCCCCCCATGCCAACAAACGCAACCACTGTGCCATCAATTGTCACCACTGTGCCATGCCAAACGCAACCACTGTGCCATGCCATCAAATGCAGCCACTGTGCCATCAATTGTCACCACTGTGCCATGCCAACAAACGCAACCACTGTGCCATGCCATCAAATGCAGTCACTGTACCATGCCAATTGTCACCACTGTGCCATCAATCGTCACCACTGTGCCACCAATTGTCACCACTGTGCCACCAATTGTCACTGTCCGGACATCCATCCACCTCGGAGCCTCATATTATAACCTGCTGGGACTTGTAGTTCTCCATCTTCTCCTGGGGCTCAGGTGCATGCAATCCACAGCCATCCACCTCAGAGCCTTATTGTATGTATAACCTGCTGGGACTTGTAGTTCTCCAATCTCCATGAGCCCCAGGAGAAGATGGAGAACTACAAGTCCCAGCAGTCTTACTAAAATGACAGGCTCTGAGGTGGATAGGTGGGGATCAGGCAGTGCACCCCTTTAGCTTAACACCGACCCCCCCCCCTTCTCTCTCTCCCCTGTGGTACAGGAGAGTGTTTTACCTTGCTGGAGATGGAGAAACTTGCCGCTGCGCTGTAAACACATGTTCCAACTTCCAGGCCAATCAGCGCAGCACAGAGGTACAGCGCCTCCCACTCCACCGCCCGCCAATCTCCTGCGCCGTTATCTGTTTTTTTTAGCCCTTCTGCCTAGTTGGCTGGTGTTTCCCGCCACTCCCACATCAAGGGAGACAGACAGTTCCACCAGCCAACCAGGCGGAAGAGCTGAAAAAAAAACTCATCGCGCGCCGCCGCCGGGTGTACCAAGATGGCTGATAGCTCCAGAGCTAGGCCAAAGCCTCGGCCTTTCCTAAGGCGGCGGCGGTGGTGGTGGCGGCGGCGCATTCTGCGGACGCCAGGATTTTGCCCCCCTGCAATTTTTCGCCCGGTGCAGGAGCCCCCCCCCCCCCCCCCCGCTACGCCAGTGCGTTCCGGTACTGGGCGCACGGAGAGGTGCTGGTACTCTCCAGGGCCATTTTTGGAAGTGGCGGTACTGAGTACCGCCGCGTTCCGGCCCACTTAAAGCACTGATCTTAAGTATGAAAAGAAAGATCACCTGGATAATGGAACAGGAAAGGAGAATTGGCTCAATGTTGGATAGACTTACTCAGTTTAACGCAATCTGGGAACCATGGATAAAATACTTAGGGATCTCACACCCCATAAAGGGGTGATAACATAACTTACTGTAGGCTGATGTACACACCTGACAGGTAGGATCTCTGTCTCTCTACCCTCTCACCCCTACCCTCTTTTTCGTTCCCTCTCTTTCTATCTTTCTCACATTCCTCTTGTTCTTCTCTTCTACTTTTCTTCTCTATGTTCTGGTTTTATGCTGTGCTTGTGTTCAGTTTTTTTTGTATAATCTGTGTTTGGGAAACGTTCTCCATATATATACACATGTTACGCCTCTATCATAGGGGTGGAGGAAGTTGAAGAGGGATTCTCCTCTCTTTTTCTCCCTCCCTCTCCCTCTCCTCTCATCGAACTTGTTATTTATTCTTTTAGTATTAGGTTCATTTAATCAGTCCAGATATCATACACTTCGTACCAGAGGTACTTGAGAAGTTTTAAGTTTATGAAATGGAGGTACATCACGAAGTGGACTTCACAAAACTGTAATATTTATAATAACTTGCTAAGGGGGCGGGATGGTTTGGGGGAATTACTCTACCTCCCTGGGCACAGAGTGATCCCATTGAGGGTGTCAGTGGGGGTGGAGGGTGCCCTTCCCATCTCATTCCTATATATGTTGGACCAATAAGGTTTTGATTTATCCCAACTGCTGTAGACTAGGGACCCTAGACGGATTGATAGGAACTGCAGGATTTGGGGGAGGGTAGGGAGCTACCCCGGTTAGACTATATGGCTTAGGGTCAGAATTTACTCCCTTGTTGAACCTGTTTTCCTTTCATCGCAGATAGAATGTTATTTAGGTATGGTTGAGAAATGACGTAGCAAACGATTCATGTCTCAATATTTAAGGATATGTAACAAAATGTATTGATTTCCTGATATGTTCTTTAAATTGTACTGACTTTATTCAGAAAATAAACTTAAACTTGAATGAAAAAAAAAAGAAAAAACTGAAAAAAAGAAATAAAAATGAAAGCGGATTGCAGAGTTGCACCAGATTTTGCACTCTCCAGTTTAAGTAAATCAACCCCTTTGTTACAGTTACAATTGTATTTCACTTTTTTTAAATACAACAATGTAGAAGATGCAACCTTAACCACTTGCCCACGGCGTCATGTTAAAAAGACGTCATGATTTTAAAGATGGATATCTCGGTAACGGCAGCAGCTGCTGCCACAACCGAGATATCCATCTTTTCCGTGGGCAGTCCTGTACACGATAATGGCGGTCTCCGCGGTGGATTCGCCGCAAAATCGCCGTTATCGGTGGCGGGAGAGGGCGGAGGGGATCGGGTCCTGTCGGCAGCTGTGTTGGGATACGAGTGAGGGAAAAATCGCCCCCACCCTTTCCCCATAGCTCTGCTGGGCGGAAGTGACGTCAAAACGTCAGTCCCGCCCAGCGTCTTAAAGAAACATTTTTTTTTTCTCAGATTTGAAAAATTACATTTGTTTTTTCTTTTTTTGCATTTAAGCCTAAATATGAGATCTGATCTGAGGTCTTTTTGACCCCAGATCTCATATTTAAGAGGACCTGTCATGCTTTTTTCTATTACAAGGGATGTTTACATTCCTTGTAATAGGAATAAAAGTGATAATTTTTTTTTTTTTATTTATTTCGGTGTATAAAATTATAAACTAATTTAAAATAAATAAGAAAACAAAAAAAAATGTAAAACGCCCCATCCCGACGAGCTCGCGCACAGAAGCGAACGCATACGCGAGTAGCGCCCGCATATGAAAACGGTGTTCAAACCACACAAGTGAGGTATCACCGCGATCGTTAGAGTGAGAGCAATAATTCTAGCCCTAGACCTCCTCTGTATCTCAAAAAATGCAACCTGTAGAATTTTTTAAACGTCGCCTATCGAGATTTTTAAGGGTAAAAGTTTGACGCCATGCCACGAGCGGGCACAATTTTTAAGCGTGACATGTTGGGTATCATTTTACTCGGCGTAACATTATATTTCACAATATATAAAAAAATTGTGCCAAATTTATTGTTGTCTTATTTTTTTATTCAAAAAAGTGAATTTTTTTCAAAAAAAGTGCGCTTGTAAGACCGCTGCGCAAATACGGTGTGACAAAAAGTATTGCAATGACTGCCATTTTATTCTCTAGGGTGTTAGAAAAAAATATATATAATGTTTGGGGGGTTTAAGTAATTTTCTATAAAAAAAAAAAACTGTTTTATTCTCGTAAACACCGAATCTGAAAAACAGGCCCGGTGGGCAAGTGGTTAATTGGCTAAAAAAGAGAGAAAAGCTCGAAACAACATACCAGATGTGTGCACATGAATATTATATGCCCTATTTATTTTCTGGCACTTGTTTCTAAATAAAACAAAAGACTAGTGAGAGAGAAAAAGTTCACAGCAGATTATAATGAGGATGCCTAGGCCTCGGTGCACTCCAGTAAGCCACAAGGACTACTATTTTCTTTATTTAGTCATTAGATCACATATGCTTACCATGAAGCTCCCCAGCTACATCTGTAAGTAAGTAACATCTATAAGTGCTCACGTGGTGGTGTAGTAATGAGTCACTACACTTGAACGCGACAGTAACGAAGAGAGGTTTTTTGCTTTGCTGGGCTTGTAGTAAATATGCACAACATTTTGCCATGAAACTTTACAAAGTCTACAAGTATAACTACTTTCAGTATGCCTGTGATATAGTACATGTCATCTAATACTAGTTTCCAAGGGTATTTCAGTGCCATAGATAGCATCATTAAATAAAAAGTACAAGTAATGTTAGCCAGACACTCTGTTGTGAGACAGTGAAGCTAATCTGATTTCACCTTGTGTCAAAAATAAATGTACTATCAATGACTCAGTGCTGGCTCTCTAACCATGACTAATGTCAGAACACCATTAATAAAAAAGCTGACAGCAGCTATAAAATTATTCCGAATTCAAAAGAATTAAAACCTTAGCTTTAATATTTATAAAACCTGTGTGCTGCTACAATCGAATCAAGCATACATTTCCGTGAATTTTAGCTGCTCCCACCTTTTTGATCCCCTTTAAAGCAAATCTGTCATGAGCTAAATATTGGTTATCATTGGTGACACCTCCTCCTGAACATTCAAGTAAGCATATAAGGATATTATTTTGAAACAAATATTAACATTTTAAAGCTATCAATTTGCATGTCAGATAACATACAGTACCTTCTTCAGACTTTGTTGTTGCATTGCATATATCCTCCTTTCCTTCCCCAGCAGAATTTGCTGCTTGAATAGAGAAGTTATATGTGGTATTGGATAGAAGATCCCTGAAGGTGTAGGCATTATCAGTAGCGAGAACAAAGGTAGCAACATTTTGAAATATTAGGACGTACTGAGTTATTTTTCCATTTGGGCGAGCTGGTGGATCCCACTGAACTAAGATGGACTGCCAACTTGTTGCCACACAACGCATGTTCTGGACCGAGTCTGGGGCTTTTAAAGAAATAAATAGATTTTACTTTCACATAGTAACATTGAATCACATATCACTTATAATAGCAGATTATTAGAAAAACCCTCAGTGCAAAGTAGACTGGACATGTGATAAACGTACAATATGTCAATATATATAGAGTTATACATACCTGACTCTTCTGTTGTGAACTGAATAGTATTGCTATATTGATTACCATTCCCTGCTTTTGTAAAAGCAGATATACTGGCTACATAGGTCTTAAATGGGTCCAAATTGGTAAGCTTTCCTTCTGTCTGAGCTCCTGATATATTCTGGAAAACAAAAAACAGCCAACTTAATATGGGGTACTACCTAAGCCATATTTACCCCAGTGGCACTTGAGGGTTAGTCCCCATGGATGCAGGGTTACAGGGGGCAGCACTAAACCCAAACATTTACAATTTGGGTAATTTCAGCAAGAGAACTCTATGTGTAAACTAGAGTAGGGGATATTGAGAGAAATAAAAAGGCTCTTCATTGTGCTGGAAGCAGCAAAGCGTTGTTCCTTTCTTTTTTTTTTTTTTCTGTAGCTGGGTAATCTGCATAGTTGAAAAGCAGCACTGCACAAAAATAAGTCAGTGTGCCAACTCCAATAGTGCATTTTAGCAGTAGTTTTAATTTAAATACCATAATATAGCGTATAGGGTGGAGCTTGTACAACAACATGCTATTATTCATGTGTGCATAGTGTGGTAAATACAGTCATTGGACTATAATATTCCAGGTGTCAAAATAAAGCTCAACGCCATTACTTTCTATAGATTACTGTTCTGTGCATCCAATTATTGTTGTTATATAAATATGCACTGTATATACAGATATATTAATTTTCATGCGGAAATCAGATGGATTAGAGGCAATAGGATGAAACCAACTTGTCTTTTGTGATATTTGAAGTAAAAGATTTATCAGTGTGCTTTATATAAAACCCCTATTAAGTATCCTACTGGGGAGATTTCCTTTTACCTCTCCTCCTGAAGATGGTAAACAAAAGTGAAGGAAACCTCCCCAAACATGAGGGCAAATCCTCTCTCCTTGACAGTTGTCACCAAACATTTTCCCCCATTGGATGAATCCCCCCCACCTCTTGCTTTGGTGGCAACTCTAAAATTTTAGAAAAGAAAAAGAAACTGCGCTAAAATTAATAAATGCAAAAAAAGAGAACTCCAACGAAATTACAATGTGCTCTCCCCAAGTGCTGTGATTTTCATGTATACAATAAATACAAGGAACAAAATAGGAAAAATATAAATCGCGCGATTTATATTTTTCCTAACTCTGAAATTTTGCATTCTCCCCAACTCTCCGTTTCGGTGACAATGGACACAGGACAAAAAAAGGCGAATCTATCCAGCAGGGACATAAACAGCAAAAAAAGATGACAAGGGGCCTGAATCTTTCCCCATTCTATTCACAACTAAAGGGCTAATTAACTACTTGAGATCCGCGCTACAGCCGAATGACGGCTCTAGCGCAGATCTAAATTGTCACTAGCTGCTTCCCGGCGCGCGCTCCAGAGCGCGCTGCGGGGAAACACTGTGTTGCCCGTGTCCCTTGGACACAGCCAATCACAGATCGCCGCGAACGGCCAATCAGAGTGGCCGTTTGCGATGCGATCTGTGCGGCCAATGAGAGATGATCTCATAGATCATCTCTCATTGCCGTTTTACATAGAGACAGCGTTCTGTCTCTGGAGAGCAGGAGACGGATCTGTGTCTCTTGTACATACCCCCCCTCCCCCCACAGTAAGAACACACTAATGCCAGTCACATTTATACAGTAATTAGTGCATTTTTATAGCACCGATCGCAGTATAAATGTGAATGATGCCAAAAATGTGTCAAAAGTGTCCGATGTGTCCGCCATAACGTCGCAGTCCCAATAAAAATCGCAGATCGCCGCCATTTCTAGTAAAAAAAAAAAAAAAAAATAATAATTCTGTCCCCTATTTTGTAGGCACTATAAATTTTGCGCAAACCAGACGCTTATTGCGATTTTTTTTTTTTTTTACCAAAAATATGTAGAAGAATACGCATCGCCCTAAACTGAGAAAAAAAAAGTTTTTTTTTTTTAATTGGGATATTTATTATAGCAACAAGTGAAAAATATTGTATTTTTTTCAAAATTGTCGCACTTTTTTGTTTATAGCGCAAAAAATAAAAACCGCAGAGGTGATCAAATACCACCAAAAGAAAGCTCTACTTGTGGGGAAAAAAGGACGTCAATTTTGTTTGGGAGCCACGTCGCATGACCGCGCAATTGTCAGTTAAAGCGACGCAGTGCCGGAAGCTGAAATATCACCTGGGCAGGAGGGGGTATAAGTGCCCAGTAAGCAAGTGGTTAACTAAAGAAAAACATTTTGATTTTACAATCACTTTAAGTCATCTATAAGCAATTGTTTCATGTTTCCTAAGTTATGAATATATTTACCTGAAAGAATATAGACTGACTGCTATTTTCCACAATTTGAAAGCTGTACATGTGCACAATACCATTAGGTCTTGGACTAGGCCTCCACTGCAACCAGGCAAAGCTGTCACTTGCATTGATGAAAGTCAGATTGTAAGGAGGCACTGATGGCTCTGTAATGCAAAGGATGTAATGCTTGCAGTGATTTTTTTTTTTAATTTTACAAAAATATTTTAAAAAAATAGTATTATTATTAAGTAGATTTCCGGGTGGATATAAAAACCAACAATTAATGCACTTCTGTTAATATAACAAATCATTAAATGTATTTTTAAATGCAATTGGTAGAAATACCTGATTTGTCATTCTGATTTTGTCATGGTATAATTGATCTCCTGCTCAACAAAACTGAATAGAAGGGGAACATGCAAAGCCAATGGGTCTTTCTGCAGTCTAAGTGCTAAGGCTAGCCATACATGACTTTCAATCAAGTTTGTCTAGCCATAGGGTGCGCCAACATGGCCACTCACAGCTTGAATTTTTACCAATTAAGTAAGTATCGGCTGAAATTTGAAACGAGTATAGCCAGCTTAACATTGTAAACGCCAAAGTGGTGACCCATCAATGTCATATCAATAAGTTGTACCAAGCTGTAATCTCTACCTGTAGAAGAGGTTCAGGACCATGCTATGATAATCGAGAACAAGACTATACTGCCTGGCAAAGGTCTCTGGATTACAAGATATATTGAAGCTGAACAGAATTAATAATCTTTCATCAGATAAGACAGTTAATATATAGGTATTTCAATGCTGTATTTAGCTGAGCAAAAAATGTATGGCTAAGAAAGGTTTTAATATAATCCTACCACTGCGCATTCTGGAAACACGAGCAGAAATGCACGCTTCTGCACATGCTCCTGGAATGCATGTTCCAGTAATTTGCTAATTGCACCATAAACATGTAGAGAAGCAAGCCTGCTATTCACAAAGAATATGCGCTCCACGTTGCGCCGGTGTAGCGTATAGTTGTCGGCATAAGCCAACGTAAGTCCAAGTAGGTGGAAGTGGGCGTGATATATTTAAATGAAGCTTGACCCCATGCAAATAATGGCGCCAGCTTCAAAAAACGAACTGCGCATGTGTCGTCTCTTGGACGCATCCCAGTGCGCATGCTCACAATTACGTCGAAACGCTGCCTAAGATACGTCGAACACTGCCTACGACGTGAACGTAACCTACGCACAGCCCTATTCACGTAGTACTACGTAAACGGTGTACATGACATAAAATTTGATGGCGTCATTCCCTGGCCCATACCTTTGCACTACCTACGCCTGCTATATGAGGGGTAACTTTACGCCGGACGTAAGCCTTACGCAAATCGCGTATATGAAGCGGCCGGGCTCATCTATGTTCATGAATCGGCGTATCTTACTCATTTGCATATTTAAAATGGGAACGCCGAATGCGACCAGCGTAACTATGCGCCCACGATACGGCGGCGTAGGCAAGTTACATCGGGCGGCTAAAGCTTTGCTTTTCGACATAACTGGCTTTGTGAATCGGCGCAGAGATGCGACGGCGCACATTTGAAATTACGACGGCGTATCTTTTGATACGCCGACGTAAATCGTTCCTGAATCCGGGCTTTTATATATATAACTTAAAAATATGTTGATAGTGCTGCTGCAAATAACATGAAATGCCACCATTGAGCACCAATTACCAACATCATCTATGCGATATTTCCCATTTACAAAAAAAAGTAGACTATTTAATTTACATGTTAGAAAATGAATTTGCTATAAAGGTAAAAAAAAAAACAACGATAAACAAATAAACAATAACATGTTTCAGTAAAAAATAAAGAATGAAAAAGAAAACATTCATATATAAATATATTTTTAGATCAGCAAGGCAAAAATGCTATAGATGCATTTAGGATAGAATGGCAATGAGCGATACCACAGGGCATAATTAAATAATCCTTTCTATGACAGAACGTCAAACTACTCTGCTCTCAGTGTGATTTTCGGTCAAGTGGCAGAGGACAAAATAATAAAAAGCCACCAGTGTAAGTACAGTTTTTGTAACATAGCTAAACCTGTCAAAGCAATGAAATTTAAGCACCAAAGAAGAACATATCATGCACAGCTTTGACCTTGTTAGAGAAATGTAATAATTCAAGAAGAAACATGAGAAAGAAGACGAGGACAGTGAAACTGGAAACATGTACAGGATTATAAAGGATCACTTTTCTGATGATTTTAATTTAGCACAAATATGTCATAGGACAATTACCTGCTTCATCTGTGAGAAATGGAAGCTGGATAGAAGGACCCGTTCCTTTTATTGTTCTTGCAGCAACAAAGATAAAATACTGGGTAAATGGTTCAAGATCCTTCAAAGTGATGGAGACTTGCATAGTATCAGGAAAAGACTTGTTTCCCTGTGGTCCATAAATCTGTATGTAGTAACCAGTTATAATACCATTTGGACGTTCTGGAGGATCCCACGATAACAAGACTGAAGTAGACGTTAGGTTTTTGCATTCTCTGATCATAGGTGGTGTTTCAGGGACTAGAAAAAAATATCATAATAAATAAAGTATATCTGCAGGCTTGGGCCCATAAAACCTTGTATGAGTAAGCTCTGCTACGATTCATGACTACTCACACATGACCACAAATACACATACAGGAATTATTTTTACTTCTAAGACTTAAACTGATGGTGCAGTTGCATATGAATCTGCCAGATATTTTCAAAACACTTAGCAAAAGCCCAGTTGCCTATAGAAGGCCAAACATTAGTTAAATTCTATTTTTTTAGGAAACTGAAAGTATAAAAATTATAGAAAGGTACTTTAGAGTCAGTGAGCATGGGAGCCAGACCAATCATCTCCAATGCTCTACTTTGGTATGTGTATGTCTGTGTGTGTGTGTGTGCTGGATGTTTGAGAGGTCTTGTACTATTGTTGCTCTATTCAAGGGCCACATTGTATATTTTACACAAATTTGCAGGCCAAAAAAAAAATTCTATAAATTAATACACAGCAGCAGAATAGAAAAAAGTTTGACAGGCAACTGGTAGGGGTGCTGGATGGTGCTCCTGTATCCTTTGTACCTTTGCACCTAAATGCATAAAAATGTGTGTCCCCATCAGAGTCTCTCCGCAAATGTGTGTCCTCATCAGAGTTCCCCCGCACATTTGTGTAACCATCAGAGCCCCCCACTTTTTTGTATTTCCCCTTGATAGACCCCCTAAAATACATTTGTGTCCCCATCACAGCTACATGCACATTTATGTCCCTCTCAGTGCCCCCCATGCACATTCATGCCCTCCTCAGAGCCCCCTATGCATATTTATGTCCCTATCACATTCCTCTGACACACATTTGTATCCCACTCAGAGCCCCCCACATACACATTTATGTCTCCGCTCAGAGCCCCCCACTTACATTTATATCCCCACTCAGAGCTCCTACATACATTTGTGACCCTCTAAGGCCGCGTACACACGACCAAATTTCATCTGTTCAAATCAGTCTGACAGACCTATTTGAACAGATATGTCTGCTGGGCTGTTTTGGTTTGATCGCTGTACACATGATCAAACCAAAATCCCCGCCGGCAGACAGCGCGGTGACGTGGCGATGACGTTGACGCCGCCACGTCACCGCACCAGGAATTAAAACACTTCCGCGCATGCGTCGAATCCATTCGACGCATATGCGAGCAGATATGTCTGCTGGTTAGCGTACTAACCAGCAGACATGTCGGACGGACGGATTCCTAGCAGACAGATTTTAAAGCATGCTTTAAAATCTGTCGGCTGGCCAAATCTGTCTGTCCGCCCGTACACACGATCGAATCTGTCTGCTGAAACGGTCTGTCAGACCGTTTCCAGCAGATAGATTTGATCGTGTGTATGCGGCCTAAGAGTCCCCCACATACATTTGTGTCTCCCTCAGAGCCCCCCACATACATTTGTGTCCCCCTCAGAGCCCCCCATGTACATGTGTGTCCCCTCAGAGCCCCATGTACATTTGTGTCCCCCTCAGAGCCCCCATGTAAATTTGTGTCCCCCTCAGTGCCCCCCACATACATGTGTGTCCCCTCAGAGCCCCATGTACATTTGTGTCACTCTTACATATATTTTTTGTCCCCCTCTGAGCCGCCACGTACATTTGTGTCCCCCTCAGAGCTTCCGTGTACTTTTTTGTCCCCCTCAAAGCCCCCCCATGTATTTTTTTCCCTCAGAGTCCCACCCCCTTTTTATGTCCCCCTTTAGAACCCCCTATCACGTTTGCCACCCCATCAGAAATCCCTATCATGTGCCTCTAAAATAACTAGCAAGAAATCACCAGCTTCAGTGCAGATCTGCTGCACCTCCCAGCTCCAGTCCTGCTGTGACACAGGCACCCTGTGTAAAAGATTTGTTATCAGCGGGACTCCAATGAAGTACTTCATTAGTTGCTAGGCAGTCATAGTGCGGTGCTGCCGGGAGGGGTGGGGTTTGTTAGGTTGCAGGACTTGTTCTGTACAGTGCAGGGGGAGTGGAGTATGCAGGGAAAGTCCCGCAACCTGACTAAGTTTAAAGAGACCAGTCCATGAAGTGAGTTTGAGAACTCAAGCTACGGGCCAGAAAAAACATCCTAGTTGGCCTGCTTTATACTGTAAATACAGTCATGTTTTAAAATGCTGATGATACATAGAACATTGGCAGTGTTGCTTATTGCATTTTGTATTTGGGTCCAATACTTTAAAAACACACACAAGTACATACAGTATTCTATATAACTGTAAACCAAAGGGAAATTGTGTTGGTAACCTACCATCTTGCTCTGTGTTAACATCAATAATCTCACTAGCTTGGTTTCCATCTCCAAATATAGTACTTGCTGTAATCCAGAACTGGTAGTGACTGAACTTTGCAAGACCATCAATTATGGCTATAAAACCATTACTATCAAAACTGAAATCATTGGATGTGAGGTTCTACAAAACAAAATTGGAGGTAAAAAGAAACGTGAGCAGATAACTACGTTTCAGTTTAACTTTCATTACAAGAGAAAGACAACAGTATATAATCATTGGTCAAAGTGTCATAATATAACACTACACAGAAAAGCACAGATAATATATGTCTGCATCACTATCAATATCTCCTAAAGTCAGTAAAAATTATATAAAAATTGAAAAGGATATACTATGGGCTAGCAGAGAAGAAAAAATGGGAACCATTCCAAGTGATCAACACTGGTAATTACTCAAACCATATAAAATTCTTCTAAATGTTTTAGGCCAAACAATATATTAGGTTGCATTTGAAGGCTTAGGGTGACTTTGAAAATAACTAGATTTGACAAGTCAGAGTTGGCATGGTGGGCAGTAGCTATATAAAAATAGTGTAGGGCCGCGTACACACGATCGGTCAAACCGATGAGAACGGTCTGATGGAGCGTTTTAATCAGACCAAACCGATCGTGTGTGGGTGCCATCGGTTATTTATCCATCGGTTAAAAAAAGAAAACTTGTTTTAAATTTAACCGATGGATACCTAACCGATAGCAAAAAAACAATCGTTTGTAGGCACGACCATCGGTTAAAAATCCACGCATGCTCAGAATCAAGTCGACGCATGCTTGGAAGCATTGAACTTCGTTTTTTTTCAGCACGTAGTTGTGTTTTACGTCACCACGTTCTGACACAATAGTTTTTTTAACTGATGGTGTGTAGGCACGACTGACCATCAGTCAGCTTAACCAATGGAAAAATCCATCAGACAATTCTCATCGGTTTGACCGATCGTGTGTACAGGGCATAAAAGTATGGGCAATTGAAAAAATGACAACAGAAAAGGAGAAAAGGAGAGAATGAGTGTGCTTATCACTACATTTTAAATAGAATATTTTTTCATACTTTCAGTCAGTTATGTTGATTGCCATGCTTTTTCATGGAGGTACAGTATATCTTTGGATCCTAACATTCAAACTGCATTTAACTTTGAAAAATGCAGTCTGTTTAAACTCAGTGTTTAAAAGAAAATATGCTTTTTATGCAGAACAAAGCATCAGGCTCAGTTTATGCTGGTCCCTGCAGATGCCTATGCTTACCTTTACAGTGGTCCCACACACTTCCTTTGCTAGGGAAGTAAAGTGACATAATCTGTACTTCTAGGTGTAGGGGAACCACGTCATTCACGCCTCTCTTTCCCACATAATAACATTGGTG
Organism: Rana kukunoris; assembly: GCA_029574335.1. Taxonomy (NCBI): domain Eukaryota; kingdom Metazoa; phylum Chordata; class Amphibia; order Anura; family Ranidae; genus Rana; species Rana kukunoris. The sequence goes on from CM056051.1 coordinate 234,089,397, forward strand.
GTTACCAATTTGTCCCTCAGGCACTAATTGCTGTCACATCAGTGGTATAAAAGAGTACTCAGCTACTGTATAGACAATATAAGATCTTAGTTGTGACTTGGAGCTTACATAGGGTTTCTTCCTATCACTCAAAAGGAAGGTATGTAGAAGTACAGACTAGGATTTCACTAATGTCCCTAAAGAAAACCTTCACTGAGAAAATAGGTTAGTTGTCACTGTTGTTTTTGACAATGCTAGGTGCCTGGTTGTTACACTGATCTGTATTCTGCAATAGTTTTCAAAATCACTGATTTAAAGTGAAAGTCCAGTCAAAACCTTACTAAGCCTAAAGAAGTTGTAAAGGCAGAAGTTTTTTTTATCTCAATGCATTTTATGCATTAAGATAAAAAACCTTCTGTGTGTAGCAGTTTCTTCAGCACCTCCCAATTACCTACATGACCTCCTTCTCTCTCCAGCAATGTCCACGGTCCCCTCAGCCATCCAGTACACTCCTCCTGATTAGCTGAGGCAGAGCAGCGGTGCTATTGGCTCCCGAGGATGTCAATCAAAGTCAGTCAGCCAATCAGGGGATATATGGGGCGGGGCCAGGCCCGGGGTCCATGTCTGAATGGATACACAGAGCTCTGACTCAGCTTGGGGGACAACCTGTAACAATCTGCTGGCTGAGGGGTACTCAAAGGAGGGAGGGACTAGGAGCAGCAAAGAGGGACCCGAGAAGAGGAGGATCTGGGCTGCTCTGTGCAAAACCAACTTCATAGAGGAGGCAAGTATATTTTTTTTAAGAAAAAAAGTGAGCCTTTACGACTTTAAACCTGCTCCCACCCACATCCTAAACCATGTACTAACTAACCTGCAAAGGGAAGGTGTGTATACTTACCTAATCTAAGGTCACTCTGGTTCAGTCATGTGATCGGCTCCCAGCAGCAGCTTCAGGGGAGAGGAAGGACAGCAGATAACAGATGCCCCATAGTAAAGCTATGAGTGATGCCACCACCCAGGTTCTGCAGCCATTGTCACTGCTCCCTCTTCTTCCCGCCGGGGAGATTATGACCAGAGGGCTCTTATATTAGATAGGTATACACATCTTTCCTTCACAGGGCAGTTATTATAGGGCTTAAAATGAGGGTGGAAGCAGGTTTAAGCTTTTGTAAGGTTTTGACTGGACTTACACTTTAAAATAAATATGTAGAAAAGCATTGTTGGCTTTCTTCTTACTTCACTAGCTGCATTCTTGTTCTAGATCAATAATTCAGAAACAAATGAAGCCAGAGACAGCCAGGCAACTATCTTTATAAGACGTGCATCGCTACTTTTACATTTTGTATACTGCTCACACATACATGTATTTACAAGGGGTGACCTCTTTAAGGTGATGTTATGCACAGAAGAAAACATACACTTAACTTCTGGCAAAAACTATAATCAAACATGACAATGCTCAATGTGCAGGCATGTTCTGTCATTGTCACCAACAAGAAGCTCAGCCCTGAGAAATGACATGCAGTCGACACAATACATTATGGTAGATAATACCCAAGTTGGCTAAGGTAACAAAAATATAGTAGACATGTGCATTCGTGTTCGTTAGAATGCATTTTCGTCCGAAAATCAGGTATTTTCGTTATCGTTTTAGTGATAGTGAAAAAAGTCCCAAGTAAAAAGGGATCAAGTCCCATTAGAGACGAAACGTCGGGAGGCGGCGCTCTGACGTCACCGCATCACGTGTGAGGACCCGGAAGACGGGTACACGCTCCCACAAGCCGGCCGGCTGACTTTTATTCTGTTTACTGTGAGGATTGTTGTAAGTGCGCACAATCTTTTTATATATTAAAATATGTACGTTTTTAACACTATGTGAGTTTCCTTGATTTTCAAATCCTGGACCATTGCTTACGTATGTCTATTCGAGTTTTTATCCATTGATTGACGGCACTGGGCGGACGTTGTCTCTTATTCCTATTGCGAATGGTGGATATCTCTCTGTATATGCTGCATTTAATCTGTGGGAGATCTGTGACTCTGGTAAGGGTCAGTGTTTTCTGTTTGGTGGAGGTCCTTGTCCATCATCAATCACACCGCATGTGGATCTACCTTTCACTTGGGACTTTTTTCACTATGACCTTATCTTTTGATGGACTATGTCTGTTATTTTTCCTTCAATGTTAATCTTATTTAATTTCATTTGTGTGGACTCTTTTGCACATTTATCTGTGACAGTTCTGTCACTGAACATTTACTGTATATTAGGTCCACATCACTAGTGGATAATAATTCATTGTTTGGGTTCATTAGTGCGACTCCATTTTTGTATTTCTATGTTTGGTGTTGTATAACACTTTTGAGACGCAGCTTATTATTGTTTTTTTCACGTGGTATGCACAATTTTTTCCTTTTTCATAGATTCTTACTAGTCATACAACATTAGAATTCTTGTAGGCGGAATATTCGACCGGAAATGTACGATTCGGCGCAAAGTTTCAATGTTCCGTCGAATATTCTTTGACCATTCAACACCATTCGACAGAAACCAAGTATAATATCTGGATTTTCGAACGAAAGCTATTCCCCAACGAAAAACAAAATAAATCAAAACGATTTTCGGGAGTAACGAAATAAATTTATTTTCTGGACGGAAACGAAAAAACGAAACAAAATATTCCAGTCTGCACATGTCTAAAATATAGTGGGTAGTGGGAACGTTCACCAGTTTTGTGAATATGTTATATTTTACTACAGAGTATAATGCTCTGATGCACTAAAATATGATAATGTTTGGATCTTTTCTGTACTGGAAAGTTTCCATGTACATGTTCAATAAAAAAATAAGCATTTCCGACAGGTACATTTGGCTGAATGGAACCTAATTAGCATGTTCCTTTTATCCACTTCAGAATTTGTTACTACTTTTGCCTTGGAAAGACCAGCATCCTGATTGCTATTTGCACACTTTTAATGAACTCACTTTGTTACAGGGTTTTCAGCATTTTCTCACATTCATAAAACCAGTTTGGGAAGGATGTGTACACAGGCCTATATGTCTGTTTGTAGCCAGATGGTCAGCTAAGGTGCTTTGCCTTTCTGGTAAGACATTTGTTCTATTAAACAGATTTATAACAGCTTACAAATCTAGGTTATTTCTACCTTGTGATACATCTTTGTGATACATTTGAGCTACACATAATTCAGTACAAATATTTTACAACCCTTTCTCATTTTCTAACTCACATCACTCATAATTAGCAAACAATGAAATAATGTATAGATCTTCCATCCTGGCAAACAAGCAATGAAAAATTAATAATAATATTATTGCTGTTGTTGGTATTTAGTGTTTTTATTTCCTTCAGTGTCTCATTTGAGATTTCACCTTGTTTCATGTTGCCACCGAGGCTAGAAACCTCACCAGTCAGTGTAGTGACAACAATGAACAACTACTAATTTGTCCATCCAAATGTAAAGTAGGTTTTGGCTAGAGTTTTACTCCATTTCCACCCTTATCCCTTTATTTCAGATTTTACAGAAGCATAGATATACGTCATGTTACAGAGTAATATTACAGCTTATGGAGCATAGATGAGGGTGCTAATGACTTGGATAATTAGATCTATCTACACACATTTTATATAATACACAAAGACCTGCTTAGTAACCTACCTCTATTTCGACAACAAAGCTAGCAGTTTACTTTATAAGGAATAACAATGTTATTTCATTTGCAAAGGGGCAAGAAAACATAGGTGATGTTAGCGGAGAAAAAAATATCATATAGTAAGCATAACTCTTGCTCCAAAAGTAATTGCAATCAATCAAATCATGTTTAAAGATCAAGCTTGTACTTAATATGTTATAAAAATTATAAAATATGTAAGAAAACAAAATTACATTAGGTATAGAAAATCCTTACCCTGATGTATGTTTGGGAAGAATTCTGGTAATATAAAGAATAATACTGTATAACTCCATTTGGTTTAATGGGTGCACTCCAGAAAATCATAACTGAAGAGGAGCTAATGTTTTTGTACGACAGATTTCTTGGTGGGTCACTTGGAACTAAAAAGAAAAAAAATATCTTGAAGTCTTTAATATATACATAATTTAAATATTTCATATGTTTACCTTGTACCCACATATCAATATAGGGTGAGATATTATACATTTAAAAAAGAAAAAAAATATATGCAATTAAATAAAGGAGAACTGCATCCCCAAGGAGCTTTTTGGGCCTGTGTTGACAGCATTTATTCAGAATTTGTCAACATTTGACTTTGACCTCCAGTTGACCTCATTCTGACCTGCATTTGACCTATATCCCTATAGACTTGTATGGGAATGCAAAACACGTTTGAAGTGAACAAATATATAAGAAAATCAGTGCAACGCAACAATAAATTGTAATTCAATCTCTGTCCCAATGTGTGAGATAGTTTTCCTCCATGTGCACAGTGCTTGATCACTAAGCAAAACAGTGATACAGGTGAATGCAGCCCGTCCACCACAGATAGTCCTAGCCGCTCACCTCAGAAATTCGTCCTAAAAAGGTCACATGGTATGTATCCCACACCATGGGGCCTCGACATCCAGCACTCAAGCAACGATATATGAGACGTTCCCACCAACGAGTCAGTATGTAAACATAAGAAAGAGATCTAATGCTCTTCGATTGATATGATTATTTCAGCAAAAAATGTTATAGGATCCACTTACAAATATAACACTTTAAACCAAGTGCAGACGCGATGGCAATGGCATTGTTTCAAACCAAGAAAATTACAGCGTCATACGTGACTCCTTCCCCTGTACATGTTACGTCCTATGGGCGGGACTTCATCAGCAAGTTTAGAGTAACGTAGACAAACCGCTCAACTTTATAATGAATGCCATAGCATCCAGGTGCCAATTAAGCTAATATCTCAGGACAGAACGGCGCAGCCGCACAATTTATCCTGCCTAACCTATAGACTATAAAAAAAACAGTATAATCATAACATGAAATGTTACGAAAAATACATTTTAAATTAAAAAAAAGATTCTAACTGTTGTGCTTGGCCTGACAGTCTGCTCAAAATATATATACATTTGGGAATATACAATTTCCACTTGTTACGATGTATATAATGACTCCCATATTACATTAAAGGGGCACTAAGGAGTCCTAGAACTAATATTAAGAAACGTAAAGAGTTCAGCTCATCAGTCACACATAAACAATTTCAAATTAGGAATCTTATTACCTGTGCTACAGTAGTGTTAGAATGTGAATGTGGTCTTCAGTACATTGGGAGGACAACTAGGGCTTTACATGTATGAGTAGGTGAACACAAAATAATATTAAAAAGGAGATAAAAACACACAGCATATTCAGGCATTTTAGAATGTGTCACTATGGTAAACCCAATGGTTTGAAATTTTGGGGAATAGAAAGGGTCTCTAAACATTGGAGAGGTGGTAATTATATTTGGCAGTCAAGTCATAGAAAATCTTTTTGGATATATGAAACTAAAGCTATCTCCCCTGCAGGCTTGAATGTGGATTTTGATCTTAATTGTTTTATTTTGGAGAGATAATATTTTATTAGATTTTTTTATTGATTATTAACCACTTAAGACTCGGACCAATACGCTGGCAAATGACCCAAGGGGTTTTTGCGATTCGGCACTGCGTCGCTTTAACAGACAATTGCGCGGTCGTGCGACGTGGCTCCCAAACAAAATTTGCGTCCTTTTTTTCCCACAAATAGAGCTTTTTTTTGGTGGTATTTGATCACCTCTGCGGTTTTTATTTTTTGCGCTATAAACAAAAGTAGAGCGACAATTTAAAAAAAAATGCAATATTTTTAACTTTTTGCTATAATAAATATCCCCCAAAAATATATAAAAAAAAATTTTTTTCCTCAGTTTAGGCCAATACGTATTCTTCTACATATTTTTGGTAAAAAAAATCGCAATAAGCGTTTATCGGTTGGTTTTCGCAAAATTTATAGCGTTTACAAAATAAGGGATAGTTTTATTGCATTTTTATTAATTATTTTTTTTTTACTACTAATAGCGGCGATCAGCGATTTTTTTCGTGACTGCGACAATATGGCGGACACTTCGGACAATTTTGACACATTTTTGGGACAATTGTCATTTTCACAGCAAAAAATGCATTTAAATTGCATTGTTTACTGTGGAAATGACAGTTGCAGTTTGGGAGTTAACCACAGGTGGCGCTGTAGGGAATGTGTGCCCTAATGTGTGTGTTTACAACTGTAGGGGGGTGTGGCTGTAGGTGTGACGTCATCGATCGCGTCCCCCTATTACAGGGATGACGCGATCGATGCTCCGGCCACAGAGAAGCACGGGGAAGCCGTGTGTACACACGGCTCTCCCCGTTCTTCCGCTCCAGGGACGGATCGCCGCACTGCAGCGGCGATCGGGTCCGCGAATCCCGCGGTCCCGGTCCTGGAGCTTCGGACCGGGTCGTCCCACGGCTGGGTACTAAAACCAACGTATATATACGTTGATGTGCCCAGCCGTGCCATTCTGCCGACGTAAATGTGCAGTAGGTGGTCCTTAAGTGGTTAATGTGTAACACATTTTATTGACTATTAATTTTAAACTATTAAAATTACATATTTATATGTGATTATTATTTTGACAAACATGTAAAGGAGATGGCTGTGGTGTGATGTCATTCTTTTATATTTTAATAAATGACTGATTCTTAGGTTCGCCATGATGGATAAGGTGCCCTTTTAATGTAATATGGGAGTCAATATTTATCTTGGCAAATGGGAATTGTATATTCCCAATGTATATATATTCTGAGCACACTGTCAGGCTGAGCAAAAAGAATAGATCCTTTTTTGAATTAAATAATTTTTTTCGTAACATTTCCGCGGCCATTTTCTTGGTTTGAAACAATACCACAATACCATTGCCATCACGCCTGAACTTAAATTGCTATATTTGTAAGTGGATTTTATAACCTTTTTTGCTGAAATAAACATATCAATCGGAGAACATTAGATCTCTTACTTATGTTTAAATACTGACCCGGTGGCGGGATCATCTCATACATCGTTACTTGAGTGCTAGATGTCGATGCCCCATGGTGTGGTATACATGCTATGTGACCTTTTCAGGTTGAATCTCTGAGATGAGTGGCTAGGGCTATCTGTGGTGGATGGGCTGCATTAACCCTTATCACTATTTTGTTTGGAGATCATGCACTATGCACATGGAGGAGAACTATCTCATACATTGGGACTAAGTTTGAATTACCATTTATTGCTGCGCTGCACTGATTCTGTTATAGATTATTTTTGAGACTTGTTTAAATTATCGGTGTAGTGTTCAGCCAGCAACTTTTACATTCTACTTATCTGCACTGAAAATTTGTTGGTATATTGAAGTGAACAAATACCTGTCAGCACCTGTCCTTTGGTATTACTGGTCAACGCATGTCCTTAATATCAACTATGGTCAAGAACAGGGGTGTTAAACTAAATTTCAATGTGGGACGCATTAGCATTATGGTTGCCCCCAAAGTTGTATCTGTAAGGCCTCGTACACACGACCATTTTATTCGACAGAATACATCAAGAAACTTGGTGGCAGAGCTTTTTTGCCGAGGAAAACGGTCGTGTGTATGCTTTTCATCGAGAAAACTGATGTGGAGTCTCAATTTCCTCGTCGTGTTCCTCGTCGGGCTGATTTTTCGACGAGAAACATGTTCGTGTGTATGCTTAGAAACCTGCGCATGCTCAGAATAAAGTAGGAGACGGGAGCGCACCTTCGGTAAAAGTAGCGTTTGTAATGGAGATAGCACATTTGTCACGCTGTAACAGACTGAAAAGTGCAAATCTTCTCTTGACAAACTTTTACTTAACACGCAGTAACATAAGATTGGCAAAAACAGCCCCAAGGGTTGTGCCAGTGGAACGAGCTTCCCCTACCGTCGTATGTGTTGTACTTCACCGCATTTGAGAACGAGATTTGGTCTTGACTGTGTGTACGCAAAGAAAGCTTGTCAAGTTTCTCGACAAGCCTAACAAGGATTTCATCGAGGAAAACGATGTGTCTTTTACGACGAGTTCCTCGGTCGTGTGTACGAGGCCTAAGACTATAATAACTGTATCTACTCTTTATCATATGAAATAATTGCCTCTGCATTCGATTATTACTGGTTTTAGTAATAAATTACGATTTTATCTGTGAAGGCAGGTGCAGACCAGCACAGAGCAATCAGATGTCAAGAGCCCCCTAAACCTCCCTTACAGCACAGTGCACCCCCCTTATTTTGGGAGTGGAGCTGGTAAGCAGAAAGTGCAAGGTCTGGAGAAGGAGTAAAGGAGGGCTGAAGTCTGCTGAATGATGAGACCAGGGGAGGTGGAGACGAGGGGGTGCTGAGGCTGCAGGAGAGGTACGAAGGCCAAATAAAATGGCCTTGTGGGCTGTATTCGGGCCACGGGCATTGTGTTTGACACATGTGGTCAAGAGAATGGGTGATGTCAAATTTACAAGGTACAATACACATAGGTGACACTTTTAGCATGGTTCTTGGGATATTAAGGAATTTTCAACGTTTGGAAATTTCCTGGAGTTCACATTTTCTTTCTTTGGTATCAAGAAACATGTGACATAGCTTAAATATCTTATATAGGGGTAGGAGGGGCAATCTGGCAAGATTTGCCCCCCCCCCCCCCACAAAAAAAAGCCAAAGGGTGCAGTTACCTGTATTGACTAAGACTACAGCAAAGACTTCATAACTATACCAAAGAGAAATCACAAAATAAGTATACCCTTCACATTTTTGTAAATATTTTAGCATATCTTGTGACAACACTGAAGAAATTACACTTTGCTACAATGTAAACTAGTGAGTGTACAGCTTGTATAACAGTGTAAATATGTTATCCCCTCCAAATAACTCAACACAGCCATTAATGTCTAAACCGCTGGCAACAAACGTGAGTACACCCCTAAGTTAAAACGTCCAAATTGTGTGCAATTAGCCATTTTTCCTCCCCGGTGTCATGTGACTCGTTAGTGTTACAAGGTCTTGGATGTGAATGGGAAGCAGGTGTGTTAAATTTGGTATTATCTCTTTCACTCTATCATACTGGTCACTGGAAGTTCAACATGGCGCCTCATGGCAAAGAACTCTCTGAGGATCTGAACAAAAAGAATTGTTGCTCTACATAAAGATGGCGAAGGCTATAAGAAGATTGCCAAGACTAGGCTGGATTACTGGAACCATTTCCTGTAGTCTGATGAGACCAAGATAAACTTATTAGGTTCAGATGGTGTCAAGCATGTGTGGGGGCATCCAGGTGAGCAGTACAAAGACAAGTGTGTCTTGCCTATAGTCAAGCATGGTGGTGGGAGTGTCATGGTCTGTGGCTGCATGAGTGCTGCCAGCAATGGGGAGCTACAGTTCATAGAAGGAACCATGAACGCCAATATGTAGTGTGACATACTAAAGCAGAGCACGATCCCCTCCCTTTGGAGACTTGTCCGTAGGGCAGTATTCCAACATGACAACGACCCCAAACACACCTCCAAGACAACCACTGCCTTGCTAAAGAAGGGGTAAGGATGATGGACTGGCATGTCTCCAGACCAAAACCCTATTGAGCATCTGTGGTGCCTCCTCAAACATAATGTGGAGGAGTGCAAGGTCTCTAACATCCACCAGCTTCATAATGTCGTCATGGAGGAGTGGAAGAGGTCTCCAGTGGCAACATGTGAAGCTCTGGTGAACTCCAAGAGGGTAAAGGTAGTGCTGGAAAATAATGGTGACCACACAAAATATTGACACGTTGGGCCCAATTTGGTAATTTTCACTTAGGGGTGTACTTACTTTTGTTGCCAGCGGTTTAGACATTTATGGCTGTGTGAGTTATTTTGAGGGGACAGCAAATTTACACTGCTATACAAGCTGTACACTCACTACTTTACATTGTAGTAAAGTGTCAATTTTTCAGTGCTATCACATGAAAAGATATAATAAAATATTTACAAAAATGTGAGGGGTGTACTCATTTTTGTGAGATACTGTAATTATATAATGTTAAAATAGTAGTTCTTATTGAACACTCCGCTTATTAAATACTGCAGGAAAATAATTTAGCATTCAAAAAATTCTTAATTTTCAATACCTCCTTCTAAAGTTTTAAATTTTAAAATATCACTTCTAACATTTCCATCTCCAAATCGAGTGCTAGAGGTTACATATGCACTGTATTCATGATTGCTCTCCAGGTCTTGAAATTTCACAGAGGTTTCTTCAACATTGATAGTTTTGTTAGACATTTCATCCCTAAGAAAAGAGAAAAACGTTATCTTTAACTCCAAAACTACAGCTTTAACATGTATACAAAATTGACATTTAAAGTGATTGTTTTTTTTCTATAAAAATAACAAACATGTTATACTTACCTCCTCTATGCAGTGGTTTTGCACAGAGCAGCCTGGATCATCCTCTTCTCGTGTCCCTCTTTTGTGCTCCTGGCCTCTCCCTTCTGTCGAGTGCACCCACAGCAAGCAGCTTGCCCTGCCCCCTCCCACACCTAATTGGCTAGCTGACTTTGATTGACAGCAACGGGAGCCAATGGCACCACTGCTGTGTCTCAGCCAATTAGGATGAAGAGTCTCGGATGCCCGAGACAATCGTGTAGATCGCTGGACAGAGATGGGGTTCAGGTAAGTATTAGGGGGGGGGGGGGGGCTGTGGCGGCTGCTGCACACAGAAGGCTTTTTATCTTAATGCATAGAATCTGTGTATGGGGGACTGTGAGACTGGGGAAACACACAGATCCGTCTTCCAGTTTAGCAGGATCTGTGTGATCTGCCCTGTCAGAACAAAGATTTGCCTTGTTTAAACAGGCAGATCTCCATTCTATGACTGCGGGAAACGATTGGGAATGCGCGCCACAAAAACGAGATTCCACACTGTAGTAAATCTATGGTGATTCTTGCGTTTGTGCCACCCTGCCACAGTATATTTCAATCAAATTCGAAATAACCCCATCAAATGTTTGTTATGTGTTTCTAATTATACAGCATACTAAAAAAGATATATATATTTTTTACCTTTTTGATGTTTTACTTTCAATAGATTTTTATTGAAGTCATAACTAGTCATTCCCTACCCATGATAGGTGGTAGTGAGACCAAGAAGAGATAAGGGTTTTTAATCATTGGAAAGTTAGAATATAGTTAGCTGCATAAAAAGTATGATATAAGCCGGGTAAAGTGAATTCCCAGACATTTGAGATGGGAATTAACCCAAGTAAAAGTGAAGTTTTGTCGTAAAGGAAGATGGGGTAGAATCTGGAAGAGATATTAACCACTTAAGGACCGCTGCATGTACATATACGTCGGCAGAATGGCACGTACAGGCACATTGGCGTACCTGTACGTCCCTGCCTAGACGTGGGTCGGGGGTCCGATCGGGACCCCCCTGGTACCTGCGGCGGTCCCCGTGGCTGTGGGAGCGATCGGTGATGAGGGGGCGGCTGTTCGTTTTTGTCCAATCCGCGTCCTCCCCCTGCGTGTCACTTCCTCTGCCTGTGTAAACACAGGAAGGGGAAGTGATGTAATCTCTCCTCTCTGCGGTATTTTCAACCGCCGCTGAGGAGAGAAGACATCACAAGTGAGTCTGCACAACACTACACTGACACCAGGACATGTAGGCACATTAACCCCTTGCGATCACCCCCCCACCCCCCTGTCACAGTGTCACTGAATGCAGTGATCATATATGTACTGATCACTGCATTTAGTGTCAGTGTGACAGGCAGTATGACAGGCAGATAGTGTTAGGTTCAGGGTAGCCCCCGTACCCCCCCAATAAAGTTTTAACCCCTTGATCACCGCCCTAGTTAACCCTTTCACTCCCTATTGCCAGTGTCACTACGCGATCATTTTTCTGATCGCTGTATTAGTGTCACTGTTGTCGCTAGGTAACTATTTTATTTTTTATTGCGATTTTTTTTTACTAAAGACATGTGGCTGAATACATTTTGGCCTAAATGTTTGACTAAAAATAATTTTTTTCGATTTTTCTTACTGTATAACAAAAAGTAAAAAATATTGTTTTTTTTCCAAAATGTCGCTCTATTTTTGTATATAGTGCAAAAAATAAAAATCGCAGGGGCGATCAAATACCATCAAAAGAAAGCTCTATTTGTGGGAAGAAAAGGACGCAAATTTTGTTTTGGAGCCACCTCGCACGACCGCGCAATTGTCTGTTAAAGTGACGCAGTGCCGAATTGTAAAAACGCCTCTGGGCATTTAGCAGCATATTGGTGCAGTCCTTAAGTGGTTAAAGGGGTTGTAAAGGAAACATTTTTTTCCCCTAAATAGTTTATTTACCTTAGTGCAGTCCTCCTTCACTTACCTCATCCTTCAATTTTGATTTTAAATGTCCTTATTTCTTCTGAGAAATGCTCACTTCCTGTTCTTCTGTCTGTAACTCACCACTGTAATGCGACTGCTGAGGGGGATGATTTCAGGATGCAGAGAGGGGAAGGGGCCAGTAAATATGTAATTTACTGGGCCCTTCCATTTCTTAATCGGTACCAATCACTGCCCCAAGTAAACATAGCTTCAGTTTGTGAATGAACGGGAAGCTCTGTACATAGCTATTCCTGTTCATCCATTCTGTGCAGCTGAGGCTGCAGAGATAAAGATTGAGGGTTGTGTCCTCAATCTTCTTTCCCTGTTTCAAAGGTAGAACATCAGAGGTCTGTTTAGACCCCTTATATCTCACCTATGCCCCCAATAGAGTTCCTAAAAAAAATTAAAAATACAATCAAATGCAAAAAAAGGTTAAAAATAATAACAAAAGAAAAAAAAACTACTGACACCAGTGGTGCAACTACCAGGGTCACAAAAGTCGCACTTGTGACCAGGCCCTGGTGTTCCGCCACCATGGGGGTGGCCTGCTGCAGAACGTGTGAAAAGGTCTGTAATAAAGGGCCCCACAATAGGAGTAAAGGGCCTCAGGATCAGTGGGAAGGGCCCTATGCCCAGAGGTATGAGGGGCCCTTTGTGGTTTCTTGCAATGGGACCCTGAAGGTTCTAGTTAGACCTCTGAAAAAATCAGGATCAAACATTGCCATCTAAATGAAATACTCCATACGGTATATGAGTTCAACCTTATACAGTATAACTCGATCTCCGATTCTCGAAAGTCATGTCAGTGGTGCTCACCCATCTAACATTTGGCTATAATTAACAAAGGCTGCTGAAGTTGTGCTTTCTTCTGTTTTTCTTCTTCCACTTCTCCTCCCCCAGCCTAATGTAGCCTATATAATTAAATGCTCACGCTTGTCCCCACTTCCAAGTACATCACTGCGCATCCCTGTTCAGGGCTGCACTGCCTTCACACCCAAAATATCCTGGCCAAGTCCTCTGCCAAATTTGCACTGGTATCAGGCAGCCCCATTCCTAAGGCTACCATGAGTATGGATCATTCATGTGATTCAATGGAGGAATGAATCATTATACTCATGCAGGCTTCTTTATCAAAGATTTGTATTTGCCCATTGGCTTTACTTATTTATCTAAATTATCTCAATCTGAAACTTCAACCTGCATCATGGGGTCAAAGATCATCTGAAAGGGGTTGAGAAGGTTTGAGTATTATTATTTTTTCAAATAGATTTTTATTGAGTATTATCCAATGTTACAGAGTATTATTATTTTTTTAAGTAACAAACATGTCATACTTACCTCCACTGTGCAGTTAATTTTGCACAGAGTGGCCCCGAACACCGTCTTCTGGGGTCCCTCGGTGGCTCTCGTGGCTCCTCCCCACATCATTGAACCCCCTAGGACAGGGGTGTCAAACAGGCGGCCCTCCAGCTGTTGCAAAACTACAAGTCCCATGAGGCATTGCAAGGCTAACAGTTACAAGCATGACTCCCACAGGCAGAGGCATGATGGGACTTGTAGTTTCGGAACAGCTGGAGGGCCGCCAGTTTGACACCCCTGCCCTAGGAGAACCAATCTCCCAGGGGGTTACCTTGCGGGTGTGCTCCCTTGTCCAGCATTTGTATCCATAGACCCCGGTCATTGGATTTGATTGACAGCAGCGGGAGCCAATGGCTGCTCTGCTATCAATCTATCCAATCAAGAGCCGAAAACCCCAGACAGAGGGACGGCGCATCCCCGTTGTTGGAAATTCCAGGGTCACTGCCAGGTGTTTTTTCACCTTAATGCATAGAGTGCATTAAAGGGGAAAAACACAAGCCTTTACAACCCTTTAAAGTCCACAGTTCTTGTCAATTGTCTGATTGCATGTACTTCTTTCAACCTGAATAGCAGGGTTGATTTACTAAAAACTATGTGCAATATCTGGTGCAGCTGTGCATGGTAGCCAAACAGCTTCTAACTTAAATTAAAGCCTAAATTAAGCTTTGACAATAAAACCTGGGAGCTGATTCTTTTTTATGCAGAGCTGCACCAGATTTTGTGCTTTGCAGCTTTAGGCCCCTTTCCCATGTGCGGACCGTATGTCTGCATTTTCATCCATCCACTGCGGATGAAAACGGGACATACAGTACATTGGTCCCTATGTGATGTAATCACCTGCCTCCGCAAAGATCCGATTTTTCGAACGGAAGAAAATCCTATTTTTTTTCCGTCTGGCGGATCGGATCGAGTGAACACAGACATACGGTCCGTGTTCATCCGATCCCCCCATAGGGGAGATCGGAAGGACGACAGGGCGGTCCCTGCACAGTGTGCGGGGACCGCCCTGTCAGCCGACGGCTCATCTGGGATTTTACGGAGGATCCCCGCTAAGCAAAGCGGACACACGTAGGTGGATCATTACTGATCCGCCCGTGTGAAAGGGCCCTTAGTGTATTAACCCCAGTGTATGAGGTGAGGCAGTTTATAGGACAGCAATTCTCAGATCTCAAGTGACCTGTGGCTCCCTGATGCAAGCTGAAATATCAGGCTTAAACACAGTATGTAAAGCTACTCATGAGGGCAAATATAAACTTTTGTTATGTAAGCCTGCACAATAATAATAATACTAATTTCAGGCAAATTTTAAGGAGTTACCTTACTTTTCTTTTTAAAGGAAGCACTAGGCCAGATTCTATGCTTCACTTACATATTTTTTAACACATCAGAAACTAAGGCCCGGATTCACAAAGCACTTACGCCGACGTATCTAGAAAATATGCCGTGTAAGTGTAAATATGCGCCGTCGTATCTGTGCGCCGTGCCCACAGAACTAAGATACGCCGAAAAACTGGCTTCAGTCCATCGACTTAACTTGCCTACGCCGGCGTATCGTGGGCGCATAGTTATGCTGGATGTATCTGGCTCTCCCATTGATTTCCTATTTTAATATGGAAATGAGGGAGATATGTCGATTCACGAACGTACTTGCGCCCAGCGCATAATATACGCGGTTTGCGTAAGTCGTATGTCCGGCGTAAAGTTATTCCCCATATAGGAGACGCAACTCATGCAAAGGTATGGACCAGGAAACAAATGCCATCAAATTGTACGTAGTTTACGTTGTACGTGAATAGGGCTGGGCGTAGGTTACGTTCACGACGTAGGCAGCACTGGGATACGTCCACGGGATGGCGCATGCGCTGGTAATTTTAAGTACTTGCCTAGCACTCGGCACATTATTTGCATGGGTCACGCTTCATTACCATGTATCATGCCCATTTCCAGCCCACTTCCACTTACGCTGCCTTACGCCTACGAATATACGTTACGCCGGGGCAGAGTTGGGAGCATTTGCTTTTGCGAATTCCATGCTTCCCTCTCTGCGTTGCGCTGGCGTATCATAAAGAAGATACGCTACGGTGGCATATATATGCGCCGATGTATGTGAATCCGGGCTTAAATGACTACAGATTGTGTTATTAAATAAAGATAATTACTTTCAGGCAGCCACCACTGGTCATTTGCATGGACAATTCACTTTGGCAAACCGAAGCAAAGAATTAACATTTATAGAGTCCAATAGTAGCTTTAGATTGTTAAATTAGCTTTAATATGATTTTATTTCAGGAAGCATGTACACAGCACTGATTATTGTAAGTTAATATTTTTTTTTAGTTTTGGAGTCTTACCAGATATAAACTGTGTAGAAGAGTATAATTCCATTTGGCTCAAGAGGTGGTTGCCATGATAACTTCACAATTATACTAGACATCTCTTTTATACCAAGAAAACGTGGTGGAGTTGATGGAGCTATAAGCAGAAAAAAGAAGCATGTAAATCAATCAAAAATGATTTGCATAACCCATTAACTGAAATTTCACTTTTAAAACCAACGAGGAACAGGTATTTCCACTCCATCGGCTCCAATAACATTGTGTTACTTTCTTGGCTACAAAAATGAAGGACAATTTTTCATGGTGGTATTAACACATCTGTTTCTGTGATTCAATGGAAAGAACGATTTCATGAGAACACAGATCAGTAGGCATACCACGGTGATTTGCTTAATATATTATACGAATTCTGTGCTGTAATATTTTTTTCCAATAAAAGCAAAAATCAGCTTTATAGGTGTGAATGCATGTAAAAATAAAGTTATTTGCAACACAACTCCTCTGGGGGAAGAAAGCTGGAAATAATTATTTCAGCCTTCAAGAGGTGGGAAAATTCCTGCTGGGCATAACATTGGAAGATCATAAAAATATGGGATTGCTTGCAAGGCTTAAAGTGTTCCATGCTACACAACATATAACACACACTGACGCCACATTAATAAAACAGGAAATAATACATATGTCATTTATATTTCCATTACAGTGTAATCACGCCGGATATGCAGTTATTCTGCAGCATGCAAATTTAAAAAAATACCGAAATTTGATAGATCTCTGATGTCAAATATCTAATTCCAACTTTGAATTCTAAGCAATTTCCTTTTTTCAAATGTGTTTCGTTAAATAAAAATAAGATTAGTTATGTTTCCCATGTCAGGCTGAGGGAGCCATTTAAAGGTTTTGTTTAACAATTACAGCTAAAATAATTACTTATTCCCTTTACACTGCAGTTAATTAAAATAAATTTGCCTGCAAGTATGGAAAACATGACTAGTTGATGAACCTTGAAGAACAGACTAATTTATGAGGCCTTAAAGTTGTTGTAAGGGCAAAAGGTTTTTACCTTTAAATGTATTCTTTATTAAGTTAAAAAAATATTCTGTGATCAGTGCCCCACCCCCCATACTTACCTGAGCCTGATCTCAATCCAGTGCTGTGCCTAAAAATCAGCATCACTGCTCTCTCTCTCATTCCTCTCAGGACAAATTGTCAATCAAATCCTGTGAGGAAGGAGTGGGGTGTGGGGCCGAGCCACACGGCATGTGTCTATGGATCGAGTCTGCACAAGTGCCCCCATAGCAAGCGGCTCGCTATGGGGGCATCCCGAAGGGAGGAGGAGCTAGATGCACTGGGGGGACCCCAGAAAAGGAAGTTTGGGGCTGCTCTGTACAACTCAATTGCACAGAGCAGGTAAGTACAACATGTTTATTATTTAAAAAATAACGATCAAACATTAACAATCACTTTAATAGCCAATCAGTGCCTCTGCTTCCAACAAAACCCATCCCTTGCTGTAGCCATGTTTAAAAGTTATACAAAAAATGTGGATTAGTGTGAAGGCCTGAAAGAAGGTCCCTGTAGGAGGTAGGGAAGAAAAAAGTAGATTGTTGGATTTAGATCCAATTTAAGCCTTACACTGACCACACCTCCATACTCATGCATAACAATAACTAACAATGGCAGTTTACAGAGCAATAAAATATGGCAACACTGCACTGGAATGATTTGTACAAAGTAGTTTAAAAACAGATTACAAATTCATGACTTGAATCTTCTTGTTTAGCAGTTAGGCCCCTTTCACAATGGGGCGGGAGGTGCGGTAGCGGTATAGCGCCACTATACTATTATAATTGCCGCGGAGTTGCGATGGTATTCGGCCACTAGCGGTATGGTTTTAGCCCCCACTAGCAGCCGAAAAAAGGTTAATACCGCCGGCAATGCACCTCTGCAGAGGCGCATTGCCGGCGGGATTACCGCGGTGTCCCATTGTTTTCAATGGGAAGAAGCGGTGGAGGAGTGGTAAACACACCGCTCCTCTCACCGCTCCAAAGATGCTGCTGGCAGGACTTTTGGAGTGGTCCCATCAGCGCATCACCTCAGTGTGAAAGCCCTCGGGCTTTCACATTGAGTCTGCAGGGCAGGAATTTTTCATTTTTCCTGAAAATCTCCTCAATGTGAAAGGGGTCTATATTGTCTACCTAATTCATGCCTGTGCAGACTGTAGTTAAGGCTATACTAATCTTTAAGAAACAAGAATTTAACCAAGAAATGACATACCAGTAAGCCTGATTTCTGTTATGTGTATGTAGGGATCTAATGCCCTCTACTATCCACAAAAAAAAGTGGTTGTGCTCTGAGTTTTGTATGTACATCATTTCCTTCTCTATGGGACTAGGTTAACAACCCCAGAAATAAAGAAATAGAGAGAGAGAGAGAGAGGAACTGAGCCACATGACCTTACATACACAGTAGCTGTTTCTGTTGTTATATTTCACCCAGACCATAAGCAAAGACTATTATGAAAATATAAAAGGGAATGGGTGAACTGCACTTAGGAGAGTGGAGATGGGGAGTGAAATGTATTGGACTGCAGCCCCCCTATAAAAATACTCCCCTAAGGAAGTATAGATAGGTAAATGGCAGGAGTGGTGGGGGTGATGGCACTGTCACTAGTAGGTTGTTAAATTATGCCAGTTAGTAACCCCACTAAACACAGAGGTCCTTGTCCAGTCTCTATAGGAGTGGATCAGTGAAGATGATCAGCAAACACAGACAAGTTCGTTGCTCCACGTGAAATAAGTTCAATATAAATATTACAGATAAGTGAATAGTTTGTAGTCCAAGGTGCACCTAATTAGGTGGGTGGTCACATAAAAAATGCAGCAAGTGCTTCTCGCAGTGGATCCGGTGCTCCCCCTTGTGGGTCCCCACTCACCAGAAGCACTCATCCCTGCTGGGGTAGAATGCATATAAGGGTTACAGCTGCTCCTTCACACGGTTCTCCCATTCCTGGGTTCCTGCTATGGGTCCTCAATCCAGGTCTTAAAGGGACATAGCCACCTGGCTATGTCCCTTTAAGACTCCAAATTCCTCCAAGAAGAAAAAACAGGCTATCATGGCGTAGTACGTTTGTAAAAAACTAAAATTTATTAGCACTACCAATAAATGGCGTGCATAAAAATAAAGGTAGAAAAAAACTGTGTAGGCAACCAGGGTCAGAGTGATACCTGCAGCCAATAACAGTATGCAATAATTTAAAAAGAAATAGAGCTAAAAAAAATCCTAGTCCCCTATGGGGTAAAGCAAATATCCTTCACTGCACTTAAATCTGATATACGGGGTGCGACCTAGCCATATAGATTTATGCAGATCTATCATAACTTTGTTCACCTAATATCTATTGTGGCCTGTTATATACTCAATTTTCCTTTGATACATACAATTTTTCTCACATCAGCCATACTTTGGCACATTCTTACTCCTGCATCATCCTCTGTAGGACGGGGAAGGTTGCCCCTATAGGCCACACCCACTCATTGATTGGGATTACTAACTGGCATAATTTAACAACCTACTAGTGACAGCGCCACCACCCCCACCACTCCTGCCTATTATGAAAATATGTCTATGTTCTCAGAGTTTAGCTGCAGCTGTCCATAGCTTCTTAAGTGTGTATCTAAAGTCTTGTGACAAAATAAGTTGTCTGTCCCGTTGTTATTATATCACATGCACAGCGCCAGATAGCTAGGTCTGTGTAATTGTGTGTAGTGGTCACCTTCTAGTAGATGAAACTGTTTATTGCAATAAAGTTTTTATGCAGCTTCTGTTATTTTAGATAACTTTGTCCCTTCCGGTCTGGTGTTCTATAGCCATTTTTAGCTCAGGTCTCAATAACCAGCTTAGGCTAGTGTTAACGCAGGCATCTACAGTCACTTCTGGTAGACACAACAGTTTGTCCCAAGCACTGACCCTGTGGAAAGCAATGTATAGCAAGGTGAGCCAGATGTAAAAGCTGGATAGTCAATGGCTTCAGTAAGCTTGGTCGTACATAAATAAAAGTAAATAAAACCTCTACAGTACCACACAGGTGTTGGTAGGTATAGATGGGTTAACCTCCACTACCAGTATGGTACTGGGGGCAGAGAGGGTATCACATAGCTAGGTATGGTGTAACACTGTGCCACAGACACAGCCGTGCTGGAGCCTGCCTGGATTCCATCGGCACTCTTGGATGACATCACCTTGGTTACAGAGGCAAAAATTTTGAACCAGGAAGGGATGCCACTCAAACCAGTATGGAACACAAATAGGATGCATTGCTGTGACGACGCGTTTCACACGCATGTGCTTTCTCAAGTCACGGATTGATCTCATGTTCTCATTGTTTAACTGCAGCTGTGCATAGCTTCCTAAGTGTGTATCTGATTCCTTGTGACAGAAAGATTTGCTCTGTCCTGTTATTATATCACATGCACGGCACCAGATAGCTAGGTCTGTGTTATTGTGTGTAGTGGTGGCCTTCCAGTATACTAGTAGATGAAATTGTTTATTGCGATAAAGTTTTTATGCAGCTTCTGCTATTTTAGGTAACTCTGTCCCTTGTGGCCTGGTATTCTATAGCTAGTTTTAGCTCAGGCCTCAATAACCAGCATATGCCAGAGCCAAGTTAGGCATCCGACAGTCACTTCTGGTAGACAGAGATCTAGTTGCATGACAGATTAGATGCTACTTGTTTAGAGTAGATAAGCTGTCTCTGAGTTCCAGTGCCCCACCACATTTTCTGTTGGCGAAACACAGAAGACTGGAGGGTCTCCTTATCACCACAGATCTTATCTTTAGGTCTATGACACCATAACAAACTCTGCATTGTGATCATCCTAAGGAGCCCCTGCAACTGAACTTAGCTGCAACATTTATCCTGAGGGATCTGTATTAATACATATATTTAACCGGCATATGTGCATATTTCCACCAGGACTCTTGTTGGGCCCTTTACTTATAATGCCTGTTTGTACATTGAATGTATAGACTAATATTAAAATGTTCTTATATAAATCTTGTATTGTTTCCATACTGTTGTGTATCTATATACTTATTATTAATCACACCTATCTCTGGATGTTATCTTATACATAGGGCTCAGAACAAAAAAGTTGCAGACCACTCAAATGAATGTTAAATTGATCTTATAGCTGCATAACTGAGTGGTATAGACTATTTAATAATGAAAGGTCACAAAGACTGTTACCCTCTTACCATCTTCCTCTGTGATAATGTTTTGTGGCTCACTGTGTACACCTTCCCCTTTTACAGTGCTAGCAGACACTTTCAGGATATAACTGGTATATTTGCGCAAACCTAAAAAGCAAAAAATTAACTCTGTGTTAACACTTTTATATGGCAATATTTATAAACATCAGTACATTAAAATTCATACAGTCAGGGGCGGACTGACCATTCGGTCCGTCGGGCACGGACCGAGGGCCCCATGGCCACTAGGGGGCCCCATCAGGGTTGCCAGCCTTGGTAAAAGCAGGGACAGTTTGTTGGAATCAGTGTATTTTTACATCTATTAGTGAAATGGCCACTACCGACAATATTTTGATGTGCAAATCTCGAGATTGTAGCTGCCCCGCCTCTCCACTGCCTTCTCAGCCAATGGGAGCACAGTGTACACGCCCCCTTCTCCAGCGCGGCTTTTTTGACATAAGAGCAGGAGATGCCGACTGCAGGAGAGGAGAGGGAGGAGGGGACAGCCTGCAGTGTGGGGTGGATTGCTGCCTGATAAAAGGTAAGCTGGCTGAGCTGGAAGAATTGTATTATCAGTGCTTTCCTATCCTGGTGAGGAGGGGGAGGGGGGAGGCTGTGTAGCAGGACTCCTCTTGCTGTTAGATCGTTTTTCTGTGTGTGAGAGAAATGCCATGCTTCTGGGAGAAGGATGTGCTAAACTTCTCCAATCTCTGCTGCATGTCCCTACTCATCACCTGCCCACCAGTACACAGGCACAGCCTTCTCTCCTGTATTACCACATGCTATGTCTGTAAGCTGCTGGGGCACTACAAGTACCAGCATGGCAGAAGGGGCAGGGCAGCAGCAGTGTGTTCTATCAGGATGATTTATCTATATATACACACACCAGCACTTTTTTCCCCAAAAATCATCCTGATAGAACACACTGCTGCCCCTTCTGCCATGCTGGTACTTGTAGTGCCCAGCAGCTTACAGACATAGCATGTGGTAATACAGGAGAGGAGGCTGTGCCTGTGTACTGGTGGGCAGGTGATGAGTAGGGAGATGTAGCAGAGATTGGAGAAGTTTAGCACATCCTTCTCCCAAAAGCATGGCACTTCTCACTATATATATATATATATATATATATATATATATACACACTGTGTATGTATACTGTGCATGTGTATACCAGGGAGCTGTCCATTCATTAAGGGTACCACCCCCTCTATGTAGAATGTATAGATTCATGCTCGCCGCTGCCCGTCCCACATCTCACCGCCATCATCCACTGCCTGACCTGCCACTAAGATGGCACAGTTGGCTGTATTTGATGGGGCACAGTGGGCTGCATTTGATGGGGCACAGTGGGCTGCATTTGATGGGGCACAGTGGGCTGCATTTGATGGGGCACAGTGGGCTGCATTTGATGGGGCACAGTTGGCTGCATTTGATGGGGCACAGTTGGCTGTATTTGATGGCATAGTGGCTGCATTAGATGGGGCACCGTTGGCTGCATTAGATGGGGCAACGTTGGCTGCATTAGATGGGGCACAGTGGGCTGCATTTGATGGGGCACAGTTGGCTGCATTTGATGGGGCACAGTTGGCTGCATTTGATGGGGCACAGTGGGCTGCATTAGATGGGGCACAGTGGGCTGCATTAGATGGGGCACAGTGGGCTGCATTAGATGGGGCACAGTGGGCTGCATTTAATGGGACACAGTTGGCTGCATTTGATGGGACACAGTTGGCTGCATTTCATGGGGCACAGTGAGGCTGCAATTGTTTGCCCATGAGAGGCTTCTGGTGAATTTAGCGGGTCACCAGCTCTAAGCCACTCAGCATGTCACGGAGCTTGGTGCCTCTCCGCATGGGTTTGCCCACATTCATGTTGCATCAAAAAAAGATGGCGGCCATCTCTAAGCCTGGGGGCCCCATAATCTCCTATTGCCCGGGGGCCCCATGAGTTGTCAGTCCGCCCCTGCATACAGTGTATTTTCCCTTGTCAAAATTTCCCTTGACACTGGATGAATCTAATTAGTTTAAATTTTTCTAGGACGAATCTTTCTGGGAAGTTTTTTCAGGAAATCTTGTTAAAAATCAGGAATGTCGTTTCTTTATTAGCTGAAGTGTTCTCCATTGTATTCATGGTGTTGAAGAGGGTTACATTTTTTTTTTGTTCTAATTAAAAATGTTATATAAAAATCCTACCCCTTCCCCCCTTTCCTGCTTCATAATGAACTAGACTGATACACTAGACATAGAGGCAGGTATTCACCATAGAAAGGGAGTGGCGAGCATGCAGCACACTGCTATGCTGTTACCAGTGCACATGGCCTTCAGCATTGGGGGTGAGCATTTAGGGATTTCCCCCCAAAACAAAAGCCCCCCAAAGCACCCTAACCTGATGCTGATGGACACCTGGCTCTTAGGCACCCCATGTGTTCAGAAGGGTGTGCTGTTGAGAGTGAGGATCTCATGCATCACCTACCTACCCCCTTATTGGGAGGGGCGCAAGTGGTTGCCTATCCAATAAACTGGATTTAGGGGTCCCTTAGACCCCTAACCAATTTATAAGTGTGTATGGGAGTAAAATAAATAAAAACACGTGTAACATGAATGTTTCCTATAGTGTACTTCATGTGACAGCAAGTGAGAAGAAAGGGATGCACAGTATCCTACTTCCCCATTGCTTAAGTTCTGGTATTTAGGGCATAGGAAATTCTTTGGAAGCGGTTGACAAAGATATACCTGTCCATATTTGGACATATTCTAAACATCCTTAATGATGTTAGTGTGAGAAGAATCACAAAGGTGAAAAATCTAACCTTGGTTGAAAAATGGGCAAATAGCGGCAATGTTTCTAGTCAAATCAATGATAAATACACCCCTATGTGTATGTAGCATTCCCCACATTTATCTTAGGAGATGTCTACTTTAAGCAGAAATGTATGTTATTTACTGTACAGAAACACGAACATTGGCACTTCTAGAAGATGATCCTCATTTTCACTTATAAGCTTCTGAGATACATCAGCCAATGGACATCTAGCAATGTCACCCTTGAACTGCCATGGAGCCAAAATCTCAGTAGCAAATATTAGGTGTTAAATGGGTCAGTAGAATCCTGCAAATTTCTTAGTGCTTCCATTTACGTTGCAAAAATATCTGCTTATTGTGCAATGAATCGTGCATTGCACATACATTTTTTAAACCCTGCATCACACAAATATAAGCTTGATAAAATATAAATATCAGTGTCTAGGATTTCTGATTATTAAGTATCTAAGCGCTAATGCCTCACATTGAGTTTAACATAATTTTCTATAATTTTTAAGAATAAATTATGGAATATTATGTGTCAAAAGATTTTTTATCTACCGCATATCCTGTGGCTTTTTTTTTTACAGATTTAGATTAATATTAAAAAAGTAGATTTCTCTGTTTCTGTTTTCACATAGCTCACAGAACCTGATTTTATCTATGTGCCTCCCCCATGTAACTTTTAGTATGCCTGTGTTATGATAGGAGATTTTTGTATGTACCTCGAACAATGTACATGATTGAAATCTGTGTGTGTGTGTTAGCTGTTTAATAATTTCCCCCAGAAGACTTACATAAGAAAGAATTGTAGAAACAGTGGGGCAGATTCACATAGATGTAATCTTCCGCTGCGTAATCGAAATACGCTACGCTGCCGTCTATCACCAGACTCTACGCCGAATTCAGGTAGTTTTTTTGCGCGTACGCTATTGTATCGTATTTTTTTTCCGCCGCGCAATCGAAATACGTGAGTAGGGGGCGTGAAGCATTTAAATTAAGCGCGTCCCCGCGACGATCGAACTGCGCATGCTCTGTTCAGGAATTTCCCGCCGTGCATTGCGCGAAATCACGTCGTGACGTCATTCGTTGTTTGAGTAGCGGCGTTTACGAACATTCCTATTCCCGGACGACTTACGTTAAAAATAATAAAAGAAATCGAAAAACGTTGAAATTCGACGCGGGAACGACGGCCATACTTAACATGGGCTGTCTAATATTAGACCAGCAAAAAGCTGGTATAGTGAAACGGAAAAAAAAGATGACTAAAGGTGCCGTAAGAGATTGCGTTTGAAGAGCGAAATTTTGTGGATTCCAGGCAAAAGCTCATTAGCATACCATGAAGGTGAAAAACAACAGGAAGTCCGCCCAGTGGCCGCAATTTTCAGGCAGCGTAGATCTGAAGGCGTACTAACACGTAATAAAGTCGAAATTTAGCACGCAGGTGTCTTTTCATGGTTTGAGGATTTCGACTAGCGTAAAAACGCTCGTAAATCGAAATTACTCCTGTCTAACAACATTTACACAGGCGTAATCGCTTTGTGAATCTAGGCCCGTGATGGTGAAGGGAATAGTCTGTCCTCCACTGAAATCCTGCCTTTGTAGGCTCCTGTCAATGCTGTACATATAAAAATATTGGCCTAGAAACACTAAATAAGAACGGATAAAAAAATATATATATATACCTGAAATGCTGTGTGTTAGATGAGGCGTATCTGTTGCACTCTCTACTGTTCCATTCTGCCATGTTATGTACACTGTGTAATATATTATTATTCCATTTGGTATGGATGGTGGGGAATAGGAGACAATTATATCTGTTGATGAAACGTTCCTGTATGTTATATTTTCTGGAGCACTATCAGATACTGAAACAAAAGAAACACAGAAACAAACCATTTAGATATACAATTTCCTGGTATTTTGCCTGCCTTTTAGGTTACATGGAGTGAGATAATGTTAAAAATGCAGTGCAAGAATGAATTATTCAGGTAGAACAAGAAATGCATGCAGTATTTTTGTAAGCGATATGTAGAGATTAGATCAGCTGCGTTATTTCACAAGCATTATCAACAATTATATCACAACCAATGGCATGGAAGGACTAAGAAAGTCTGAAGAGATCATCAATTTTAAAATATGTTTCCAGCAAATTATGAAGAGAATGGTTTTAGATGAATATCACAATAAAAGAAAATACCTAGCTCCTCGCTGTCCCTCGTTTAGAGGAACTGTCCATGTTTTGGTATCAAATCCCTTTCCTTTCTTCCTTTTCAACTGTCTCTCTATGTCGTCTGATGTATAAATCCCTATAACAATGTACTTTTTTAAGCACTAAAACTTTCGCCCAACCTCTGCATTTTTGTATTTGTAATTTTGTCAGAAAAATAAACAGAAGTGGTAAAACATGCATGTGTGTGTGTTACGAGTCATTTTAGGCATATTATTTTTTGTGGTCTGTATAACTGGAGGCGTGACGGGGTGTGTCTTTTGTCTATATGCTTTGTACTAAAATGTGTACTGATTCCCATTTCTTCAAGTTTGAATATAAGAAAATATTGTTTACTGTTATCAATAGCAGATAGTATTTTCTCTATTCGAAGTAACCAGTTTTGTGAATTTATAGACATTCCTGGTGAAAGATCTAATACTGAACCTTAGATACAGGGCTCTGTTGAAGGTTTTTGCTACACTAAGTACATTAAATGATAACATAGACATGGCAATTACATTAATTTGGTATTTGTATATATTAGGGGGCCCCATCAGGGTTGCCAGCCTCAGTAAAACCAGGGACAATATGTAAAAATATATATATAAAAAAAAAATATATATATATATATATATATGTAGTTTTGAGGAGTGCTATTTCCATGTTGATTGTCTAATTTGCATGTATATATATCTATATATAGATATATAGATATATATATATATATCTATATATCTATATATATATAATCATTTACATAATTTTACTTTGCCAAAATTTGATTTTGGTGGAAGAATCAGGACAGAAAACTTGCAATATACTGTGTACCCTATTTTGACTGTGGGAAGCATGCAAAACTTCGATGTTGCATCTGACCTTTTTCACACTTTCTGATGTAGTCTCTGCAGATTTCTACTCAATGACCACAAAAAAAAAAAAGTAATGTAATTATTCTACTGCTCCTCAATTGTAAAATTGCCCTCCCAACTTTCTGACCAGGATAGCAGAAAATAAGTACTATTATAAGAAGCACAGCAGTGCCTTTATAGGATGTCTATTTTAGAGCAGTGGCATATAGGGCACTTTTCTTTCTATCCCAACCATCAATCCTCTGAATAGAGAAAAAGGTTACAAAATGCTACATTTGAGCAGAATTTTCTTAATTACTCTAATATTTTTCGAGCCACCGCAAATAAAGACATACATAGGCATATTACTAAAAACAGTGACTTTGTCATTGTTTTACCATATTTTTGAGAATTTTTATTTTGTTCTCTGATGTAGGAATGATATTTTCATATCAGCTTCTCAATTTTCACCAGTGAAATGAAAAAAAAGATCACTTTATGTGTTAAAAATGTCGTTCACTGCCAATGATGATGCTCACATATATATTGTTTAAGACGTGTTCTTTCAAGGTGGGCATGTACCAAAAAACAAAAAATTTTCCTTGGAAAATGTACTTTTTAATTTTTTTGCGTGCGCAATCTTCTAATCTGCAAGCTTGTCCCAAGTCGGTGATTTAAAGACAATGACAGCCAGGAAATTCGTATTTTCAAAAGTAGAGGCTAAAACAGTAGCATTTATATTTTTTTGGGGACACATTTGCTTTAAGTATTTCAAACCCATTGTATATAGAGTAATCTGGATGTTTAAATAGTCAGAGACTGTAACACATACAGTCTATAATTATTTAAAGCATTGACTGCATACCACAGCTTTCCCCACCTGTTTATATATATATATATATATATATATATATATATATATATATATACACACAGTATCTCACAAAAGTAAGTACACCCCTCATATTTTTGTAAATATTTTATCATATCTTTTCATGTGACACTGAACACTGAAGAAATTACACTTTGCTACAATGTAAAGTAGTGAGCGTAGAGCTTTTATAATTTTTTTTTGTAAATTTGCTGTCCCCTCAAAATAACCCAAACACATTATTGTCTAAACCGCTGGCAACAAAAGTGAGTACACCCCTAAGTGAAAATTTCGAAATTGGTTTAAATTTGCCATTTTCCCTCCCTGGTGTCACGTGACTCGTTAGTGTTACAAGGACTCAGGTGTGAAAGGAAAGCATGTGTGTTAAATTTGGTGTTATCACTCTCACTCTCTCGTACTGGTCACTGGAAGAACAACAAGACACCTCATGGCAAAAAACTTTCTGAGGATCTGAAAAAAAAATATTGTTGCTCTACATAAAGATGGCCTAGGCTATAAGAAGATTGCCAAGACCTTAAAACTGAGCTGCAGCACGGTGGCCAAGAACATGCAGTGGTTTAACAGGACAGGTTCCACTCAGACCAGGCCTCGCCATGGTCAACTAAAGAAGTTGAGTGCACGTGCTCAGTGTCATATCCAAATGTTCTCTATGGGAAATAGACTTATGAGTGCTGCCAGCATTGCTGCAGAGGTTGAAAAGGTGGAGGGTCAGCCTGTCAGTGCTCAGACCATACGCCGCACGCTGCATCAAATTAGTCTGCATGGCTTTCGTCCCAGAAGGAAGTCTCTTCAAAAGATGATTCACAAGAAAGCCTGCAAACAGTTTGCTGAGTACAAGCAGACCACAGGACATGGATTACTGGAACCATGTCCTGTGGTCTGATGAGATCAAGATAAACTTATTTGGTTCAGATGGTGTCAAAAGTGTGTGGCAGCAACCAGGGGAGGCGTATGGTCTGAGCGCTGACAGGCTGACCCCCCACCCCTTCAACCTTACTGTAAGAGCAGCAAGGATGTGGAATTAGCTTCCACAGGCGGTGGTCTCAGCGGGGGGCATTGATAGTTTATAAAAACTATTAGAAAAGCACCTGAACGACCACAACATACAGGGATATACAATGAAATACGGACATAAAATCACACACATAGGTTGGACTTGATGGACTTGGGTCTTTTTTCAACCTCACCTTCTATGAAACTATGTCCCACAACATAAATCCATGATTAATCATGTTGCTGAAAGAAAAAAGCAGATGGCCCTAACTTGATGACAGCCATTCGCAGAATGACATAGTTACATAGTTAGTCAGGTTGAAAAAAGACACAAGTCCATCCAGTTCAACCATAAAAAAATAAAAAATAAACAAACAAAATAAAACACAGTACATCCCATACACCCAACTCCATACCCACAGTTGATCCAGAGGAAGGCAAAAAACCCCAGCAGAGCATGATCCAATTTGCTACCGGAGGGGAAAAAAATTCCTTCCTGATCCCCCGAGAGGCAATCGGATTTACCCCGGATCAACTTTACCTACAGAACTTAGTACTCAGTTATATTATGTGTATTTAGGAAAGAATCCAGGCCCTTCTTAAAGCAATCTACTGAGCTGGCCAGAACCACCTCTGGAGGGAGTCTGTTCCACATTTGCACAGCTCTTACTGTGAAGAAACCTTTCCGTATTTGGAGGTGAAATCTCTTTTCCTCCAGACGTAAAGAGTGCCCCCTTGTCCTCAGCGTTGACCTTAAAGTGAATAACTCAACACCAAGTTCACTATATGGACCTCTTATATATGTGTACATGTTGATCATATCCCCCCTTATTCTCCTCTTCTCAAGAGTGAATAAATTCAGTTTTTCTAATCTTTCCTCATAGCTGAGCTCCTCCATGCCTCTTATCAGTTTAGTTGCCCTTCTCTGCACTTTCTCCAGTTCTCCGATATCCTTTTTGAGAACTGGTGCCCAAAACTGGACTGCATATTCCAAATGAGGTCTTACTAATGATTTGTACAGGGGCAAAATTATATCTCTATCTCTGGAGTCCATACCTCTCTTAATACAAGAGAGGACTTTGCTCGCTTTGGAAACCGCAGCATGACAGCTCCCTTTTTTCAACTTCATCTACTATGTAACCTCTGCAGCAATGCTGGCAGCACTCATACATCTATTTTCCAAAGACAACCTCTGGATATGACGCTGAGCACATGCACTCAACTTCTTTGGTCGACCATGGCGACCATGGGAATGCCTACAGTCAAGCATGGTGGTGGGAGTGTCATGGTCTGGGGCTGCATGAGTGCTGCCAGCACTGGGGAGATACAGTTCATTGAGGAAACCGTGAATGCTAACATGTACTATGACATACTGAAGGTGATGATCCCCTTCCCTCGGAGACTGGGCCGCAGGGCAGTATTCTAACATGATAACGATCCCAAACACACCTCCAAGACTACCACTGCCTTGCTAAAGAAGCTGAGGGTAAAGGTGGTGGACTGGCCAATCATGTATCCAGACTTAAACCCTATTGACTATCTGTGGGACATCCTCAAACGGAAGGTGAAGCAGCGCAAGGTCTCTAACATCCACCAGTTCTGTCATGTTGTCATGGAGGGGTGGAAGTGGACTTCAGTGGCAACCTGTGAAGCTCTGGTGAACTCCACGCCCAAGAGGGTTAAGGCAGTACAGAAAAATAATGGTGGCCACACAAAATATTGCCACTTTGGGCCCAATTTGGACATTTTCACTTAGTTGTGAACTCACTATTGTTTCAAGCAGTTTAGACATTAATGGCTGTGTGTCGAGTTATTTTGATGGGACAGCAAATTTATACTATTATGCAAGCTGTACACTCACTACATTATAGCAACGTGTCATTTCTTCATTGTTGTCACATGAAAAGATATAATAAAATATTTACAAAAATGTGAGGGGTGTATTCACTTGTGAGATACTGTATAGAGACAGAGCGAGAAAGAGAGAAATTGTACTGTAGTAAACCCCTGCTGGGTCTTCCAGGATTCCTTGCAGGATCCCTGATGTATTTTTCCAGATTTCTTGCAGAATCTGTGACTCGATTTGCAGAATTCACCAAAACTAGTAAAAAATAATTATTAATAAAAATGCCATAAAACAGTCCCCTATTTTGTAGTAGCTAAAACGTTTGCGCCAACCAATCAATAAATGTGTATTGTGATTTTTGTTTTACCAAAAATATGTACAAGAATACGTATCGGCCTAAACTGTGGAAAAAAATATTTTTTTATATATATATTTTTGGGGGATATTTATTATAGCAAAAAGTAAAAAATATATTTATTTTTTTCAAAATTGACGCTCTTTTTTTGTTTATTAAGAAAAAAAAAAATCGCAGAGGTGATCAAATACCACCAAAAGAAAGCTCTAATTGTGGTAAAAAAAATAAGGACGTAAATTGTATTTGGGAGCCTCGTTGCACGGCCACGAAACTGTCAGTTAAAGCGATGCAGTGCCGAATCGCCAAAATGGTACCATTTCACTTTTTTTGTGAAATGGTAGTGGTACAATGTACCCCGTTAACAATTCACATGAGGGGGGCGGTATCTGGACTTCCAATAAGCCCCCCGCCCACAGACCCCCAAAACCATCAGGCAAGGGTTGTGGGAATGAGGCCCTTGTCCCCATCAACATGGGGATATTTGAATAAAAGAGGTTTAACCATAAACTTTGTAGAGGGTTCTTTATTGTAGGCGTGGCAAGGATGTGGAATTCCCTTCCACAGGCCGTGGTCTCAGCGGGGGGCATTGATAGGTTAATAAAATTATTAGATAAGCACCACAGCATACAGGGATATGCAAGGTAATACTGACATATAATCACACACATAGGTTGGACTTGATGGACTTGGGTCTTTTTTCAACCTCACCTACTATGAAACTATGTCCCACAACATAAATCCATGATTAATCATCAACAATCATGATGCTGAAAGAAAAAAACAGATGGTTCTAACTTGATGGCAGCCATTCGCTGTAAGAGAGGAGGCAGGAATAGTGGTGACATCATTGTCAAAATCCAGTCAAGTGGCCATAGTTAGGTAATGATGGGATTCCCATTGAAGTGGTGTTATTCCATGTAAGTTAGTGTTATTCCCATGTTCCTTTGCAACCATTTACATTAGGAAACGTTCTTCTACATTGAAAGACTTAAGCCTAGTACCCATGTGCCGAATATTTGGGTTGGTTCAATAAAAACCGGCTGACATTTGACCATGTGTATGGCTGCCGGTCTGATAGAAGCCAACCATTTGGAGGGCTATTGTAGGACAAGCATGCTGGAAAACCAGCAGCCAACCGGCTCCAAATCAGCGCTCTCAGCCAATGGCTGAGAGCACTGACTATAGTGTTTTGATGGGTAGGTCGTACCCCTGTCAGAACACAAAAGAACAGCAGGGGAGATCGCTGCACCGGATTGTTAGTGCAGCAACTCCAGCCAGAGCTGTCAGTTTTTTCCCGTTCAACCGACTAGCTTGAACAGAATAAAAAAAAAAACCTGTACCAGGCCTTAAACTTACACTTGGACTGAACAGTTAGCTCACCCCTCATCCCAATTATGACATAGCAGAAGGAGCAATCCAGAATTGTGTGGGTTGAACTATGGTCTAGGACAATGGCCTCCAAACTGAGGCCATTTGCTTACCTTTATCTGGCCCTTGGGAAACTATTGATACCACTGACTTGAGGCACTGATCCACCCACTATTACAGGCTCTAACTTACTTACTCTCACTGACCACCAAGTCTGAGATATTGTTTGCTTCCACTGTTTCTGAGACATTTTCTACTCCTTCTGGGCACAATCTGTCTAATCCTCTAAAGTATGAACTGGCCCCTTGTTTAAAAAGTTTGGAGACCCCTGATCTAGGATACTGGAACGTACAATGACACTTAACTTATGTAATAATCACTTGATTTAATTGTTCTTGTTCTATTATTAGATTTTTCAACCTCCCAACTGTTACACAATTCTTGAAGGTAAATCTTTCTAAATTTGAAATCCCTCTTTCAAAAAGAGTAAGATGAATCAGTAAGGGACTTTCAAAAAATTAAAGTGAATAGATCTGTTAGTCAACTAAACCCTTCTGATTTAATATATACACTTGTGTTTTTTTATCTAGAGAATATGATTCAATAGAAAAAAAATTCCAGTATCATGTGTGAAAATATGTATTACACTGAAATAAGAAATACTGTTCTTAGCATAATTCTGTACTTCCTCTCCTCCATTCATCATGCCCATCCAGTTTAGAGAGTTTCCTTGTTTCCTCATAAATGAATTTTACTGTGAGAAACATCTCTTCACAGTTCACAACTTTATACTCCACAAACTATTTCCACATGTAATGTTACAGTCATAAATCAGATGATTGGACAGGTAACATGTTGATCGCCTTTTCTTTTTATTTATGTGTATATTAAATGTATTATTTGACAGCCCCAAAAATGACATTCAACTTTTTTTGACTAAGTTAAAAAACATTTGTACATTTTTATGTGGAATTAGAACTTATTTTACAAGGCACACTGATTTTGAGGCTCATTTCTAGTACATGGGAGACAGTTTTTCCATCTGTGATTGCTTCAATGTTATCAAATTAGTACTACTACTGTATTTCTAAAATATCTTTACTAGATGCAATAGGGTTCATGTACTAAAGGAAACAGTTGAAAGTGTAAATCATATGTTCATTTTATAAATTGAATGTTTGAGATGAACCTGTGTTCACGTATAATGTCCAATCACATGCAAGGAATATAAAACAAAACAAAAAAAAATCATAGCTTTATCTTACTTATTGACATTTAGTTTGCAAAGTGAGCGGTCTTTAATACATCAACCCCATTCTCATTAACAAGTTTACTCATTGTAATAAATCAACCCCATTCCCATTAACAAGACTCATTGTGACTAACATTAAAATACCCCCATTTGTTTGTTGATTGGAGCAAACGTATGCATCATAAATACAGTATAATATATCTGACATCCGTTAACCACTTCCCGCCCCGTCAATAACAGATTGACGTCCGGGAAGTGGTTCTGAAATCCTGACTGGACATCTACTGACGTCGAGTCAGTGCCCACAAATGGGCACTGATTGGCAACATGGATCCATTAGTGCCACCCCTCAGTGTCCATCACTGCCACCCCACAGTCTCCATCAGTGCCACCCCACAGTGCCAATCCATGCCCAGTGCCCACCTATCAGTGCCCATCTGTGCCACCCATAGGTACCCATCAGTGCCACCCATAAGTGCCGCCCATGAGTGCCCATCTGTGCCGACTATGAGTGCCCAGTTCCGCCTATGAGTGTCCATCTGTGCCACATATCAGTGCCACCTTTTTTTAGTTGTTGCGCCAAAAAAAAATCGCAGAGGTGATCAAATACCACCAGAAGAAAGCTCTATTTGTGGGGAAAAAAGGATGCCAATTTTGTTTGAGTACAGTGTAGCATGAAAATTGGCTTGGGCAGGAAGGTGCCTGGTATGCAAGTGGTTAAATACACTAGTTCCAACTTTTGATTTCCCTTAAGAAAATGTCAGTGACATTCTATAATCACACTTGTCCAAGATAATATGTCGTGAAGGTGAAAAATTAAGCATCTGTTTAAATGCAGTGTTTTTATATTAAATGCCTAAAGACAGAGCTAATTAAAATGTATTGCAACTGCTGTCTAAATGCTGTGTTTTTATATTAAATACATAAAAACAAAGCTATTTAAAATATATTGTTCTACTGCATGTTTCAGGAGATCACCTGTAGATCACCCTGCATGGCCAACATGCTTAATGTAAAATATGCATGTCACAAAGGGCACTTATCTCTGTAGCAACCACATATGATAGTCAACAGTCAGATGTGCAACCAGGTAATAATTAAATTATGTGTGCATGTTTCTCTACATGTATGATGTGAAATTTTGGATAGAAAAAAACTAGAGAAATAATAAGTTAGTAATGAATTTGTTTTGTCTTCACTCTGCATGTTAGTAGCCAAATGTATAGGAAACATAAGTGTGTTAATAAATTAGTATAAAAAATATGGGCATGCTTTTCAAGGTGAAAAAAATGGTGTGTACAAATTACCATCTTCCCCAGTTCTTACAAAGAATAGTCTACTTGATCTTGATCCAGATCCCACAGATGTGCTGGCTTTAATACTGACAATATATTCAGTAAACTTTTTCAGGTTGCTAAGGATTATAGAACATTCACTACTATTGAAATACTGAGCTTTCCCTGCAGCATCAAGACACATGATTGAGTAATATTTAATAACGCCATTGGGGGAAGAGGGTGGAGAGTAAAACAGCTGTATGGAGGTGGAGTTTAAAGTTCGGTAGGACAGATTATGAGGTGGATCATCAGGAACTAGAAAAAGAAAGAACACAGGAAACAGAAAAATTGTAATGTAAGCATTACACAAGCATTTAAGTCTACAATATCAATGCTATAGCTTAGAAAATAATCTTTTAGACATAATTTTGAATATATCAGATGTCAACATTTTATCTATCTATCTATCTATCTATCTATCTATCTATCTATCTATCTATCTATCTATCTATCTATCTATCTATCTATCTATCTTTGAATCACCATTTTTTGTTGTTACATTTAGGAATTACTACAAGCACCATCCTTTACATAAATAAGGAACTGACTGTCACTTTACAATATGTATACCTTTGTATGTATGTAAATTATTTTGTACATAGATGAATTACCAACTAACCAACATCAATCAATATACTTATATAGGTAAAGTCGTGTAAACAAATTATTTGAGCTTACCATCTTCCATGGTGGTGATGTGTAGCATTTCACTTGACTGGTTTCCATCGCCATGTATTGTATAACCAGATACAATAACCTGATACTGGGAATATTTCTTGAGATCTGACAAAACAATTAAGGCCTCACTACTGTTGCTTGTAAGAGTATGAGAGGAGTTCCAGTAGATGATTTTATAAAACAATATAATTCCATTGGCATGAACAGGAGGCTGCCATGTAAGTAATACTCTGGTGGAAGAGAGATTTCTGTAGAGCAAATCATATGGTGGACTACTTGGAGCTGAAAATGAATAACATACTGTGTATTAAAAACCAAAGGGGATTAAAGAGGACCTTTTCAAATAGTAGAATTTAACATTAGGCACATCATACTGTACCTGCCCTATAATTGACCAAGGAAAAGATCTCTGTGCACTAATTTCTCCTATGGTCATACAATAAAATACAGTCATCTCATATACTGTAGGTTTACTGACTTATACTGGTCAGAACTAATAAAGAATACAGCAAAAGAGGTGACTCTAAGAAAATGTGAATATTTTGGATGTCAAAGACCATGCCGTGTGCCTACAGACTCCTGTGATGACATTCAGACCATTAAGTGTTATGGCATTTTTCTTTTTAATGCTTCCCTTGCCACAGTTGGATTACTATTATACATTTTTATAGAAAACCATATATTTATAAATTATTCCAAACTGGTATTTTTACTTTTGATTGATGTTGGAAAGATCTTTGCAACAGTTCCTAGGCATCACACCTCCATACAAAGACAAAGGGGGTTCTGGTCTCCCTGATAATTTTTATTATTGTTATTATTATTATTATTCAATGAAGAATGCAAAAGGGGAGTGGTAACACACAAAGTAGGTCAGAAACAGAACCAATAACTATAGCAGATGTTAAAGAGGGGGAGATAAGGTTGGTACTTTAAATGAGGCAATGAGTGGGTAGGTTCACCTGCCTCCGTCCCTGTTATATATTAAAGCAGATGATATCTTCACTGGGGTCTTTAATAAAATCAATGGGTGACTCTGCCTAGCAAACCTCACCTATAACCTAATTTAGCCTTTTTCAACCAGGGTGTCCAGGCACCCTTGGGTGCCTTAAAGTTTCTTCAGGGGTGCCTTGGCAAAATACTTAAAAAATGTATACAAGCCAACCTGTGGATAAAGCTGCCTTTTAGTTACACAAAGCCACAAGTTTTCATTGTGCACCATTACTACCTTCAATCCACCACGACCTAACCACCAAAGGTATCAGCAGTTGATAAGGAGGATGTCAGTCGCCTGCATAGCATTCCTGTTTGACCCTCCCATGCCCCGCTCCATCAGCATTGAAGGCACCTTAGCTAGGAGATGGAGAAAAACTGAGGGAGAAGGGAAACATTGCTTTGGAAGAATAAATAACTTCTAACGATGGGTGTCCTACATGTGTGGATATTTCTGCATTATGCAAAACTGTTAAAATCATTTTACATTTTAGAATAGGGCGCCCAAAGACTGTCCATCATTTTTAAAGGGTGCCTAGAGACTGTCCATAATTTTTAAAGGATGCCTTGAGACTGTCCATAATTTTTAAAGGGTGTCTTGACTGAAAAAAGGTTGAGAAACACTGACCTAAATAACACTTTGGATAGACTAGCCCTTTAATATGTTCACAAGCACAGTTTTCTGAAAATAAAAGCTTCCTGTACATGAATGATGCCTGCTGCATCTGCATATGTGCACCTAGACAGTGTGTAATTTATCACCAAAGAGCTTCCATAAGGCAATGATTACATGACACCTCCGTGATTGTGTTATTGCTATATGTATTATGTAGCACTGTCTAATAAATCCTGTTTATGGTGAGAATTTCAAGGCTTCTTTGGCCATCTGTACAGATAATTATTTCACCTGTTACAGAGAGCTAGATTTATAGCTAGAACCATAGCTCTAGGTATAATAATTTTAGCTATTTTCAGGGATTACATGAAATAAACAGGTCAGATTTAACATACATGAACCCCAGATATGGACATTCAAGTATTTACATATTCTTAATAAGTTAACCCCCCTTAAAGTGATTGCAAGGGATTACATTTATTTTCTAAAATTAACAAACAGTGTATACTTACCTGCTCTATGGAATTGTTGTGCACAGAGCTGTCCTGATCCTCCTCTTTTTGGGTCCTCTGCCAGTGCTCTTGTTTACTCTTGTTAATTTTAGTGCACCTATAGCGAGCCACTTGCTATCAGGGTATTCCTGAGTGCTTACTCCCACTCCGACTCTGTTTGTGCCCATTCCATATTCACTGGCTGTGATTGACACTAATGCCCTGTACACATGATTGGTTCGTCTGATGAAAACAGTCCGATGGACTGTTTTCATCGGACGAACCGATCGTGTGTGGGCCCAATCGTTTTTTTTCCCATTGGTGAAAAAAATAGAACCTGTTTTAAAATGTTCTGATGGTTAAAAAACCGATAGAAAAAAACGATCGTCTGTGGGAAAATCCATCGGTCAAAAATCCATGCATGCTCAGAATCAAGTCGATGCATTTTTCTCTACACTGCGTTGTGTTTTTTTACGTCACCGCATTGGACACGATCGGATTTTAACTGATGGTGTGTAGGCAAGACTGATGAAAGTCAGCTTCATCAGATATCTGATGGAAAAATCCATTGGTCCGTTTTCATCAGATGAACTGATCGTGTGTACGTGGCATCACAGGAGCAAATGGCTGTGTCTGAGCTAATGAGGAGGGAGAGAGCTAAGAGAGCCTTCATTCTTGTGCATATCGCTATATCGAGATCGGGCTCAGGTAAGTATAAGAGGGGATCTGGGGGGAGCGTCTTATGTTATTTTACCTTAATGTATAGAATGCCTTTAGAACCACTTTAAGCCCATATCTATATCAGGACTAACAGTGCTTCTTTTGTGATGTTTTAGGATAAATTGCACAACAGTGCCTGCAGCTACAGAGGTCAGTGAGGGGTTGGTTGAAGCTCATCTATTGCTTGTTAAAGAGGAAATGTACTTTGGAAGCTGGGCCCATACAAAAGGCTGGCAGAGGGCAAAAGCTTGGTCACCAATATTGTCTATGGTCTCCCTGCAGTTAACTTACTATGCCTTGCTCTGCATTGTTTTCCTGAGTGGAGGTTGTCATTTTGGTAGAAATGTCAGAACCTCCAGCTATGAGAACAGTGGGGACATCATCAAGGTCCACAAACAATCTCCTGAGGCAAGCAGTGCCTCTGATATTACACAGAAGATTTACAGTTTCATAGCTGTAGACACAGACGTATTTGGGAACACTCATACCATGAAATGAACTGTTATTTTAATGTTCCCCATTACCTTTACTTTTTGAGTTCTCGCCCACTGATAAAATCACCAAGGAAAACATTCAATACATTACTGATGAATCAAGAGTTAGCAGTTCTAGAATATTGGAACTTGCATTGGCTAATCTAAGTACATTTTAACATCATATCTAAGTTATCAACAATAAAATGCAAAAGTACCTACCAGTTTCTGAGGTTTTTATAGGAAGAACTGGTGTGGACTGGTTTCCATGTCCTAACATAGTGTAAGCTCGAACAGAAATTCTATAAAGGGTGAATGGATTT
This sequence comes from Rana kukunoris, assembly GCA_029574335.1. Taxonomy (NCBI): domain Eukaryota; kingdom Metazoa; phylum Chordata; class Amphibia; order Anura; family Ranidae; genus Rana; species Rana kukunoris. The sequence goes on from CM056051.1 coordinate 234,128,926, forward strand.
AAATCAATTAAGGTGCAGCTTGTTGAAGAGGTGTTTTGTGAGAGTATAACTGTTGAATTTGTGTAGATGATGTCATAAAGTGTAATAATTCCATTGGGTTCTAAAGGTGGAGACCACTCCAAACTAATGGAAGTTGCATTTACACCAGTTGAAACCAAGTTCTGAGGTGGTGATCCTGGAACTGTAAATAGAGATAAATAGTACATATGAATTAATAAATATGTAATCAATGATCTTTTGAAGCACAATCATAGAATTTCCCCTCCTATACTTTAAGAGAAATATATGATGCCTGAGTCCTCTAGTGCAGTTGGTCATCAACCTTGTTCTGCAGGGCCCACTAACAGGCCAGGTTTGCAAGATAACTGAAATACATCACAGGTGATATCATTTGCTGCTCTAGTGATTGCAGTATTATAGTCTGCATCTCCCCCAGGTAATACATAAAACCTGTCCTGTTAGTGGGCCCTGCAGGAATGGTTGATGACCACTGATCTACTGTGCACCATGGTTCCATCCTCCAGCCAATATGTCACTGCTGAGTTCTGTAATGATGTAGGTGTTGGAAAAATGGTACATAGTAGGGGACACAGCTATCTGACAACTCCCGACGTGTCAAATACTAAAAATACCGGTGCTGACTACAGAACTCAAAAGGGGGGGAGCAAGACACATGGACCTTTGGAGGGGTAAGTATATCATCTCTAATTCTGCATACCATCTAAAAATAGTGGCTTCACACAAAAAAATGGATTGGACACTGGACAGCAGGCATTCAAATCAGTTTAATGAAATAGAAATTTAAAGTATTTTATTATTTTACGGGTAATAATTCCTTCTAGCATTACTTCTAATTATATAAACAAAGTATATATTATTAAGTACTGGATATGGAATGATTTATTTCTGAAAGTTTATACTTTAACATTTATATTTGTTACTGTGCAAGCACTTTCAACACATTCCTATTCATTTTTTTTATATATATAACTGTCTTGTGGTGTAAAATATTCTAAACAAATTATTCCTTTCATATTTGTTAGTTGTTCACCCATACTAAGCTGTATCCCTATGACAGACCACTGAGCATGTAAACAAGCATACACAGATTTTCTGATGATTCGACTCGCAGTTCGGCTTCTTTCGGAAACTGGTAACATGCATTATGCATCGGGGGAAGCTTTTGTCATACGTCAATCACTTAGTCTCTGAATAGGAACGCCCACTCCCGCGGGATTCACTACCCGGAAGTCGGGGGGAGAAATTCCTATACTACGGTATGTAAACCAAAAAAAAACAGCATACTGTACATGTCGGCAGTATGCTGGATTGAATGGTATATACTTGTTTTTAGGGTGAACCTCCGCTTTAACTAAATCAGGCGGAGATCAGAGTTGGGCTTTTTCTGGTGTCATTTTGAATGGTTACACAAATTTTTGTGATGGAACTCACCACTTAAATATGTAATATTCATGGTATTAAAAATATAATTAAATGTAATTAAAAATATGCTATTAATAAACAAAAATATATCTTTTGCAAATAACTATTTAATTCGGGATACACAGAACAATATAAATGTTCTAAAGAGAGAGCCTAGCAGAGGCTGGTTGGTTTTATACCATCTCTCTATTTAAAGTCTGTACAGCATGGGGGCGGAGCTTGCCGAGGACCGGAATGGCCGCGTGAGCGAGGAGCTCCGATACCGACGGGGATACTGCGACTATCTACAGCCTGCCCAGCGGCGATTGAGCTACACCATCCCGGCGTCTACACTCCCCTAACCTCCCGCGGGATGCCGAACAAGCGAAACGGCCCGCAACGGCCTCAGAAACTGACACAGTATTTTGCATGGGGGCAGAGGCAAGATGGCGCCGAGCCGCCTGATCCATCCGCAGCCAGCACTCCACGGACGGACCCACCTAAAGGGAAGGCGGCGAAACGGAACTCACCCTCGGCCAGGAAACATTCCCCTGTGCCTTCCTCTGCCTCCGGGAGCCCGGAAAAGACAAGACCTAAGCTGTATGGCAAAAATCCTGCCTCTGAGGTTAGTGTGGGCCTAGATTCTGGGGATGATACCCGGGAACTCCCTGACTCCATTGACCGCTTCCCCACCACTAACCAGCCTGTATTAGACACCACTCTTAAGGACATGTTAGTCTCCCTCAGAACCTCACTCCATGGTGACATGATGTCCTGTATGCGTAAGTTTGGCCAGGAGTTACAATGCGTGTCTGCTAGAGTGGACCATGTGGAGACCAAGATGGGGGAATACGCCGACGCCATCAACAGTCTTGTCGATGCACATGATACCAGGGATGAGGAGATGGAAGCAGTTAGGGCCAAATTGGCAGACATCGAGGACCGGACAAGAAGGAACAACCTTAAAATAAGGGGGGTCCCCGAGTCAATTCAGCAGTCAGACTTGCATGGCCATGTTACCCAGATTATCACCTCTATACTGCCTGAGGTGACAGCAATGGATGTCACTATAGACAGGATCCACAGACTGCCCAAACCTTCCCATTTATCTGACAATGTGCCGCGAGATGTTATATTGCGCCTTCATTTCTATCACATTAAAGATCGCTTGATGAGAGCAGTCCGCAACAAAGATCTTGTCCCTGACCAACATAAGGAATTGCAGTTCTTTGCTGACTTATCCCAGTTTACGCTGCAGAAACGGCGCAATCTGAATACCATATCCAAGGCCTTGCGGAACCACAATATCCCTTACAAGTGGGGGTTCCCGACTAAACTTATCATCACTAACAAGGGGAAAGACTTCATTGTTGACTCCCTGCCTAAAGGACTGGATCTGCTCAAATCCTGGCTCATTATCCCTGAGGGAGAATCGCAGGGCTCAAACACAGGAAACCCATCTCGCGTTAAGGATGACTGGCACCTGGTCAATGCTAAAAACGCCAGCTCCCACCGCTAGAATGTCGCTGAGTTATACATGTACATCACTTAGCTTACAGCTGTAATTCCCCGTTGAGGAGTTTGTTCTTCAAGCTAAACTTTTCCCCCTGTTCTGCGCTAGTGTCTGTACACACTGAGCCCAGGTGGCTACAGCCCACCGCACCCTTTCGTTGCCTTTCATGTTTGTTTTTGTTTTGGTTCAAGCCTCTTTTTTTTCTTCTTTCATCTGGAGCCTCTCTACTGCAGTCAGAACCACCTCATCTCTTCCAACTTCAGAAGACCTATCAAGGATTCTGGGAGCTTGCCAAGGAGCGGGTGAATCACTTTGTCGCAATCATCCACCGGAAACTGTAAGTCATGCATTCATCTCTTTACTCTACACTGACATCTTCCTATATCCGCCATGCCCATTACATTCCTGACAGTTAACGCCAAGGGCTTAAATCACCCGGTGAGGAGGAAGTCCCTGTGGAATGAAGCTATCCTTCATAAGGGCGATGTGCTCTGCGCACAAGAAACTCATTTCCATAAGCAGAGGATGCCCTCTTGCACTCATCCTAAGTTTCCCCATGTGTTTACGGCAAGTGCCTCAGCTAAAAAAGGTGGAGTACTTACTGCAATCAGGGACACGGTACCGTTCACTAAACACAGTGAAACAGCTGATCCCCTGGGACGGTACCATATCTTGGTCTGCGACATCGCCTCAACCACATATACTATTGTGAATGTCTATGCGCCTAATCAACATCAAATCCGTTTTTTACATCAAGTCATCAGGAAGGCTAAACAAGTGCAGAAGGGCTATCTTCTACTCTGTGGTGACTTTAATCTACCCCCTGACCCACTGGTAGACTCGACATCTTGCTCAAACAGACACCGCCTCTCGCTGCAGCCCTTTCTCCATTCACAAGAACCTGGAGGTGCCTTAATGGGTCGGAGCGAGACTTTTCCTTTTTTTCAACTTGTCACCAGGTCTACACTAGACTGGATCTTTTCATCACGGACAAATGGTTGCTCCCCAAGATTACTGCATCCAAAATTAACGACATTACATGGTCGGATCATGCCTCGGTGACGCTATCGGTTGCCGACTCGCCAGGCGTGAATTCGTGCTTTGTCTGGCGGTCCAACTCGAGGCTGATCCAGGCTGGTGAATCCAGGGCCCGTCTGCAGGAAGAGCTGTCTAGTTTTTTTGCTAATAATGTTGATTCTGTTACTAGCCCCATGACTCTTTGGAATGCCCATAAGGCATTTATGAGGGGGGTGCTGATAAAAATGGGTGCTGGGAGGAGGAGGAGGAGACAAAACATACATGATTTGCTATCTAAAATTCACTCCCTAGAAATTCAAAACAAAAAAGTCACCTCCCCAACATTATCCAACCAGCTGTCGCAACTCAGGTATGACTTGCGAATTTTGCTGCTCGACAACTTTGATCTGGCTTCCAGGCGCCTTAAGATGTCATACTATGTCAATGGCAATAAAGCCGGAAAGCTATTAGCTAATCGCCTTAGAGGGATTAGATATAAGACCCAAATACCTTATGTCCTACATCCTATTTCTGGAGAAAATTTGTACCATCCGCAGGCCATTGCAGATGCATTTAGTTGCTATTATAATTCCCTTTACAACCTAAAAGAGGACTGTACCACGGCCCAACCGACCGAATCCATTATTTCAGCTTTTCTGGATCAGGTTGCTCTCCCGCGAGTTACACCGTCTCAACTAGTTGAACTTAACTCACCCTTCACGGTCCCGGAGATTTTAAAAGCTATCGACTCCCTCCCTATCAACAAATCTCCGGGACCAGATGGGTTCACTGGGGAGTATTTTTAAACATTTAAATTGGATTTGGCCCCACATTTGTCTAATGTATATAACGCTGCTGTCTCCTCCTCATCCTTCCCAGCTGAGATGTTACGTGCTCTCATTGTGGCGATCCGACCACACCACAGAACTTCAGACCGATCTCCTTGTTGAACAACGATCTGAAACTCTATGCCAGACTCATCGCAAATAGGTTAGTAGATTTGTTGCCGTCCCTGATCCATATGGATCAATCAGGGTTCACAAAGGGACGACACTCGACAGACGCTACGAGGCGCCTAATAAACATTATTCATGCAGCAAATTCGACCAAAACGCCTTCTCTGCTCCTTGCTTTGGATGCAGAGAAGGTGTTTGACAGAATACATTGGGCATACCTGGCCAAAGTCCTTAGTAAATTTGGCTTTATGGGGGGAATACACTCTGCAATAATGGCGCTTTATACTAACCCCTCAGCTCAGGTGTATATATCAGGCATGTTGTCTTCCCCATTCAATATCTCAAATGGGACCCGCCAGGGGTGCCCATTATCCCCGCTCATTTTTAATTTACTTATGGAGCCTCTGGTCTCGTACATTCGCTCTCATCCTAGGATAAACGGGTTTAAAAGCAAAGATTCAACACACACTATAAGCCTCTTCGCGGATGATATAATCCTGATGCTTACAGATGTGGAATCCTCTCTATCCTCAGTTCAGGAAGCACTGAACCTATTCTCTTCTGTGTCATACTATAAGGTCAATGACTCCAAGTCCTATATCCTGGGAATGGGCGTCCCTCCGGAGCTTCGACTGTCCTTAAGTACACGATTCCCGTATGTCTGGAGGGACACAGGGATCTCTTATTTAGGTATCACTCTCACCCCCAAGTCCTCTGAGTTAGTTAAAAGCAATTATTATCCCCTCCTACAATCACTCCCATCTAAATTAAATAACCTGGCGAGATTTGAGCTCTCTTGGTCGGGCCGCTTAGCAGCATTCAAGATGCAAATCCTCCCCCAACTAATATACATTTTTAGGACCTTAACTATCCCGGCCCCTGCCTCCTTCTTCTCTTCCCTTCAATCACTAATCAACACATTTCTATGGGGAGGCAAGAGGGCCCGCTGTGCATTTAGCAGGATTGTCAAACATAGGTCAGCCGGGGGAATAGGTCACACGCACATTAGAGATTACCATTCGGCATCTATCCTCACCCAGCTTAAAGGTTGGTTTCCCTCCTCAGCGCCTACTCTCTGGTCCGGGTTGGAAGGCCACCAGATCCCTGGAGGTAATCTCTACAACTATCGTTTAACCAGTACCTTCCTGCCCCGCCCATCTCCCTTATTATGTCCAACAATTCGGGGTGCACTGATCGCTTGGAAGTCACTTGCACTACATCCATTCCCTGAACTACATTCCTCACCTTTACAGATCCCCATCTCGGCTCTGTCACTGTTCATACCTAATATATCTCTCTCCTCTTGGGACCGGGAGGGGGGGTTGAATGTTGCAGATTTATATATAGGTCCGGCTCTTAAGACCTTTAGAACCCTCCAGTTAGAATTAAATTTGCAATCGGCCGACCACTACAAATATTTGCAAATTAGCCACCTTCTTAAATCGTTCAAGGAGACCACGATCTCCCTCCCGTGGCAAATCTCCCAGTACTACCTCTCCAAATCGCCGAAAGTGAGGGGTATCTCATTATTTTACTCTCTCCTGCAAAATAAGTGTATATTTCAGAAGTCTCTCCCTATGAGAGCTTGGGAGAAAGATTTCAATACAGTCTACTCGGAGGAGCAGTGGCAAACTGCACTTAGGGTCACTTGCGCAAACTTGTGGGAACTGTCTCAAAAGTTCCTGTTACGATGGTATCTTACCCCCTATCGCATTTCGAGGTTTGCCCCTAGAGAGTCCCCTCTCTGCTGGAGGCTGTGTGGAGGTGTTGGCACACTATACCACATACTCTGGGAGTGTCCTAAAGTCACTCAATACTGGAACCTGGTGTTCGGGCTGATACGTCAGGTGACGGGTCTCGTACTAGACCTGAAACCGGGGATGGCACTGCTCTCCCTGGGGATGGACTCGGTGCCATACCAGCTGAGAACCTTGCTGTCTCACATATTGCTAGCGGCTAGGTTGGTTGCGGTCCGTCATTGGAGGGATCAGTCGCCTCCGGACATGGCCGAAGTGCTACGGACAATTCACACTCATGGTAGCTATGAACAAATGTTTGATTCGGGCATGGGTGGAAGGTCTGGCATGAATAAGCACTGGGAACTCTGGAACTGCTGGTATCAAACTTAGATAAATACATGAATCTTCCGCCACAATGTGTATTAGATAGGTTTTTTTTTTTACTCTACTGCGAACTTCTGACTTGATATGGCTCCTTCTCCTCTTCCTTGATTCTCCTATCCTCTTCTTTCCCTCTCCCTCTCTCCTTTCCCCCCCCCCCCCTCGCTCTCTGTGTCTCCCTTTTTCCCTATGTTCCTCTCCCTCTCTTTATCCAGCAAGCACTTGTTAGACAATTTAGATCGTTGGTGTTCAAATTCTATGACGTCTGTTTGAGATGTACTTTGCCACCACCAGTACAAGAGCGAATAGGTACTCAGTTCTCAGTTTTCATGTACCCAATATACTTTGTTTCAGGATAGATGGAAACCAGTCCAATCAGTCTGTTTGAGAGTGACCAATTAGTTTGCCTGAGTCACCAATGCATTGTAATTCTGGATGCCTTACACAATGTGATGTGAACTATCCAATGCTTGCTTTATGTGTGTACTATCTGTTAAAATTTAATAAAAAAACATTGACTTTAAAGTCTGTACAGCATGGGTAAGTCACTATCAGGTGCTTGTGATATTTTAGCTTAAGCTATTGAGCTCTGTAAAAACTTTTGCTTTGTTTTCGGGATGACTTTCTGCTTAGGGAATCAAATACATGTAAGCAAGTCCCCATACAAACAATATGAAAGGATTAAACAGAACATGTATACTTACCATCTTCTAAAGTTCTTACAAAAATATCATTTTCTTCAGAAAGGGAACTTTCACCTGCTGTATTTGAGGCTGCAACACGCATCTTGTAATCTGTGTACTTTCGTAAGCCTAATAAATAAAGTAGTTGACATAAGTAAGTAAACCTATACAGTTCATACATAAATACATTTTCCTTTTTTTTTGTTTACAAATGTTTTTATTTGGAAGATTACATAAATGCTGTGTCCTTTCTTGGTGGTTTCACAAGATCCTTTACTAATAGATATCACACGTTCACATGTTCCCCCAGTTGTCATGTTAGCCATAAAATCCTGTGCCCCTGTGGGTATATTTTTCAATCCGTATTTTCTTTCTAAAACAGGAAGGAAAGTAGAGCATAATACAAGTCTTCTTTTATCTGTATGTTTAGAAACATGAATAGAAGAATTGTATATGTGCCCTTTGCATTTCCATTTCTTTGCAAAAAATAACAAAACAAAAAACTTTAGAAGTTTTGATGCTGCTGACATCTGCTTTTTCTACAATACATCCAGTGCGAAGTACATTAAAATGCAGCTCCATCTGCAATCCTCAAGCTGATATAAATTGTCTTCTAGATATGTTGTGCTACTAGACAAAGAGGAATTACAATGATCTGCCTATCTTATGAAAATGTGCTGAAATAGCTTCTTATCTTGTTTCTGTGGTTTATAGTGTATGTAGCGCCAGGTTACTTAAAAGGTACCGGTGCTAGTTAAATTTAGAGAAGGATCAGAGTGTTAACTGACTATTGTTGCTGGGGTGTAGTTCCTACCCCAGGGCGATGGGTGGCCGGGGTGGAGTTGAGGTTTGGGTGATTTACTCCAGCGGCCTATCGGAAGGGTTTGGCCTCGCTGTGCATGCTGGGGGAGGGTATTTATGGGACAGATGCCATTGTTCTGGGTCTTTCTTCAGAGTGTGGCACCCACCTTTAGGGTGACTGCGCATCCCGGCGCCCCGGCGTAATGGCCTTCCAGGCCGGGTTGCGCGTGCCTCGCGGTGTTCCTGGTTCCAGGACCATGTTGGTCCGGAACATTTAAGCTGTGGCAGGGAGCCCAGTAGTTGACTGGGTTCCCAATCTTGAAGTTCCCAAGAGAGGTAGCTGTTCGGTGGGGCGTCCATCTGAGGAGAGCCAATGAGAGGCTGGCGATCCAATAGGGTCTCGACAAACCACCGGGGATCAAGGTAGCCTGACACTGAGAGGCTAGTCACCTGTCAGTCGGTACCTAAAAACTATCTGAAGGAGATCCAGACGCAATTCTATCAAGGAAGATCATCTCAGTAATCACAATCACAGTCCATTTCAGAAGGCCCAGAGGCGATTCAGTTCGCATGTGCCGCGCTATACAAGTTTTTCATTCATTCATTCATTCAAGGGTCTGTGGCAGAGACTTTTCCTTCAAGTTTGAGCGGTATCCTGGCTTCCAGGTCAGTGAGAGTGGGCCTGTCCGGGTACGCTATACCCACTTTGGCTGGAGTGGTGAAGATACAAAGCATTGTTGGGAGTAGGACTGTTTCCCTATTGTTGAGCCTGTCTACTATTTCTCCTTCTGCTTCACCTCTACTCTTCATCACAAGTTTTAATGTTTTTACCCGGCTGGGTAATAAAGAGCAGAAAAAAAGACACCTGTCGTGGACATTCCATTACTGCTATATGCACCATACACCCCTAGGACAGCGGAAGAGCCATGAGGTAACGTGCCACCCAAAACTAACCAGCAGCTCCTCCGGGGGTAGTGCTACACATACAAAGTGGTCATATACATAAATCTTTACTTCAGGTACAATATAGTCTATTTCTGCAATCTGTAAATTTAAAGTTTAACTGGCATAGGCTCAGTTAAGACCTCTGGAAGAAGCCAGGGGAACCCCTTTCCAAGCTTGTTATCCTGTCATCCACATCCCCTCAGTCAGCAGCATCTGACCATATTGCTACTAGCCAGTGGGTGCCATTACATTACCTCCACCCCATCAGCAGGTCCAGCTTAGCTGCAGGAAGATAATATAAAGTTGTGCAGGCAGGTTCTCATCACAATGGGTCTGAGTGGTTAGGAGGAAGGAAATGAAAAGTCCTAGCTAAGCATGTCACAACGAACTGAAATAATGTATTATAATTCTTTAAGCGGGGTTCCAACCACAATTAGCATTTTTTAAATGTATGTCCTTTCATCATGCATTTTTATAATATAAATCCGGCCACTTATTATTTTACAATCTGCCTCCGCTCTGCATAGTTATTCAAAAAAGATAGTTTATAAAAATGTCCACACCGTCATTTTGCTTGTGGGCATTGTGAAGCCCACAAGCACTTACTTCCTGGAAGTCTTGGATGGGGAATGATAATTGGGTAGCGCACTGCATCCTGGGAAATGATGACACACATTTCCCAGGAGCATTAAAGGGAGAATCCTAGGTGATTCCAAAGGCAGATTTCATGGAACTGCATAGCAACAGGCATTTACAGATGAGTAAAAACCTTTTTTTTTTTTAGGTCTAATGAGCACAATAATGAAAAAATGGGGATGGAAACTCCACTTTAAATACATTATAATATATGGCTAAATATGTATACACATTTATCATATTGAGCATGGTAAACTATGGATATTTTGGGAAAAACATGTTTTGATCAAAAACCTTTTTGTTCAATATTTCAGTAACAAAACAGTACTTTTTACTGCTGCCATGTTTCACGATACTGCTCACATATTACAAAACACTGACAGAAGCTGCAGATATAACAAGGCAAGACGTCAGAGGCTAAAAACATGCTGCAGCAGGTTGTCGTCAGAGGCTACAAAAAATGCTACAAACGGCTTCTAGAGACTACAAACATGCTACAGTGGGTTGTTAAAGGCTGCAGAAAAGCGACAGGAGACTGTCAGAGACTTCAGACATGCTACAGTGGGTTGTTAAAGGCTGCAGAAAAGCGACAGGAGACTGTCAGAGACTTCAGACATGCTACAGCAGGTTGGTAGAAGGCTGAAGAAAAGCTTTAGTGCAGTGGTCTTCAACCCTGTCCTCAGGGCCCACTAACAGGCTAAGGGCATTCTACAAAATCCTTTCAGAGGATGCGGATAGGTTACAGTAGATGGTTAGAGACTAAAAACATGCTCTAACATTTTGTCAGAGGCTGCAGAAATGCTACAGGAGACTGCTAAAGACTAAGGACATTCTAACAGAGACTGCCAAAGGCTGCAGTAAAAAGCTTAATAAGCCATGGAGCAAGCTGCAGAGGTTGCTGGTAAAAGCTGTAGCCTTGCACCCTCTGGTTTGAACAAATGCTGCTTATCTTTTCTTCAACCTAAACCTTGTTAAATCTGACCAAGTTTTATTTATGCCACACACAATAGTTACAGGTTAACTGATAATGCCATTACAAAGTATTACCATTGACAAAAATAGACTATACTATCCTTGAGGCCAGTTTAGTGTTATTCTGGCTCTATGTCTGTAAACACTTTCAGCTGTTCACAATTACTCTGAGCAGTTGTCTGTAAAACAGAAACAAACACATTTTGGCATAGTAACCATATTGTCAGCCAGCTATGTACCTAACACAGAGCCAAACAAGCCACAACTGTCACCCTAGTGAGGAACTACAAGTGCTAACATAGCCACTCACTCCCAGAGAACCTGAGGCAAAAGCTATTGCAACTCTACCACTTCTGCAACACCACAATTGTCACATTTCCTTATGATTATTACGCTGAAGACCAGTATGTGCCATGCTTCAACATTTTTTTTAAGAACAAGGCAACACTGTAAGTACTACTGTCATAATGCTGCTGCTGAAGGGATCCTAATGAATCTCCTTGTCATGAACCCAAGGCAGGCACCTCTAGTTCCTCGACAGTTTTTCTCGATGAAAAGCATACACACAACCGTTTTCCTTGGCAAAAAAGCTCTCCCACCAAGTTTCTTGATGGATTCTGTCGAGTTTCTCGGTCGTGTGTACAAGGCCTGAAACCAAAGTCACGCTGATTACTGGCTAATACAATAATACCATAATATTATTAGCTATACGTGTCAAAACAATTCATAACAACACAGCATACTGCTCACATTTTTCATCAGTTAAAGCAAAATTCATATACAAAAAAGATTAAATCTACCAGAAAAAGTAAAAACTTTCACCTGAAAAAACATTGTATAAAACCTAGAAGGTAATTGTTATTTACTATAGTATCTATCCTGAACCAAACTCTAAACCTGTAGTGAACCCTTAACCGATGAACTAACCATTAACCTTAATTTAATATCAATTAATTAAGTCCATCCCCTAAGCAAAAAGATCCAGTATCCCTAGACATAACCTAACAGTATCCCTAGGCCTAAACCTGGCCATACATGCAGCGATTTTCTTCCCTGCAAGCATTAGTTACACAGGCAGTGTTGATGGGGGAATCCCTCCGTAGAGCCATTGTATTCTCCCATTGGGGGAACCCAGTGATTACTGCTAGCGGCTATAGCAGTGGGTAGCAATAATTGAAAGTAAAATCTGACAGGCTAGTTGTACCCAAGTTGATTGATTAACTTGGGTACATTCAGGCTGCCCATTCATGGTTCCTGGCTGATTTTTGCCGGCTTAAGCAACAAAGCGAATGTAAAATCTAAACAAAGACAGAGAATATAATTATAATGAAAAAAATTCCAAGGTGCTGATAATGCCATTTTATCACACAGAAAACTGAGCAACACCAAAAATTTGGATGGCAATCACTATTATATTGGTATAGCTGATACTGAAGGTAATATTTTATATATTTTTTTTCTCTAATGCTATCCTTTTTTCTGTACAGTCATCAGTATACATACACTTAAATTGATTGGTCCATATGCCTTATATAATTTCTGTAAGTGCTGAATAATTTGTGAAATAAAAGAAAACTGAATGAAAATGTTTATAAGAAGTGATACCTTGTATGAGGATGCTTGTGTTGCTGGTTATCACGTGAAAGGCCTCTCTTGTAGTTAGATCCATTGCATAGACTGTATAGTGGGTTATCATCCCATTAGGCTCCAGAGGTGGATCCCAGTATACCATAACTGATGTTGAACTTATGTTATAATAGCTTATGTTATTTACCGAACTTGGAACTAAAAATGAAAATTTACAACGTTAAAGTAATGGCAAATAGAAATAATCTTTTTTTTTTTTTTTTTACAAACCCATGGAGACTAAATACTACCTTGCTCACTTGTCCTTATGACTATATCTGTTGGTGGTCCTTCTCCAACGGTTGTAAAAGCAGACACACTAATTGTATAGTCAGTAAAAGGTGCAAGCTTCTCAACAGTGTAGGACAGCTGTTCAGCCTCAATGTTGATTCCATATTGCACATTTTCAGTAGCTAGTAACAGAGAAGACAGTATGTTTTAAACATAACATATGCTTTAAATAAAAAAAAAAAGTTTTATACAATACAGCTATACATATGTACTGTAAAATAAATCAATAAATTGTCTACAAAGAGTTTAGAACTCGCAATGATATAGTAACATTCTGATTTTTGCCTTATGAATCCAAAGTGTATGTTTTTAATAACTCCCATGTGCAGCTAGCTGAAGCAGGTTTGTTTTACCTGCCATTTGATAGTATCAATTTTTATGTGATTTATGTTATCTGCTTTACTGAGAATTATTTACTAAGTTTATACAAAGCAATTTCCAGATTTTAACAGTAGATAGATTGGAGAAATAATTGAACTTGGGTTTTTACTGCTGTCAGTTGGAAAGGTCTCTGCTCACATACAGTTGGACTGACAATGGTTTCACCGGGCAGTAAATGAATTAAAAATCTCCAATTGTAACACAATATATATATATATATATATATATATATATATAGGCTAAATTCCCCATCAACCTTTTAGTTCTAAATGTGTATATCAGAGATTTCCCTTTTTCTCCCTGTTAAGTAAAACCGTCACCATAACAATTAGTGATGGGAAGCCTCTCCAACAGAGACCCAGATAGCAGTGAAAACCTGACAACAGATGTTATATTTCCTTACTGGGTGTAATCTTTCCTTATTGGGATGATATACTCCTTTCTTACTGTATTCAAAATTAAATATGCCACAATGAGATCAGTCATATAACTTTTAGACAGGCATGGCTTTTCGCCAAATTAAGATTTTTTTTGACATTTTTATAAAAAATATTAAAAAAGTGTCAGAGCAGAATACATTTCAATGTGTTCACTTATAAGTGCTGTACAATATGATTCTCAGTGATCGATGTGATTTCTGTTGGGGCTCAGTGTCAGCAGGTGAGTAAATAAAACCTCACACATGCTCACACTGCCACTAATAGCTCAAACACATTTCTCTGCTGTCCTGTTACTACACTCTCTATTAAATGTTTAGTGTTATGCTACAATTGTGTACTTAACTGCTTAGAAAACTCCTAACCCCATGGATAATTTAACTACTTATAATTTAGTGAAAAATAATTCATCTATTAACTGGTAAATTAGTACTCATTATAAAAGTGCTGACATAAAACGTATTTTAATGAAAAACAAAGATAATAATACTAGCAAGTAATATAATTAGCAATAAAGTATTATAATTATAGTAGCATCACAAGATAGTCAGTATATGTACAAGGCTTGTGGGGTTCAAGGGCTTAAAACATAACTTCACTGAAAAAGGTTTGCCCTTCCTCCTCTTTCTCCCCTACTTTTGGAACATCATTTCATTTTTGGGGGGGGAGCGGGTACCTAGTTTTGACAGGTACCCACTCCCCACTCCCACTGGAATCGCTTAGGCGATTACACTGGAAATTTGTCACCATCCCTCCCTTCCCGCAACCTTCTGAGACACGTCACAGTTCCCAAGAAGCTGCCGGTCCATTCACAATGCCCAGTGCTGCTTGCACATGTGCAATGAATTGGCTGTGAAGCTGCAAGGAGTTACGGCCAACTTCCCACACTCAGCAAGGGGGCATTGGGGACCCAATGATTGGTGAAGAATCTGCCCAAGTGTCTTATTAATAAAATTTAGCAGTTACAATATTTATGGCTGCTGACTTTTTTTTTTTTAATTGACTGGAGAACTACTTTAAATACATAAAGCTTTTATATAAGCATAACTCCCAACTCTATCATTTATAGGGACTGTCCCTCATTTCAGACCAAATCCATCTGTTCCATGTGCAGCCTTAGTTGTCCCTCATTTTGATCTGATGTGTACATCTCTATAGAAAAGTCACTATTTTAATACCAAAGTTTTTTTATCCAACTTTTATATAAACGTTATATCATATAAAACTAAAATGCTGCTAAAAACTGCCCTAACTACAAAAAGCACCACCTAATTACAAAAAGCTCAGGACCAAGCAATGAATATAATAAAACAATATGATGTGATTCCTAAAACATATAGCAGCTGCTTAAAACAAAACAAACATGGAAAAAACAGTAATATTCAAAACTCTACAAAAGTCCCAGAGTCCAAAAATAGTGCAGTAGCAGCGCTCCAATTAAACCCTTGTTTGAAAGTCCTCTATATGTGTTAAATATAGGTAGTAGTAGTGATGTAGACGAAAATGGAAATAAACCATCAGTGCACAGTGCTCCTTTTACCCAAAGATGTTCACCATGTGGGAGGAAAACCTTCCCCTTTCGGGGATACACTTATCAGAGGTAAGGATCAAAATGAGCATAAACCAATGTTGACCATCCGTCATTGATATTGCACTATCCACCACTCAGCCTGTTCAAAAACAGTTGAGCAATGGCAGATCCCATGTTTTATCTTGACCTAAAATCCTGTAATCTCCGATTTGACAAATAGTGATTAACCAGGTAGCAGGGCAGGGGTTCAGGAACAAATACAGGATACAGGTTTAGGATCCAGGATACCCGGTTAGCGACCACAGGTCAGGCTTTAAGGAAAATACCAAGGCCAAGGAAAATACCAAGGCCTTGGTATTTTCCTTGAGTGGTGGTGGATAGTGCAATATCATTTGACAAGGGCCCTTCCACTTAACAAGGGCCCATTTACAACACAAGGCAATTTGTCATCAACTTAAAAAAATGCAGGTAAAAACACAGAAAAGTCAAGAACTTTAAATGTAAAGTAGCAGTGTTTTCCTTTCCTTCGTTTTTTTATTCACTTGCAATGTGCCATTGAACTTGCTAAACTCCAAAAAGAGTACATTTTCTAGTAGAGCTTTCTTCTTCCTTGCATATCATAGCCCTCTCCTCTTCAAATAGTGTCTAATTACTTTCTGCACTGGTCCAGCTCCTCCATCCATCTCATTTAGTCCCTACATAAACTTCTATTTAGCTGCTTGGAAGCAGTGAAGCGTATCACTATAGAGCATCATTCAGGTGACAGCTCAGTGTCTGCCGGGGCTGCTGACATCACATCAAAGATAATAGTGCCCAAGGCAATCTAAAGGATGTTTAGGCTTTCTACACAAAGAAGGCTTTTACATGCAAATAACATGCATAAAATATGTTAAATGCACATTTAATTTTATGTGAACATTTTTATCTTTATTGAAATAATTGGTCTGGTGGCAGGGTCTCTTTAAAGCCAACAATGAAAACATTGACTAGCACGCCAGTAAAATGTTAAAAAATACATTAAAAATGTATTTAGCAAGATCAATGTTAGGACTTCCTAAATTAAGTGCAGCATGGTATGTGACACAGTATATAGGGGAAAGGGAAAGGGTTTCTTCAAAAAGCCAGAATATTTGGAACAAGCAGGAAGTATGGAATATATGGAAGGTCAAAAATGAAGCTCAACATACAAAAACCAAACAGATTTAATGAGCTACATCTGTAAGGCCGCATACACACGATCAAATTTATCTGCTGAAAACGGTCCGACGGACCGTTTCAGCAGACAAATTCGAGAGTGTGTACGGGCGAGCAGACAGGTTTTTCCAGCAGACAAATTTTAAAGCATGCTTTAAAATCTGTCTGCTGGGAACCCGTCCGTCCGACATGTCCGCTGGTTAGTACACTAACCAGCGGACATATCTGCCCGCACATATCTGCGTGGAAGTTTTTCACTTCCTGGTTCGGTGATGTGGTGGCGTCAACGTCACCGCCGCGTCACCGCGCTGTCTGCCGGCGGGGATTTTGGTTTGATCGTGTGTACACGATCAAACCAATATATCCCAGCAGACAAATCCGATCAAAACAGTCTGTCAGACCGATCTGATCGGATTTATTTAGTGGTGTGTACGCGGCCTAAGTCTTATTTTTCTTGTATTATATACCCATTTATATTAACACATATTTAACAAGTAGCCTTGAGAGAGAGTGTTTGTTTAATTTAAAGTTCATGCACTATAAAGATGACTTTAAACATAATAATTGTGTTAGATAATACCACTGTTCATCCTCTGAGTAACTGTTTTTACTACAAATGCATAAACACTTTGAATCATCCAAAAAAATTATATTTATGTACTCCTGGCACCAGCCTTGTCACATGGGAATTAAAATGGTCAACTGGGAAAATCCAACATCAACATGGATGGACCAAATTATTAAATTTGTAGTGGAAATTGATCAACATGTGCTGCTTAAGTGGTACTGTTACTTTAAGCCCCCATGGACAGTGGCTTAAGAAACGTTGCTTCTACAGGACTTTTGTGTTCTGTCTATAGAAGCTACAAATGTTACCCTATGTGTCCATACACATTAGGACGATTACAGGTATATTTTGTGCTCAATGTTTAGAGGCAGGAAAAAAAAACCTTCTGGTTCACGTTTCTGATCTGAGCTCACTGGCAGAAAAAACGTAAAACTCTCCTAAACTCGTCTAAATTTTGCACAGAAAGTGATCAATATGAGCGTTTTTTTTACTGCCAAGAAAATAGAGGTTTTTAAGGCAAGGGTATATGGAGCCTAAACAAAAATGTTCTCAGAACCTGAAATGGCAAAAAATATCAGTTACAAATGTGATTAAAAGCTGATAGAAAGCTTGTAAAATTTCCAAGTCATTGACCAGCTTAATGTCCTTTTAACAAAAAGAGGCATTTAAAGTGTCACTTTTCATTCACCGAATACTGTTGCAATATTTTTTAAGCATATATCTGTCAGGCCTACAATGTTTGTATACACTTAAAGTCCATCTCTCCGAAGGAGGGCGAGCTCATTTATTGGCTGTAGCAGTGTCATAGTAGTATTGTCATGTCAGAGAGGTCAGCTGCACCTGTTTGACTCCACACACGCTGGTCTTGTAACACTTTGACCTACTTGACTGTAATAGTGACACTTGAAGAGCCATTAGTCAAATGTTCCCCTGCTGAAGCCCTGTATGCTGCAGTAGGTGATACGCTAATCCCTTACAGTCACACCTGCTGTGGCAACTGTAATAACTGATTGTCTATGCAGCTTGCCTGGGAGCTATAGGGTGAGACTTTTTTGAATACGGGAGGTCAGCAGTGTGACAAAATGGTGTAACCTTTGTGGGTGGCAATGCCATATGCTGTAAAACATTTTTAGGAAGCAATAACAAAAAAAGAGCAATCAAATGTTATTGACAACTTTACAAAAAAATTTGCTATTACAAGTAGTTTTTTTTAGCTACTTGAAAACATGAGCTACACATTACCTGTGTCACCATTTGGATTGTTGTAGAATGCCACAGGGGGCATAGTTTGGACTGTGGAAAAAATGTCAGCTGATCCTTCATACGTTCCAGTCATCGCTTCCTTTGCATGGCCAAAAAATAACGATTTGGTATATTCATTTACTGCAGTTGAAATCTCATAATCGGTGTTAGTGATGTACTGCAGATACATAAGGAGTGTCATGTTAATCTAAAGTAACACAGTAATGTTCAAAAAACTGTTTTTATTTTACTTAAATAACATGTTTTTTAGCATATTTTACAATAAAATGTTATTTATTCCTCTATTCCTCGCTCAAATAATTAGTATGGCTTCAGTGCCAACATAAGTACAGGTGCACTATGACTAATGCCGGGTTTACACTGTACTTTTTATGCTAGGAACATTTATACCAAAAGTAAGTATCATTTGACATCTGGATTTAATCCTGCACCACTAAAGAATTTAAATGTCACTGTGTGACAAAGTCTAATTTAAAGACAATGAAACATATTTCAGTGTGAAGTTCTATGCCTTAAGATTATAACGTTACCATGTGCACTACAATTAAATATGAGGGTTGTAATTACCAGGCCTTCAATTACCAATAGCAAAGGTTACACAATAAGATGCTAGGGTGGACTACAACACTGGCCTATCAAAAATCTTTCAGATGTGTATTTCAAGCACTGAAAAAGTAGTAGATTATTCAAGTAGTGCCTATCTTTATCACATTTCTGTAATATTTATCAACAGATAATTCTAAAGTCACTAAGCTCGCTTATGGAGCTCTGCATTCTGAGAAAAACCTAGCATAGCCCAGAACCCCACCCCACTAAAAAAAAAAAAAACATATAATGGGGCCAGATTCTCAGCTGCGATACAACGGTGTATCTCAGATACACAGTCGTATCTCAGTTTTTTTCAATGGGTATCTATGCGTGTGAATCACTTACGCATAGATACACTAAAGTTCCGACAGGTGTAAAACAATTACACTGTCGGATCGTAGATGTAATGACAACGCCGGGCCGCTAGGTGGTCTTTACGTTGTTTTCTCATTTACCTATGCAAATGAGCCTAATACGCCGTTTCCCGAACATTTTTACGCCGCCCCGTCGCCGTTTACGTCGTTTCCGTAAGCGTAAGGTTACCCCTGCTATAATGAGGGGTAACCTTACAAAGTTCCGTCGTGGCCATGTTAAGTATGGCGACGGGTCAGCGTTGTCTTTTTCCGTCGGTTACGTCGTTTTACTAAGTCGTTCGCGAATAGGGCATTGCGTAAATGACGATCACGTAGTTTTGACGTCGGTTTCAAGTACGCTTTCCGACGTGAGCTGGAGCATGCGCACTGGCCTTTTTTTGCGGCCGGCGCATGCGCAGTTCGATCGACGCGGGGGCGCGCTTAATTTAAATACAAGCCGCCCCCTTTGAATTACGCGGCCTTACGCCGGGCCATTTACACTACGCCGCCGCAACTTACGGAGCAAGTGCTTTGAGAATACAGCACTTGCTCTGTTGCGGCGGCGTAGTGTAAATGGCTTACGCTACGCCGCCACATTTCTATGAGAATCTAGCCCAATGCTTTTTTTTTTTTTTTTGGTAATGGGGGGGGGGGGGGTTCTTAAATTAAATTTCTATTGTTTTCCAAAAAAAAACATGTATTCTCTGGATTGTTTCTATTGAACCTTTGCAGAGCGGAGCATTACTTGTTCAAAACCCAAATTGTTAAACAAAGCATAAAAAGGTGCTGCTTTATAAATAAACTGTAGGGCATGTATTTGCATAATTTTTTTTGTTTAACCATTTCAGGACTAGTGGCTGTCAGATTTGTGGTCAATAATTTTTAATCTTTTAGTTTGTTCCTATATTGTATACATCTCAATATTTCAGGACAGACAAGGTTTTAATTGCAAAAGTTCTAGGCAGGTGTGAAAACATTATGTAAATTAAGAATACTTTCAGAAATGAAGTGTTTATTTTTATCAAATGAAAAGTAAATGAACAGAAGAGAAATCCAAATCAAATCAATATTTGGTGTGACCACTTTTTGCCTTCAAAACAAGTACACTTGCACACTGAAGGAATTCAGCAGGTAGGTTGACTGAATTAGAGTGGAGCCTGTGAGCCAGGTCTTCTCGTCTAACACCAGTGCCTGACCTCACAAATGCCTCAGCCTTGTGAACAGGTTTCCCAGAATAGATGAAGCTGTTATAGCTGCTAGACATGAGCACACTGAAATATTTCATTTTGGAATTTCGTTTTCGTCCGAAAAAAAAATGTATTTAGTTACTCCCAAAATGTGTTTTTATTTATTTTGTTTCGTTAAAAAAAAAAAAAATCATTAGAAAATCGGAATTAATTAAGGTCAAATCTGTCATTGAAGATGTCTGTCCAATGTTCTAAGAAGATTCGACGGAGCAGCTAAACTGTACGATGCCACAAGATTTCCGGTCGAATGTTCCGCCTACAAGCTATAGAAGAATTCTAATGTTGTATGACACTAGTAATAATTATATTTATAAATTATTATTACTAGTCAACCAACATTAGAATTCTTCTATAGCCTATGGGCAGAGCATTCGACTGAAAATGTATGATTGCAGCATCGTACAGTTTAGCTGCTTGTCGAATCTTCTTAGAACTTTCGACAGACACCATAAGCCTTCAATGACAGATTCGACGTTTGTATGTTTTTCGCTGCTTCATCGAATCTTCGTCGTTCATGTCGAATTGTCTACTCCAACACTGTCTCTATAATGTCGAATCTTTTCTCTCTATGTCGAATCTTTGCTCTCTATGTAGAATAATCCTGGACTAATAGAATTAGGTTAGACACATTCGATAGATTCGATAGACACAGATTGGTATTGTCAGCGTCATGTTGAATCTTCTATCTATATTAAACTATTGTAGCAACGAAAATGAAAATAAAGCATTTTTTAATGTTGGATCCTTTGGATTTCGGATTCTGTGCGTTTGTTTTCATTTGTTAAAATGATAACGAAAATACACGAAATTCAGACAAAAATGCATTCGGACAAAAACGAATGCACGTTTCTTATAGCTGCAAAGGGTGGGACAACTCAATATTAAACCCTACGAACTTAACTGCCATGGAGGGGACAGGGAGGGGGTGGGACGAGCTCTGTCAGATCACATAAAGTGAGACTCTCCTGTTACTCTGTAATAGGAAGTTCCGTCTCATGGGCCACCATCGGACCATTGTTCTGTCTAATATAGGAGATTCTCACTGTATGTAATCTGTCAGCGCTTGTCTTGCCCCCCTCCCTGTCCCCTCTAAGGCTGCTCCATTGATGGTAATAGTGAGGCTGCTGCATTGTGGCACTTGTGAGGCTGCATCGATGGCACTTGTGGGCCGGAGTCAGGCATTGATAAGGCTGCATATGAGCACTGACCCTTATTTTTCTTCATAGTTCCTTATTTCAATTTTTTTTTTCCTGAAACTTTCCTCTTAAAGTGAAGGAGCGTTTTATACACCTGTGCATGTTATACGCCGATAAATATGGTATATATAGGAAGTGTGGGTAACATTCCTTTTTGTGGACAGCACTGAATAACCCACAGATGTTCTAAACCTTCTCCGGTTTAAACAAATGAAAAAAAGTTTTGACTAGGAGTTCCACTTTGATAATTGTTTTTATGTTTTTATGTTTAAAAATAATCATATACAATGTTGTCATGTAAGCTTGACTTAAACAGATAGATTCCAGAGGTGACTAAAAGAGCTGCCTATCGCTCTATACAACGATGAGGTGTTTTTGTTGTCTGTGCATGTTCCTAATAAAACAGTTGTTCTTTTGCCTTGTGGGAAATCAGAAAATCAGTCAAATCGGGTCCCCAGAGCTTAGAACTTAATGTGCTGAGATTCATACACCCATCAGTGTTGCCAACCGTCCGTATTTTTATGGACAGTTCGTAAAAACAGGCACCTTTTCCCCCTGTTTGTAAATGTCAGTGGTTGCAGAAATGTGCCAGTAAAAACAGCCGAGATCGGTTCGGCTTGGAACTGCGCATGGAGATTGGAGGCAGGGGGTGATGGTGGCTGAGGTGGCACCACAGAGGGGGATGAAGGCAGGGGGCAATGGAGGCAGGGGGAAGTTGGAGGCAGGGGTTTATTGGAGGCACCGTAGAGGGCGATGGTGGCATCGCAGAGGGTGGGGATGGAGACAGGGGTTGTTGGTGGCACCGCAGAGCGGGATGGAGGCAGGGAGTGATTGGAAGCAGGGGCCTGGGGAAGATTGAAGGCAGGGGGATATTGGAGGCAGAGGTAGATTGGAGGCAGGGGGAGATTGTGATACCGCAGAGGGGGGTGAAGGCAGGGGGTGATGTGACTAAATAATTTGCCCTTATATCGAAAATAATAAAAATATGTTTTTTACCTTAATATCTACCTTAAATCACATTGCTATTTGTCTAGCGTAATTGTTTGTAGCCTAAATACTGAAATTTGCACCTAAAAATGTAAATTAGTAACTCAAGTGAAATGCCAGTAAAAACGTGGCTGCGTCAGTAAATTTCAGGTGTCGTGCCAGTAAATTTCAATCTGGTAGGTTGGCAACACTGACACCCATATGATATGAAAGGTTGGCTGCTCTCCCTACAAATAACACAGTTTGTTGTCCTCCACATACAGTAGTAGTATTATAAATACAGTATATGGTTGCATTACTTCCAAATATTGCATACACATTGCAATATACTCTGCATTGCATGTTCTATGCCCCAATTCATAGTACATTACTACAAAACTAATACTGGGCTGTTCTATTTGGCTTTTCCCTGTCTTCCTCTTTTCTACATTTGTCCTCCAAACACAACACTCTCTTCAGCACTCCTTTAATTGGAGACAATAACAGGAAACACTTGTAGGTGTTGAGCTGCACTCAGTAGGTGTAAAAGAAAGAAGATGAAGCTCGTTTTAATCCCACCAAGAACTTGTAGATCAAGCAACGTGTCAAAACACCTGCAAAGCAATAAGTGATTACTAATTGTTCAGTGGAAAAGAAAAACACAGATTTCAAAGTCTAGCAGAGTACCTTATATTTTCCTGTGAGAATTGTATTCTCAATGGCCATTCCCATTTCCTTAACAAAAGCTCTGACTCTGTACTGTGTGATGATGCCATTTGGCTGTGATGGCCGTCGCCAGCTAACAGTTATAAAATTGGCTTCCACCTCTTTGGCATTTAAATCAGATACAGCGCTGGGTGCTTTAATGGAAGAGAGAAAAACAGTCAAAAAGATTTAAAAGCAGTTCTTATTTCACATATTTGTAAAGCTTTCCATGAAAACTGTAAAGTATACAGTGCAGCTACCTTAACCTGATCCTAAGAATATAGTGTATATACTAAAATTTATATCAGTTTCTGTTAGTTGTAATGTTATTTTTGTAGGGTTCTTGGGTACCACCATCACCATAGCTCCATACAACCCCCTCCCCACAGAGCGTATTCAGGGTTCCACCTATACTCAAATGCAATCTTTATATAGGAGTGATAAGGAGCAACACTGGGCTGCCATTGTTATATTTTCTGGAAAAAAAGCTGAAGATTCTCAATAGTGCTGGCCAACAACCAAATGCCTAGGCACTTGTAACTTTCGCTAAAGGGAATCATCAGAGTTTAGACTGGCTAACCTTACCCTTTAACAAAGATAACATGACCAGGAGTCTAGGATTTCAAACATGTGATCTGATCAGCACTAATGGGTGCCTGAAGCAGTGTTTTCTCCAAGAAAAGTATTTCAAACCTCTCTGAAACTCTTTAGTTCTCCATTCTACAAAACTGTTAAAATAGCTTTAAAAGGCAAATTCATCACTATCCCCCTCCCCCATCCCCTTCCCCCATTACCACCAAGTGTAACTATTAGGCCGCGTACACACGATCAGACCGGTCCGATGAAACTGGCCTTAAGGCCAGTTTCATCGGACCAAATCATGAGTGTTCGGCCCATCGGACCGCTGTCCATCGGACCAAAGTTTTAAAACTTGCTTTAAAATTGGTCAGATGGACGCCTGACCATCGGACCAAAACGATGGTTAGT
The DNA here is from genome assembly GCA_029574335.1 of Rana kukunoris. Taxonomy (NCBI): domain Eukaryota; kingdom Metazoa; phylum Chordata; class Amphibia; order Anura; family Ranidae; genus Rana; species Rana kukunoris. The sequence goes on from CM056051.1 coordinate 234,153,324, forward strand.
ACGCAAAAGCATCGGATCAAAAACCCGCGCATGCTCAGAATCAAGTCGACGCATGCTTGGAAGCATTGAACTTCGTTTTTTCAGCACGTTGTTGTGTTCTACGTCACCGCGTTCTGGCCCGATGGGATTTTGGACTGATGGTGTGTACGCACATCAGGCCATCAGACCACTTCAGCGGTGGCCTGATGAAAACGGTCCGTCAGACCATTCTCATCAGGTTGGTCCGATCGTGTGTACGCGGCCTAAGTGTCAAATATTTACCTTCAGCTTCACTCAGAACTCCTCTCTCTGTGACCCTGTGCCTGGACCCACACAGCCTTGCTTGTAAATAATGATTACCAGGCCACCTTCCTATAGATGGGGCTATACTTCTAGAGATTGTTGTGGCCACCATGAAATGGCCCCATCCATAGATATGTCTGATGGAATTGTTGCACGTGTGCACTGAACATGCAATCTAGCCAAGACTATTTACAAGCAAATGATGTGTGAGCTATGCAGGGCCACATAGCTAAAATCTCGGGAGTTGGACTGAACTCATTTTACAGTGGCAGTCACATGTATGGTGGGTGGGCAGGGGACAGGGGAGGGGGGGGGGGGTTGTAAAGGTTTAACTTTGCTAAAAATTCTGCAATTCAATACCCATTGAATGTGCATAGAACAAATATATATTTTTCTCCCTGCAGAGATAAAAACAATTACAAGAAACATTTAGAGGTCTTACTGTGTTCAGTAAATCCATGCGAGTCTAAGCCATAAATGCTAACTCATAAATGTGCAGTGAGGTTAGAGGAAAAGTCATTATTATAGAGCATTACTAAGCAGAAAAATATGAAATATGTCTGTCTTTGTGTTAAAAAAAAATAACAATCATTCCCAACAACCACTGCCTGCCTGGAGTTTGCATGTTCTCCCTGTGCCTGCATGGGTTTCCTCCGGGTACTCCAGTTTCCTCATACACGCCAAAGACATGCTGGTAGGTTAATTGTCTCCTGTCAGGCTTCTGATTGGCTAAAGCATGCACCTGACCTGTATGCATTGGCCAATCATAGCGCAATGTTCTGTGAGAGACATGATTGGCCAAAGGCAGGGTGCCTTTGACCAATCATGTGGCTAAGTAAGAAAAGTGAGAAACACAGTAAACAGTTTTTGACAAGTCCTTTATTTAAATAAAAATGTCCCTTGGTGAAATTCCCCGTCAATCACACCTCCCACCAGCATGACTGATCGAGGCGCGAGGGACATTTTTTTTTTCTTGTTTATCAAAGGACTTTTTTGGTGTATGGGTAGGGGTACAATGTACAAGATACCCATTCATATAGGGGAGGTCGGTATCTGGGGGCCCCCTTGTTAAATGGGGAATCAAGATTCCGATAAGCCCCCCAACCTCAGACCCTGACAACCACAGCCCAGGGCCGTTGGAAAGAGGGCCTTGTCCCCATTAACATGGGGACAAGGTGCAGTACCCAGGTCCCCATAGACTTTTTATGGCAATAACTTACATATAAGCCTTTAAAATTAGGACATTTAATTTTTCATGTTCATGTCCCATAGACTTTAATAGAGTTTGCATGTTCGCTAAAACGTTTTGCCTGTTTGAGATATTTTGGTAAAAACCAAACTGGGGGAGGAGTGTTCGGCCCATCCCTAATAGGTATCCATAATAAATAACCAAAATAGCAGCTATTTTTTTTCAAACATTAAAGAGGCATCCAAGTTAATCAATAAAATAAAAAAAGTCCTTGATTTAACAGACAATGTGTGAACTGCCAAGGGTCTTTTTCCTGAAAAGCAGTTGAATATGTAGTGTAACTAGAGCTGTATTTTTCAAGTGTGAGACTAATCTATAAGTATACAGGCTCTTTTAAATAAAACAATATATGAGCTGCGCACAAACATAATAATAATCTACAAATAACAAACATTTTTTTTTAATTATTAAAGGGGTTCTCTACTTCAATCTATAACATTTAAAAAGAGCACCACACTGGGCAGGCAATGTGGACTGACAGGGGGTTTCTGTACGGAAAATCAGTTATTTGTTGTAGAGCAATTATAGCTGTATTTTTCAGCAGTGAGACTTTTCTATAAGTATATATATGTATATATATGCAACAATATATGAGCATAATACATGTCAAATATAAAAATAACAATAATGTAATATGCAATTCTCTAATGAAACCTAAGTAATAGGTGATTTTTCGTGCTTGCTTGCAAGTTGATTCATTGTACCCTCCCAAGAATCCAACACAAACAAAAAGAAGCCTTTCAACTTTTACCATCAAAAAGAGAGGAGCAAACAAAGGATATCAATTCACAGCTCTTAATCAGGACAATTAGTTGCTCTTTTATTTGTATTATGACTATACAAAGACCACTGACACTCAATTAGGAGATCATAAGTAGAGAAAGCCTAAACCCGGGCTGGATACAGGTTGCTTTTGAATATGTAAACCTTTCTTAGTGTGCTAGTGTACTCTTCTACACCAAACACTTGATGTGTCATGGTCAGCCCCACTCCTTGGCAGGGGAAATAAAAGTGTTGATGCTAATCACCACAATAGCGTACAAAGGATGATATCACACTGCTGTGTTAGCTTATCCTGATAAGCATCTCAAAGCCTGTGGAGAACACCTCAGACTAACAAGTCTACGCGAGGGCTCAAACTACATTTGCTGTTCTCATGCTCAAGTGAATTGAATTCATATGTACAACAGAAGCAACACAAAGGTGACTACGAAGGCTTTACTGGGCCGATTTCATCCGTGCTACAGATAGACTTGTTGACATAATTAACACCTAGAAAGTGAAAATAGAGGCAATCGTTTTTCAAAGTACTACTTAGGCAGCTTAAAGTTGGCATTACCTAGTAAAATTGTGTATCAAATATTTTATCCTAAGAACATTCATTCTATTTTCTAATCATTAGTGGGGTTAAGTTGATGTTCATTTTCAACCGCAATGATGAGAACATTTGAAGGACAAGCATGGAACGAACATTTTCCCAGAATGAATGAAATGTATGTGATTTCCGATTGGGAAAGTTCATTACAAAATCGATTACTTAATGTGAATTCAATTTTGAAGTACTTTGGAATGGTGTTGATCAAGTAACTAAACGTACTGAGAATTTTTGTAGGAATGTTCATTCTAAAATCTACTAGTGAATGGCAAGCTTAACTTTCAATGTAGTCTTAAAAGCACATGTAGACTAAATTTGTATAACCAATATGTATTATATTGTGCAATCTTCAATAAAATATTTAAACAAGAAAAAAAAAAGCACATGTAGACCAATTTAATTTGGGACAGAATTTCTCAGCTGAGGGTCAATCTAGTTCAAGGTTTCCCAAAATAGCAATCAAAAAGGTTGTTTAATTAAGACTGTTTAAGATGTCTGTGAAGGATATCTAGGAATTTAGATCTAACTTCAAACAGTGTTGAGGACCATTTAGGGGTTGATTTAAGACAAATAAGCTGTTCACCATGCAAGGGAATTTTTTACCTTGTAAGGGGATTTCCCCTTAGCAAATTCAGAGGAGATTTAAGCCTCGTACACTCCGGGAGGAGCTAAATGTACTAAATATGTGCCAGAATGCACCAGTTAGAGCCTGCAACCATTGGCCATTGGATGCCGATCAGCAGATGTTTTTCAGGCAAGCCCATTCAACAGACGTCTGGCTGGCTTCTGTTGGACAGGCTGCCGTACACATGGACCAAATGTCGAACGGTTTCTGTTGTACCAGCCGATACCGGACAATATTCTGGGTGCATCTTTAGGGTACATCATGTATGATTCTACAGTATGTCAGAAGTCCCACTTAGGAATATTTTACACCAGTGGCAAGGGCTGTAAAAATGGACAGCTGAGTCATAGTTTTAACAACCCCCACTACCCACCTAAAACATAGCATACAGCTGGAGGAGACTGTACACATGCCACAATGATTTGTGTTGCAGCCAAGGAAAATGTATTATGGCTTGTCTGGGTGACAGGCAACACCACCTGTCAAACTTGTTCATTCAAGTCAATGGGACCGTTCTGCAACTGGCTTGATTTACTAAAACTATTGCATGCACACTGGCACACAACCAATTTAGAGCATCACAATGTTTACCATGCGCCCGTGCTGCCAGTGGATGCATACACGTAAGGCTACAGCATATATATATGATGCAATTACACAGAAGTTTATTTCATTAAGGATTATATGATGTACCATCTAAATATAGGCAAGTGAAGTGGTGGTGTGCCTAAAATATAAATGTGACTTTCCCTAGAGTTTCTCAGTTTAGCTGCTCTTAAAGATTTTGCATCAATTAGTAACAAAACAGCATGAAGTGTTTACTGATATCATTAAAGCCATCTGTAATAAAACAGTAAAGCCCGTTCACACTACCCACATGCTAAAACAAAAAAAAAATGTTGCTGAGTGGTGTGGGGGTGGTGTTATGTACTTTTTTTTAAAACTACATTGATATTGTACAAATGTACGCTTCGCTCAAGTCTCAGTGTGTTGTGTTGTGGTGACCCGCAGTGACCTGATGTGCTGTTAAAAAATGTAGCATATCTGCATTTTTTGACATGGCACATCACACCAGTGGTGTAAACAGGGGACATAGAAAACTATTGTTTACTTTGTACTCTAGTGATAACTGCCAATGATCAGGTGCAGAAAATGGCATTAACTACACACAGTGTAAAAGCCTAGCCTAGTACACACAATGAAATTATCGGACAAATTATTTATTTATTTATTTTTTTGCATGCCAGTCTCCATATCAAAAATGAAAAATTCATTAAAGTACGAATGTTCTAGTAGGACAGAATACAAATTAAGGCTGCATTCACAACTAGGCGTTTTGATGCCTCAAGCGCGACGCTACAATACGCCGGAGGGATGAAATAAAATTATTGTCTATGGTGACTGTTCACATCTTAACGCCGAACGCCGAAACGCCGGTCGCGTGAAGCTCAAACAAGCCCCGGACCTTGTCGGGCGGTTTGGGCGTATTTGAGCGTTTCCATTTCCCATAGAAAGTAATGGAAACGCTCGATTCAAGTGACTTGCGCGTCAACGAGCGTTTGCTACGGGCGTTTTGTCGCTCTAATCAATAGAACTTTTCACCCAGGCAGAAGATAAAAAAAAATCTACCAACATAGCAACAAGTGATGAAAAGATGATAATTTTTCCTATTGGCTAAAATAAAAAACGTCGAAGTACAAAAACGTCGGACGACGCTGTATGCAAACGCGCAAATAAGCTTGAATACGCCCGAAAAAATGACCGAACGACCGACGCTCAGGTGTGAATGCAGCCTTAGAAGTGATGTCATGTGTTTTAGTGTATATGTATTGTATTTTTAGATGGTTTTCATACAATTTTCATTAGATTTTTGTACGATCTGGTATTGTATAAGAAAACTTTTCATGTTTGCCCTGGAAAAGTTTGGATGAAAGCTGTGTACTAATGATCAGATTATTGTACGATCGCTTAAAATTTTTTAATTTTTGTAAAATTTTCGGATTGTGTGTCGCGCCGTTTAGAGTTAAAAAAGCATTGTGATGAATGTATCACACTGGGATTGATTTGCTAATAGCCTAATACTAGAGAGTGCAAAAACTGGTGCAGCTCTGTGTAGAAACCATTCAACTTCTAACTTCAGCTTGTTCAATTAAGCTTTAACAATAAGGCTGGGTTCGCAGGATGGAGTTGCTCACAGCAGGGGTCCGGTGTGTCCTTGTTTACCGTTTTGGGTCAGATTTCGGTCCGAATTTTTGACTGAATTCAGTTCTGGAGATGTCTAAACCGACTCCATTGAGAGCCGGTCACAATCTCCTTACATGTGAATTGTATACGGGGAAACCTGTATCCAATTTGCAAAAGTGTGAACCCAGTCTAAAACCTGGAAGCTGATTGGATTTTATGCACAGCCGCACCAGATTTTGCACTCTCTAATGGCCCGAACACACAATTCGAATTTCGGACGAAAACAGTCGTCCGAGGAAGAATCGTACGATTTTCGGTTCCTGTGTACACTACTTTCGAGAGCCGATCACGACAGTTTATCTGATATTATTTTATCAGACATGCACGAAAAATTTTCTCGTACGATACCAGATGGTACGATTTTCGCTTATTCAGTATAGTTGTTGTCCAAAAATACAATACAAATACATTACAACACATGACATCACTTCCGATTTTATTTCTGTTGTACGAGAATGTTTGTGAATTTTTACCCTATTTACCGTATTTATCAGCGTTTAACGTGCACTTTTTCCCCTTAAAATCAGTGGAAAATCGTGGTTGCACGTTATACGGCGATCCCTGCTGTCTGTCAGTGCCGCAGCCTAGAGCCGAGCCATACCGAGTGCATTGTGCACTCGGCTAGGCTCGGCCACGCTCGGCTAGGCTTGGCTACGCCCGCAGCCACACGAGAGGAGCCGAGAGGAGCCGAACAAACAGGAAATCCGGCTCTGTACAGCTCGGCCGAGGCGCCAAATCCAAACAATGCTGCAACCCCAGGCAAGGTGCAGATGGACACCCGGACACCCACAAGGCTCGAGGGACCCGGAGCAAGGATGCCGCAGACGGACACCCACAAGGCTGGACGGACCCCGTGCAAGACCGCAGACGGATGCCGGACGAGCATCCAAAATGTACATTTTAATTTTTTCCTTAAACTACCTTTTTTTTCTTAAATTACCTTTCTAGGCTTGGGGTGCGCGTTACACGCTGGCGCGCGGTATACCCGATAAATACAGTAATTTATACTGGCTATTATTAAACAGACATTCGGATCATGTGTACGGGCCATCATTTTAGTAAATCAACCCCATTGTGCATTTTTTTTTTACTTTTACTGTTGTTTTAACAGCTTATGGATCTTTTGGGCCTGCTGGATTGCTTAGCACATGTGCATGTCATTCCTTAGTGAGCATTTGTTACAGGTTAAAATTCCAGACAATAATTGTATTGCGGGGCAATGTCCTTTTTTTTTATCGGGCAGTGTCCAGTATGGATATTACGTGGACATAAAGTTGGATATAATCTCCCAATGGGTATTTTTAGTTTAAAATAATTGTTGTTATCTTTTTAAGTAGTATAAGACACACTTTCTGCAGATTTCTGGTTTTCACAACAATTTTATATGGTCTATCGCAACACACTGGTCCCCAGGAACCTATCTAGTAATTAATGTAGTCATATATTTATATTTAGGATACAGCAATCAGAGATAGCCATGTTGGTTATCTAAACTGTAATAGTGGTCTAGAATTAGAACATAGTTAAAAGAAGGGGGAGGGGATATAACAGGGGGGGTAAAAAGGGGGTTAAGTGGGCCAGTACAGGGACTGAGAACCCTCACTCTGTTACTGGTTACCTATAGTGCAATCTGTCAGTTAGTGTCAGGATTTCATCATGTACAGATTGGCAGAGATGCATCATTGTAATTGATGGATTTACATCGATGGACTACTTGATTGATGGATACATTACTAGACGCTATAGGGTTGATTTACTAAAGCTAAAGAATGCAAAATCTGGTGCAGCTGTGCATAGAAACCAATAAGCTTCCAGTTTTTTTTTTTTTTTTCAAAGCTTAATTAAACAAGCTGAAGTTAGAAGCTGATTGGTTACCATGCACAGCTTCACCAGACGTTGCACTCTCCAGTTTTGATAAATCAACCCCTATGACTGACACTGGACTTATTTCTTGAAACATAATTAATATTTATTTTAAAGGTCGGTAAAGTATTTATTGGGGTTTTATATAATAATAAAAATGTATAGTGTTTTTTTTTGTCTACTTTTAATTATTTGTGGGAACAGGTTAGGGGTACTGATGTACCAATGTATTTATTCCCCTGGTGTGATCAAACCCAATAAAATGGAGGGGCTTATTCCAGTTATAAGCCCCCTCCATTTTACTATTACCTCCACCTCCTTTAAGAGGCACAGGGAGGTGGGAAAGAATCCCTTGTCCATTAACATTGGGACATAGGTACTTTGCTTGGGGGGAAGCTTTACAACCTACTGCCCCAATGTTGCAAAGCATATGATCGGGTATGGTACATGAAGGAAGGGGGGCTGCACGTATTCTGCATTCCCTTTCCTGCCTGCCCAGTCTGAATGGAATATTAAAGGGGTTGTAAAGGTTAAAAAAAATTCCCCTCAATAGCTTCCTTTACCTTAGTACAGTCCTCCTTCACTTACATCCTTCAATTTTGCTTTTAAATGTCCTTATGAGAAATCCTCACTTCTTGTTCTTCTGTAACTCATTTTGGTGACAATACATTGACAATTTATAAATCAGGCCTGTACAGGTTTTTAACTTACCAATGCAAATAGAACCCCGCTGACTTTAACGACATCAAGGTATGGTCATAAATGTCCCTTTTATGGGGTTCTCAAAGTGGCGCCCTGGTGCCCTGACACCCCTCCCTTCTCTGCCGGTGGTTCCCAGGTGCTCTTGTTCCACTGGGGAGTGTGGGAAAGAATCCCTTGTCCATTAACATTGGGACATAGGTACTTTGCTTGGGGGGAAGCTTTACAACCTACTGCCCCAATGTTGCAAAGCATATGATCGGGTATGGTACATGAAGGAAGGGGGGCTGCACGTATTCTGCATTCCCTTTCCTGCCTGCCCAGTCTGAATGGAATATTAAAGGGGTTGTAAAGGTTAAAAAAAATTCCCCTCAATAGCTTCCTTTACCTTAGTACAGTCCTCCTTCACTTACATCCTTCAATTTTGCTTTTAAATGTCCTTATGAGAAATCCTCACTTCTTGTTCTTCTGTAACTCATTTTGGTGACAATACATTGACAATTTATAAATCAGGCCTGTACAGGTTTTTAACTTACCAATGCAAATAGAACCCCGCTGACTTTAACGACATCAAGGTATGGTCATAAATGTCCCTTTTATGGGGTTCTCAAAGTGGCGCCCTGGTGCCCTGACACCCCTCCCTTCTCTGCCGGTGGTTCCCAGGTGCTCTTGTTCCACTGGGGAGTGTGGGAACATGGAAAACTGCTTCCCAGGTTAAAACAGTAGGAACATCTTGATCCCTCCTGCAACAAATTTCCTGATGCCTCCTGCGACTTATGACCCAGAAGCAGTGTATATTATGTCACTACTAGGGTCACATCTGTATTTCCTCAGCTAGTGTAGCCAAGGATACAGGTTTTCAAATGTGATCTGTGTAATTGTAATGGAGGGCAGGATAGACTCTGTGGTTCTGATTGGTCCCCAATGTCGCCATAAAGAGTACCTGCCACTTGTCCATGCTATCACATAGGGAGCTCCTTTTAACCACTTCAGCCCCAGACATTTTGGCTGGCCAAAGAGCGGGCTACTTTTTGTGATTCGGCACTGCGTCGCTTTAACTGCCAATTGCGCGGTTGTGCGACGTGGCTCCCAAACAAAATTGACGTCCTTTCCCCCCACAAATAGAGCTTTCTTTTGGTGGTATTTGATTTATTTTTTGCGCTATAAACAAAAATAGAGCAACAATTAAAAAAAAAAAAAAATTGATTTTTTTTCCCCTCAGTTTAGGCCAATACGTATATTTCTACATACATTTGTTTAAAACAATTGCAATACGTGTTTATTGATTGGTTTGCGCAAAAGTTATAGGGGCAGATTCACGTAGATCGGCGCATTATCATTCCGGCGTAGCGCACCACTTTTCCGTTAGACTTGCGCAATCTAGCCGCGTAATCCGGCGATTCACGTAGCTTTTACGCAAGAGCTTGCGCAAACGTAAGGTTTTTTCCGGAGGCGTAAGGAGGAGTAATACAAATTGGGAGGGACGTGGGCGTGTTACATTGAAATGAGCCGTGACCCCATGCAAATGAAGGGCCGGCCGGCTCGCGCATGCGCGCTTGAAGGAGACCATGGTCAGCTCTGATGTGCGCATGCTCACAACGCGGGAGCGGCGCAATCAGTGAAATTGGAAATGGACTAGGGCAACTTTATGAACTACGCAGACAGCATAAATAGACACACACAAATGCACTTCCTTTGCAAAAATACATCCCTTTGTATCCCTCCCTCTACAGCAAGGTGCTTTTGTTTGTTTGTGACGTGTCTTTGAGATATTTGAGGACTGTTTTGCAGAGTGATTTTTGTCTTTTATGTGTTTTCTTTGTTGTTATTTTGTTTAAATTATATTTTTGCTGGGCATTTTTTATTTTTGCTCGTCATTTATTTATTTTTTTTGGTTCTGTTTGTGTATGATTTTGGAATGTGGGGGTGATATTCCTGCGGGAAAAGGGGTGTCACCCTCATTTGTGGTGGAGAAGTGATCCCCAGGTCTGTGTGAATGGTGTATGAATGTACAGTGACATAATTGGAGCCGTGGCATGGCGTTGCAGCTCACAAGTCCTGCATGGTGGACTGGTGCCAATCCAATGTGATGAGGATGTGGGGTGTGTGTGCTAGGGACCACAGTGGTGTGCATGCATGCATTCTCATTGTGCCATGATTAATGTGTGTGTTTAACGTGCAAAGATGCATAATGTGAGCTGGCATGAGATGGGGTCATGAGATGGGGTACCAGTGCATATGCAGAGTCACCTGTAAGGGAAAAGACAGGAGGATGTTAGTCATGCATGTGCCACTTGTGAGGTGTGCATCACGGGAGGGGATAGTCATGCCTGACTCCCATGTCACTCACCAACCAGCCAGCTGTCCCCATACATGTTCTGTTCGAAATATGTGGGGATGGGGCTCTGATTGTATATGTAGCTGTCATGGGTGTCATGGGTGGTGCCATGTGTTGGGCTGCTGATGTCCTCCTGCAAGGTTGTGGTTAATTCCATGATGGCATGAGGGGTGAATCTGAAGATACGAGACACCTCAGAATCACTCATGCCAAAGATGTCTATGCGTGTGTGATATATCAAGTGAAGAGTGAGGGGCTTGTATCAGATAAGAATATTGTATTAGATTAATTTAAATTGTAAATTTTATATAAGCAAATAAAAAAAAAAAAAAAAAACATCTCCCGTGCCCTCCTTAGTGCCATCCTCCATGCCCTCATCCTTCTTTGTTCATCTAAAGTCAGTAGTATAGCTATGCGCGACGATGCCCCTGGCATGTTGGCATACAGATTGTTGGGCAACACGTGTGACTGCTGAACTCCTCACTAACAGTGTTGCTTTATCTGACAATTAGACTTTTTTTCAAAAGTTAGACCAGCTTTTATGGGCTCTAACTTTAGACAGGACATTTTGCAGTTGCGCACATCGCGTAGCCTGCGCAGCAACTGCGTTTTTTTGTGGATCCCCGTAACTCCCTCATTAGCATATTTGACTAGCAAATCAATGGTGTGTCTAGCGCAGTTTTGCGCGAAGGGAAGCGAATGTCTAACTCAATTACGCCGGACCAAAAAACGTAGATTTCTGGCGTATATTGTTTTGTGAATCGCGTCCAACTATACGCACGCGCACATTTAGACTTACGCACGCGCAACAGCAGTTGCGCACGCGTAATCGCTCTGTGAATCTGGGCCATAGAGTCTACAAAATAGGGGATATTTTAATGGCATTTTTATTAATATTTTTTTTACTAGTAATGGCGGCGATCTGCAATTTTTATTGGTACTGTGACCTTATGGTAGATACATCGGACACTTTTGACAAATTTTTTGGCACATTGGCATTTTTACAGCGATCAGTGCTATAAAAATGCATTGATTACTGTAAAAATGTCACTAACAGGGAAGGGGTAACACTAGGGGGGCGATCAAAGGGTTAAGTATGTTCCCTAAAGTGTGTTCTAACTGAAGAGGGGATGGGACTGACTAGGGGAAATGACAGATCGCTGTTCATACATTGTATGAACATACAATCAGTCATTTCTCCCCCTGAAAGAATCGGGAGCTGTGTTACACACACAGCTCCCAGGTTCTCGTTCTGTCACGAGCGATCACGAGTGCCTGTCGGTGATCGCACCCGCCGGGCACTCGCATCCGCACCAGGGGCGAGCAGGGGGCACGCGCACAACATCAGGTGGCCACGGAGTGACATCGCGTTATATATTGATTTTGCGCAGCTGAGCCAACCTGCCGCAGTAAAACTACGGTGGGTGGTCAGCAAGCGGTTAAAGTATAAAAATGTTAAAAAGTGTAAACAAATTTTTCTAAAATATATGAAATAATAACAAAAGTAAAACAAAAAAGTACCCCTGTCACCCCCCCCCCCCCCCACAAACACACACATACACACAGGCATGTGTGTGTAGCATCAATTGTGCCTATGTGTGAGTTATTGTTGAGAATGTCACAGTGAAACCAATAATTCTAGAGATATAGTTCATAGTTAACTGTAAACTGATGACCTGCAAGGGCTTTTAACCACTTGCTTACTGGGCACATATACCCCCCTCCTGCCTAGGTGAAATTTCAGCTTCCGGCACTGCGTCGCTTTAACTGACAATTGTGCAGTTATGTGACATGGCTCCCAAACAAAATTGGCGTCCATTTTTCCCCACAAGTAGAGCTTTCTTTTGGTGGTATTTGATCACCTCTGCGGTTTTTATTTTGTGCGCTATAAACAAAAAAGAGCGACAATTTAAAAAAAAAACTTGTTGCTATAATAAATAGCCAAATTTAAAAAAAATAATAAAAAATTCTCAGTCTAGGCCGATACGTATTCTTCTACATATTTTTGGTAAAAAAAAAAAAAAAATCGCAATAAGCGACTGGTTTGCGCAAAAGTTATAGCGCCTACAAAATAGGGGACAGAATTATTATTTTTTATTATTATTTTTTCACTAGTAATGGCTGCGATCTGCGATTTTTATTGGGACTGCGACATTATGGCGGACACATCGGACACTTTTGACACATTTTTGCTCGCGCGCACCCCCCAGTGGCTGCTGGCCGGAGGCCGCAGCCTCCCAGATATTTAGATCCACACTGCGGCCGTATAAAGTCGTACGGCCGTCAGGAAGTGGCTAAAGCAGAGTATTGTTTACTATTGTTTTTTTTTACATTTCCACAGGCATGCTTTATTTTAAGATTTGTCATGCTAAGTATCAGTTTACATAATGCAATCCCATCTTTTAAAGTTTATAAAAAAAAAAAATGGATATAATGTTGTGGTTGTTTGCACTAAAATTCTCCAGGGTCTCTGCTTTCAAAAAATATATACTTATTTGGGAAATACAGTAATTTCTTGCAAAAAACAAACAAACAGATTTTACCATGTGCTCTGAAAAAGGAACAAAATTGTCCTGTAGACAAGTGGTTGAAGAGATGTGCATATAATCGTAAGCACATATTTTCCACTATGCACATATAATTATGCACGTAGTACAGTTTTAGCACATTTTTTCTCCAAATTTAGTACACTCGCACTTCTTAGATGCTCCGTTCTATATGTCAGAACTGAATTTAGTACCAAATCTACAATGTTGAGATGAATTCTGCATTTTCCCAGGCAGTAAACCTAATCATAATTAATCAGGTTCCTAATGTGACTGTGACAGTCACGATTAGACATAGGGATGAAAACACTAACACTTTAGGAGAGAATAAAGCAATCCACTCTATTAAACACTATAAAAATATTTTGCTTCTGGTTTAATCTTGAACAGCAAGTTTACTTATCTTTCATATGTGTATTACTAGCTATGTACATTGAATATATATTTATCTTACATACATATTCATTATACATTGTACATGGTATAAACAGTATATGTATCCACTTTAATAAAAAAATAAAAAATAAAAAGTAAAGTACATTTTTAGTCTGCAGATGTCTTTTGCAAGTATTCCAAAATGCATTTATAAATATGCCAAACGTTTTCTGGAGCTACCACACTAAAGTCAGACCAAGGCAAAGCTAAATGAATGAAATTTACTGGTATGTACTGCCACCTTGTGGATAAAATGAGAATTGCTTCTTTAAATCAGCTTTAAAGTGAACAGGACAAAGAGTAGAAAAGATACTATGGGGTTGATTTATTAAAGGCATATAGACTGTGCACTTTGCAAAGTGCAGTTGCACTCTGAAGGTGAAGTTGCTCCAGAGCTTAGTAAATGAGGTAAAGCTTGACTTTACAAAGAATACCCATTCAAGTGCAAGGAAAATTTAGTTTGTAGATGATTGGATGGTGGAAGTTAGCAGAGCTTCTGCTTATTTACTAAGCTCTGGAGCAACTGCTCTTGTAGAATGCAACTGCACTGTGCAAAGTGCACAGTCTATTTGCCTTTGGTAAATCCACCCCTATGTTAGCCATTAAAACCGTGTTTGGAAATATAATTTGTCTGCTTGTTTGATAGGATTGCAGATGGTTACTGAAATAAATATGGACAGGCAGAAAGTAGACAGAGGAAAATATCTTTGGTTGACAACATGTATTGCACAAACAATTTCCATTACAATGAAACACAGTAATACTTATGGAAATTACATAACCCAACATGGAACTCTGGGCAACCACTGATATTTGATTGACTTTATTTTACTCTAAGGCAGGGGTGGGCAACCTCGGCCCTCCAGCTGTGATGAAACTACAAATCCCATCATGCCTCTGCTTTTAGGAGTCATGTCTGTGATTGTCAGGGTCCTGCAATGTCTCATGGGACTTGTAGTTTCACCACAGCTGGAGGGCCGAAGTTGCCCACCCCTGCTCTAAGGGGTTATTTGCATTTAGACATGAGTATGAACGGGGGTTTAGAAGTTATCAGAGTCTGGGTCACCATACATGTTGCAATCTGATCATACAACCTTTGTATAATCAACTTTAGATTTACTAAAACTATGTGACCTACCTAAACTATCCCATAAAACTGTATCCATTCAAGCATACCCTTGCACTGCATACAGTAGTTGTTGGTAGTTCTAAAGATTCCTCTGATCCTCATGTATTGAATTGTATTTTAACTGTACTGTCTGCACTCATGTTTTATTGTATGAGGATAAAACATTTCTTTATCCATATGAATCCCTGTCTACCACAGAGAAATGTTTTTTTTTTATGGCATATAACCTTTGAGTACTGAAGCGCCACATAGGAGAAACAAGTGCTTTCTTTTAAAAGCTGTGTTCCTCAGTGTACTTTTCAGCAAAGCTTTGCATTTGAGAACCATGCTTCTTACAAAAAAGCAGATGATGGCCTTTATGGTGCATAAAGATATCTAGAAACGGCTACAAATGTAGACTAGCATTGGACTTTGCACAGGAAAACAGCCTGCACAATGCAGTACTGTTGCTAGTCTCCCAAGGAGTGGGAGTCTTCCAAAACAAATCGTCTTAGGTCTTAAGTCTTAGGGCTCATTTCCACTGGCGTTTTTACAGCCACTTTTTTTAGCCTTTTTTACAGCTGAAAAACGCCTGTCCATGTTTATTTTGTGAGCTGGAGCTCAAAAACGCTGCGGTAGCGTTTTTGCGCGTTTTTTAATGTCTTGCGTTTTTACAGCTCTATTGCTGGAGCTTCAGAACACACTGGTCCCGTGTTTTTTTTGCAGCTTAAAAACGTCTCAGCCATCTACAGCTCAAAAACGTCATGGTGGGCATGAGGCCATAGACTAACATGGAGAGCTGTTTTTAAGCTGCAAAAAACGCTCAGAAAAGTGGCTGTAAAAACGCCAGTGGAAATGAGCCCTTAGCTTTGCAAAACACCCCCTGATCCACAATGCTTTTAAGGCTGTTGGTAATCTTCACATAATACGTTTAGTGAATATTCACTTTAGTGACGGCTACCAGGAGTGGAGTATTAGTGATATTTGACTGTCCTTTTATAGGGGAGTCAAAGATGATGGTGAGCTGCTCTGCTTTTTTGGGATAGCACCAAGTGGCTTGTCAGTCCTCGTACACACGACCATATACCTTGGAAAAATACATCAAGAAAAATGCTGGCAGAGCATTTTTGCAGAGAAAAACGGTCGTGTGTATGTTTTTCGGCAAAAAAAAACGTAGATCTCGACAAAAAAAAAAGAGAACATGCTCTCTTTTATTCTCGTCAGGAGTCTCAATTTCCTCATCGTGTTTCTCGCCGGGCTAGTTTACGACGAGAAACACGTTTGTGTGTATGCTTAGAAACCCGCGCATGCTCAAAATAAAGTATGAGACGGGAGCGCACCTTTGGTAAAAGTAGCGTTCGTAATGGAGATTCTTCATGCTGTAACAGACTGATAAGCACAAATCGTCTCTCACCAAACTTTTACTTACCACGTACAGTAATGATCTGCCCCGTGCACCTCCGTTTGCTCAGCAGGGATCGCTCCGTTGATCTCCGCTGAGCTGTCGGATGACAGGGCGGTCTCCGCACACTGTGCAGGGACCGCCCTGTCTTTTCTCCGCTCTCCCATATGGGGAATCGGATGAACAAGGACCGTCTGTCCGCGTTCATCCGATCCGATCCGCCAGACAGAAGGAAAAGTAGGTTTTTCCTCCGTCATACTTTGGCGGATCGGAGCGGATCGGATGTCAGCGGACATGTCTCCGCTGACATACGCAATCCCATAGGGATACATGTATGTCCGTTTTTCATCCGACAACAGATGGATGAAAAACGGACATACGGAACGTCCGTGTGAAAGAGCCCTTAGAATACATATTGGCCTAAACTGAGGAAAAAATTAGCTTTTAAAAAAAAATTAAAAAAAATCGGGGTTATATATTATAGCAAAAAGTACAAAATATTGTGTTTTTTTTCAAAATTGTCGCTCTTTTTTTCTTTATAGCGCAAAAAATTAAAAACGCAGAGGTGATCAAATACCACCAAAAGAAAGCTCTATTTGTGGGAAAAAAAGGACTTCAAATTTGTTCGGGTACAGCATTGCACGACCGCGCACTTGTCAGTTAACCACTTCAGCCCCAGACCATTTTGCTGGCCAATGACCGGGCCACTTTTTGCGTTTCGGCACTGCGTTGCTTTAACTGACAATTGCGCGGTTGTGTGATGTGGCTCCCAAACAAAATTGACATCCTTTTTTCCCCACAAATAGAGCTTTCTTTTGGTGGTATGTGATCACCCCTGTGTTTTTTTTTTTTGCGCTATAAACAAAACTAGAGAGACAATTTTGAAAAAAATGAATATTTTTTACTTTTTGCTGTAATAAATATCCCCCATAGTTATTGCTGCAATCTGCGATTTTTTTTTGGTACTGCGACCTTATGGCGGACACTTCAGACACTTTTGACACATTTTTGGGACCATTGGCATTTTTATAACGATTAGTACTATAAAAATGCATTGATTACTGTAAACATGTCACTGGCAGGGAAGGGGTTAACACTAGGGGGAGAGGAAGGGGTTAATTATGTTCCCTAGGTGTGTTCTAACTGAAAGAGGGAGGGACTGACTAGGGGAAATGACAGATCGCTGTTCATACATTGTATGAACATGCGATCAGTCATTTCTCCCACTGAAAGGACCGGGAGCTGTGTGTTTACACACACAGCTCCCGGTTCTCGCTCTGTAACGAGCATGCGCATGCCCCTAGTGGCTCAAATGTGAAATCACGTTATTTTACATGATTTTGCGCAGCCGAGCCGACCTGCCGCTGTAAAACTGCAGTGGCTGGTCGGCTAGTGGTTAAAGTGCCACAAAAAATGGCCCGGTCATTAAGCAGCCAAATCTTTCGGGCTAAAGTGGTTAAATGTTTTATTGTCAAAGCTTAATTGAACAAACTGAAGTTAGAAGCTGATTGGCTATCATGTACCATGCAGAACCCCACCAGATTCTGTGTGCAGCAGTTTTGGTAAATTTCCAATTGTTTTCAATAAAGACATGAACAAACTCACTTATGTCCGTGTTATTAGATAAAGTACATTGTTTTTGTCTAATAGTAAGTATGTTTTCGTCTAATATTGTGCTTAGTTGAAAATCAGGCCACATGTTATCAGCCATTCATGCAGAAATCCACGTAATTCCAAAGGGTTTACAGACTTCCTTCGGCAACTGTATGTTTCTGCAAGTTTTATATTTAAGTAGCAAATTATAAACTGTGAAAGAAAAAGCACGTTACCTTCGGCTGGAGTGAAAACAGATATGTTGGCTCTGGGCCCAACACCTGCACTTGTTTCCCCACTGATATATGCATCGTAGGTTGTGAAAGGCGTAAGGTTAGTAAAAGTAAACTTTAGATCTTTTGTACTGTTGTCTAGAATTCGACCTGATGAAAAAGAGACATCAAATGGTAAGACAAAGGAAATGATTCACATAATCATCTTAATTAGTGTCATTCATTTTAGCTCACTATTTTTCAGGGTCTTACAGCACAAAATGACTTCCTAGTTTAATTGCCCATATCCTCAATGTAAAACATAAAAAAGGTCATTTAAGAAGACAAGCGTGTCATATTCCTTTTGTTGTGATACCATCCCCAAATGTTTTTGTCATTCTTGGTAACCCATGACTGAGCTTACTGACATTCTGAATATGGAATAAGAAAAATATATCTTGTACTGGGCTTAGGTACCAGTTGTGACAGATAAAAACTGTCTGTATAGGCTCATAGCAGCCAAACAAAGTCCGTCCTGGACAGAAAAAGAAAGCTGAAATTTGGTTGGTTGCTGTAGGGGATTCAGACAGCTAAAATGTAAAAAATAAAAATAAAAAAAACCCAGAGCTATTTAGTTGCAAATTGAAAGTACAAAGGTGTATCTAAAACCAAGAAAATATTTAATTTATTAAAGCTTAACCCTTATACACACGGTCAGACTTCAAAAAACGTTTCCGTAGATTTTTGTATGAAGGGCGTTGGCCGTGAACTTGGTATGCATAAACACGGCAGGATTTTTTCAACACACTTTCCCAAAATCCTGTTTTTTTTTTTCAGCTCTTTTCTGCTCTTTACCGCCACCTTTTGATCAACTTATGCTTTTGTTGGTTGATTTTAACATTGGTTCTGAGCATGCATGCTTGTACTTTGGACTAAAGTCCGAGGGACTTCTGTACACACGATACGATTTTGCACTAAATTTTGTTGCCAAAAAATGTGTCAGTTTGCAGAGTGAACTTTTGTCCAATGAAAAACGAAATGTTTGTCCGATGGAACGTACACACATTCAGATTTTTTTGAAAACATGCTCATTTTGAAGTTTGTTGTCTAAAAGTCTGACTGTGTGTATGGACCTTACCAGTCCTTGGATGTGGCAACAGCATTAATTTTCTTCTAGCATACTTCTTGTCCTAGTTTAAAGAGGGATTCCACACACGATTTTTTTTTTTAAGTCAGCAGCTACTAACACTGTAGCTGCTGACTTTTAATAACGACACTTACATGTCCTAGTCGCCCGTCATGTCGGTCCCCAGACGGCGATCGCTCGGTCCTGGCGCCTTCATCCTTACTAAGGCCCCTTTCACATTTATACGACTTGTCTCACAATTTTGTACTGCAAAATCGTATGACAAGTCATTCTCCATGATTTTCAATGAACACCATTCATACTGGCACAATTTTAAGTAGTGCCGACTTCAAAGTAGTCCCTGCACTACTTTGGTCCAATTTTGATGCCACTTACACAGGCATTCATTGAAATCGCGGCAAAATCGCGCCCGCGAATCGCGGCAAAATCGCGGCCGCGAATCGCGGTAAAATCGCGCGACTTTGAAGTCGTACAAGTGTGAAAGGGACCTAAGGCAAACAGGCAGTGAAGCCCTACTGCATTTGCGCAACTCGCACGCCGCTTTGTGAATTGGTGGCTGCTTTCTGGGATAAACACAGTTCCCAGAAGGCACCACGAAGAAGGACGAGGCAGAAGATCCACTGCGGTGGAAGAAGGAACTTCCGCATAACAACCACCCTTTCAGGTGAGTATAATTATTATTATTATTTCATTTTTTTATTATTATTTTTTATTATTTTTTGGGGGGGGGGGGGGGGGAAACGGGTGGAACTCCACTTTAACATGTGACAGCACTTGCTTACTAGACTGTATCTATGGAGGAACAGTTTTGTTACCCAAGAACAGCAAGTAATTCTAACTATAAAATACCTCTCCATCTTCTTGTGGGCTATGGGGGTACCTATATCATGTTTAGAAAAAATTAACAGACATGATGGAGTAACACGGCACCAGACAGGAATTTGTGCACAAAATATTACTGAATATTTTTATTAACGAAAGGTAAAAGATTATTACATAAAATCAATAGATATATATTTGAACATAATAGAATTCAAGAATCTCTGTTTCTGTAAATGTCAAGTAATTATAACTATAAAATATCTCTCCGTCTCCTTGTTTCCATGACGTAGAAGAATGTGTTTTGTTTTGTGATCTCAGGCAGGGCTGTTAGCAATTAGTAGTGCACCATTGTCAACTAACTTGAGGAGTTTAGAAGCCCACAGCATTTTTGGCAGGATTAACAGGTGTTTTGTGGCATCGAAAATATATGACAAAATGGGCAGGGAATCTTCTCTCCAGACCAGCTGTCACTTTTTAAAAAGATTTTGGCCACTGGGGCTCCATCCACACAGATGCATCATTCATTCACAGTTTCCTGTGAATTAACCACTTAAGCCCCGGACCATTTTTTTTTGGTGGTATTTGATCACCTCTGCGGTTTTTTTGTTTTTTTTTTTTGCGCTATAAACAAAAAAAGAGTGCCAATTTTGAAAAAATATCTATATTTTTTACTTTTTGCTATAATAAATATCCCCCTCAGTTAAGAACGATACGTATTCTTCTACATGTTTTTGGTTAAAAAAAATGCAATAAGCGTTTATTGATTGGTTTGCCCAAAAGTTATAGCAGCTACAAAATAGGAGATAGAATTATGGCATTTTTATTATTATTATTTTTTTTACTAGTAATGGCAGCAGTTTGCGATTGTTATCATGTCTGCGACTTTATGGTGGACACATCAGACACTTTTGACACATTTTTGGGACCAGTGTCATTTTTACAGCAATTAGTGCTATAAAAATTCACTGATTACTGTGAAAATGACACTGACAGTGAAGGGGTTAACCACTAGGTAGTGCTGAACGGGTTGAGTGTGTTCTAGGGAGTGCTTCTAACTGTAGGGGGATGGGCTGTGTATGACAGTGATCACAGCTTCCGATTACAGGTAAGCTACGAATAAGCATTGCACGAAACATGTGAGCTTTTGTTCTTTTGTCCACTCCTTTTTTTTGACTGCAGCAAATTTTGGTTGTTTTTTAATTTCATTTTTTGAATAAAGACATTGTTTTTAAGGTGTGCGGGGTCCAGGATGTAAACATACAGATATAGCAACATTAATGCTCACCAATTACAGAACATCAACTGTATATAACTTCTAGGATAGCAAGGGGAACAGTGCATCACCCAACTAAATGGCCAGCAGCTGCTGGCCTAATCTGCTAGACAAGGGATCACATCCGAGGTGGAATAGGGTAGGCATTAAAAGATTTTTCCGCTTGCGATGCTAGAAACTATATACATTTGATGTCCTGTAATTGGTGAGCATTAATGTTGCTATATCTGCTTTTGAGAAATGTTAAAAATGGATGAATCTAGATGCATGTAGAGTTGCCTTGAAGAAACAGAATTGTAGCCCTGCGAAATGCGTCAGATGCTCCATGCAACAGAACTCTTCAAGTTTTATTGGATATAAGTATCATCATTGACAGTTTGGCATATGTTGTTCACAGTATTATTAACCATAGATGTGTTTTTTATGGATTTTTGGAAATGTATCTGTTTTCTTGTGCTTAGCTCAATGGCAACATCACGTCCTTTAAAAGTCCTCTTACTTTTATTGGAAAGTATTATTTTCACACTTTTTTGTACGTACATTTATTATTTTTTTTGGAAAGGTTAACTTCCTTCTTTAAAAATGTGTATATCCAGGGTGCTCCAAGCATTTGAATCCTGACAGATAAAGTCTTTAGATTTAAGTGGGGGAAGGCCCTGAAATACTTAGGCACACAGATACAATCAAATATAAAGAATATTTTTGGGTTGAATTTTCCCCCTATGTATAACTCAATACAAACTCTTTTAGACAAATGGCAACACGGCCTGCACTCATGGTTTGGTCAGAGTAACATAGTGAAGATGAGTATTCTCCCAAAAATATTGTATCTTTTTCAGGCCCTGCCTATTACTATACCAGCATCTTTTCTACGCCAAGTAGGTAGTTTGCTTATGAAATTTATATGGGCAGGGAAACGGCCTAGAATAAAAAGAGACTTGCTGAGAATGCCTAAGGGAGCAGGAGGGATGGCAGTACCAGACATAGTTAAGTACTACCGTGCGATACATCTGACACGGCTGATAGACTGGTGTAGACATGGGGAGATGAAACGCTGGGTAGCGATAGAACAACAGGTTAGCCCAATACCACTATCTAGAGCACCATGGTGTTACGCAGCACTACCCATCCAACTTAAGAAACACCCCACAATAGGACCCACATTACAAATAGCATATGTAGATATGTAGGAATGAAAGATTCTCATCAGGTCACTCACCACTGACCCCAGTTTTGGGAAACCCTAATTTTAAAGGGTCACTAAAGGAAAACATTTTTTTTGCTGAAATGAATGTTTACAGGGTATAGAGACATAAAAGTTAACCAATTCCTTTTCAAAATGATTAAAAATAGATAAAAATCAATCATATAATGTGCATGCAGGCTTGTTTCACTTTTGAACTGGCTTCATGTTTTTGCAAAGTAGAAATAGAAACACAGAACAAAAACAAACAAATCCAGGGCAGTGTTTTGTTTTTAAAATGAATCTGATTGGTTCTGGGAAGTTTTAGACACACAGTAATGACAGCTTAAACCAACGTGAGAAAGCTCCCAGTATGGTGCTTATAAGGAAACAGACAAGCAGGAAGTGTGGAGAACAGAGCAGGTTAACAGCAACTTCAAAGCAAAAACAAACAATAAGGACATGAAACCAGTACTGCAGTAAGGTAAGGGAAGCTATTTAGCTAAAAAAAAAAATTCCTTTAGTGACCCTTTAAGCCAGGTATGGAAAAGGGTAAATTTGAAGAGCTTAGAGAGAAGGGCGTCTTCCAGGTATCACATTTCATGCGGGAGGGACTCTGGCCTTCTATGGATGACCTGACAAAGGAAGGGGGCCTTTTTGAGCTCACACCTTGGCAGGCAGTCCAGGTAAGCTACTTTGTGAGATCGCTGGGGCCGGTGGTGGAATTCCAAAGGCCTTTGACAACGTTTGAACTGTACTGTAGTGAGGAGGAACCGCTCTCACGAGTAGTATCCAAGATGTACGGCCTCTTGAATACACCACCTGAAGAATTTGTGATGTCAGGAATTGGCAAATGGGAGAAGGCTTTGGGGAGGATTTTTACCCCAACTCAATGTAAACAGATTATCGGATTGACATTTAACTCCTCGATGTGTACTAAAACTCAATTACAAAATCCTTTCGCATTGGTACTATACTCCAGTTATATTTCAGACAGGAGGCTCATATCTTGCATTAAACTTTCTTTATTAATGCTCATAGCAGAATTCCAGTATTCAAATACTTCAAAATAAACCAAAGAAAAACTCTATACTACATCTCCCAGAATCCTTAGGGTCAGTAACCCCTCCCATCCAATGACCCTATAAATGGCTTGCTTGCTGTTAGATCCTCCTCTTTCTTTCTGCTCATAGCGACAGTTAAGTATTCCTCTGTGCCTTTTGGTCTGTTTATCATTGTATAGAATGTGTGTTCAAGGAGACATACCCTGTGTCCCGTTTGCCTGCACAACTCTCCTATAGTATGTGTTCTGGCACGTTTTCATCCCCCCTTCCATCCTTTTCCTTCCCTCCCCCGTTCCAGGCGCTGTTTGCCTGAGCGCCATTTTCTTCTCCCTCAGGAGCGGTTCGCGCCCTCGGCGAGGGAGGGGGCTTATCGGCTAAGACGCTCTCTCCCTCCTCCGTCTCTCTCCCTGCCTCTACTCCGTATCTGGCCAATCACCGCTAGCCGGTGACGTCACGGGGACGCGACTGTATGCACAGCTGGAACGCCGCCTCTCTCACCGCAGCGCCAGTCGGTGGCTGAACGGGGAAGACGGAGGTTTGCTGCTGCTGCTGCAAGGCACTGATGTCCCCTCACACACACACTTTAGCGCCACAATAATCACTAGAGTTAGTGAGACTAGACCTGTGGGTTGAGCTGACAGAAAGGGGGTAAGGATAAACGGAGCACTATACATAGCAAGCAGTGGTCTGTTTTTTCCCCTTGCCTAAATAGTACTCAGCAACATGGCAGAAGGATCCAGGATCCAAGCATCTTATGGGGCAGAGCTAGGGAACAACCCTGAGACTCCGCAAATGCTTACAGCTACCCAAATCCAAGAACTGATAAGTAGTTCTATTCAGGCAGCCTTGGCATCTAATATAAACAATCCCTCGCTTCTACCTGAGGTGGTGAAAGGAGGTAAAGTCTCCTGCAAGACCAAACACCTGTCTGCCCATGACGACTCCCCGGCAGGGGAAGAAAAATTAATGCATGAGGCAGGACCATCCTCGGCCTGCCGACCCAGCCATCCAAATAGCAAACGACCCTTGTCAATCAAGGAGATTCCCCGTAAGAAAATCCTCGCTGCCCGCCGGGTTAAACCGGATTCGTTTAATGATGATTCGAACGAGGATTCGCCCGACGGATCACTGATTTTTACATCAGAGGATTCTGACTCATAAATAGAGGAGGCTGGGCATATGGCTACGGAGCAGGAAGCCAATACTGAATTACCATCAGAAACTATTTTAGACTCCCTAGGGGAACCATATTTCAACCCAGAACATATTACACACCCCAGATCCGGTGACTGGGCTCCATTCCCACAAGTGTCACAATATGTGGAACACTGGATACGGAGGATCCTGGACAGGACTAACAGGAACAAATTGAGGGCAGAATGCCCCCAGACCGTTCATTCCCAATAAGGTGGCTGTCACGCCCGAGATTGACCCGATACTCCTTAAATACCTGACGAAATCGGGCAAAAAAGGGCATTGAGCGCTCTTTTAAGACAATCCAGGATCGGGTCTTGGATCTTTTAGGTCCCCTAACCAAGATCTTAAATTTGTCTGAACAGGCAGCCACCGCTGATGAACCGGTGGATTTAATACAGTTGAGAGGTTGGGCCCAACAGGCCATATGCCTACTAGGCTCGGCCAACACGACCTGCGCGATTGAACGTCGCAGGTCCATTCTGATGAAACTTGACCCGCAACTATCTCACCTAGCGGAGTCTGAACCAGGTCCCTCAGCAGAAGGTCTTCTATTTGGAGAGGATCTGATGAAGAATATCAACAAATTTGTAGGCCTGTTCAACAGCCTGGAAAAAGCCCAAACCTCCCTGAGGAAATCGGGTTCTGGTCCTAGAGTTTTTACCAGGGCCGGCAGAGGTAGAGGCCGATCTGCTGGCCATTCTAATTACTACAGGGCCTATCCTAGGGTTCCCACTCAGGATTACACGCCCATGCACCAGCAGTACTCAACACCAATGGCGCAACCGGCCCCCTTCTTCCCTCCTAGAGGACGTCCATGGAGGGGCCGAGGCGGTAGAGGCTTCCCGAGATCCCGACCTTCTATCGGTGAGTGTTTCACAGACATGCCATACTTTTATACCAGTAGGGGGCAGACTGAGACATTTTACCCATGCCTGGTACATGATTACTGCAGACGATTGGATTCTGTCCACTGTTCAGGGCTATCGTATAGATTTCATGGCGCAACCGATCATATCGGTAACTCCGCATCCCATTCACTTCTCGGAACAAAATGTACACCTCATAGACATAGAGCTACAGGAACTAATCTTAAAGCATGCTGTCATAGATGTAGACCCCTTGTCACCAGGGTTCATAAACAACCTTTTCTTGGTGAAGAAGAAAGATGGGGGCTACCGCCCGGTAATAAATCTAAAAGACCTGAACCAGTTTGTGACCTACCATCACTTCAAGATGGAAGGTATACACATGCTAAGAGACCTTCTAGTCCAGGGAGATTGGCTAGTAAAGATAGACCTCAAAGATGCGTATCTAACGATACCAATGCACCAATCCTCCCAAAAGTATCTGAGATTCCGATGGAAGGGCCATACATGGCAGTTTACTTGCCTACCCTTTGGCCTTTCATCAGCCCCTTGGTGTTTTACCAAGCTACTGAAACCGGTAATAGCCACATTGCGTCGCAGGGGTGTACGCCTGATAATCTATCTAGACGACCTCCTCATTATGGCTCGCTCAAGGTCTCAAGCCGAACTACACAAAGGTTGGGCGACATCACTCCTGGAGGGCCTAGGTTTCCTCATCAACCACAAGAAATCCGTACTCTCTCCAACCCAAGTGATGGAGTTTTTGGGTTTTTCGGTGGACACTGGTCAAGCGGTCCTACGCTTACCCCAACACAAAATGGCCTTAATCCGGAAAGAAATCAGAGCGATTTTGCGCAAAAGACAAATATCGCTAAGACTTCTGGCACGCATAGTCGGACTATTATCGGCCTCCATTCAGGCTATTTTCCCTGCCCCACTACACTACCGGGTCCTACAGCGCCTCAAAACCCTCCACTTACGTCAAGGTCTTCGGTACTCGGACAAAATCGCCCTTTGTTCGGAATCGGAGGCGGAACTGCGCTGGTGGCTTCAATACGCAGTAGAATGGAACGGCAAGACAATCTTCAGCTCTCGGCCGGACATAATACTGGAATCGGATGCGAGTCGCAGAGGCTGGGGAGCTCGTTGCGGCCCGGATTCCACAGGAGGGACGTGGTCCGTAGAAGAGTCCTCTCTCCATATCAATGCGTTGGAACTCCTGGCGGCACTCTTCGCTGTCAAGAGTTTTCTCTCGCAGAGGTCCGAATGTTGCGCTCTCTTGCGCTTGGACAATGTAGCGGCAGTGCAATATATCAATCGTTTGGGAGGCACGAAATCCAAATTACTGGCAGACGTTGCATCCGACCTTTGGAATTTCTGCCTGTCACGCAACATTACCCCAGTAGCGGAATACATTCCGGGGGTATCCAACTGCGTGGCAGATTGGAATTCCCGCTATCTGTCCGATTCCAGCGATTGGACATTGGACAGATCGGTGTTCCTGGCGATACACGACCTTTGGGGTCCACTACATACGGACCTTTTTGCTTCGAGACTCAATCGGCAACTACCGCATTTCTAAAGTTGGAGACCGGACCCGGAAGCTGTAGCGGTGGACGCATTCCTTCAATTGTGGCCCGACAGCCTACATTACGCTTTCCCTCCCTTCTCAATGATCACCAGACTACTTCTTCATGTAGTCAACCTGAGAGCGATGGTGGTCCTGATCACCCCTTGGTGGCCAACCCAACCTTGGTTCCCTCTGACCTTGGGGATGTCGATCGACTACCCCAGACTCCTTCCCCACTCGACACACCTCCTGACCAATCCTACCAAAGGCCCACATCCTTTGCTTCTGGAAGGCAGACTACCCCTCCTCGCATGGTTAATCTCGGGATGCCAGAACCTGGTGCGGAACTTTCAGATTCAGCTAGAGACCTCCTCGCACTGGCCTGGGCCCCAGGGACTAGATCGGCATATCGATCTGCCTGGGGGTTATGGACTCGTTGGTGTGATCAACGACAAATTGATCCCATTCAGGCTCCTATCTCCTCGATTGTGAATTACTTGGCGGAGTCTTACGCGGCGGGCAAAGCGTATAGCTCCCTTAATGTCTATAGGTCTGCCATTTCGGCACACCACTGCCCGGTCGATTCATTGCCTGTTGGAAAACATCCTTTGGTATGTCGCTTACTCCGTGGTGCAAAATTCAATCGTCCTCCTCGCCCTCGCTTTTCCTCGACTTGGGACGTCTCCGAGGTCCTTCAGTTGCTCTCTTCATGGGAGGACAACGGCCTCCTTTCCCTAAAGCTCTTATCCCTAAAACTTACCACGCTATTATGCTTAGTCTCTATCAAACGTATCTCGGACGTGAGAGCCCTAGTTGTTTCCAGGCGACATTTTTCACCGGATGGGGTTAGGTTCTCTGTAGTACGCAGGACCAAAACCCATTTACACTCGGTTTTCTACCCATTTTTTCAGACACATCCGCGATTATGCGTCGTTCGATGTCTACAAGCATACGAAACCCGCACGGCATCTCTACGTTCCCCAAACTTTTCTCAGTTACTAATCTCTTATGTACATCCACACCATCCGGTGACTTCTGCCACCTTGGCTAGGTGGGTACGTCTTGTCTTGGAGATGGCGGGGGTTGACGTGTCCCTCTTTGGCGCACACTCGACCAGGGGGGCGATGGCCACTAAGGTGGTTTCCACAGGGGGTTCTCTATCAGATCTTCTCTTGGCAGCCGACTGGTCATCTGAGTCGACTTTTCGCGAATTCTACTTCAGACCGGAGAATCACGTATCCCTATCTGTCCTGACCTCTTAACCGTGCCACGCGGCACTGTCTATGTCTTACTTCGCCTGTTCTGGGGGTCTGAGTATATATATATATATATATATATATATATATATATATATATATATATATATATATATTCACATATGCATACATGCTTTTGGTTATGTGCTATGATTTGTTTTACATGATGTGTGATTACTGCTTTAAACATGCAAGATATGAGCCTCCTGTCTGAAATATAAATTGAGATTTTCCTAGCTTGTGAGTTTTTCTTTGGTTTATTTTGAAGTATTTGAATACTGGAATTCTGCTATGAGCATTAATAAAGAAAGTTTAATGCAAGATACTTGCCTCCTGTCTTCATATAACTAATATTTTCCGTCACAAGCTAGGAAAATCTCAATTTACACTTAACAAAAGTGCAAATGAAAATTCGGATCAGTGCTGGAGATGTGGGAGAGAGAAAGGAACACTCCTGCAAATTTTTTGGGCCTGTGATAAAATAAATTACTACTGGAAGGAGGTGAGGAGAATATCCCAAAAGTTCACAGAATATCACATTCCAAACGACCCCGCCTTTTTTCTTCTGCATTGCTCCGAGATCCCGGTAAGTAAGTATAGGAAATCAGTAGTGTGCCATTTGATCAATGCCGCAAAGGCGGGAGTTACCCAGCTGTGGAGGGATCTTAGATCTCCTTCTATAGCAGGTTGGCTTAATAGGACACGGGAGATCGAGGCAATGGAGGACTTAGTGTTATCAGCCCAAAACAGGAGGAAACAATATAGTGAAACTTGGACAGGATGGAAGGTATTTATTAATTCAGAGGAAGGGAAGAGACTGTTGGAAGAGAGATAAGAGGAACCTAGTAAAATAGTAAACGATGTTGAAAATGGATTTTTACATATGAATATAAAAGGCCTTATATGAGCGTAAACCCTACATCTCGAGGGATTAGCAGGGGGGGGGGGGCAAGGTTTGGGGGAAAGAGGGGGAAAAAATAAAATTAAAAGGGAGAGTAAGACATAGAAAGCTCAGTCTAAGTTTCTGAGTATGCTGTTCAATTGGGTAAAATGGAAAAACACAGATATGTTGTTATGTTACCTGGATATGTTGTATTTTGTATATTCTGTAATATCTGGATGAGGAGTTTAATGGAATATGTATTCGGATTTGTATGTCTCTCCTTTTAGTAAAATAAAGAATATGAAAAAAAAAAGTCTGTGCTGGAGAGGGTAGCAAATCTTCACACACTTTAGGCAGCACTGGCTGAAGAAGGAAACAATGAGCTGTTCCGAAACGTGTCCCGTCTTAATGACACACTTCCTGTCCAGTTCCTATTTGTGTTCCATGCTGGTTTCTGTCTCGCTTCTTCTGACGTCATCCCCAGGCTCCAGTGTTATTGTGTCCAGTGAACATTCACAGCACAAGTCGGCTGTTATCTCGTGGACTTCCCTGGAAGCTTTAACATCACAGACTGCGACTGCCCTGCCGCTGGAACATCTCCTGGACACACTTACCTGCTACATGCCTGTTTCATCCACTATCTTGTAAGTGTTTTTAACCCCTTTAGGGGATATTAAAAGTTTTATACTTTTGCACTTAGAGGCGCCCTGTTTGTTTTTTAATCTTCCTTCTTTTAACCCAACTAGCGGCTGAGGAAAAGTTTAAAATCTTCTGCAAAGCCCCGCTGACAAAGTGATTTGAGTTGAGAGGTACAGTATCATGATATAGTGCAGTCTTACCCGAAGGATCCCTGCTTGACTAGGGCCATTTTTAGACAGGAGCCAGTTACCTTACCAGCATGTCTTTGGAGCGTGGGAGGAAACTGGAGTACCTGGAGGAAATCCAAGCAGGCAGAAGGAGAACATGCAAACTCCAGGCAGATGGTGTCGTGGATGGTATTCGAACCACCAACCCTTTAGCTGCTTCAGCAGCGCTGCCCATTGATTTCAATGTGAAGGGCGGTGGAGACTTTTTTTTCGGTCTTGCAAGCACAATGCGCCCCAGTGTGAAAGTACTCGGTCTTTCACACTGGGGCTGCAGGGGAGGCATTTTTCAGGTGCTTTACATGGGTGAGTGCTACACAAGCATAAGGTTATATACACACTTATGCCTCGTACACAAGACCAGTTTTCCAGACGGGGAAACTGTGAGGAGAGCTTTTGGCCGGGAATCCCGACCGTGTGTATGCTCCTCACAGTTTTTCCGACAGGAAAACTGCCCAAAAACCGCCAGACAAAAAAAGAGGACCAGCTCTCTTTTTTTTCACCGGGAAAACCAGCGGACTTTTGCCCGGCGTTTTTTTCACAGTTTTCCTGTCTGGAAACCTGCCTGTGTGTAGGGGGAAAGACTGCCCAAGCAGGTTCTCGGCTTTTCCCGTCGGAAATCCTGCACATGTTTACAGGGCATTACAGTATTACAGATAATGTAAAAAATGACTGTACACCATGCTGTTGGATAGGACACTGCCTCTCTATAATCTGTTTTCACCTAGTAAAAAAATTGAAATAGACTTTATAGATTAATATTTCCGATATGCTAAACTGTATCAAAATCCACATTTACATGTGATGATACAATATCTGTATTTAGATACAACCAATTACAAAAA
This sequence comes from Rana kukunoris, assembly GCA_029574335.1. NCBI lineage: Eukaryota > Metazoa > Chordata > Amphibia > Anura > Ranidae > Rana > Rana kukunoris. The sequence continues at coordinate 234,184,264 of CM056051.1, forward strand.
AATAAATAAAAAATAGAAAGAGCCCACATAATTAAAACGAAAAAATAGCTAAAGGTATTATTAGTACAACAAAATAATGACCTCCACGTACCAGATGGACCATACAGTTCAACTCTATAGCTAAATTTTCCCGTCACAATGGTTGGAGCATCCCATGTCACAGAGAATGACCGTGTAGTAATATTGCCTTTAATCAGATTCTGAGGGGGGTCTTCTGGCACTAGGAAATGAAAACAGAATACAATATATACTTTAGCTTACAAGAAGAAAATATATTATTTGGCAGGCAATACAAATATTTCTAGGTGACCTGGGTGTCAATTTCAGTTATGGTTCAGTTAAAAGCTTGACTAGCTTTCAATTAAAGTGATTGTAAAGTCTCAAGGTTTTTCACCGTAATGCATTCTATGCAAAAACCTTCTTTTCTGTAGCTCTCCTCCAGAGCCCCCTTTTTTCTTACCTAAACCCATACGATCCAGTGATATGCACAAGTCCAGCGGCTTCCATCGCTGTGTCTCTCCTCATTGGACAGATTAATAGCAGCAGGAACCATCCTCAGAGTCCTCATTCATATTAGAGGCCCCGCTTCACATTACAACCCCCTCCTTACAGAAGATTCCCACCCTCATATTAGCATCTCCCCTAAAAATCTGAGCCAACCTCCTCATATTAGAAACTCCTTCACATCAGAGTCCCTAATCGCATCAGAGGCAGCCCCCTTTACATCAGAGTCCCTCTCTTGAAATCAGAGCCCTCCCTTTCTATTAATATCTCTCCTACACAATAGAATCCCCCCATCATATTAGAGGCAGCCCCATCTCATTAGAGCTCCCTTTCACAAAAGAGTCCTCAGTTCCATCTTTAGAAATAGAGTCCTATCTTCAAACCTGACTGTGGCATCATGGCAGAGGGCAGGAGGCGGAGAAGGTTTGGACAGAAGCAGGACGTCGGGATCAACATCATTGCTATGGTGCACGTGAGCCTGAGTTGGCCCCCTGCAACATGGAAACAAATAATGTGGTGCAGCAGATAGGGGCAGAGCCCCTCACTGATAGCACTGGTCCTAGAGGAGGGGGGTGCAACCGAAATCTGAGGTTCCGCAACCAACCCCATCACTCCCCTAGATCTGGCCCTGCTTCTCAGTGTATTTTTTTACGCATTTTTTGCAACACACTGTATTATGGTGTGAAAGGACCATAAATGTTAGTAAAATGGAAATTACACATAGACTCCATTTTCTCGAGTATGGTCTTTACACCAAGCCTTACTTTGTTACAGATAAGGCTGTCTTTATACATTTTGGCAGCAGCACAAATCAATTTATTTTTTTACATTAACCATACGGAAAAGCTTTCTTAAAAAGCACAAGCCGATTGAAAGCAGTGACCCACACTACATTACATTCCTCATATGTTCTACTCTTTCAATGAGATACACATTAAACTGATAACATTAAACCTGACAAGTTAAGAGTAAATGATGAAGTACTTGTTCACAATTTAATCTTGACAATTTGAACAAACATCAGAAGCTCTTTCCTTCTGGCACTTAAACTAGTTTTGACTTTGAGGGACTTATTCTCTATGCCAAATGCTTTCTATGTTATGCTTTTAAATGAACATGTGCTTTGCTTATGCAGGGTAAAACAACAGATTAATTTTTAAAGTGGCCCCTGCAGCGTCTTATAATGAACTTCCCTTCATTCTTCAGCAACTTAATGGAGAAGTATGGGTTTTGAAAAAAAATCATACCTCAATGCTGCAGCTGCCCCATGTTGGCTCTAATGCCCCGTACACACGATCAGGATTCCTGGCAGTAAAAAGTCCACCGGGAATCCCGGGGGGAAAACAGAGAACCTGCTCGGTCACTTTCCCCTGTGTACTCACCAGAGGTTTTCCCGTTTGGAAAACTGCGGTGAAAGCCTTGGCCGGGAATTCCAGCCGTGTGTATGCTCCACCGCAGTGTTTCCCATAGGGAAACTGCTGTGAAAAAGACCACCGGGAATCGCGGCAGGAAAAAAGAGAAGGAAGGGCGGTTACCGCTCTAGATGGATGCAATAGGCAATCAATGTCCTCTCAGAAACCACGGGTGCTGGCAATGCATGAAGCAAAAATAGGAAGAAAAATGTATGGACAATCGTACTCCGGAAAAACCTTTTCGGTTTCCTTTATTAGTAAAAAGATAAAAAGCACTACAAATCACAGCATCCCACTGTCTGCTGTGATTTGTAGAGCTTTTTATCTTTTTACTAATAAAGGAAACCGAAAAGGTTTTTCTGGAGTGTGGCTGTCCGTACATTTTTCTTCCTAGGAAAAAAAAGAACATGTTCTCATTTTTCCTTCCGCGATTCCCGGTGGTTTTCCTGTCGAGAAAACTGCCATGAAGCATACACGTGGCCAGTTTTCTCTGCCAAAAGCTGTCATGGCAGTTTTCCCAACGGTTGTGTGTACGAGGCATAAGACTGAGAAGAGAGTGATCACATGACCACTGATTGCTCAGTTCTCAGTCTGCTAAGAGTGGAGATCAGTGACTATCAGTCGCTGCACTCCACTCTATTCCTTTATTGTTTACTGTCTTGATTGGGCTGGAGGGGGGCCAATTCAGCTGGCTCCAGCTCTCAGATACGCACTGAGAGTTGGAACCAGCTGTCAATCAGGCAACTGGGTGGGTCCTGATAGTATTGTCAGGATCCTTCCAATGTCTGATGCAGCTTTGTTCCTTCAGCTTATAGCTGACAGTAGAAGGCTATAAACTGACTCTGGGTCACAGCAGATAAAAAGTTAGTGTACTCTTGTGACCCACAAGAAAAGGAGTAAGGAGAACCACTCTGTGTAAGTTCCATGTTGCCCTAGTCCAGTGTTTCTCAACTCAGGTCAGGTTTTCAGGATTTCCATTATTTTGCACAGGTGATTTGATCAGTTTCACTGCCTTAGTAATTCCCACAGCCTTTTCATCTGAGGGAAATCCTGAAAACATGACCTGTTGGGGGGGCCTGAGGACTGGAGTTGAGAAACACTGCCCTAGTCAGAGTTTATTCTCTCCCCACCCCCATATGATGCTGCTAATAATTAAGCAACCAATTGCCAAGTGCCAGCACTGTTGTGAGAAGAAAGGGGTTATTCACATGCTAGCCTTACTTGAAAGTACTGTATAAGGAATTTCTTATTGTTCCTAGTGGAAAGAAGAGCACCAGGAGAGTAATGAAAGGTGAATATATGTTTCGAAAGGGGCTAACACTAAAGTGTATGTCTAGTCAAATGAAATGGTTTTCTTTAATAGCTTAAGGGAAGGTTTTGCCACTGTTGCAAATATCCCTCCCATCCTGTCAGGCAAAACCTTTGTAGGCAGTACAGGAACTGAGGGTAAATCTCTGCAAATGGCAGTGACATGTACTCTTACCATCAACCTCAGAAACCTGCCTCCCAAAGTAGTCCCAATATCATAGTGGTGTGACTGATGCAGAGAAAGCTTACACTCACTTAACACAAATTGGAAGGAAGTATACTGTCAGCCCCTTTTCACAGGAAGGACATCTAAAGTTCATACCCAACATATATGGTACTATGCCAGGGACTGTTGGGATATATACAAATCTGACATTGCAATAACATATGCTGGAGCTCAGAAAACTATGTAGATGTTCTTTACTGAAGGCATCACAGTAAAGTCTTCTTAGATAACATATGTGACCCAGCCAGATCCTGAAAAAACATATAGCTTTTTAATTTGTACGTATAATTTTTATTATTATTATTACTTGTTTATTATTCATGAGCTAAAATATACTCGACATACTTTCCTATCCCTGCCCACATCATTGCCTTACCAGCATAGCAGAGTCAGGTGAGTGTTTTTTCTTAGCTTACAGAGGAACCTGTGACTCCTCTAACCAGCTCCTATATGACCTCCCCTGCTCTGTTCTACAGCTAGAAGCATTCACAAACATTCAATTTTGGCTACAAATCAGGAAAATTTCATAAATAGAAGGGTTTCTTTTTCTTAACCCCATTGCCCTAGGAACAAAATCATGGGTACACTATGGTAAATATGAACCTGAACATTTTTCATAGTTTAAGTACATAGGTTTGGGCAGGAGATAAACAATTTCATATACAGAACTGAAAAAAAACTATAATGTTATAAACAGTATATGTTATTTACTCACCTGATTCTGGTGTCCTGACAATTGTACTGTCAACATAGCCAGGTTCATTGGTAAAAGCAGAAACTTCAAATAGGTATGTTGTGTATGGTCTAAGCTGGCCTACAATATATGTTATTGGTTCATTCCAAATGGCATTAAAGGTCCTAGAAGTTATTGCTCGTGATACAAACGAGGCGGTGGTTGTAGAGAGACCTCTGGTAGAGGAAGCACTAGTTGTGCGCCATAAAAATGATTCACTTTTATCCTAAAAAGAAAATGACCACTTTACATTACAGCAAAAATATGCCTGGTTACTGTAAATTTAATCACATTCTGGTTTCTTAAAACTCTTATGTCTCTAAACCACAATAAAGGTAAGAGCTTTCCACCATAATTCCTATTTTTGTTCAACCACCATGAGAAAAAGCCAAATGATGGTGTCAAAATTCATAGGCCGGGATTCAGATACATCGGCGCATATTTATGCCACCGTAGCATATCTTCTTTACACTACGCTGGCGCAATGCAGAGAGGCAAGCATGGAATTCACAAAGCAAATGCTCCCAACATTGCGCCGGCGTAGCGTATAGTCGTAGGCGTAAGTCAGCGTAAGTCAGCGTAAGTCAAAGTAGGTGGAAGTGGGCTGGAAGTAGGCGTGATATATTTAAATGAAGCGTGACCCCATGCAAATGATGGGCTGAGCTTCAAAAAACGAACTGTGCATGCGTCGGCTCTTGGACACATCCCAGTGCGCATGCGCAGAACCTAAGATACGTTGAATCACTGAACGTAACCTACGCACAGCCCTATTCACGTAGTACTATGTAAACGACGTACAATACGACGGCTGTTCCCTCGTCCATACCTTTGCATGACTTTCCCCTGCTTTATGAGGGGTAACTTTACGCCAGACGTAAGCCTTACGCAAACCGCGCATCTTTTCCGCCTGGCACATCTACGTTCGTGAATCGGCGTATCTTACTCATTTGCATATTTAACATGGGTACGCCGATTGCGTTCAGTGTAAATATGTGGCCAAGATACGATGGCGTAGGACACTTACGTTGGTCGTATGAAGCCAAATTTCAGGCGTATCTTGCTAACAGAATCAGGCGCAAAGATATGACGGCGCATTCCGTGCACTTACGGGGCATATCTGTAGATACGTTGGCGTAAGTGCTTTCTGAATCCGGCTAATAGTGTACAATACATAAACAATGGAATATTCAAGAAACGAATGCCCTGTACACACGATCGGGCAATCCGATGAGAACGGTATGATGGAAAAAAAATTCCATCAGTTAACCGATGAAGCTGACTGATGGTCAGTCTAGCCTACAAACCATTGGTTAAAAAAACGATCGTGTCAGAACGCGGTGACGTAAAACACAATGAAGTGCTGAGAAAAATGAAGTTCAACGCTTCCAAGCATGCGTCGACTTGATTCTGAGCATGCGTGGATTTTTAACCAATGGAAGTGCCTACAAACAATATTTTTTTTTTTCTATCGGTTAAGTATCCATCGGTTAATTTTAAAACAAGTTTCAATTTTTTTAACCGATGGATAAATAACTGATGGGGCCCACACACGATCGGTTTGGTCTGATGAAAACGGTCCATCAGACCGCTCTCATCGGATTGATCGATCGTGTGTACGCGGTATAAGACTTTGAATGAGGTCTTGTCAGAGGGAGTGGAAACACATTAATGAGAATTTTTTTTTTTGGGGGGGGGTAAAGTGGTCCCATCAGTGTTTTCCATCAGTAGAAAACACAAGCGACATCGGCCATCAATAGAAACCAGACGACATTCTGCCCATGTATATGCCAGCCGGTCTGACAGAAGCCAGCCATTTGCCCAGCTTCTATCGAAGGGTCATAACCGAGAAAAGGTCTGCCAACCGACTCCCATTCAGCGCTCTCATCCAATGGCTAAGAGCGCTGACTGGAGTCTTCTTTTGATAACATTTTGATCCACAGATGTTTTATACATACATATACATACTGTATGAACATTTATTCACGTATGGGGATATGTTATATACCGGTACCTTGGCCTACCTAACTAGGGCTAATTTGGGATCTATTTTATGTTGATGTGGAATTATAATGAATGCTTTTAGCTATGGTTGCTGTATGAGCAAGGTTTATATTTGTGCATTTATATTTTGTGTTCATTTGGATATCTGTAATGCCTTTTGTTACCATCTAGTCAATATTTTACCAACCTGGTCAAGAAAATTATGAATAAAACATGTTTTATAAATAGGGAACAGTTATGATGTTTTTTTTTGTTTCAGAAAAGGTGGCCACCTTATTACTGGTGTACTTCCTTTTTTTTATCATTTCCAAGCTAGCATCTGTGTCGCTACACAGTATTATTTTATTTTTAGTGCTGCATTAAGTCAGGTATCCTCAGTTATATACTCATGTATACAGGGGCGTATTTAGGTTTTGTGCTGCCCTAGGCCTGACTAAACTCGTGCACCTCCTAATTTAAATATGACCCACCCCTTCCTGTCACAGACACACCCTGTGTTGTTTAAGACCCACCCTGAAATTTTCAAGTGAGGACACTAGTTCTGAGGGCATGGGGGGGGCAATGGATTCCCTTAATTTACTTAAATTCATCTTACTTCCTGGTTGCCCATAGAGCAGAAAGTGAAGGGGAATCTTTGCAATGGGACAGGGATGGTAAAAGTGTTGCCTATAGTTCTACTTTAAACATATAGCACAGTGAGGAAGGTTTGTGGTCCAGGATGACAAAACACTCAAAATTGGAAGCGCCCCCCCCCCCCACAGTTGCGGAATGCTGGCCGCCCGCATACTAGAAGCAGACTAATTTTCCTAACAGTGTAACACAAGCCAGCAGGTACTGTACTCTTTTTGTGCTGCCCCCCTGCAAAGTGCTGCCCTAGGCCAGGATACAGCTCTGCATGTATACTGTACATGTAACTAGGCAAAAAAAAAAATAGAGAGGAGAGCCTATGTGAAGCTGATAGATCACACATAAATGTTTGCCTGTAACATCTGCCCTTACAGATTGACAGGTGATTCTGCTCTACTGTCTAATTGCATTGGTACAGTCCTATCACAGCAGGAAACATTATACTATACTAGTGGATATGGTCTTAAAAATGTTATTCTTTTCTTTCAACGATGATTGTCTCTCAGCATGCGGAGAGTAACTGCATAACTGAAACTTCCTGTTCCTTGCTTGAATTACTCACAAGTGCCTGTAGCTACAGAGGTCAGTAATGGCTTGTTTTTAAGCTTATTTATTGCTTCCTAAGAATATTTAAATATCTACTTTAAGTATGTATTAGATTAGTAAAATGAAAAATGGCTCTGAAAATTATTTAGATATGTAACATTATGGAAAACAAACAGAAAACAACATCTATCCGAATACCGAATATCTGTGTAGGCTGTTTTACTTGGTAATCACATTTTGATCTAAATTCCAGCCCAGACATGCTGTAAAATTTACAGAGAGAACTCCACTTACAGTACACTCCGGCAATGCTCCATTCAAAATTTCTTCCACTTTTACAGTTGTATCCTTTACTATTGCTCCAGTTCTTGCATGTTTAACACTTATCTTGAAGCTGGTAATTTTTCCATGAGGTTGTCGAGGTAAAAACCAGGTAAGATTTACTGCAGATGAATTTAGTGCTTCAACAGTTAGATTCACAACTTTTCCTGGAGCTATAACCAGAAAACATACGTCTCTATTAGTACTGTCGAAAGTTTCAATTTTTAGGTACAAGTTTAAGGATAAGCAATATGATTAAAGATTCAAATATATAACACAAGGTAAGCAGGTTCTCACATCTACATACAGTATTCTTATTTATTTTAGGTACTTATATAGCACCATCAATTTATGCAGCGCTTCACATATACATTGCACATTTACATCAGTCCCTACCCTCAAGGAGTTTACAACCTAATGTCCCTAACACACAATCGTACATTCTAGGGCCAATTTAGACAGGATCAGATTTTGTCTACTTCAGTGCAACTTATAACATCCAAGTGGAAGATATAACACCAACACCAATGTCATAAAAAATAAAAAAAGAGAATTACTGAGTTGGAAAAATAATCACCCCCTTGTGTCAGTATTTTGTTGACCACCCTTTGCTTTAATTACAGCCTTTAGTTTGCACATCTAGACTTTGCAATATTTGCCCACTCTTCTTTGCAGAACTGCTCAAGTTCAGATAAATTTGATGGTAAACATTTGTGGACTGCAATCTTCAAGTCATTCCACAGATTTTTAATGGGGTTTAAGTCTGGTCTCTGACTAGACCATGCAAAGACATTTACCTTTTTTCTCCTTCAACCGCTATGTGATAATTTTTGCTATGTTCTTTGGGTCATTGTCTTGTTGGAAGGTAAACCTTCTTCCCATTGACAACTTTCTGGAAGAGGGCAGCTATTTTTTCTTCTATCCTGACAAGTGCTCCAGTCTATGCTCTATGCTGCAGAGAACCACTCCCATAATAGGATATACCCATCTCCATGTTCCACCAGACATATCTTTTGGTTTTAAGTCAAAATAACATTTTAAAGGGACACTAAAGGTTCCCGTTTAAAAAAAAAAAACAACAAACATGTTATACTTACCTCCACTGTGCAGCTCATTTTGCACACAGTGGCCCCCGATCCTGGTCTTCTGGGGTCTGTCGGCATCTGTCTCGGCTCCTCCTCACATCAGCTAACCCCCTTCATGGGAAGCACTCTCCCAAGTGGGTTAGCTTGCACACGCTCCTATGATACAGCCGGTGGCCATAGCCGCCAACTGTATCACACGCCCCTGCCCCCTGGCACGCTGCGTCATTGCATGTGATTGACAGCAGCACGAGCAGCACGAGCCAATGACTGCACTGCTATCAATCTAGCAAATCTAGCCAAGCGACGGCCACAAAAGAGGACCCGGCAGGATGTGCACAGCAGATTTAGGCTCAGGTAAGTAAAACGGGGGGGCATAAGCATTAAAGTAAAAAAAAAAAAAAACTTTACAACCCCTTTAACTGTCACCTGACCATTAAAACCTTTTTCCATTCATTTCTTGAGGAAAAATAAAATGAAACAAGTATTATAAAAAAAAGGAGTCTATAACATTTAGACACGTGCATAAATATTGCCTGTGAAGCTTGCCAACCCGACCCACTTCCCCTTCTCAGAATAGACGCAAACCCCACCTATATACAACCAAAAGCACAAGGATCCATGTGGAAAACTACCCACACTCTCCAGAAGACACAATTTGTGTGTCCCACTATGCAAAATTGTAGAGAAAAACTTGTAGAGAGAGAATTGTAGAAAGAGACCCTAATTTTTATTTTTTCGCTTTAAGCATCAGTAAATCACTGCTCATTTAAAAATTATGTTTTTTAAAACTTTGTTTTTATTGATACATGTCCCCCAGGGCAGTACCCAGACCCCCATACCCTTTGTATGCCCAATAACTTGCATATAAGCCTTCAAAATGGGCATGTTTGATTTATTCAGTTCGGGTCCCATAGACTTCAATAGGTTTCATTGTTTGGCTCTGAACTTTTGCAATGTTCAAAAGTTCTGGTGCGAACCAAACAGGGGGTCATTCAGCCTATCTCTAGTGAAGACAAACATCACTTCACAGTCCAAAATTATGAATTATGCAAAGAATGTCTCCAATGCTATTGCACGATCTAAATGCTTCATGAGAATTACATGCACTTTTAATCACGAGTAAGAACTGGGGTGGTTGAAGGCTAGGTGGGGTGGGGTCGGGGATTCAAGAGCAAGTGAGAGTACAACTCTACAAAGTCAGATGAATTTACATTTTTAGTAGATTCTCTGTGCTGCCAGGGGCAATAGCCAACAAACTATAGCATTAGTGTTAGAGCAGTGCAAGTCCTTAGACAGATAGGCAGCACAATAGCTGAGAACCAGGTGTGCACCATTTGAAAAGCAGAGGCATAGCCAGACAAGCATGTGGTCGAGGCCAAGAGCAGACAGAAGTCCAAATCAGGTACTGGGTGAGCTCCCTAAAGTTCAGAGCTCCCTAAAGAGGTAGTTAAGTAGACTTTAATGCATAGCCTTCTGCACTGCACAGCATGTGACCACCAGAGAAAGAAGGCACCTACTGTAGGTTGTTGTTACTGAAATACATGTCCCTCACTGGATGATTTCCCCTTGCTTCCTGTTGCTGTGAAAACAGCTTTCACTTTCTGTATCCCTGACAAGGGTCACTATGACAAATAGAAAGAGCAAAGATTCCCAGTGGGGATACAAACACCAATAAAAAACACGGCATGGATATTAATCCTTCTTCACTCTACCCACAAGTTAAACTTGCCTACACAAAATGGAAAATAATCCTCACAGTAATTCTATTTAGAAAACATATTTGCCAGCTATACTATGTAGAAGCTGTTAACCCACAGGTCTTCTCAAATATGCGAAATAATAATAAATGTCAGTTTTTGAATACTCATAATCATAAAAGGAAGAATAAAAAAAGATATGTTTTGTGATATGAGATTAGAATGCAACATTTTATCCAGTTTCATAACTGTATCATAATTCACATTTTAAAGACGTCATATTTTATTGTGAATACTTTAATGTGTGACCTTTAAGACAAGTTTTAAAATATAGCATTTTGTAGAAGATTTAAATATGAAATAAATTATAAAACACATCCACATTTGAATTTGAAAAAGCTATCTGTGAACACTGTAATTAAAAAATAAGATTACTTAAGACAGACAGGATTTACAGCATTGGCTTAAAGCCAGGATTTTCAATAAGTCTTACTAGTAAAAGACAGTGCTGGTAAATAAACCATTACACTTGCCTTTCTAATATTTATACATATCAGATTTATAGTATTCTAATTCAAATTTGGTGAAGCATAAGCAGAACAAATATTGTTCCTCTTGGCTAGGGATGAGCCAAACACCCCCCTGTTCGGTTTGCACCGGAACCTGCAAATAGACCAAAAGTTTGTGTGAACTTTAGAACCCTGTTAAAGTCTAAGGGACTCAAAGGTTTGAAATCTAAAGTGCTAATTTTAAAGGCTAATATGCAACTTATTGTCCTAAAAAGTGTTTGGGGACCCGGATCCTTCCCCAGGGGACATGTATAAATGCCCAAAAAAGTTTTAAAACTTGCATTTTTTTCGGGAGCAGTGATTTTAATAATGCTTAAAGTGAAACAATAAAAGTGAAATATTCCTTTAAATTTCATACCTAGGGGGGTGTATAGTATGCCTGTGAAGTAGCGCTTGTTTCCTGTGCTTAGAGCTGTCCCTGCACAAAGTGTAATGTCATACCAGACACTTTATCTGAGCACGTAACATGGCAGGCCGCAGAAAAAGAGGGGGGACGAGAAAGCTGCCCCCCCTCCTGAACCATACCAGGCCACATGCCCTCAACATTGGGAGGATGCTTTGGATGCATTGTACCCCTACCATTTCACAAAGAAAGTGTAACAGATTGAAAAAAAACACACAGACACCGTTGGAAAAGTCCTTTGTTTGAAAAAATAAAATAAAAAAAAAGATTCCAGCGGTGGTAATCCACTCTCGGTCTCCACTCCAATGCTGTCGGTATCCTGCGATGGGTAATCTCCTCTCCAGGGGCCAGCGATGAGAAAATCTCCTCTTCATCCAGGTCCAGGATCCAATGATGAGATGTCCGCAGCGCATCACCTGTCTCCACCGGAGACACCCCAGGAATGATGCGGCCGGAGCCAGTGACATCTCTTATGTAGGTGAGAGCGGGGCCACCCGTCACGTGACCCCGTCCCCCTCTGACACAAGGGAAAACCCAGGCTTTTCCAGTGACGTGCGGGTGACCCCCTCTGATGTAACGGCAAACCTGCTTTAAACAACAACAAACCTGTGGCAGCAGTGTTCATGATGGACTGAAGTGGGAATAGTCTATTGAGAGGTAAGCCAATGAGAAGGGAGTTGCAGTAGTCGAGGCGAGAGATGACCAGGGAGTGGATTAGGTTTGTGGTTAGGAAGGGGCATATCTTGGAGATGTTACGGAGATTAAAGTGGCAAATTTTCGACAGCGATAGGATGTGGGGCCGATAACATGTTCCACTGCATGTTCCTAAACTAATCTAGAAATCTTTTGGGACAGATATTATAGAGGCGACCACTGAGTCATGTCTGATGCTTTCCCTAACAACAGCATCATTTACAATAGAGATGTCCGTTTAAACCTCCCAGGAGCCTGCAGTGTCAAAGCTAGGAGTTTTCCAAGTGCAATTGTTGAACCGCCGTGGTGAGCAGTAGTGTTTCTCACAACATGACCAGTTATTTATTTATTTATATAAAGGACCTGCTGCCCTTTACTGTTAGCTGCTAATATCACAGTGTTAACTATATTTATCTGTTAGCACTTCCTGTCTCATAGAGGCTGAGTTTGAAACCCCAGAAGGAGGAAGTGGAAAGAGAGAGAGAAAGTGTCAACCTCTATGCTGCTTAATCCAGACAAGAAGAGATTATTGTGCAAGCATTCCTATGTTTTAATAGGTTCTTGAGTTTGTTTCTGAATTATTGTGACAGACAGTGTATCTTTATCCTATTTTTATTATCTCACATGCACTATGTAGCAGTCACCTTCCAGTATATTAGTAGGTGATCCCGATTGGCTGAGACACAGCAGCAGCGCCATTGGCTCCTGCTGCTGTCAATCAAAGTCAGCTAGCCAATCAGGGGAGAGAGGAAGAAGGGGGCTCCGTGTCTGAATGAACACAAGGAGCTGTGACTCAGCTTGGGTGCCCCCATAGCAAGCTGCTTGCTGTGGGGGCACTAAACAGGAGGGAGGGGCCAGGATCACAGAAGATGGATCCAGGAAAAGAAGGATCCGGGCTGCTCTGTGCAAATCCATTGCAACAGAGCAGGTGAGTATAACATGTTGATTATTTTTATAGGGAAAAAAACAAGTTTAAAATCATGTCTATTCTGGTTTGAGATTCTATAGCAAGCTTTAGCTTGGGGCTCAATAACCAGCAAAGGCTAGAGCCAGGTTAGGCATCCGATGGCCACTTCTAAAGGTAGAGGTCCAGTTGCATGTCAGATTAGAAACTACTAGGGAGAGACTTAAGCACAGAGTAGATAGGCTGATTTTGAGTTCAAGTGCCACACCAAAGTGAAAAGCTGCATTCCAAGCTGGTTTGACAACAGTTGGAGGATCTTCCCATCAGCGCCGATCTTGGCTTCAAGTCTCCAAAATAAAGACAGACACTACATCGTCATTGTGATCATCCTCAGGGGTCTCTACAACTGGACTTTGATGCAACATTTATCTGGAGGTATCTTTTTTAATACCACTATATACTTGGGTATATGCGCACAATTCCACCAGGACTCTTGTTGGGCCATTTGCTGATGTAATCCTGTTTGGAGAAGGCCATTTCTCATAACCCCTCCTCCTCCAAAAAGAGGGCTACACTTTTTACAGGCTCGAGTTGGTAATTGGCTAAGACAGTTGGGTAAAGAGAAATATGTGAATATGAGGTTGGTTAATGTTAACGAGTTGTGTACAAGTTTATCGATAGATCGACCTGTGAACAACCAACTAGCCCATACATGGATCCAAATTCGGCAGGTCCCTGTTGAACCGGACACATTTCGATACATGGTCGTCTTAACAACAGGGGAGTCAGGGGAGTCAGTGGCTTGCAAGGTTCTCATGGGAGAAGACCACTCATCTGAGTGTGTGCCTTCTGCAGACACTGACCTAACAGGCATTGAGAAAAGAAGAGCTAACACTGTTAATGACAATATTGAGATATTGAGCAAAGAAGTCTCTAACCCAATGTCCAGGGTTTACTGGGGACTGGCAGACTGTATGTGCAGGTGTGCACAAGCCTTCATAGTCATAGGTTTGGGCATAGTTCAGAGCTCCAACCAGGAGACAGGTGTGTTCCACTCAGGACACACAATTGCTCCACACAGGACTCAGGAGGTTTACTGCCCAGGGAGTTGGCCAGTGTGGCAGAAAGCTAAGAGTGCTGAGAAAACTGTGAAGAGTACAGGTGTTTTGCGAAAGCCTAGGGGATCTTTAAGGTGCTTTGAGGGACCATATCAGAGGCCTGATCAGCAGCACTGGAAAAGCAAGTCAGGAGGCAAGGAAAATGTCTTTAGTATTTTTTGAATTTGGAACTGATGGTGGAACCCCCAACTGTTTATGTTCAACTTTATTTTCGTTTTGTGTAAAATTGGGCCATCAAGCCCATAAAACATAGTTCCTGACTGTCATAAACCCATTGGAAAACTCTACACTGCTTGAGCAAACCCCCCCCCCCCCCCCACACACACACACACACACAAACACATATATCACACCTGTTTTGTCTCACTGGTTTCTGGGGATCAAGAAAGATATTCATTTGAATGTTAAAAGCCACTATATATTACAGATTTAGTTTGTGAGTGTTTCTCATCTTGTTAGCATTAAACCTGAACTCCACCTAGATGTATAGTGCTGATGCTAACACTGATCTGTAATCATTAATACGTCATTAAATGTAATTTAAAAATTAGTGTATGTAACTGTATTTGACATGGTATCAGGCTCTTGCAGTCCATGTACAGCAGTGATGGAGTTGGAGAGGAAGAAACAGTACAACATGACAAGAAGCACAATGATAGGAAGTAAGCGGAGATTAACTCATCAGTGTGCTGCTTCTTCTTACTCCCTCCAGTAACAGGAAGAGGGCAGTTTCAACATCCAGGGCTCAGAGAAAGTTAAAAGAATTATGCAGGCAATAAGACTGAGGACATCTAGTGGCAGAAAAATACAACAGGGGAAATCTCTGAACTAAAGATGAATAGTGAAGCAAAAACTGCTTTTGTTATGTTATCTATTAATGGGTTATTCATTTTATCTTGTTATATGTGGCTGGAGTTTTGCTTTAACAGCTTTGCCTGCTGTTTAAGAGTTTAAGAAATATATGCATTTATTTATGCCACATGCATCCCATCTCATCAAAATTTCTAAATGTGCCAAAGCATTAGCTTTAATATCTAGTCCTACTGCAGACTGATTTTAAACATCTTTAAATAAACTTAACATATCTTCATTTTTATCAGTGAAGAGATTTAGCTGTCAAAGGGAATGCTAGAAAGTAGCCAAATTTAATAAATCCTCTCAGTGAAGAAAAAGAGATATGCAGCTGGATCCCATCAATCTCAAGAGAAAAATAAAGCTTTGGGAATTTACTTACCACACGCTAAGGATTAAACCATGTTAAAAGGAATTAATGTACAAGCTAAATTGTCTATATAGACCTGTTAAAGTCATAAAAAATAATACAATAAAAACTTTTTTTTTAACTTGATCTTTGTTGCATCTTGAATACTGTTTAAAACCTGGATGGTGGCTAAACTCACTGGCTGGTGACTAAAGTAACTGGACCACACTAGGATGGATTTTTTGCCAGTTTAAGAGCATATATAACACCTGGTAAGGTATTTCCTAATATGTGTAATGAATGCCAAGATCCATCTTGCCTACAACTAAATAGGTGATGCCAGTTTTTTAACTTTACCTCAATTGATTTACATGTAATGTATAGAAAATTACATTTTAGATCATCCAAGCAACCAACTTGGAAAGAAGAACAAAATAAATGCTGCCATGCTTTTAGCTTCACCGGAATTAGTAGATTTATATGCAATGTAAAAATATAAAATTTTAGACTAGCCAAGCAACAAACTTGGAAATAGTTTAGTTGCCTGGAACTGTAAAAGTAGATCCTGGATAAATAAACTCTTTCAAAATGTGAAACTTCAACCCACATCTACTTCCATTGTCAGATGCTTTTCTGACACTGTGGGAAAAACAAGGAGAAATAGCAATTGAAAAATTACCTGTAAGCCCATGTTGCAATCATCTTAGCTGAGCACTTTTATATACACTAAATTGTCAAAAGTATTGGGACACCTGCCTTTACACGCACATGAACTTTAATGGCATCTCAGTCTTTATCAATAGGGTTCAATATTGAGTTGGCCCACCCTTTGCAGCTATAACACCTTCAACTCTTCTGGGAAGGCAGTCCACAAGGAGTGTGTCTATGGGAATGTTTGACCATTCTTCCAGTAGCACATTTGTGAGGTCAGGCACTGATAATGGACGAGAAGACCTGGCTCACATTCTCTGCTCGAATTCATCCCAAAGATGTTCTATCGGGTTGAGGTCAATTTCCTCCACCCTAAACTCCCTCATCCATATCTTAATGGACCTTGCTTTGTGCACTGGTCCAAAACATTTGGTGGAAGGGGGATTATGGTGTGAGGTTGTTTTTCAGGGATTGGGCTTGGCCCTTTAGTTCCAGTGGAGGCGTCAGTATACTAAGACATTATGGGCAAATTCATGCTCTCAACTTTGTGGGAACAGTTTGGTGGGTGACCCCTTCCTGTTCCATCATGATGGGCTACAATTAGAAGTTTCAATTACAGTAATATTACCATATAAAAGTAGAAAATATATTGAGTGAGTAACTTTTATAGCGCTGCAATTGCGAACTAAATTGCCTCAAGGCGCTTTGCATCCAGTGTCGTTCCTAAACCTTAAGAAGAGGTGGGTCTTTTGTTTTTTCCCAAAAGCCTGATGGTTTTCTTCCATGCGAATGGTCGCGGGTAGAGCGTTCCAAAGCCGCTGTCCTTGGACTGCAAATCTTCGTTCTCCCTTAGATTTGTAGCGGATTTGGGGATTTGGAGGAGGTTTTGGTTGGTTGACCACAGCACGTGATTGGTGACATAGGGTTTTATTTTCTCGCTTAAGTATTGAGGAGCGTTCCCTTGTGCGCATATGTGAGTGAGGCAGAGGGTCTTGAATGTTAGGTGGAGCAGCAGGTGGAGCAGATGGTGAGAACTGCTGACTACTTCTCCTATTTTTGCATCCATCGTCATGTCTGAGTGAAAGATGACTACGAGGCTTTTGACTTTGTTGCTTGGGGTGTTGGTTTGTCCAAGGATGATGGGTGGTGTCTATGTGGTCCTAGAGTTAGATTTCCGTTATTTTTTGGATCCATTGAGTTTGAGGTAGCTTTCCATCATCCAATTATCGATCAGAATGAGGCATTTTCCTAGTTCATGATATTGTTTTTTTTGTTGGTGATTCGAAAGTAAAGTTGCGTGTCATCAGCATAAGAGTGGTGGCGCAGGTCCTGTTTGCTGATGATTTTGGGGAGTGGGTGGATGTAGATGTTGAAGAGTACAGGCGAATTTGGGGGTTGTTGAGGGACTCTGCATGTAATGGTCCGTGATTCTGACGTGAAGCCTCCTAGTTTCACTGTCTGTGATTGATTTTCTAGGAAAGATGCGAAACGCGGTAGAGCCGAGTCCGAGACTCCGGCTACTTCTTTGGGTCAAGTGAGCAGGTCTACCATGTCAAAAGCTGCACTGAGGTCCAGCAGCATTAGGAGACATGATTCTCCGTCATCTGCTGCTTCGAGGGCATCATCCCATATCTTGAGGAGTGCCGTTTCTGTTCCGTGGCCTGGGCGGAACCCTGATTGAATCTAGGAGTTTGTGTGCGTCCAGGTGGGGTTGTAGCTGTTGTATTACTGCTTTCTCCATGATCTTGGAGATGGTGTTAAGGCTTGTTACCGGTCTACGATGGTTTGGGTCTTTAGGGTCGAGGTTGGGTTTCTTTATGAGGGGTTTAATTATTCCTTGCTTGAGGGAGCTTGGAACAAAGCCTTCTTTGAACGATTGGTTTATAATGTGCATTATGGTGAGTGCCAAGATGTCGATACATTCTTTCAAAAGTTTTGTAGAAATGGTGTCTATAGGTGTTGTCTCAGAGACTTCTGATGATGTTTTTGGTGGTGTTGATGGTAATTGGGACCAGCGAAAAATTCAATCTATCAAGGGTTTTGTACAAATAAATGGCTGTACAATACTGTAAAGAATATATATATGATAAAAAAATAAAAGAAAAGAAATATAAATTTGAACTAACATCTCTTTTCAGTTGTTAGCATTTCTGAACAATACATCTCAATGTGAGAACCAAAAGTCCCATATTTTTATTATAAAATTGTATAGATTTTTTTAATAAGTAAAAGATTTTTTTCTATCTGGTTAATGGAGCTAATTCTTATTTTTAGTTGATTTATCGGTATTGAGGGATTTCCAGTGATTGGCTATATGAGCCAATGAATTGCTATACATATGGTGTGAACTAGTCTTATATGAGATATAGACAGTCCTGTTATCTTTAGATCCAACGTGATAGAATCTGAGAGCACATTAAGGCCTCATGCACACTGGACCTTTTCAACACTACTGTTAGGGGCATCTGGTGTTTTTTTTTTCTTCTTCTTAATGCCCCTGCATGTTAGCCTATGTGTCCATGCACACATAGGCATTTAGAGGTAAAAAAAAAAACACAATGCCAGCAGATTCAGGGGCAGCGGCGTTTTGGCAGAATAAAATGATTGCCAATTCTAGGCGCGTCAAGTACTTGAGTGTTAATGTGTTTCAATGGGCAGAATAAATTATAGTTCTGGCCAATGAAATTAATCAACTCTCAAGTGTTTGGCACACCTAATTGCATCTAGGCGCGTTTGCCAAATGCTCCAGCCAGAAGTAAAGACACCTAGGAAAGACGGTTAAATGCCCTGTGCAAATGAGGCCCAAAAACAACCTGATGGAATTATATATATTGGCCTTGAACACTATGGCATTTCCCAGGAACATTTTGGGCCAGATTCAGGTACCTTTACGCCGGCGTATCTGGAGATCCGCCGCCGTAATTTCAAATGTACGCCGTCGCATCTTTGCGGCGATTCACAAAGCGAGATACGCCGAAAAACATGGCATTCGGAGTTCCCATTAAAAATATGCAAATGAGGGGGCGTGGCCGGGATGTGAACAAGAGCGGATGTGTGCTAGCTGAGCTCAGCTCCTACCGATATCCTGACGTGACTTCCAGCGCTGATTCCTCCTTCCAGCAACCACCTGCCCGGCACCCTGGGGCGAAAGAAGGTACCCGGCACCCCGAGGCCTCCTCCGTTGTCTCCGGGTAAGCTCCGTTCATCCGCGGGGATCGGCGATCGAGTCGCGGCGGCCATCTTGCCCACGAGGCTCTCCGCAAAGGAGATGTCGGCTAGGTCTCCAGCCTCCCCTAATCCGCCGGCATCCCACGCCGCCTCACACGCTGAGCTCCTGGCGGCTATTAAGGAGGGCCGGGACTCGGTAATGGTTAAAATTGATCACCTGGTTGCGGATGTCAGCTTGATCCGCCATGACATGGACAAATTTAGGGCCCGGTTTACAGAGGCAGAGGGCCGCATTTCTCAGTTGGAGGACTCCACAAGGATTGATTCTAGGGATCTGTATGCCTTGCAACTACAGGTCAAAGCCCTGCAGGAGAAGTCCATAGACACTGAGAACAGACTCAGACGGAATAATATCAGGGTCCTGGGCCTCCCTGAAAAGGCGGAAGGCCTCAGGCCTGCAGAATTCACGGAAACCTTCCTGATCTCCCTCCTGGGCCTGCCAGCCATGCCGCCTACATTTGTGGTTGAGAGGGCCCACAGGGTCCCCCCCAAGCCTCCGATCCCAGGAGCCCCCCCTCGGCCTTTCCTGCTCCGCCTGCTCAACTATAGGGACAGGGATCGAATTCTTGCTCCGGCCAGGGAGAAGAGGGACCTGCTTTACAATGGGGCCAAGATCATGCTGTTTCCTGACTACTCCCCAGAAGTGCAGCACCGACGCCGCTCCTTTACAGAGGTGAGGAGATGCCTGCGAGATCGTGGTCTCAAGTTCAGCCTGCTCTATCCTAGCAAGTTGCGGGTGATTGATGGGGACCGCACACGCTTCTTCCTAGATCCAGAGGCGGCCATGTCCTGGCTGGAGGGTCACTGAAGGAATCCACCTCGGGGCAAGTACTTTTTTTTTTTTTAATTGCTGCCCTGCCTGCCTCCCATCTGATGCCTGCCTCCCCTCACCTGGCTTCCTTGGCACGGCGCCCTGGCCTACGCCCTCCCTGACACTGCCTTACTTTTTACTGACAATTTTCATGCTTGTGGTCATCCCTGTCTGCTTTTTCCATTAAGGCGGCCGTTGCCCTCACCTCAGCTCTCCCCCCCCCTCCCCCGAGTTCCCATCATTGGCAGGTGTGCAGGTCTGCCGTGTCACCTGCGGTGTCACCTGATGACTGATTAGAGGTCCGTTATCCCCCCTCTGACCCCCCCATACTCATATTTTCTTGTTTCCCCCTCCTTTTTTTTGGAACCCCCGGCCCCCCTTGCATTTCTCCTCCTCAGTTAACATGGAGCATTAGCCGCTATGGGCTGCCTTGCCCGGGAATCAGTCCTGATTCGGCTATCAGGAGTTGTGACTGCTCAGTGCACGAACTAGGACACGCATTACCTCGGCCTACGGACGTGGTGGCACTCCAGGACTGCTACCCCCCCCCCCTGTGTGTTTTTTTCCTTTTTTTATATATATATATATTATTATTATTTTTTTTCTCTCCTTTTGCTCTCCGGAGCCTGGACACTGACCATTGGTTTTTGCTGAACCCGATGTCCGGGTACCAGAGTGGGCGACCTGGCGCCTGCCGTGTAGGGCCCCCAGTTTTTAGGGGCTCATTTACACTGTTGTTTGACGGTTTTTGGGAAGAAACTATTCCCACCCCCCTGACCGTTGTTAGAGGGCTGGGACATAGTAGGATAGGCACTCGGTGCCTGGGAATTTGTTTTTTCTTAATGTTAGTTTTGTCTTGTAAGCTCAATGCCTGTTGTTGCTTTTTGATTATGCCATGCTCAAGTGTTCATATCATGCAGTGTTGTGTGCTCGGGATCTTGCCGCTCCTGGGGTGCTCCGGGGTGTATCTCTATAGTTATCCTTTCTATTTCCTCCCCCCTCCGCCAAATGGCTGATCACTCACGTGAGTCATTTACCATTCTCTCCTGGAATGTCAGGGGCATTAACTCTAAATTTAAACGTGCCACTCTCTTTCAATACCTAAAAAGCCGCTCACCCCAGCTTATCCTACTCCAGGAGACTCATCTCGTGGGCAGCAAGATCCTGACTCTCAAGAAGCCCTGGGTACAGTGGGCGATACATGCAACATACTCTACCTATGCTAGGGGGGTGTCAATCCTTATTCACAAAAATTTCCCCTGTGTGATTGAGGAGGTCCGTACGGACCCCCTGGGCAAATATGTGATACTGGTCTTCACGCTCTGGGCACAGAGATACATTGTTATAAATTTGTACATCCCCCCCCTTTTGCACCTGCCTTACTGTACGAGGTAATGGAGGAGGTCTGGAGGTGGAAGCACCCTGGGGTGAGAGCTTACTCGTGTTTCTCAGCCTCCTACAAGACCGCGTCCCGGATAGACTTGGCCTTCTCCAACTCCGCTCTGTTGGCGGATGTGTTGGAGGTGGACTATCTTCCAAGCGGTCTGTCAGACCATAGGCCTCTGATGGTAGTGCTCCGCTCTCCGGCATCGCGCAATGCTGCGCTTTGGCGATTGGGCGCGCAATGGGTTACTCATCCTGATGTAGCTGACACCTTGCCCCCCCTACTAACCGAATTTTGGGAGCGTAATGCAGGCACTTCCTCTCCCGAGGTTGTGTGGGATGCCTTCAAGGCCTACACTAGGGGGCAGTACATCTCCTCCATAGCTAATGTCAAGAAACAGCACTCAGCCCAGACTCGGGAGCTTGAACAGATAACCACTGACAAGACTGACAGGTACAACTTGGACCCCACCCCAGATCATTTTGATCTGATGATGGCGGCCCAACGGGACTTACATTTACACCTGGCCGAAGAAACGCGCCTGGAGATCCACAGGGGCAAGCAACGGGCCTTCGAGCAAGGGGACCGTAACGGCCGCCTGCTGGCCATGATGGCCCAGCATGACCACTCCCTCACGACGATTTCTCTCCTTCGGACCCCTGGGGGTGGAACTGTGTCCTCCCCCCAGGATATCCTCCAGACCTTTAGTGACTTTTACAGGACTCTATATTCCTCTGGCCTACCCGCGGACTTCCGACCTGAAACTCTGACTGTTCTGATGGACTCGCTGGCGTTGGGCTGGCTCTCGGACGGGGAGAGGGAAGCTCTGGTACAACCTTTCACGGCCTTAGAGGTGCAAAAGGCCATCCAGTCCTTTCCGTCGGGCAAAGCGCCTGGGCCGGATGGGCTCCCCCTGGACTTCTATAGGGCACATATGGGCCTCTTGGCCCCCTTGCTGGCCCAATTGTACACCATATGCTTGACAGATGGCAGCCTCCCCGCCTCCATGTACCACGCTCATTTGACGCTAATCTACAAACCCCCAAAGGACCCGACCTCCTGTGCTTCGTACCGGCCCATTGCTCTTCTAAATACAGACTTTAAAATCCTGACTAAACTTCTTGCCCTTCGGTTATATCCCATGCTGCCCACGGTGATTGACTCGGACCAGACGGGCTTCATGCCCCGGAGGTCTACAGATGTGAACCTCAGGAGGCTGTTTACCAACATACACACCCAACACCTAAATGTGGGGACAAGGACTGTGGCCTCGTTAGACGTTGAAAAGGCTTTCGACACGGTCGAGTGGCCTTTCCTGTGGGAAACTTTGCGTAGAATGGGATTTCCCCTACTTTTTATTAAATGGCTTCAGGTAATCTACAAGACCCCCACCTCCTCGGTGCGTCTGGGTGGCGGACTGTCCGTCCCCTTCAGGCTTTTCCAAGGTACGAGACAGGGTTGCCCTCTTTCTCCGGCTCTATTTGCCCTTGCCATTGAACCGGTGGCGGAGGCTCTCCGCTCCTCACCGCTTATTAGAGGTTTATGTGTGGGCCTGCTGGAGGAGAGGGTGGCCCTGTACGCGGACGACATGCTACTGTTCCTAAATGACGCGGGTCCCTCGCTGCAGGGTGCACTGACTGTCCTGGACGCGTTTGCCTCGGTCACTGGACTCAAGGTGAATTGGTCCAAATCGCTGCTTTTCCCAATTGACCAGGCGGCCCGGTCCACCTCCCCACCTGATAGCCCTCTCTGCTGGGTTAGTTCCTTTAAATACCTAGGGGTACAGGTCTCTGCCTCAGCCTCTGATTTTATTTTGCTTAACTTGTCCCCGGTTCTACTAGAAGCCCAATCCAGGCTTAAGGCTTGGAGTAATCTCCCGCTATCTGTTTGGGGACGGGTTAATCTTATCAAGATGAAAATTGTCCCTAAGCTTGTCTATCTATTCCGCCATTCCCCGCAGTGGGTGCCCAAGTCCTTCTTCTGTAAATTAAATCAGGTTTTCTCCTCTTTCATTTGGGGCCCCTCTCCGCCAAGGTACAAGTTAGCTACATTAATGAGGCCACGGACGCAGGGGGGAATGGCGTTCCCCGACTGTTACAAGTATTTTCTGGCAACCCAGTTGGTGACTGCGGCCTGGTGGCTGCGACCGGACGGGACCAATACCTCTACTGCCCTGGAGGCCTCGGTGGTTGGATCGCTGGAGGCCCTCCAGCTTTTGCTGTTCCGGGGCCCCCGCACGCCGTACCCCCTGACCCCATCCATGCTTACCACCCTGCGGGCGTGGCGGACGGGGCTGGCCATTGAGAAGTGCAAACCCTCCGAGGTTTCCCCCAATGCCCCTATCTGGCTGAACCCTACCTTGAACCACTTCTATAAGCTTCTAGACCCCGCTGCGTGGTCAAGGCGCGGTATCAAACTGATCTCGCACATTGTCTCGCAAAATAAACTGATACCCTTTGAAGAGCTCTTGTCCACATTTAATTTACCCCCACATTATCTTTTCAGATACCACCAACTGTCACATGCGTTTGCGGCGCTGTTCCCGCTGTCATCCTGCATCGTGGCCCAGTCGGAGTTGGAGAGAACACTTAGATTTTGCTGTGAGACGAAGCCCGCTTCGCATTTGTACTCATACCTGGTCTTTGTCTCTCTCCCTCCCCTGGACGGGCTGCGATCCAGGTGGCAGGGTGACATTCCTACGTTAGACACTGATGACTGGGATGATGTATGGGACCTTCCCTTCCGCACCCTGGTCTCTATTCGTGACAGGCTGGTGCAATTTAAGATTGTCCACAGGGCATATTTCACCCCGCACAGGCTCCACAAGATGAACCCTGCACATTCCCCAGAGTGTTGGAGATGTAGCGCCTCCCCTGGCGACTTCTCTCACATTTTTTGGCAATGCCCCGCAGTGAAACAGTATTGGGAGGCGGTACTGGAAATGACCAACAAGATTGCGGTGGTTCAACTGCCCTTGGCAATGGAGATCTGTCTCCTGGGTATTATTGAACACATTGTTCCGACCTCCGCTAAACGCACATTGATCAGCCTGCTTCTTTTCTATGCACGTAAGAATATTGCCATGCACTGGAAAAATCCACGCCCCCCTCCCTGGTGCAGTGGAGGCGTCTGGTGAACACCAGCCTTCCCCTGTATAGGGAAACGTATATTAATCGGGGCTGCCCACAGAAGTACGACAAAGTTTGGCGCGCTTGGCTGGCGGAGGTCGACACTGCTGGCTTATGGTACATTGTAAATGCTATGTCTGTTTAGTGACTAGTGTCCTGTTCTTGCTATGTGCCGGGCTAGTGTGCTGACACACTGAGGTTATGGCTTGTTTGTGTTTGGGTGCACCCCTGCCCCCCCCCCCCATTCCTGCATAGCTGCCGATGGAGGCGCACTGTTGCACTATAACTGTACCTTGAGTTCTTATCTCTACAATGTATGCATTTGAGCTGTGTTCTTATGTTTTGTCTTGTGTATTTTTCTTTGTGTATTGTTTGGAAACCTTAATAAAAAACAATTTGAAAAAAAAAAAAATATGCAAATGAGCTAGATACGTCTATTAACGAACGTACGTACGCCCGTCGCAGTAAGCTTCGCTGTTTACGTAAGGCGTTTTTCAGGCGTAAAGATAAACTACCAAAAAGATGGCGCAGCCAATGTTAAGTATGGACGTCGGAGCAGCCGTCGAATTTCACGTCGTTTACGTAAGCCGAATCAGAATGGGGCTGGATGTAGGTTACGTTCACGTCGAAAGCATTGACTATTTGCAATGTGATTTTGAGTATGCGCACTGGGATACGTCCACGGGCGGTGCATGCGCCGTTCGTTCGCCACATAATTTGCATGGGGTCACGGTTAATTTTAATACAATACGCCCCCTACCTGCCTACTTTGAATTACGCACACTTACGCCGGCACATTTACGCTACGCCGCCATAACTTAGGACGCAAGTGCTTTGTGAATATAGTACTTGCCTCTCTAAGTTGCGGCGGCGTAGCGTAAAGAAGATACGCCCACACAAAGTTACGCCAGGCTTTCTGAATCTGGCCCATAGTATGGCCAAGCATAACAGAACCAGGTCTATTGTCAGGTATATTCAGCTTGCTGCCATTACAGGTTTATGTTAATAAGCATAGCTAATATAATAGATGGTTATTCCATGTGATCTAGTTGCCATATGCTATAATTACACCATAGTCAGCTGTAAACTCTTGCACACAGAAATGTGAGAAAATACATTTTAAAATAGTTACGTTTATAATCTTACCGCTCTCTGCCGTGTTAAACAGAAAGGAATCACTGTATGATCCAATTCCCGCACTGTTTTCAGCAGCCACCTGGAACAAATCATGAATAAAAGTGGGCATTAAGTCTTTTTAAACCCACCTGTTTCCAATTTACATGAAACAAAATGAACTGATAAATAATAAAATATCTTTCATATGAGAAAAAACATGCCTTCTCTCCCTGTCAACATTTAATATTTAAATAATTTCTGTAACAGGCACACCAAAGATACATTTTCTAGTAGAACTTTGGCCAGGATATGGTAAAACATTATTTACCCATACTTAATATTTAATATTCTTAGTAAATAAGCTATAAAAAAAAATACTTAGGGCCAGATTCAGGTAGTCCAGAGCATCTTTGCTCTGGAGTAACGCTTCTCATTTGCGTTGCGCTGCAGAAATTTTAGGAGCAAGTGCTGTCATTCACGAAGCACTTGCTCCTAAAGTTGCGGCAGCGCATCGCAAATGAGCCGGCGGAATTCAAATTTGGCGGGTACGGGGCGTGTAGTATGCTAACTAAGCGCGATCCCGCCGCCAACGTACTGCGCATGCGTCGAGTGTCAAAACATCCCCGTGCGCATGCTCCAAAATCTGTGAATGAACGTCAATGACGTCACATTCCCATTCATGACCGTTTTACGCAAGCGACGTTTTTTTTTTTTTTCCCGACGCGATGACGACGCCTATACCTAACATAGGATATTCCAACCCCATGTAGGTATATCTATGCGCCGCGTATCCCGTCCGGAAACGTCGTATCGTCATTGCGTCGCGCCGGAATTCGATCGTGAATTGCCGATTTCCGCTCATTAACATATTTTTTTAGCGTAAATCGGCGGGAACGCCCCCGGCGCCATTTTTAAGTTGAAGTAACGATGCGATGGCGAAACTCAGTTACGCTGCTCGCATCGGAACTTCAACCCGGCGTTTCTTGTTTTCTGGTTACAGAAAACAGAAACGCCGGCTCAAAGTCACAGTTAGGCTGGCGGATCACTGGATCCGCCAGCCTAACTGTTCGTGAATCTGGCCCTTAAAGTAGTTGTATCTTAACCACCTCCCGCTATAGCCGAATGACGGATACTGCAAGGGACTTAATTGCCGGGAAACTGTCAATAGTCCTCCAGAGCATGCACTTTCTGTGCGTCCCTGCAGGGGAAAAAAAAGCCGATCACCGGCTTCTATCAGAGGGACATTGGTCCCTTACACAGAGAGCCACCGCTGCCTTATCTGTGCCCACTAGTGGCACTTGTCAGTGCCCACCAGTGCCACATATCAGTACCCACCAGAGCCACCTACTAGTGCCCACCAATGCCACCTACCAGTGTCCACTAATGCCACTTATCAATTCCCCCCAGTGCTGCCAATCAATGCCCATCAGTGCCACTGATCAGTGCTGCCTATCAGTGCATCTATCAGTGCCATCTATCAGTGCCACTTGTCATTGCCACCCATCAGTGCCACCTATTAGTGCCCATCAGTGCCACCTCATCAGTGCCCATCAGTGCCACCTATCAGTGCCGCCTTATCAGTGCAGCCTCATCAGCGCGCATCAATGAAGGAGAACATTTTTATAACAAACTATGAAACTTGTTTTTTTAATTAAATACCACCAAAAGAAAGCTCTATTTGTGTGAAAAATGCAAAAAATGTAATTTGGATACAGTATTGCATGACTGCGCAATTGTCATTCAAAGTGTGACAGCACTGGAAGCTGAAAATTGGCCTGGGCAGGAAGGGGGATTAAGTTCCCAGTTAGCAAGTGGTTAATGAATTCTATGCATTAAGATTTCAGTGAAAGTCAGTTAGCGCCACTGGCTCCCGCTGCTGTCAATGTCAAGTCAGTTAGCCAATCAGGGGGGAGAGGGGCTGGAGCTGAACTGGGGCTTTGTGTCTGAATGGACACAGGGAGCTGTGACTCGGCTCAGGTGCCCCCATAGCAAGCTGCTTGCTGTGGGGAAACTCGACAGGAGGGAGGGGCCAGGAGAGCCAATGCTGGACCTGAGAAAAGGAGGATCCGGCTGCTCTGTGCAAATTCACTGCAACAGAGCAGGTAACTATAAGATGTTTGATATTTTTAAAGAAAAAAAAAAACAAGACTTTAAAAGGGTTGTAAAGGTTCATTTTTTTTTTTTCTAAATAGGTTCCTTTAAGCTAGTGCATTGTTGGTTCATTTACCTTTTCCTTTGATTTCCCTTCCAAATGTTCATTTTTCTTTGCCTGAATTATCTATTCCTATATCTGTTACTCCTCAGTAAACTTGCCCCCAGCCAGAATGGTTTTGGATGATGGAGGCAAGCTTACTGAGGACAAGCAGGAAGTGAGAAATTCAAACAAAGAAAAAAACATTTAGAAGGGAATTCGAAAGAAAAGGTAAGTTAACCAACAATGCACTAGCTTAACCACTTAACCCCCGGACCATACTGCTGGTCAAAGGCCAGGCCACTTTTTGCGATTCAGCACTGTGTCGCTTTAACTGACAATTTCGCGGTCGTGCGACGTGGCTTCCAAACAAAACTTGCGTCCTTTTTTTCCCACAAATAGAGCTTTCTTTTGGTGGTATTTGATCACCTCTGCGGTTTTTAGTTTTTGCGCTATAAACAAAAATAGAGCGACAATTTTGAAAAAAATGAATATTTTTTACTTTTTGCTATAATAAATATTCCCCCCCAAAAAAAAAATATATATATATATATATATATATATATAAAAATCCCTCAGTTTAGGCTGATACGTATTCGTCTACATATTTTTGATTAAAAAAATCGCAATAAGCGTTTATTGATTGGTTTGCGCAAAAGTTATAGCGTTTACAAAATAGGGGATAGTTTTATTGCATTTTTCTTAATATTTTTTTTTTTTTACTAGTAATGGCGGCAACCAGCGATTTTTTTTTTCGGTACTGCTTTAAATATGGCGGACACTTCGGACACTTTTGACACATTTTTGGGACCATTGGCATTTTTATAGAGATCAGTGCTATAAAAATGCATTGATTACTATAAAAATGCCACTGGCAGGGAAGGGGTTAACACTAGGCGGCGGGGAAGGGGTTAATTATGTTCCCTGGGTGTGTTCCAACTGAAGGGGGGGTGGACTGACTGGGGGAAATGACTGATCGCTGTTCATACATTGTCAGGCATTTCTCCCCTGACAGGACCGGGAGCTGTGTGTTTACACACACAGCTCCCGGTTCTCGCTCTGTAACGAGGATCAGGGGGGCGCGCGCCTTCTTCTGTGCCTTCTTCTGACTGCAGGTGTTCTGTCAGATGAGCAAACCTGGTAGTGATGGACGCATGCACAGCTGAGGGAATGTCACTTCTGTTACCTGATCTGATGGGTTGCTGATTCTGAGGGAACACAGGCACTGTGGAGTAATTCATGTTCAAGCTCATTCTCTCATATCCCCCAGCACTGCGATTGCAGTCTGCCAACCTTCTATTCTCTCATGTAAACACAGAACAGGTGCACAGGATGAGAAAACGTTTCTATATTATGAAATATCAGGGGTTATTAACGAAAGGCAAATCCACATTGCACTACAAGTGCAAAGTGCACTTGAAATTTCACTTGGAAGAGCAGTCGCTGTAAATCTGAGGGGTAGATCTGAAATGAGGGGAAGCTCTGCTGATTTTAGTATCCAATCATGTGCAAGCTAAAATGCTGTTTTTTTATCTTCCTTACATTAACCCCTTGGATCTACAGTGACTGCACTTCCAAGTGCAATTTCAAGTGCACTTTGCACTTGTAGTTTGTACTTGTAGTGAAAAGTGGATTTGCCTTTAGTAAATAACCCCCATAATATGAATTGCACTATGGTGCCTGCAGCTACAAAGATCAGTAAGAGATTGTTTTAACCCCCTTAGAATTATGTTTTCCCCAGAAATACATGCAAAAAAGATGCATTGTGTGTTAACATGCCCATTTAAGACCTAACAATTAGTTAACATTACAAAGCATATCTTCCGATAGCAAAGAACCTGCAGAATATAAACATGATGGTTGGAAGGTAAAATCAGAAATTATTTTCACATTGTATTTCAATTACTTCTAGCTTTCCCCCTTTTTATCTGAACAATTTCGAAGTTTGTAAAATGACTTTGTAAAGATCCCCACACAATGAATTCTTCAATTCACGTAAAATTCAAACCTAACAATTCTTACAAATGCTCCAGCTCCGCTCTTAACATCTATTCTGACTAACCTGTGTAATAAGGATCTGTATATCTACCTATTTTAAGACTGCTCTGGTATGATCTCCCCTGTGTCAGCCAGTGCCAAATGCAGGGGGAGGAGAGATCACTCAACTAAAACTGGTAATGCCTGGGACCAGTGACATCACCTATAGGATCCTATGGACCATATGTTGCCAGCACTCCATCCTCTCCCCTACAGTCACTGCTGGGTGACAGGGGGGAGACGGGTGACGTGACCAGACCAGAGAAGCCTGAAAATAAGTAAGTACATAGATCTTTCTTACACAGGTGTAGCGCGCTTTACTCAAAGGAGCTACTTGGTAATTTGGGTTCTGTGTTCTGCGCCTCAACTCCAAGAATAAGCTCAGCCTCACTGGCACACCTGCAGGGGCGTCATTAGGGGTCAGCTGGGGAGGCTGAAGCCCCGAATGGGGCGCTGAAAAGTCTCGGCCATTAAGTATTTAATAACTAGCCCCAAGTGCTGCCGAGCAGGGACCATGTTGTCGCCGCCGAGTGGCACAGCAGGTCCCGCCTTCTGGAGCCTGCAGCGCCTATGATGGACGTCCCACTGGTCCAATCCAGGATCGTGGGACGTGTGACGTCCATCATAGGCATCACAAGCTTAGAAGGCGGCGAATTACAATGCCGCCCAGCTCGCCATGCGACATCCCTGCTCGGTTCGGCAGCTCTCCACGGCTCCTGAGCCTCCTCTGGCTGACTGGCTGCAGTGGCTGCATATGACGGGCACACCACGGCTGCCCGCCAAGCAATGCCACACCACATCCCTGCTCCCTGCTCAGCGGCTCTCCTCCTTGGCTCCTAAGCCTCCCTGGCTGCATCACTATGACGGGCACATTGGGAGTGCCGCACACCATGGCTGAGGTAGGTTAGTGATTGTGTATGTATGTAGGACAGGACAGGTCAGTGTATGTAGGACAGGTCAGTGTATGTAGGACAGGTCAGTGTATGTAGGACAGGTCAGTGTATGCAGGAGAGGTCAGTGTATGCAGGACAGGTAAGTGTATGCAAGTAAGGTCAGTGTGTGCAGGACAGGTCAGTGTATGTAGGTCAGGTCAGTATATGTAGGACAGGACAGGTCAGTGTATGTAGGACAGGTCAGTGTATGTAGGACAGGACAGGTCAGTGTATGTAGGACAGATCAGTGTATGTAGGACAGGACAGGTCAGTGTATGTAGGACAGGTCAGTGTATGTAGGACAGGACATGTCAGTGTATGCAGGACAGGTCAGTGTATGCAGGACAGGTCAGTGTATGTAGGGCAGGTCAGTGTATCTAAGGCAGGTCATGTCAGTGTATGTAGGTCAGGACAGGTCAGTGTATGTAGGACAGGTTATGTCAGTGTATGTAGGTCAGGACAGGTCAGTGTATGTAGGTCAGGTCAGTGGTGTATGTAGGTCATGTGTCAGAAACAACCCTGAAAGACATGCTAGTGTCCCTAAGAGCTTCCCTACATGATGATCTCAAGGAATTTGTAACTGACATACATACACACACTGACTTACACGTCTGTCTGTGTGTGTACTGACACACACACACACACACACATATATATATATATATATATATATATGCGCACGAGCATAGGTCAGGGTATGTGTGTCAGGTACGTCACCGCAAGAAAAACGTGGATTTTTTTGTTGGCTGAAACTTGTGTTGCATACACACGGTCACACAAATGTGGTCGGAAATTCCAACCATCAAGAACACAGTGACGCACAACACTACGACAAGCCGAAAAAATTAAGATCAATGATTCTGAGCATGCGTAGGATTTTTGCACGTCGGAATTGCATACAGACGATCGGACTTTCCGACAAGAACTTTTCCAGTCGGAAAATTTAGGAATCAGCTCTCAAATTTTTGCTGTCGGAAATTCTGACAGAAAATGTCTGATATGGCCTACACACGATCGTAATTTCCGACCAAAAGATCACATTGAACTTTTCTTGTCGGAAATTCCGATCGTGTGTACGCGGCATTAAAAATGTGTTGCTTTTCTCCAGCTGCTATCATATACAGGCCCCCCAAAAAAATGCTGCATTTTTCTGTAAACGGTTAGTAAATTTAGTGGGTTCATCTATACAGCTTTTTCTTTTCCTTATGTTTTTTATGTTATGTTTCTTCAATTATTTTTCGAGTAGTATTTAACTGTAACTTCTCCCACAATCTCTGAAGAATCAGACAAGCCAGGCGAGGACTCAAATTTACTATAAAGTTTTCTCTGGAATGTAGAGAGTAGTGAATCTCTCAAATACTGTAATGCAAGAAGATAAAAAGATTAGGTCACTGGTAGGGACCAGGCCAAAATCCTTGTAATCATAATGCAATGCTTGACCTTTGAATTTAACCAGTCAACTGGTTAAGAAGTAGTAGTAAGTGGTAGGGGGTGCTAGTAAAGTGCTAACAAAAAAGTTAATTACTAAATGGCATACATTGGGGACAAACCAAGTACAATAGAGTGCATTAGTGCTATTGCATGAATCAAATTAAACAATTGATATTAATAGTGATAAATTCATTAATCCAATAATCAAGTCCATTAATATTGTTTCCATTGTGAATCTCCAAGGCAAATCTTTGTGAATGTTGCCAGATGAGTATGAGTAAATTGAAAACCAGAAGACAATGACTGGAAGTAACATGACCGGGATGCACTTCCGGTTTTCAATACCACAGCGGTGGAACGCACACCGGTTACCAAGTGGAGGTTGGGCTGCTGCCAATTTCTACCTGGTATCTATGCTGTTACCCCCAGTGCCAAGGCAAATAAACTATATTACGTTATGGTCCTGTTCTATGTTTATTTTTAAAGGTTTACCTATGATGGAGAAGAGGATCCTAAAAGTTTTCAGATACATTGGCAGACCAGGAAGCCCACTGATTTTTATATACAGCCTGTTGTGACCTTCCTTTTAGTTAAAGAGGTCATGTTTATCTGGTGATTAGGGATGAGCCGAACAATCCCTAGTTTGGTTTTTCAGCATAACATGCGAACAGGCAAAAAATTTGTTCGAACACGCGAACACCGTTAAAGTCAGGGACACATGTGAAAAATCAAAAGTGCTAATCTTAAAGGTTAATATGCAAGGGATTGTCATAAAAAGTGTTTAAGGACCTGGGTCCAGCCCCAGGGGACATATATCAATGCAAAAAAAAAGTTTTAAAAGCTACCGTTTTTTCAGGAGCAGTGATTTTAATAATGCTTAAAGTGAAACAATAAAAGTGAAATATTCCTTTACATTTTGTACCTGGGGGGTGTCTATAATATGCCTGTAAAGTGGTTAATTTCCTGTGTTTGGAAAAGTCCCTGCAGCAAAATGACATTTCTAAAGGAAAAAAGTAATTTAAAACTGCTCGTGGCTATAATGAATTGTTGGGTCCTGTAATACAGATAAAAGTCATTGAAAAAAGCACCATGGGTCCCCCCAGTCCATTACCAGGTTCTTCAGGTCTGGTATGGATTTTAAGGGAAACCCCGCTCCAAAATGTAAAAAAAATGGGATGGGGTTCCCCAAAAAATCCATACCAGAACCTTATCCGAGCATGCAACCTGGCATGCTTAAGGAAAAGAGGGGGCGAGAGAGCGCCCCCCTCCTGAACCATACCAGGCCACATGCCCTCAACATGGGGAGAATGCTTTGGGGTTCAAAGTACCATGTCCCCATGTTGCCCGATGGTTGTGGGGGTCTGTGGGTGGTGGGCTCATCAGAATTTAGCATCCCCCTTTAACAAAGGGGATCCCAGATCCCGGCCCCCCCTATGTGAATTGGTAACGGGGTACATTGTACCCCTACCATTTCACGAAAAAGTGTCAAAAGTGGTAAAAAAAAACACAGGAAACAGCTTGGGACAAGTCCATTATTAAAAAAGAAAAAGAAAATTCCAGCAGTGTACATTAATTCTTGACCCAAGGATACGTAAATAAAAATTAAACGCTGCCAGAAACCACCTCCATGGGAGCTTCCCGTCGAATGACACTACACCCGCCGTGACAGCTCTTAAATAGCTGAGGGCGGGGCCATCTGTGGCATCAGAGGGGGGCAGGGTCAATGTACCCCATTACTAATTCACATAGGGGGCAGGGATCTGGGGGTCCCCTTTGTTAAAGGGGGCTTCCAGATTCCGATAAGCCCACCGCCCGCAGACCCCCACAACCACCAGGCCAGGGCTGTGGGGATGAGGCCCTTGTCCCCCATCAACAAGGGCCTCATCCTGAAGGGTCTGGTATGGATTTTGAGGGGAACCCCTGCGCCATTTAAAAAAAAATGGTGCAGGGTACCCCTTAATATCCATACCAGACCTGAAGGGCTTGGTATGGAATTTAAGGGGACCCCCACGCTATTTTTTTGAGTGAGTTTGCCTTGGTGATGGTGCATGGCTAAGATTCATAACAGAAACAATATTAATGGACTTTGGATTGATTATTGGACTAATGAATTTATTACTATTAAAACTTGTTTACTTTGATTCATGTGATAGCACTAATGCACTTTATTGTACTTGGTTTGTCCCTAATGTATACCATTTAGTAATTAACTTTTTTCGTTAGCACTTTATTAGCGTCCCCTACCACTTACTACTTCAACATTTAAAGTTAGCACACTGCACTTTTAATGGGAGAAGCTTTAATATTTAAAACAACTGCACTTTTTATTTCCATAGCACAAGGTTCCCAACACTATTATATAACTGGATAAGAAGGCCCAAATACAAGCAAACACTAACAGTGCTCAGAGGATTACTACACAGTCTCAATAGTAGGCAGACCGCCAAAGTCTGTTGAGAATCTTCCACTGAAATGCTCAACCGATGCAACCCTCCTCAGACAGGGGATTCTAGCAAAAAGCTGTAGAGAAAACTAACAGTAGGGTGCAGGCACCAAGGTTCTTACCAAAAGAGTTATTGATAAATGAAGATATAAACCAAATGCATACTCACAAAAGAGGAAAAGTTGTAAGCATTGTATCACACCAATGTCAGATCTAGTGTTGGTGAAGTGTCACACAGTCCAATGCACCTCAATATCGCCATTATTGTTTCGGGGGGATGCACCCTCTTCCTCGGAGATAAGCCTAACACAAAACCATATGCCCATATACAGGCACACTAATAGCCCCCCAAAGGTAAAAAGGGAGCAATATCAAAGCACTAGACTGAGTCAAAAGTTACATACAACAAATAAAGACATAAATAACCTATAACCAAAAACTTACAGAGGAGCACTGAAGTATAATCCAAGACAATAAAAATGTAAAGGATCATAGCAAGCTTAAAGGGGTTGTAAAGGTTTGTCCTTTATTTTCTAAATAGGTTCCTTTAATCTCGTGCATTGTTGGTTCACCTACCTTTTCCTTAAATTTCCCTTCTAAATGTTGTTTTTCTTTGTTTGAATTTCTCACTTCCTGTTTCTCCTCAGTAAGCTTTTCACCATCACCCGAGCGGTGGAAAGTCATTTAGAACAGCTTACTGAACACCTTACTGAGGAAGAACAGGAAGTGAGAAATTCAGACAAAGAAAAAAAACATTTAGAAGGGAAATTGAAGGAAAAGGTAAGTGAACCAACAATGCACTAGCTTAAAGTAACCTATTTAGAAAATAAAAAACGAACCTTTACAACCCCTTTAATGTCCAATATTAAAGCCAGATATGTCATCCACAATGTACTGTGGCACATTTTTTAGTGCTACTGTATATCTCAATGATATGGTATGGCTGCTGGAATGCACGACAGCCCATGCAGAAGCCACCTCCGGACTGCCGCTGGCTCCTGCATGGGCTGGCATGCATTCCAGTGGCCATGCCATATCATTGAAGCATACAGTAGATTTAACCACTTACCTACTGTGCACCTACACCCCCTTCCTGCCCAGACAAAATATAAGCTTCCCGCACTGCGTCGCTTTAACTGACAATTGCGCGGTCGTGCGACGTGGCTCCCAAACAAAATTGGCGTCCTTTTTTCCCCACAAATAGAGCTTTCTTTTGGTGGTATTTGATCACCTCTGCGGTTTTTATTTTTTGCGCTATAAACAAAAATAGAGCGTCAATTTTTAAAAAAATGCAATATTTTTTCCTTTTTGCTATAATAAATAACCCCAAAAAATATATAAAATTTTTTTTTTTCCCTCAGTTTAGGCCGATACGTATTCTTCTACATATTTTTGGTAAAAAAAAAATGCAATAAGCGTTTATCGATTGGTTTGCGCAAAATTTATAGCGTTTACAAAATAGGGGATAGTTTATGGCATTTTTTTTTTTTTTTTTTTTACTATTAATGGCGGCGATCTGCGATTTTTTTATTGGGACTGCGACGTTATGGCGGACATTTCGGACACTTTTCTGACATTTTTGGGACCTTTACATTTATACAGTGAAAAATGCTATAAATATGCATTGATTACTGTATAAATGTGACTGGCAGTGAAGGGGTTAACCACTAGGGGGCGGGGAAGGGGTTAAATGTGTGTCCTATGAGTGTTCTAACTGTAGGGGGAGGGGGGGGTGACTGGGGGAGGTGACCGATTGTGTCCCTATGTACAAGGAACACAATCTGTCACCTCTCTCCCTGACAGGGACGTGCAGCTCTGTGTTTACATACAGAGCTGCACGTCCCAGCTCACTTACAGAGCAATCGCGTGTGCCCGGCGGCGATCGTTGCCGCCGGGCACTCGCACGGGATCCCCGCGGAGCGGCGGGTGCGCGCGCGCGCGCCGCCGGCGACGCGCGCGCGCCCCGCCCGCGGCTTTAAAGGGACATCACGTCATATGACGTGATGTCAGAACAATGGAGTCGTCTGCCCGCCGTCAATTGACGGCGGGCAGATGACAAGTGGTTAAAGTGATTGTAAACGATCACTGTATAAAAAAAAAAAAAAAAAAACATGCAGTTAGAAATAGTGTATAGATATAAAAAAAAATATATACATTTATTTTTTTCCCTCTTTTATATATGATCACATCCTCTCTGTTCTCAGAATCATAAGAGCTGGAGGAAGAGAAGCAGCAGTACACCGAGCTCCCAGCATAGCTAGAGAACTGACCATGGTGTGGTCTCCTGCTTAATGTGGTCATTTTTTTTTAGGAAAGCAGAGGGACTGGCAGGAGCACCTGGGGTTTTAAGGATACAAAGAGAACAGGATACTTTTTCATACAAGTACATGGTATAGCAGGAACATATCAGGAATATGAAACGTTAGGTTTACATATTCTTTAACAGCGGTTACCACCCCTGGTTAGTCTGTGCCCACTGCAACTCCCCCCCAGGATAATCTGTTACCACTATAATCACCCCCAGGTTAGTCTGTGCCCACTACAATCCCCCCTTCCCCCAACTTAGTCTCTGCCCACTACAATCCCCCCCCAGGATAGTCTGTGCCCACTACAATCCCCTCCCCTCCCCAGGTTAGAGTATGCCCACTAAACTTCCCCCGCTCCCAGGTTAGTTTTACTGACTGGGAGGTAGACTCAATCTGTCACATGTGCACAATACCCCCCACTCCCCCAAAATTCACAGAGCTCACATGTCACATCATACAAACCAACAAGGGAGATTTCCTTTCTCCTGGGCTCCAGATGATATAAGTGCCCCACCCCCTCCAGAGATGCCGAACCCACCTTCTTTAGAAATGCCGAACCCTCCCCCTCCAGAGATGCTGAACCCACCTCCTTCAGAGATGCCGAACCCTCCCCCTCCAGATCCTCTGTGACAGAAGCGACACAGTTGGAAGTGACTGGCAGGGACTGCAGCTCCTCAGAGGTGTCTCATCCATGGGTGTAAAGGGTATGAGCGCACAATGTGACCCATCCAACTCCTGGATGAAGCAACACTTAAGCTACTACCTCTTTTACAAACAATGAAAAAAATAATTAGAGGTAGGACAGTACATAAGCTGCTTGAATAGGAAGAGGAAGGATTGACCATCTTTTTTGAGGAAGGACAACAGGCAATTATTTTTGGTGCTGGTTTTCCCCCTGAAACATTATGAGGTGCCTTGACAGTGGTGTAGCACTAGAATAGGCCAGTAAAGGTATCAGGAGATAAAAAGTTAGCAATTATATAAAAAAAAATTGGGGGGGGGGGTGACAATTAAAAGCATACTGTGTAACATCAGCAGCAAGGGTTTTGTAGTTACTTGCCATCCAAGACTGGTTCATTTTAATAAACGTGAGGCCGCGTACACATGATCGAATTTGTCCGCTGAAAACGGTCCGATGGACCGTTTCAGCAGACAAATACGATCGTGTGTACGGGCTAGCGGACAGGTTTGTCCATCGGACAAATTTCAAAGCATGCTTTGAAATTTGTCCGCTACAAACCTGTCCGTCGGATATGTCCGCTGGTTAGTACGGGAAACCAGCGGACATATCCTCCCGCACATGCGTCGTATCCTGTGAATGGATCCGACGCATGCGCGCGGAAGTGTTTACTTCCCGGTGCGTGACGTATCGGTGACGTGGCGGCGTCAACGTCACCGCCGCGTCACCACGCTGTCTGCCGGCGGGGATTTTGATCCAATGGTGTGTACACGCCATCGGACCGAAATCCGATGAGACATGTCCGCTCTAAACTGTCCGTCGGACAAGTTTGAGCGGACATATCTCATCGTGTGTACGAGGCCTTAGCCAGTCAACGCTGTCAAGGAACGTGCAGATTCATTTCATTGTAACAAAGCCTCTTTCTGTGCGGAAGGTCCTCTCAGACAGAACACTGGCTGAAAGGCAAGCTAGGAGCTCCAGTGCATGCTGTGCAAGCAAATACACCCAAATGTCCATACAGTCCTCACTTATAAAAGTGTCCACATTAGTGCTGAACCTGATGTAGTCAGCAATCATGTGATTCAAATGCTGCACGTGAGTGCTGCTTACAGCCAAGTCTTGCCCCCGTGTTTTACAAAAATTCTGAAGATTGTCACTGAGTCTGCCACTGCCATTGTTGCTCCTCCTTTCAGGGATCAAAAGATTGGAGGCATGTTGGTCATCAGAGGGGATCTTGCCACTTGAGGAAATGTGGCAAAGAGACACACAGAACTTTCTCAAATTGCAGCATTTGGGGCTCCCTCTGGGATGGTTGCCATTTTACCCTTAAATTAATGTTGTAATAGGGTGGCTATCCAAAAGTGGTCCATCTCTTTAATGACCCAATTCCTGTGGTTCTTGAGTAGTTATGTGAGCATAAAGTACCCCATTCACCACAAATTGGCTGCAATAGAGGACTACAACTGAGGACAACATTGTCCTCACTGATCTAGAATTAAAGCTAGTATGTTGTCCTCACTGATCTGACTCCACCCACGTATAAAATCAATGGTTTTGGTTTTGGTTTTAAAATGTCCCCCTTAAATCCTGCTCCATTTCTTCCTCACCCCCAGCACCCCAACCATCCTCCTTCTCACATTCCACATCCCATATTGGCCTTCTATTGGGATGGAGACAGTAGGCAATAAATCCTGCTGGCTCTTAGTAACTGTCTGCTGCTGTGCCTCCAGTGCATGCTCTTTCAGGCCATGCAATATGTGCTCCAGGAAGGGAATGAGAAAGACTGTGTCGCTATTCAGCCCCTTGTCATGGTTCACAGTTAAGTCACAAAAGATGTTAAAATGCTGCATGTATCCCAAATAATGAGTCACTGATGCAGCAAAAAGAATCCCAGCTTTCCAGAGACTATTCCTTGTCAATAATCACGCAAGTACTCAATAATGGTAAGATTCTACTGGTGCCGTCTGCAACAATGTTGAGTTTCATTGTGTGCATGCACAAATGAGACGATTGGCAGGCAGATGATGTTAGTTCTGTATTTCTGCCAGGTAAACCATAGCTGGGTATATCTGCCTAAAGTTGCCACACATACGTCTGGGC
This sequence comes from Rana kukunoris, assembly GCA_029574335.1. Taxonomy (NCBI): domain Eukaryota; kingdom Metazoa; phylum Chordata; class Amphibia; order Anura; family Ranidae; genus Rana; species Rana kukunoris. The sequence goes on from CM056051.1 coordinate 234,224,049, forward strand.
TGGTGAAGGACCTGCTGAAAGTATGAATACTTTGTGACGAACCACTGTGCCACCAGGTTGGGGGCATGTGCCAGACAAGATACACGTGTGATTTTTCCCAGACAAAGAACAGCCAGCAAATTAATGTCATTATCGCACCTGCTTGGACCTGGAGAGCTGCCAGCAGCCATGACCCTCTGTGATTTCACCCACACCAGGCATACAGGCTGCAATACAGCATGGTAATGTTTAGCCTGGGATGTTGTATATGCTCTGGGGCACAAGGGAGGGGGGCTGCTGGTTACAAGAAATTAAAGTATGAGGCCAGTGAGGTGGAGGGGGTGCAGGTGATTTGAGTGAGTTGTCACTATCAGACAAGACACCACCAGAAAATTAACTTGGTGTGACATGAAAGATATGTAGTATTGCAAGTACACCCTGTCACTGTTGGCACACCCCAGCGATGCAAAGACATTAGGTTCAAAATGGTGGTGTAGGCCAATGATGGCCTTTTGGGCAAATATTGGCAGCTTGGTACCCACTGTGGTGCAGAACATACCATAAACCTTTGGAAGAGGGTTGTGATGGGAGTAGCTGAAAAGCCAGCAGTTTTGCCAGATGCTGGGCATGGGGGTAATTTGAGGACTGCAGTTGCAAAAGTGACAAATGACTTCTCGGTGTAACCCCATGACTCTCTTTCTCACTTGACATGGCATACCTTAATCTTCTGAAACTCTTTGTGGGACTTCCCTCCCTGTCACCAGAGGCCATAGATATTGCAGCAGGTGTAGCACAATGTTGTGAGGCAGGGGGCGGGGGGAAGAGTGCTGAGCAAGGAGGAATGCAGGCCTTCTGCTGACAGTTTGTCTTATTGAGGTGCTGTATTTCCCACACTACAGAGCTCTGTGGACTGACCCAGTGGATAGCTTGCATTATAATGCATTACTAGTCCTTTGAAATAGTGCCTGTATTTGTTTTCATTTTTCAGGTTAAGTGCATTTTGTGCAAGAACAGGAAATACTTATCCTTGTAACTTCTATGCATTAAGATAAAATGCTTTCTGTGTGTATCAGCCCCCCCCCCATCAGCCCCCTAATACTTGTCTGAGCCCCCTCTCGATCCAGCGATGCTGCACGAGAGACTCCTCATTGGCTGAGACTGCAGCGAAAGCAAAGCGCCATTGGGTCTCGCTGCTGTCAATCAAAGTCAGTGAACCAATGAGGAGAGAGAGGGGATGGGCCTGCGGCTCAGTGTCTGAATAGACATATGGAGCTGTGGCTCGGCTCCGTTACCTCCAAAGCAAGCTGCTTGCTATGGGGGTACTCAACAGGAGGGATGGGCCGGGAGCGCCAAAGAGGGACCCGAGAAGAGGAGGATCTGGGCTGCTATGTGCAAAACCACTGCACAGAGCAGGTAAGTATAATAAGTTTGTTATGTTTAACAAAAAAATTCCAAGACTTTAAAACAGAGGTTTGGGAAAAGCATAAAAAAACAACAAAAAAAAAACCCTACTCACCTAGATGGCTGCAACTGTCCCCCGCTTGCTCTACCTGAGGACTGAGCAATCAAACACCATTGATCGCTCAGTTCTCCCATCTGCTCTAAGCAGAGAGCCATGACTGTCAGTCACTGGCTCTCTGTTCTGCCACTCCAGTGCTCACTGGAATGCTGGTCTGTGGAGGTGGGTGGGAGGGGCTGGCTCAGGCTCTGAGCGGCATACTAAGAGGCTGAGGCAGCTGCCGTCAGTTGGCAGTGGCCGCTGTAGGCTGAAAACAGGTCACAGGAGTGCAGAACGAACTGCACTCCTGTGATCCATAACAGCTTTGGCTATACTTCTTAAACAATGTTGTCAGTTTTCTTTGTTTTCTTCTGTGGACTGCAAAACCCCTCCCCCTATAATATAGAGAATCTGTGAAACGGGGAGAGGATCCTGTGACTCATCAGACTCTTCCCCATTCACAGATCATGTTACAGGCAGCAAAAGCAATATAAGTATGGAGGAGGAAGGGACAGGTCCTCATTGGGAACTTTTTTACAATGTTCATAGAGCACTGTTATGTAACATATGTGGCTGGGGACAGAAACTTACTCACACAGCATGTGACTGAGACACCATACAGATATCAGCAAGCATTGTTTAGTATAGAAATCAGTTCTGGGCCCAAAATGCTTGAGGTGATTGTAGCCATATTAATGCACTTGCAACAAGAACAAATCAGTACTGTTCATGATGTGGGCCTTGGTTTCCTAAATCATTATCCAACTGTTTTATGCCCCCCGCCATCCCCCTTGCCCCTGTCACTCACCCTTTTCCTGCCTTATCTCACTAACTATTCACATTTTATTACCATTGCTGTGTACGCTTAAATTATATTTTTTCTTGTTTTGCAAGACTGTCTTACTTAACATTCTGCTAAAACGTTGTGTATTCACACTGCTTAGACCTTGAAGAAGGGGACACACTCGAAACCTGGTCCTGAAAATTTGGATGTTAGCATAAAAAAAGTATCATGGACAGTACTCAATAGTTCTGGGACTTAACTTGTGGGCACTTTACAAGTTTCTTATGTCTTTCTCTTAGCCCAGGTTTGTTGACTACAAATTTTAATGGGGCCCTTTCTAAACACGTGTAAACTTTAAGGCCTTACTCTACAGAAGATCAATTGATTTATTTTGGAAGGGGCACACACATCTGGAACCAATTTTCTGCCAGCAGTGTCGTGAATCCTGCTAGACAGTCCTGTGGTTTTTAAATTTGTTCTCTATTCTTGTAGTTCTGTACGGTGTCCCACAGGATCCAGGCCACCCTACGCTGCAGGTATCTTCAACAATGTGGTGACTTCAGCCCTGAAAGACTGTCTTTGTTATACAGTATGGAAAAAATATGACACACACTGCTTCACCACACAATAGTCAATCAAATTCATTGACTTATATGCATAATGGCCATATTGGTATATCAGAAGCCTCTTATTGGCTCTTTCTGTAGACGATGGGCTTGTGGAGGTAGGTCTAAAAGGCAGCAAGAAATTGAATATCTCTTATGCCCTGTACACACGATCGGATATCTGATGGAATCTAATCCGATGGATTTTTTCGTCGGATATGCGATGAAGCTGACTTTCATCAGTCTTGCCTACACACCATCGGTTAAAAATCTGACCGTGTCCAACGCGGTGATGTAAAACACTACGACGTGCTGAGGAAAATAAAGTTCAATGCTTCTGAGCATGCATCGACTTGATTCTGAGCATGCGTGGATTTTTCTCCGATGGAGTTCCACACAGACAATCGTTTTTTTCTATCGTTTTTTAACCACTTGACCACTGGGCACTTAAACCCCCTTCCTAACCAGACCAATTTTCAGCTTTCGGTGCTCTCACAATTTGAATGACAATTACTCAGTCATACAACATTGTACCCATTTGAAATTTTTGTCCTTTTTTTCACACAAATAGAGCTTTCTTTTGGTGGTATTTGATCACCTCTGGGTTTTTTATTTTTTGCGCTATAAAAGAAAAACGACTGAAAATTCTGTAAAAAAAAAAAAAAAACTTGTTTCTGTCATATTAGCAGGTTATTTCTCACACACAGCATATGCACACCACAAATTACACCCCAAAACACATTCTGCTATTCCTCCCGAGTATGGCGATATCCCATGTGTGGGACTTTTACACAGCGTGGCCACATACAGAGGCCCAACATGCAGGGAACGCCATCAGGCGTTCTGGAACACACAGACCAATTCTGACATTTCTCTCCTACATGGAAAAATCATCATTTATTTGCTAGAAAATTACATAGAACCCCAAAACATTATATATGCTTTTTTAGCAAAGACCCTAGAGAATACAATGGCGGCCGTTACAACTTTTTATCTCGCACGGTATTTTCGCAGAAATTTATTGAACGCCTGTTTTTAAAAAAAAAACTGTTTTGTGCTTAAAACAAAACAAAACAGTAAAGTTAGCCCAATTTTTTTTCATAATGTGAAAGATGAAGTTACGCTGAGTAAATAGATACCCAACATGTCACACTTCAAAATTGCGCACAATGGTGGAATGGCGCCAAACTTCGCTACTTAAAAATCCCCATAGGCGGTATTGCAGAGTATTGGGGTATTGCAAAGTATCATGCAGGGTATTGGGGTATTGTCGAGTATTGGGGTATTGCCGAGTATTGGGGTATTGCCGAGTACTGGGGTATTGCCGAGTATTGGGGTATTGCCGAGTATTGGGGTATTGCCGATTATTGGGGTATTGCCGAGTACTGGGGTATTGCCGAGTACTGGGGTATTGACGAGTATTGGGGTATTGCCGAGTACTGGGGTATTGTCGAGTGTTGGGGTATTGCCGAGTATTGGGGTATTGCCGAGTATTGGGGTATTGTTGAGTACTGGGGTATTGTTGAGTACTGGGGTATTGTTGAGTACTGGGGTATTGCTGAGTACTGGAGTATTGCCGAGTATTGAGGTATTGTCGAGTTTTGGGGTATTGCCGAGTATTGGGGTATTGTTGGGTATTGTTGGGTACTGGGGTATTGTTGGGTATTGTTGGGTATTGTTGGGTACTGGGGGATTGTTGGGTACTGGGGGATTGTTGGGTACTGGGGGATTGCTGGGTACTGGGGGATTGCAGAGCTGGGATGGATTGAGGGATGGCTGGATCTGTGACTGCATTTGTCACAGATCCAGCCACAGCTCAGCTGCTGACACCCCGCCCCCCCCCCCCCCCTCTCCTCGCACACTGTACCGAATGGTACAGAGAGGAGAGGGAGGAGAGGGAGGAACCGGCGTCATCAAATGACGCCGGTTTGTTTACAAGTGATCGCGCCGTCATTCGACGGCGCGATCACGTGGTAAACGGCCGCTATCAGCGGCAATTTACCGTGATCCGTGATGCGCCGGGTCTTCTAGACCCGGCGAGCACGGACACTTTCGCGAACGCGTCCCAAGATAACTCCACCGCGCCGTAGCAGTAAAATGCTTATGGCGCGGTGGGAAAGAGGTTAATCCATAGGAACATTTTAAAACATGTTCTTTCTTTTTCACAAATGGAAAACAAGCTGATGGGGCCCACACACGATGGGTTTGTCCGTTGAAAGCGGTCCATCGGTCCGTTTTCATCAGACAAACCGGTCGTGTGTACAGGGCTTTTAGTGTTATGTACTGTATATAGTGGTCTTCTCAATTACACATTGGAATTGAGAGACAGGCCCTCTGTCATTCCATTGCCATAAGTTCTTCCTGTGTCCCAGAGCATATCCCAGCAAACTGGCTACATCACCCTTTACATTTAGAGCTTTTTGTAATCCCCAGTACATTACCTACAACCACAATCTCCCAGCAGTCAAATTGAAGCTTACATAATTACCATTACACACTTTCCTTCGGCGTGCTATGAATCATTAGTGTAAAGAGACATAGATATAGCAGTTTTGCCATTCGTATGTATTGATATAGCTCACTATCACTTCTCTTGTTATATGCATTAGGTGTGACAGTGTTTCACAGTCATATAAACATTGTCACAAATGTAACAAACCTTTCCTGCATAAACTTAAAAAGTACCAGCCATAGTTGGACTTATGCAAGAAAAGAAATCAAAATGTTGTCTTAAATTATTACTAGAAATGGTGTGCCTGTTCCTTAAAAAGGTGATTATTAAAAGATACCAAGTGTTATTCCTTTTCCAATGGCTTCATGTCCTGGCATATCTTCAGGCTCCTTTTAATTACAGATGTCACGTTTTTCTTAATAGGAGCTCTAGAGAATCTGCCCTATTCAAAACTCACCAAAACGCCAGTGCTCAGAGGCGATGCTGGGCTTCCTGGCAAATAGGGATGAGCTTCAAGTTTGAGTCAAACTCATGTTCGACTTGAACATTGCCTGTTCCCCGAACAACGAACAATTTGGGGTGTTCGCGGCAAATTTAAAAAGCCGCGGAACACCCTGTTAAAGTCTATGGGAGAAATCTAAAGTGCTCATTTTAAAGGCTAATATGCAAGTTATTGTCCTAAGGGACATGTATCAATGCAAAAAAAGTTTAAAAAAAACGTCAGTTTTTTCGGGAGCAGTGATTTTAATAATGCTTAAAGTGAAAAAAACAAAGATGAAATATTCCTTTAAATTTCATACCTGGGGGGTGTATAGTACCTGCACAAAGTGTCATTTCTGAAGGATTAAAAGTCATTTAAAATCACTGCTTCCGAAAAAACTGCCATTTTTAAAACTTTTTTTTGCATGGATACATGTCCCCAGGGGCAGGACCCGGGTCCCCAAACACTTTTTAGAACAATAACTTGCATATTAGCCTTTAAAATTAGCACTTTACATTTTAAACGTTCGAGTCCCATAGACTTTAATGGGGTTCTAAAGTTCACACCAACTTTTGGTCTGTTTCCAGGTTCTGGTGCGAACCAAACGGGGGGTGTTCGGCTCATCCCTACTAGCTAACGGCAGTCTTTACCTTAATCAGAATCTACAGTACATCAATAACTTATCAACGCCTTCCTCCCTCCAACTACGCAGCATGCTGTACTTTTACCCACACCTGACTTAAAGTGTAAGTTTGCATAAAAATGTTGCCTCTCCCCTCCTATCTTTTCTGCATACAATTTTTTTATTTTTTTATTCAGCTTGGGCATGGACATGTGATTCAGGAGCAGCATGCCCCCTGTGTCAGTGAGTGCTTGACAACAGAGCAGAATTCACGGAGCCGTGGCATCACCTGCTGGCTTCCATTGGCCCTCCTTTCTGCAGCAACCACTCACTGAATAGGGGAACACTGCTTCTGGGTCATGTGACCGCACCCAAGCTAAATAAAAGAAAAAAAAAAAAAGCATTAACACTGCTCTCTTTTATAAATAATGTAACATAAGTAGGAGGAGGAAACTTTGTTAAGAAAACAATTTTAGGCTTTCCTTCTACTTTGAGCATCAAGAACAGGATGTGTCAGCTCTGAATACAGAATGGAGTTGGTCACCTGGGCTACCTCACAGAGCTGTTACGGTTGCAAGTTCTACCAATCAGTAAGATAGGTCAAAGAGGTACCGACCACTGCTGTACCCTATGGAATATATGTATATATTTTTTTCAGAGAAATCCCTTTTACAAATATATAGAATCTTTTCTTTTTTTACTTTTTGTTGCAAAGTAATCCATTATAAAAAGTATAGGTGCCTTTCTACTTATATTTGCAAATATGCAGAATGCAGCATAGCCTTAGCTGTTTTAGACTGTGCAAATAATTAACGGTACTTAAAAAAGATATAAAGAAAACCCACACAAATACAGGAAATACAGAAAAGTTAATTGAAGATAATGATTTGACCTCAGCACTGCAAGACCACAGAGCAATCTATATCGATACTCATTACTAAACTCCACTGGCCTTAGACAGACAAAACAAAATCCACATTTAAAATCTTCATGCTATAAATAAAGAAGATGGATGATTCAGACGTTCAACCTAAAATAGTGGCTTTGACTGGTTAGTCTTTAATACAGATGATTTTTTGGAACCCTTCATAGTGGACAGTTCTAAATCTCTCTTTCAGGCCTATACAGTAACAGTAAGTGCCGGTTCACACTACGCGACTTGAGATCCGACTTGTGTCGCCCCCAAGTCGCGTGACATGAGAACTTTAATGTACAGATGCTCCGACTTCAGACTTCGAGTTCTAGGCAACTTGTACCCATAGATTTCAATTTCAATGGAAGTTGCCTCCAAAGTCGGATCACATGTTAACTGAAGCAACTTTACAGGAAAATAAAATAGTTTACTCCAGAGCTTTTTTTCTCAGAAAATAGGTGCAGGAACTCAACCACGACCCCGTTCAGATTTCACAAACAGTAGAAGGGTCTTGAAGGTGCATTAAATACCAGGATTGCATTACATACAGATTGCAGAGTTCAGGGGGTTACACACAGAGTGCAGAGCTGTCACTTGTAAACACAGAAATCAGACTTCTGTGTTTACAAGTGATTGTGGTGAGCAGGCACCAAAGGGTCTGAGCCAGAGGTGGTGGAACTGAGTTCCTCCAAGTTCCCCCTGAAAAAAAGCCCTGGTTTACTCAGGCAAACCCCTCCCTCTCATAGAGCTGATTATTCTGTGATTGGTCACAGCCAAAGTCACCTTGCAAAGTCGCTCTATAAGTAGGGTTGCCCCTGTGTGAACCGCCACTAAGGCAGTGACCAATATTCAAAGAGTGATTACCAATAGCAAACATACAGTATATATATTTTATTGAATCTACATCAGTAAACTGAAATCTGGTTGATGCAGGTTATAACACATTGGGCATAGGTATTTGTACTACTTTCTTGAGCAACAAAGCAGCACAGTATCTGGTATTGCCTATGCCTTCACTGGGACAATTTCTATATATATGTTTTATTATCTATTTAGATATAGCATCATTACAGCCATAATAGAAGCACCAAAGTGTGCAAAATGCACCAAACAGATGTTAAAAATACTGTTTATATTTAGAAATAGCCTATGGATAGAAAATATTTCTTTAACAACCCAAGGTTTCAGTTCAACCTACAGTATAAATTGTTCTACAGAATAAGTTTTTCTACCATTTCACAGGATGCATAACTGCAAAATTTGCTCAATAATTTTAATATTTATTATACACATCCATGGTACACCACATTCCAGGGTTCTATATACAGTACAACAGAGCAGCTATCCTGGAGACCACTATACATGCCAATGCTGTCATGGCAACCATTATTCAATGCCGACTGCTAGTTTAGTTGTTACCATACAATACAGACTTCAATTCAGACATAAACACAAATTCCAAAGTCTTATGGTATAAATCAGAAAGAAAGTGATTGGATGTGCAGGTATGATTACCTGAATACGCATGGGCAATGGACAATCCTGGCGACACTTATCTCAGAGAGAGGACCACAGTATTCAGCCAAACATATTTAACATATCTAATCAATTGTGCTCCCAAGTCAGAGCACTTATCAATCCAAAAGTGACCAACTTAAAGGGGTTGTAAAGGTTTGTTTTTTATTTTCTAAATAGGTTTCTTTAAGCTAGTGCATTGTTGGTTCACTTACCTTTTCCTTCAATTTCCCTTTATGAGTGTTTTTTTTTTCTTTGTTTTCTTTGTCTGAACTTCTCACTTCCTGTTTCTCCTCAGTAAGCTGTTCAAAATGACTTTCCACCGCTCGGATGATGGTGGAAAGCTTACTGAGGAGAAACAGGAAGTGAGAAATTCAAACAAAGAAAAAAAAACATTTAGAAGGAAAATCTAAGGAAAAGCTAAGTAAACCAACAATGCACTAGCTTAAAGGAACCAATTCAGAAAATAAAAGATGAACCTTTACAACCCCTTTAATTATGTCATGATTGTTATCTCCACTGGCTCCCAGTACATCTACAGACAAACTATTATAATTTGTATGTGGTTCACTGTTGTTCTACTTACTTGAGGTTTGTCTACCTGGGCTCCTCATCTGGTATATACTGAGACATGGTGGGCATAACAATTTTAGCATTTGTGGACTTATTAAGTCGTTTATATTGGATCACATTTCCTTAAATTTCTTTACTCAACAGCTCTGTTCTATATCTGTATTTTTAAGAACTTACATATTATTGATTATTATTATGGGCTTACTCTCTCCAATCATTTGAATCATGTAATGTCTACAGGCTAATTTGCTGTAAGCTGTAATTATTTTTCTTTAACTGTTACCATAGCCTATCTCAAGAAATATACTTCGAAGGAACACAAAGTAATGTGCCAATATCCAATATTTAAAAGAAATCCAATATTTAAACTACATTGTACTAGATATCATATAAATATCATATCATATGTAAATTCGAAATAATATCATATCAAATACTTTAGAATAAGTACCTTAATTTCATATGTTGTTCCAGGGGTCAGACTTGTCAAGAGAACTTCTAGACTGTCAGCTGTTGTTGCTACTTGGGTGTAAGATGATTGGATCCATGGGCAAACCTCTCTGTAAATGACAGAGTAAGCTACAATCTTGCCATTTGTACTCCGTGGTATAGACCAAGACAGCAATATTCCAGCAGAGCCCACTCTTTCTCCAGCTAAATTATCAGGGGGTCCTGGAACTGTAATTGAAAAGAAACACGTGTCTGCAAAGCAACAGCAACTGAAAATTTCATAACAGTCTACCATAGGAAGTATAACAAACTGCAAAACACAGCCATTTGTATGAATGATTAACTGTTAACATTAGGCTTTTCTTCCCAATAACGTGTTACAAAAGATGATTAAATATACAAACCTGAGAAACATTCTTTGGCAAGAATGTAAAATATGCGATGTTCTAAAACTATGCAGGATAGCCTCATATCAGTGCCAGTTTGGCTCTGATAGTTGCAATGCTGAAAACAGGAAAATATTTTACTGACACTGGTATAACCTTTGTATATGACAAACAATAAGTCAAGAAATATTTAAAGAGTGGGCTTTTTTAACTACCTGGATCTGTATTTGTTTTTATTTTATTTTCCTATTTTATTTTATATAAAAAATTACGATTTATTTACAAATGACCTTTATTTTTCAATTTTTTGTATTGTTGTGATAAACTGACAGCTTTGGCACAACTGAGCATCATAAAGTAAAGAGCAATGGGTTGCAGTAACCCATGGCAACCAGAAAACATATTAGCTAATGTTTGATATGTTACTGTGAGTTAATACACCCTACTTATAAAAGCACCCCAACGCTATGTTCATAGTGAGCGTTGTGGCTATAGCCAGAAAAAAACTAGCATACTAGCACTGTTATATTTAGGCTCCATGCACACAGAAGCTAAACAAAGCTATAAAAAAAACGCCAGTAGCTTTGCAGGGAGCCTTTCCACGTTTTTTAGCGTTTTTGCAATAGCTTTTCTTAGCGTTTTTTAGTGTAGCGTTTCTTAGTTTTTTTTTTTCAATGGATAAAAAAACGCTAAAAAAGTTGGTGCCAGCGTTTTTGAGTGTTTTTTGGCGTTTTGCGTTTTTTAGCGTTCACTTTGAACACAAATTTCGGGCCAATAAACTCCAAAGCTCTTTAACGCTAAAAAACGCCCATGTGTGCATGGGTACATAGGCTTACATGGAGTTCAGTTTATGGGCTTTCTTTAAAAAAAAAAAAACGCCAATAAACTGCAGTTTATTAGACATGGAATATTTTGTTTTGTTTTTTCGTTTTCCTTTGGAAAATAAATTTATTTTGTTACTCCCGAAAATCGTTTTGATTTATTTAGTTTTTCGTTGGGGAATAGCTTTCGTCCGAAAATCTATTAATACTTGGTTTCTGTCGAATGGTCAAAAGAATATTCGACGGAACGTCAAATCTTTTTGGTTTCTGGCAAATGGTCAAGATTATTCGTCGAATCCTTACGTCGAATCGTACATCAAAATCTATTCTCTGTAATGTCGAATCTATTATTTCTATAGTGTCGAATCTTTTCTCTATAATGTCGAATCTTTTCTCTATGATGTCGAATCTTTTCCCTATAATGTCGAATCTCTCTATATCGAATTTTTACCGCAACGAAAACGAAAATAAAGCATTTTTATGTCGGATCTTTTGGTTTTTCGTTTCTTGCACTTTTGTTATCGTTTGTTAAAACGATAACGAAAAAACCCGATGCATTCTAACGAAAACGAATGCACATGTCTACAGTTTATCAGCTTCAGTGTGCATGGAGCCTTAACAGTACAATAAGAACACTTGGTGCGTGATTCACATAGTTATTTGTTGCAACTCCAATGAAATATATTATTATTAATGACAATAATGGTCAGCAGTGCCGATCACGTTTCTACAATAATTATGTCACCTGATCCTTCTATAACTTTTCTATAATGAGTCTATGACAATTGGGCAAATTAAAGCATTGTGGGGGTTTTTTACTAAAGGCAAATCCTTACTAGCATACTAGCACTGTTATATTTAATAGTGCAATAAGAACACTTAATGCGTGATTCACATTGTTATTTGTTGCAACTCCAAAGAAATATATTATTATTAATGACAATAATGGTCAGCAGTCCTGATCACGTTTCCACTATAATTACATCATCTGATCCTTCTATAGCTTTTTATCACGATTCTATGACAATTGGGCAAATTAAAGCATTGTGGGGGTTATTTACTAAAGGCAAATCCACTTTGCACTACAAGTGGAAACTACAAGTGCAAAGTGCACTTGAAATTGCACTTGGAAGTGCAGTCGCTGTAGATCCCAGGGGGACATGCAAGGAAAATAAAAGACAGCATTTTAGCTTGCACATGATTGGATGATAAAATCAGCAGAGCTTCCCCTCATTTCATATCTACCCCTCAGATTTATAGCGACTGCACTTCCATGTGCACTTTCAGTGCAATTTGAAGTGCACTTTTTTCACTTGTAGTTTGCACTTGTAGTGCAAAGTGGATTTGCCTTTCGTAAATAACCCCCTATTGGTTATTTTAGGTGGCATATTATGTTTACCATTTTCATGTATGCATTGAAGAATAGACATACAAAGCAAGTATGATTATCCATCGATCGTGTTTATGAAATCTTTATGTAAAGAAACTATGGGGATTATTTACGAAAGGAAAATCCACTTTGCACTACAAGTGAACTTTTAAGTGCAGTCGCTGTAGATTCGAGGGGGACATGCAAGGAAAATAAAAAACAGAATTTTAGCTTGCACATGATTGGATGATAAAATCAGCAAAACTTCCCCTCATTTCAGAGCTTCCTCTCAGATCTACAGCAACTGCACTTACAAGTGCACTTTCAAGCGTAGTGCAAAGTGGACTTTCCTTTAGAAAATCAACCCCAATGTATAGGGTTTCAGGAGGTGGCAAAATACATAGAAAAAGGCTGGCCGTACATTATACAATTTTCTTATTCGATTTTCCTTTAGATATAATATAAGGGCAAACCTAAACACTTTCAATTTTGTATGCAATCAGACAAGCCCTTGTACTACATAGTTGAAGGTAAATCGAAAGGAAATTGTATAAGAAAATTGTATAATGTATGGCCAGCCTAAGTCAATACATCCTTATTTACTTACTAATTGCACCTATGACTTTCTCATAAACCTAGAAGGCAACTGCCTCACATTTCCAGTGAAAATTTCATTCAACAAAACAAACTTTTGGCAGGCAGAAAATATTTCTGCCGTACACCTGTTTATCAATATTTCAGATTGTGTGTATATTCGGAGGCTCCCACCTAAAACTCGCCAGCACATGGATAAAACGATAAGCAAACTTACTGGTTTCGTTGGTCATCAATGACTTGCTGTCAGTGGAGCTGTAGGCTGAAGACGACACTGCGGAAATTGTTACGGTGTACGTGGTACCAGGAACAGCGCTGGAGACATCTGCCTGAAATGCCAGAGAAACTAGAATTTGATGAAATATTAAGTGCAGTGTGCAGAAAGAGACTACTCAAAGCTCTGAGAACTTCCACCCAGAAACTGCTGGCATTAAGGAATCCCAGAGCATTTGCAAGCTCCTGACTGAAATTCCCACTGTGATGGATGGATCTAGGTAACAAAACGCAGCGTGGAATATTTCCTTGTTGGAAAAAAAATGTTTATCCAAGAGAGAGCTGAAATGCTTCACTTGGCACTCACAGCTCACGTTCCTAGGCTGCCCATCTCTAGATCTTCAACCCTTACTTATAAAAAAAAAAAGAAATGAAAAAACACCAACCCTACATAAACTGGAACAGATAATAAAAACAGCATACCTGTATAGCTGTATTTCTCCAAAGAAGCAGCAGAAAAACAACAGGAAAGGTAATCATTATTTTAGTCTTCAGAACCAAGAATTGTTCCTATGTCTTTTTGATGGCAACAGGGAAATGTTGCCTGCATTAATGATTTAAAGCTAGGTCTGCCTGCACAGTACACAATTAATGAGTCTGTATTACTCAATAGCACTCCCCTTCCTTTGTTAAACTATTCATGAACTCCTTGGTGACTGACTGAAGTTTCATGGAGGAGTTAAAAAAAAATAAGCATAAAAAAAAAAATTAAAAGTATCTAGCTGTTGTTAAAGGAACACTCCCCTCATGTTAAAATGTGTTCTCACAAACTTAACATATTTCATTTTGTATGCATTCTATGTAAAATAACGAGAGAGGGGGTGAGAAGCTAGCTTCATGGTTGGTCAGCTTTCCAAAGAATATTCCAATGAGCTCACAGTATAAACAAAAGTTGCCCATCCACATACTATAATGAAAAACATACCTGATACTCTCCACCTCCAAGATCTCTAATAGAAACAAAGCCAGACTGAGGAAAGAGATCCACTTGATATCTTTCTACCCGTCCGTATGGTTGCCTCCAATGTACTGAAAAGGAGTGTGTTGAAATATTGAAGACACTAAATCCTATGGGTCGTTCAGGATCTTAATGAACACAAAAAAAAAAACAGATAAACAGATGACTAAATAACAGTAGGCGCTGTTAACTTTACATATTAATTACAATTTGTATATATATAGATATATCTATATCTATATATATAGACATAGATATATCTATATAGATATATAGATATAGATATATCTATATAGACATATCTATATCTATATATATATATATATATATATATATATATATATATATATATATATATATATATATATATATATATATAGATCTATAGATATATAGATAGATATATATATATATATATATATAGATTTATATATATATATATATATATATATATATATATATATGTATATCCATATATATAGATATAGATATATATAAATAGATATAGATATAAATAGGTATATATCTACCTATATATAGATATCTATTTATCGATAGATAGATAGATAGATAGATAGATAGATAGATAGATAGATAGATAGATAGATAGATAGATAGATAGATAGATAGATAGATAGATCTATATATACAGTATATAGATATATATATAGATATAAGATTCCCCTTAATATAACTTCTGCTTTTACATTTGTTCATCATTTTAATTTATTCCGTTGAAATAGTTTATTTTAAAAGCTACTTCCATCAGTGCAATGCCTTGTTTTACCATATATTTTATTAATGATGCATATCATGAAGAGTAGCCTGTATGCTGTTTTTTTTTTTTTTTTAATCGCTCTACTTACTGTTAAATGAAGAATTTTCTTTTCTCTCCACCGCGGGTGAATGGCGCGGCTATGTCGCGTCACGCCTTCCGAAAATAGCCGATTTAGGACTCGGCTTTTTCCGGCGCTATACGGCGCCTGTGCACAGACCTAGGAGCTGACTGCGCAGGCGCCGTATATAGGCGAGTTCTATTTCGGCTCTTTTCGGAGGGCGTGACGTGCCATAGCCATAGGACTCGGCTATATAGGGCACCTGCGCAGTCAGCTCCTAGGTCTGTGTGCAGGCGCCGTATAGCGCCGGAAAGAGCCGAGTCCTAAATTGTCTATTTTCGGAAGACGTGACGCGACATAGCCGCGCCATTCACCCGCGGTGGAGAGAAAAGAAAATTCTTCATTTAACAGTAAGTAGAGCGATTAAAAAACAAAAAAAAAGCATACTGGCACTGACGCCAGTATGCTGGATGCTATGGGACAGAGTAGTTTTAGGGTGAACCACCGCTTTAAATACTGAGAGGCCATTAAAGTAGGATTAAACCCCCAAACAAATGGTATAATATAATGCAGCATACCAATCATTAGATGTGTTTGCTACATTAGTTTTTTGTTTGTTTTTTCCCTCTATTTTAACCTGGTAATCTGGCCAGTAACACATCTGCTGTATTAAAGTGCCCCCACTCTGGATGTGGAAGCACAGGGGCAGCATTGGTAATCTGGAGGGACAGGAGTGTTAGATGCAGGGCTTTTTTTCAGGGGAACTTGGTAGAACACACCTCAGGCTCAGACCCTTTGGGGGGGGGGGCTACTCACCACAATCACTAATAAACACAGAAGTCCAGTTTCTGTGTTTACAAGTGACAGCTCTGCACCCTGTGTGTAACCCCCCTGAACTCTGTACCCTGTGTGTAACCCCCCTGAACTCTGCATCTTGTTTGTAACCCCCTGAACTCTGCACTCTGTATCTAATGCAATCTTGGTATTTAATGCCCCTTTAAGACCCTCCTACTATTCATGAGATTTGACTGACCACACCCACTATTTGATGTGATTTGGAGGGTGTGTGGGTGGAGGAGTTTTGGGGGGTCGTGGTTGAGCTCCAGAACCTATTGTTTGAGAAAAAAAAAAAAGCCCTGGTTGGATGTACTAGCAGATACCAACAAATTGAAGCCAAACTCCAGCTAACACTTCATTAGCAGTTACAGCAACAGTTTTTTTTCCTAAATAAATAAAAGCTGTTTTATGCAAACACCCTTTAGTGGTGAATGGTTTGTCTTATCTCTATAACTGCTACACCTGCAGCTTGTTTTTTTTTTTAAACAATGTACCTACTTTACCGAAAACCAGGTGTAATTAAAGGGACACTAAACTCAGGATTTTTTTGTTTTTAAAATAACAAACATGTTATACTTACCTCCACTGTGCAGTTCGTTTTGCACAGAGTGGCCCGGAAAGCTGTCTTCTGGGGTCCCTCGGCGGCTGTCTGGGCTCCTCCTCGCAAAAGCTTTCCATCTTAATGCGAGGGCACTCGCACGGTGGAAAGCTTTTGCAAGCGCGCTCCCGTGATACAGCGATGGCCATAGCCGTCGACTGTATCACTCGGCTCCACCCCCCAACGCGCCCCGTCATCCGCTGTGATTGACAGCAGCGCCAGCCAATGGCTGCGCTGCTATCAATCCGCCCAGCCTAGCCAATCAACGGCCAGGCTGGGAACCGCAGAGGATGACGCGAACGTGCGTTTCGAACGGTAAGGTAAGTAAAACGGGGACTCGGGGGGGGGCGGTGCTGTGAGATGTTTTTTAACCTTAATGCATAGGATGCATTAAGGTAAAAAAACGTTTACCTTTACAACCCCGGGAGAGGAAGCCTAAAAAGAAAACCAATGCAGCCATTGCATCTTAGAATTGATAAGCTGCAATATATGCTTTTAGGTTTAACCACTTTAGTACCGCGCTATAGCCAAAAGACGGCTACAGCCTGGTACTATTGTTCCTGGAGGGCATCTATTCCAATTCCTGATGCACTGTCAAAACATGAGGAAAGGAGAGGCAGTAACCGCCAAGTCTGCCAGGGCACATTTACACTGATAATTAGGACACTGATTAATATCAGTGTCCTGATTATCAATGCAGCCCCATCAGTGCTGCCTAACAGTGCCAATCAATGCTGTCTATGAGTGCACATCAGTGCCACCTATTAGTGAAACTAATGCAGCCATCACATCTAAGAATTGTAAAGTTGAAATATAATCAATATTTGTGTCTGGGTTTAATACTGCTTTAACCACTACTGGACACTTTCACCCCATTCCTGTCCAGGCCAAATTGAATGACAAATGTGTGGACATGTAACACTGTACCTAAATGACATTTTTATTGTTTTTTCAAATAAGTAATTTTCTGCACTTATGGGTACTGATAGGCTGCACTGATTGATTGACACTGATGAAGCTGCACTGATGATCACTGATGAAACCTCAGCTCAGCTGTATTTAAATCTAAGCAAATACAGATACAAAAATACAATTATATAATAAGGGAAATGAAATAGAACAAACCTGCTACCGCTAGCACAGACGCAGGATCCCCTGCAACAGACCCTTTCATCCTCTGAATTGTGAAGTTATAAATTCCACCAGGTAGCAAGTGTGTTACAGTATACTCAGCTTGTCCCCCTGAGATATTAAACTCCCATAAAGATGTCAGATTAGTTAACAGAATTCTGTAATGAGTAAAGCCGCTTGTGGTTGGGTCCCATGTCAGAGTGGCAGAAGTGGTATTACTGTGTTTCACTGAAAGACCGCAAATTCCAAGGGGTCCTGGGAAAAAAAGAAAGTGTTGATGCCAAAGATGGTCTTCAGCATTATTCACACAACAACAAGCCATGCTTAGAACATTTCAACCTAATTCTTTACTCTTGGATAATATATACATTTAACCCCCAGGTACAAGAACCTTTCCCAGCAGCACATTCAATTCAATTTCTTTCATTAAGAAGCACATTTAATAAGCTTGTGCTGTGCAGAGAATGGTCTCTTACTCTTCTACTTTACTATTTGCTTTAAGGCCGCGTACACACGAGGAGACCAGTTTCAGCGGACATGTTCGATCGTGTGTATGGCCTAGCAGGCAGGTTTCCAGCGGACAAAAGTTTCTAAGCATGCTTAGAAACTTGTCCGCTGGAAACCTGTCCGTCGGACATGTCCGATGGTTAGTACACCCAACCATTAGACAGAAATCCCGCGCATGCGTCGAATTGATTTGACGCATGCGTGGAAGCATTGAACTTCCTTTCGCCAGCACGTTGGTGTCTTCTACGTCACCGCATTCTGGTCCGCGGGGATTTTGGTCTGATAGTGTGTACACACATCAGACCAAAATATCCCTAGAGACATGTCCGATGAAAACGGTTCGTCAGACATGTTTCCGCGGACATGTCTCCTCGTGTGTACGCGGCCTTAGGGTCCTTTCACGTGGGCAGTCCGATCAGATCCACCTATCAATTTTTCAGGCAGACCCAATCGGACACTCCATTCACCCCTATAGAGGGGCGGATGTGAGTGATGACATGTCCTCTGACGCCCGTCGCTATCGATCCAATCCTGTCTGCCAAATCCAGACGGATGGTGACCCTATTTTCCATCCATTTGGAGGATCGGATCCCATAAGATCGGGTGAAAACAGGCAGGCGGACCATCTTCCCTTGATTTCCCCATAGGGGAGAGCAGGTTTCTGTCCGTCTCCGCTCTGCATAGTGAGCGGAGCAGGACCTGTCATCTGCCTGCTCAGCGAGGATCAGCAGAGCGATCCCCCACTAAGCAAAGCAGAGTCCACTGAGCTGACTGCCTATGTGAAAGGACCCACGTTTTCAGAAGCGCAAATTATGCCCTCATTTCTTTTTTTTTAAAGAACTGTGGTGCTAAAATATATCTATAAAAAAATACAACAGTACAGAAATGGCACATAAAATCACTAAAATCACTATTCAACTATTGGTAGGTTAATTGGCTCCTGTCTAAATTAGCCCTAGTATGTGTAAGTATAAATTTGAGTTAGGGACCTTAGATTGTAAGCACCTTGAGGACAGGGACTGATGTGAATGTATAATATATAGTACTTTACAAGTGAGTACACCCCTCACATGTTTGTAGTTTATGATATCTTTTGGCACTTTGCTACAATGTAAAGTAGTGAGTGTACAGCTTGTATAACAGTGTCAATGAGCTGTCCCCTCAAAATAACTCAACACACAGCCATTATTGTCTTAACTGCTGGTAACAAAAGTGAGTACACCCCTAAGTTAAAATATGTCAAAATTGGGCCCAAAGTGTCAATATTTTGTGTGGCCACCATTATTTTCCAGCACTGCCTTAACCCTCTTTGGCATGGAGTTCACTAATCTTCACAGGTTGCCACTGTTGTCCTCTTCCAGAGATCTTGCGCTCCTCCATCTTCCAATTGAGGTTGCCCCACAGATGCTCAATAGGGTTTAGGTCTGGAAGCTTGGCCAGTCCATCACCTTTACCCTCAGCTTCTTTAGCAAGCCAGTGGTCATCTTGGATGCAGTGTGCGGTGTATGGTCTGAGCACTGACAGGTTTACCCACCACCCCTTCAACCTCTGCAGTAATGCTGGCAGCACTCATATGTCTATTTCCCAAAGACAACCTCTGGATATGATGCTGAGCATGTGGAACCTGTCCTTTTAAACGGCTGTATGGTCTTGGCCACTGTGCTGCAGCTCAGTTTCAGGGTATTGGCAATCTTCTTATAGCCTAGGCCACGTTTATGTAGAGCAAGTATTCTTTTTTTCAGATCCTCGGAAAGTTCTTTGCCATGAGGTGCCATGTTGAACTTCCAGTGACCATTATGAGAGAGTGAGAGCGATAACACCAAATTTAACACACCTGCTCCCCATTCAGACCTGAGACCTTGTAACACTAATGAGTCACATGACACCGGGGAGGGAAAATGGCTAATTGGGCCCAATTTGGACATTTTCTCTTAGGGGTGTACTTACTTTTGTTGCTAGCGGTTTAGACATTAATGTCTGTGTGTTGAGTTATTTTGAGGGGACATCAAATTTACACTGTTATACAAGCTGTATACTCACTACTTAAAGAGTAAAGAAGAATAGTAGAAGCTACTATCTGGACATATTGACAAGTATTTATCGCTCATCAATCAAGATAACTTTTAGAGCTTTAAAAGGGTCAATAGCTGGATTTATAAGAGAGAGAGAGAGATTCACACCAACTTTATAGAGTAGTGAAGGAAAAATAAAAAAAACATTCATGCTCAACTAGGTGGATGCTGCATCTGTCCCCTGCAACCTCTACACTGAAAACTGAGCGAACAAAGACAGCTGATTTCTCAGTTCTCAGTCTTCAGAGAGCCCATGACTGTCAGCCATCGGCTCTCTGCTCTGTCGCCCAGTGCCCACTGGTGTGCTGGGCTGTGGAGGGAGCAAGAGTGGCTGGCTCAGCCTCTTAGCAATGCACTGAGAGGCTGAGCCAGCTGTCAGTCCAAGCATCTAGGTGGATGCCAACATTAAGCTTGGGATCTCTCCAGAGCCTGGCCCAGGTGATGTCAGCCGAAAGCGGGCTTTTGCCCACTCTCAGCTGAATATTGGTCACAGGAATGCAAAATGAAGTACAGTCCTGTGATCCTTAGGAAAAGTAGGGCCAAAAGAGGCCTACTTCTCCTTTAAAAAAAGACAATGGCTGCTCCTACAGGGTCATAGATTTGCTTGTACTCTCACATGCACAGAGTCAGCAATTACCAAGTGGCTGCTCTTAAGGCCTGGTTCACACCCATGCATTTTTTTATGTATTTTCAGTTTTGCAGAAACACACTACAGTCCATTTAACATGATTTCCTTTGGATGTATTTCACATTTGTGCATTTTATGGAAAGGGCCAGGAACTTTTTGCTTGTTTTTGGTTCCATAGACTTCAATGGATCAAAAGCGTGTATTGAAAAATGCAAAATGCACCTGCAATATGCAACCTGCATAAGTGTGAATCAGGCCTTACCCCCTGATTTACACTTAAGCAATAAAAGTAGGGAAAAAAATACTATTTCTTGTTTTCTCCCCACCATACACCAAGGATCAGACCTTAAGAATAAATTGTTTTAAACCGATTGATGAAATTTGAACTGGGCACATATATCTGCAGTATTTTGTTATCTCTTTTCAAAGAGTCTTATTGCTCTCGTCTGAACGGTTCTTCTATTATCAGCCTGGGAATTTTTAACATATTTTTTGACTTTTTAGACAAAAGCAGCCTGAATCTTTTGTCAAATGAGGTTGCTAAAATAGAGTAGCAGAGAGCAGCTCCTATTACAAAACAGCTCTGAGAGTCTCTGCCTCATGAGAGTGTGTGTGTGCCTTTCGTCCAATCAGCAATTTTAGCTAGCTTTGCTGTATGCCCAGACATCACACTCTGTGTTAACCAGGAAGAGAAAATCTCCTAACAAAATCTGAACTTTCTAAACAGTGTATAAATGTGAAGACAGCAGATATACATATACAACCTATGTAGGGAGGTTTGGTTTATCTCTGTGTATCATCTCAGGCTGTTCTCTTCACTGGGTGTTTGGAGGGTTTACATCCACTTTAAAATGCTAGCCAACCACAGTTCATTCTGCACCCCCCTAAGTGTCTGTGTCTTTATATTTCACAGAAACCATATTTAACCTTATAAATGCTGAAATGTTTGCTTGGATTTTTCCGATTTTTTTTCCAAAGCAAAATTAATGTTAATTTCTGCTGCTTTCTGCATTTTTGTTCAATGTTTTTCTCCTTTCAAATGTAAATAATCTAAAGTATAATCCGGTAAGAAATAAAATTATAGTATCAAGAGATGATTAAGGCTGATTTTAACTTTTCTGTAATAACTGTAATCACTATCACCTCACCACTAACCTAGAGGTTTGGTGGTTACCAAAAAGCATCAAATACTTACTAGTAGTTGCTGTTATCTGTTCAGGCATACTGGAATGTTGTCCTTTAATTGTCACAACTTCAAAGATGTAGTCATCCCCTGGTGAAAGATTTTTCACCATTGCTTCATTATTAGCTGTTGTTAACTTGAAAATGTTTTCTCTTGTGGTCTGCCGGTAGGTGATCTGTGAAAACACGTTTTTGATAATTTAAGGTTTGTTTCTTTTTTTTTTTCTTTTTTTTTTTTAGTGCTGCTAATGCAATAACTATTAATGTGTAATTTTTCATATTGATTAATTCAAACAGACACCTGAAAAATTAAGTTATATTTTAAGCTTTGTGTGGTATTTGGATTGGTACTGGAAAGAGAGAAAAAAAAATAAGATGGAGACAAACAGTACAGGTAGAGAATGTCAGCTTAGAAGACACTCCCTGAAAATCAGAAAAGCCTTATTCGCACTGGTGGTTGAGTTTACTGAACCTCTCAGAAAACCAATACACAGTGGATTGCTTTTCAGAGACAGTTCAGTGGCAGTTTGTAAGTGTTCAAGAGGCGATACTGTTACCTCCTGAATGCCTGTTTTTTTTGTGTTTTGATCCCAAGGGGGATTTTGCATAGCCATTGGGCTGCCACCTATGCCACCTATATTTCACAGTGGTCATACACTAAGTATATTGGATACCCCCCCCCCCCTCCTGCAGTATATATTTTTTGAAATTCATTCAGTCGCGCAGATTCATTTTCCTTCTTTCATAGCAATATTGAACTGCAGCCATGTGGGAAGCAGTTGGCATGCAGTTATTGGCATGGCGTGTACAGACCTTTCATGTAGATAGGCCATTTGCCACCCATTTGAGCCCTATAAAGTGATGTGATGTAGATACTCTTTGCAAATCTGTCTTGCAATAGAACGTCAAATGGTAGAACTTTCTACAGATTCACGTGTGAGCTGTTAGGGTGTACAGTATATGAATCTGTGACAATTCTGACAGAGCTGTGGCAAGCAGCTGTTCAATGAAGTGTTAGACTTTTACAGGCAGAGAAGCTATTTGGAGTAACTGGGAGATTAAAGTGGAAGTCCATGCAGAAAAACTGAAATCTATAGACACTATGGCCCAGATTCATAAAGCAATTACGCCTGTCTAACTGGTGTTAGACAGGAGTAATTTCAAATTTCGCGCGCCGTATCACTAGTTTGAATCCTCAAACCATGATACGGCGGCTTCGGGCTTCGATCCGAGAGGCTTACGTCTTCGTAAGCCTTCGGATCTACACTGCGATATTTTTGCGGCCGCTGGGAGGAGTTCGCGTCGTTTTGATGCGTCGGGAGATGCAAATGTGTTTTTACGGCGATCCACGAAGATACGAGCGGTCTTCGCAATCGCTTACGTCTATTTTTTTTTTACGTACTGTTAGACCAGCTTTTTGCTGGTCTAACGGTGCGTAGCCCATGTTAAGTATGGCCGTCGTTCCCGCGTCGAATTTATTTATTTATTTATTTTTTTTACGTAACTCGTTCGGGAATAGAAATGTCCGTAAACGACGCTACTCAAACAACGAATGACGTAACGACGTGATTTCGCGCAATGCACGGCGGGAAATTTGCGAACGGAGCATGCGCAGTTCGATCGCAGCGGGAACGCGCCTATTTTAAATCCTTCACGCCCCCTACTCGCGTAGATGGATTGCGACGGGAGAAATACACTACGCCGCCGTCGTTTACTGGACAAAATCTACCTGGATTCCACGTAGAGCCAGGTAAAAAACAGCGGCGTAGTGTATTTCTGATACGCTACGAGAATCGAATTCTCTATGAATCTGGGCCTATGAATGTAATACTAACCTCCCTATCTTTGTAAAGAAAAAAATTGCATACATATCTTTTTGAAAGCCGCTAAATACAGGGGGGGGGCTGAATATAAATGCACGCCACACTTTTCACACATTTATTTTTAAAAATAAATTGAAAACCATTTATAATTTTCCTTCCACTTCACAATTATATGCCACTTTGTGTTGGTCTATCCTATAAAATACCAATAAAATAAATTTAAGTTTTTGATTGTAATATGACAAAATGTGGAAGATTTTAAGGGATATGAATACTTTTTCAAGGCACTGTATCTCTAACAAGGAATTATGATTAGTTCTTATGTTGTATTGCGCTTTGCTTTGCCTTGGGTTGGAGTCACATATTAGAATAGGGGAGGTGGATCTGTATTAAGGTGTCTGTGCTGGATGGGGGGGGGGGCTGGTGTCTTTACTGAGACATCTATGCTGGATGGGGGTCTTCATAGAGAGGCCTTGCTTAGGGGGAGTGTTTACTAAGGGGTTTGTGATGGGGGATCTGTATTGAGGGCTCTGTGCTTTGGAGGTGGTTTAGGGCTGTAAAGGGAGAAATTTACTGTGGTGGATATGGCCTTGGGATTGGTTTGTATTGGGGGAGGGAGTAATCTTTGGTTGTACTCTGTAAAGTGGCTTGTGCAGTATGCACCCCTGACCCCTGCATTCTGTGAGTAACCCACTCATGAGCCTTACATTCTATATAATATCTACCCTTGAGTCCTGCAGTCTGTGTGTTACACACCCCTGAGCGAGCCCTGCACTCTCTATTTAGACATTCCTGACCCCTACACTCTCTGCACTCTCTACACTCTCTGCATTTACCACTCTTGACTCCTGTACTCTCTGCATTACGCACTCCTGGCCCCTGTATTCTATGCGTAATGCGCTCCTGTGTGCTGCACTCTTGGCCCTTTCACTCTGGGCCTCCCAAGTCAGGCTCTACAGACACTAAGTTGTAAATGTTATATTCCTGACTACTGCACTTGAGAAAGCATATAATGGTATAATTTCAGTTTTAAAAAAATGAGTGTGCTGAGGTTTGTATGTGTCTGTTTCACTGTTGTATAGTGTGACATAGTAATTAAAGTTGAACTCCAGGAAAATTTGAATTCTTCCCTTGCAGTGGGGCCACACCCACACTGCAATTGTTAACTGATCATTTTGGTCTAGGGGATTTGGAAAAGCACACTTTACTGACCCAATCCTCTCCTCTGCACTTTTAGATCGGTCCCCACAGCCTCCTCTTCCCTTCCTCTGACTTAATCAAGCCCTGCATTGGATGTGAGGATGATGAGGGACAGTCAACCACTGGAGTATGGAGGAGAGCAGTCTGCAGGAGAAACAGACGAAACAGGAAAGCAAACTGCTTTTACTTTCCCCTGGACAGAAATGAACATTTAAAGTATAACTAAGCCTTTTTTTTGTTTTGGATAGAATAGAGAGGGATTAGAATACCGGTTTTATTGATGTCTGTGCCCCCAGTAAGGAGTTTCCCCCTCTCTATTTGTCCTGTTTACCATTATCATCAAGTAAAAGAAAATAATAAAGGAGAAATCTTCCCATGGGGACACTAGTTCTGGTGACATGGGGGCCCTAATTTGCTTAATTTGCATGGATTTCCTCTCACTTCCTGTTTGGCTATTGGACAGGAAGTGAAGGAAAATCCCTGCAATGGGACACAGATGGTAAAAAAAATGAAATGAAAAAAAAAAAAAGAAGTTTTGCATAGAGTGCTACGTTAATCCTTGAAGTGTGGGGAAGGGAGGAGTTTTAGTTTTACTGGAGTTGGGCTTTAAAGAATATTTTGTGGGTACATGGACTGTGGCATAGGGGTGCTGTGTATAGGGGAGTAGGCTCAGGTTGTATTTAAAGTGTAAGTAAACCCTCCTATCATTTTCAGCCAAGAAAGCTGCCATTGTTGCCTCTGTTTAATCTTCAACTGCCATAATGCTGCACATGTGATCATTCATGACGCCAGCCATTGGATGGTTCGACAGTTTGGTTGAGAGCACAACCAATGGGAGTGTTACATTTCCGGCACGTGCCAGAAATTAAACTGTTTTATGGATAGATTTACTTCCGCTTTAATCATGGCCCTTCAGGCTCCTCCCAATTTTAGTGCAATTTGGCCACATCCACAATTAGGTGGATGAGGGTGTTAAAAATAATTAATCAACCCCATGTGCTAGATATGCTAGGAACACCACTAGGTATATCTGGTCTATACACCAGGGGTTCTGGATGCAATAATAGCTAAAAGGGGCAGAAGGAATGGTTTGCATGACTTTGCCCTCTTACCAGAGGCGTCGGGAGGCCCGGGCTTGGGTGGCTGGAGCCCCGAATGGGTCCCCGAAAAGCCCCGAGTCTCAGGCATGCAGGCTTTCCATTGTTAGCCCCGAGTCTAGCGGCGAGTCCCGAGAACGATCTCATCCCGAGCCGAGCCCTGCTCCTGCCGATTGTGGCCGAATGCCATAGCAGCAGGTCCCACCTTCTGGAGCCTGTGATGGATGTCCCACTGGTCCAATACCGTGCCGCAGGACGTGTGACGTCCATCACAGGCTCCAGAAGGCGGGAATTACAAATACAAAAAACTATAGGTACAGCACTAGAAAAATCATGACATATATGAAATGAAAAGTAATAATTAATGAATAAAAAAACTTATAAATAAGGTGAGAATAGTGTGATTATAAGAAGTGAGATTCAAAAGTGATCCAATAAATATAGTCCATAATATGTGAAATTGAACATAAATCTTCTTCCACCAAACGACACCCAGTGAATAAGGTTGGCTCCTTACCACAAAGATAGACCGTATATACACCGGTCAGATGAGCATAGGGATAATTATAGTCTTCCCAGACAGACCTCTCCAAAGCAACAGAAAGAACATATGATGGTTCCACAGCGTTGTTTAAGCAAAGTATGGGGATGTTTTCAAAGGCTCATGGGAGAGAAAACAAAAAGACCCATAGTGCAGTATGTAAAGATAACGGGTTTATTGAACAAAGGATAAATGGAAATGCACTCACACTTTAGTTGAAAAAACAGCGCGATATAGTAATGCAAAGTTGCGGCGTCTCCTCTGTTCCGTGTTGGGGCTCCGTACTGTGTAATCCGTATCCGGTGGACGTGATGACGCACCACTGCTTAGGCCACACCTACGCGTTTCTTCATCAAAATACGTCGTCGGGGATTGGGGAATTACAAATAGTCGGGTGGGAGGCTAGACTCTTCTCAGGCTCCTCGGCTCCAGGGGCGTACCAAAGGTGGGTGCAATACATTGCGGGGGTGTCAGAGGCTTCCCGAGTAAGGCGAGTGCCCTGGCTGCTCATTTAACAGTTTTTTTTTTTTTATTCGGAACACCCCTGGCGGCGCGCTTGTCATGTCAGTTTTCCTCCTCCTCCCAAGACCGCAGCCGAACCTATTACTACACTGCCGCTGCACACGTCGGATCTCCCTAGCTGCCGCCCGCTGGGGGGGGGGGGGATGATGGCAGTGTTTCCCGACCTCCGCCTTCCGAAGTGAGCTCTTGTTAATGGCGTGGGGGGTGTGGGTTGGGCCAGAACCGTCCCCCCTGCAGCGCGCCCTTGTCAGGTCTGTTTTCCTCCTCACACCACCTCAGCTGAATCTAGGTAAGCTCTTGTGTTAAGAGGGTGGGGGTGAGGGGGTGTGGTTTGGCATGGTGTCTGCAAGGGGAAGTTGGATGGATATATATATATATATATATATATATATGTTGCCTATGTACTATATACTGGAAGTTGTATATATATATATATATATATATATATATATATGTGTTGGCTATGTACTATATACTGGAAGTTGGAGATATATATGTTGGCTATGTACTATATAATACTATATCATTTTATACTGTCAGGATAAGTTGACTTCTAAAGGGATGTAAAGTCAATAGTCTCAAACCCAGTTCACAGACATTGCATGTGATTCGCAGCACACTTCTGTTCACATCACATGCGATGTCTGTGTAATGCGATTTCAGCCATACAGATATTATGGCTGATATCGCACCACATTCAGTCCAAACACGCACAGGACCTTTTTTTTCTGTTCGGACCAGAATCGGATCGCATGGGTGTGCACACCTATGCAAACTGATTCATGTCCGAACTGTCATTTCGCAGTGCGATATGCGAGCTGAAATGGGGGTGTCGTTAACTTATGACACTCCCCATCGCAGCAGTGTGAACCGGTCCTTTATTAGAGAGTGTTTAGATTTTTGGGGTATTTTGTTTATTTTTCCAAGTTATCTTTGCATTTCAGTATTTTTCCTTTTTGTGTGTATCTGATTTATTTGTGCACTTTGGATTTGAATATTTTTCATGTTTTTCTTCTTTTTGTAAAAAACAAAGCATAAAATGAGAGGAAATTTACCCGCTGTTATAGCTACAGTCCTATAGATTTCTATTAAGTTGCGAATTTTTTCTGCATTTTCTGAAAGCGCACTAAAAGTCCTGCATGCTGCATCATTGGTGTACTTTCATAAAACAGAAAAACATTTTTTTGAGGGGTGACACCATTTTTTACTGCACTAGGTGACACCAAACCTAGTGATGCCACTGGCAGCACATAGTAAGTGTGCCACTGCCAGAGTCATGTACCTTCGGGTAGAGACTGACCACCCTGGTTCACAGACCTCTGAGTTTGGAACAGTTGCTGCAAGAGCACGGTGAGGTACGAGTGCCTGCAAAGTTCTTGGTAGCAGATGAGCGGGTGAAGCAGCGGAAGCGGTAGTGGAGCTGCGGGGTATGGCTGTGGATGCAGCTACGTTGTGGATGCAGAAGTGCTGTAGATGCAGGTAGGTTGCATGTGCTGGAGTACTGCGAATGCAAGTACGTAGAGGCTGTAGCTAGTGGAGGAAACTGGTGCAAAGTCAGACAAGTCAGGTTATACATGGAAGATCAGGGACATCAGGCAAAGAATGATCAAAGTTCAGGCAGAGTTTTGGCAACAGAAAGTCAAGCAAGCCACCATGGTCAGGAGTGGACAGAATCAGAGTAGTCAGGAAGCCGGGTCACATTCAGATCAAAGGCAGATACAGGATACAGGGCAAGGCCATAGTGCATCTGCCATTCTTATATATGGCACCGATGCTAACGTTCGTGCATATACAATGGCCTCTGCCTTTGTACATATGCTGCGGTATGGCAAACATGTCCGTGGCAGCCAGTTACGTGTATTTCTGTCTGGCGCCGATGATAATCCTCGGGTCGGTCAGCGCCATTTTTGCTTTTTTGCAGATGAGGAGGGGCCTAGATGCCAGGGGAAGCAGAGGAAGGATTCTTTCAGGTTCCGGGCCACAGTGCACATTGGCGCTACACATGACGTCACTATCGGCATGTCGACGTGCAGTGCGCGGCTTGCCTACCTGGGGGGTGCCAAATATAGGATCCGCCCCGGGTGCCAAATGCTCTAGGTACACCCCTGCTCGGTTCTCCTACCCTCCAGACTCCAATCCTCGGCTCTTCTACCCTCCTCGGCTCTACCACCCTCCTTTGCTCCTCCTCCGACATGGGAATGACTGACTGCAGTGCCTGCTGTGACACCGCTGAGGTAGGTCATAGACAGTGTAATGTGTATGTATATAGGTCAGTGTAGGTAGGTCAGTGTATATAGGTCAGGTCACTAACGTCAGTGTAGGTAGGTCAGTCTATATAGGTCACTACCGTCAGTGTAGGTACGTCAGTGTATGAAGGTCATGACCGTCAGTGTATGTAGGTCATGGGCCAGCCCAAAAAAGCCTGCGCGCTTCACATACACCCCCCGTGCGCTTTCTGTCCTTGGACTTCGGGCTGAAGCCCCTGTTCTTTTTGCCACCTAGCAACGCCCCTGCCTCTTACCCATAAGCAGAGACTGAGCTCCTTGTTTTTGTGCTGGAATTTATTTGTTTCTGTTATAAGAAGATAATGCTGTAATCTCTAACGAGCAGGGCCCTCTGATTCCTACTGTATTGTATTGTAATTGTACTGTCTTCCCTCAAGTTGTAAAGTGCTGCACAAACTGTTGGCGCTATATAAATCCTGTATAATAATAATAATCCCACAGGAGAAATGCATACACCATTTCTGGTAAAGAAGACCACTCACAGCTGGACTCCTAACAGTGACTACAAAGAGCAGTGACCCAGAAAAGCATTTATGTTACCTTTTAGGAGGGTCAAGCTACCGTGCATTCCTTTCCTCTTTGAGGTGTTTTTCTTTTCTATTTTATTGCAAGAGATAAAAAGCTGCAGGGTGAAAAAGCCAAAAGCATCAAACAGATTGTTGGTGCTTATCCATCAGTGTTATTGGTGCCTTGTCCATATTTCAAAAATCTGTCCAAACTAATTTGTTACTGGGCTCTCGAACATACAGATAAAATTCCACTGATGCTGCTGTTTTTTTATATATTATTACTAATAGAATTCAGTAGGACTTCCAAAAATGCAGAGGTTTCCCGGAAGCTTGTAGTGTAATTTGAAATATATGAATATAACTGTTAAGAGGCGTTTTTTTAGATTTACACAAAGGTCAAAGTAGCTGTTAGCTACACAACACTGAGCACAGCTTACAACAGACACACATTTATCATGGGTTATCACTGGTAAGTGTTTGTAATCTTATATTTAATGTTTTGTTACTGGTGTGTTTTGTGGTTGGTAGCGAGGGATCTCAGGATATTCTGCCAGCAGATAACTGAACACTTTTTGAGGCTCAAAAGGGATATTTTAGTTATAGCTGGAGCAATATTTCCCAGCCATATTTCCAGACTCTGTTACTGCCCGCCACTGCATGTTCCAGCAATTCTGTTTGATGATCCTGCCAGAAATGCAGTGAGCTCTTTATTTCCTACTGCCGCACTAAATTCTCAACCAGCATTGTCAGCCTTACCTGAGTTCTCCTCTGCTCGACTACATAACAAATTCCCCTCTCTTTTTCTCTAACGCTTCCTCATTCTTGATATATGCTCCTCCCCCTCCCTCCACACCAGCTACCCGCTAGATTTTGGCCACATGTAGTCTTTAATACCGCATTTTAACCCACTTTAGGACCAGCCGTTGTCGTTTGACAGCGGCACAATGGCTGTCCTGCACGAATAGCCGTAGGTGTATGTGGCTCGCGCAATCTCAGTTGCGGGTGGGTCGGAAGGACTTGATGTCCTCCGGCGGCCAGCGATTGTCTTTTACACAGGTAGAGTGGGGAGATGCCTATGTAAACAAGGCATTTCCTCGTTCTGACAGATGACATGACAGGGATCTACTGTTCCCAGTGGTCGGTAACAGTGATCTCTGTCATGTCCCAATAAGTCCATGCCCCCACAGTTAGAAACACTCATAGGTAACACATTTAACTCCTCGATTACCCTTCTGGTAACCCCTTTGCCTACCAGTGACATTGAAACAGTAATCAGTGGTTATTTGTTAGCTCTGATCGCTATATAAATGTAAATAGTCCCAAAAAAGTGTCAAAAATGCCTGATCTGTACGCCGCAATGTTGAAGTCCCACTAAAAGTTGTAGTAAAAAAAAAAAATAATAATAAAAATGCTGTACATTCATTCGCAATTTTGTAGACGCTATAATGTTTGTGCAAACCAATCAATATACGCTTATTGCGATTTTTTTTAACCAAAAATATGTAGAAGAATACATATTGGCCTAAACTGATGAAGAAATGTGTTTAAAAAAAAATGTGGGATATTTACTATAGCAAAAAGTAAAAGATATTGTGTTTTTTTTTTTTCAAAATTGTCGTTCTTTTTTTGTTTATAGCGCAAAAAATAAAAACCACAGAAGTGATCAAATACCACCAAAAGAAAGCTCTATTTGTGGTAAAAAAAAAATGACTTCAATTTTGTTTGGGTACAACGTCGCACGCAAAAAAACGCTCTGGTCATTAAGGGGGTAAATCTTCCATCATTAAGGGGCTGAAGTGGTTAATATCAGCTAGAAATTATAATTATTCGCTTTCATTACACGTAAAACTATATTCTGTGTGCACTGTCCTCCCTGAAGCACATATAACCAGGGATTTTTTTCTCAGAGAATAGGTGCAGGTACTCTACCCTTCCAAGTGACCCCATGTCTCTCCCCCCTACAAACCACCTACCCACCCTCCTACCTCCCAGCAAAAATATATCTCCTAGCAGCCAACATCAATAGACCCTTCAGCAGTCAGCAACAATAGACCCCTCGTTCAACAGTAGCTCCCCCCAGCAAAAGTACCTCTTAACCAGACCCCTTCCAGTGATGAAAGACCCCCAACAGCTAGCACCAATAGATCCCTGCACTTCTTGCCATTACTAACATGTAGTGCTTGAGATGCTAGAACTGCGTCCCCCCGCATTCCTGCTGCAAAAAAGCCTTGCATATAACAATGCATTTTCCTGACTGTTCTTGCTCCATGTAAATCCAAATAATGGCGTTGGATTGAAAGTTTGATCATTTTAGTGAACATTTAAGACAATGCACTGGCAATACGAAATAAGAATCTGACAAACTATACTATTAAACTGTTGAAAGTTTCAGCTTTATTTTTTAAGAGTATAGCAGTGTTGGCTGGTGCTCAATACTTTGGGGGGCAGCAAACCAATGCCCCTCCAGAAGAAGATGGGCGTGAAGGCGGCGATCAACCCCCCTTTCCCCATGGGAGATGGATGGACAGAGGCCTCCTTACCAGATGACAGGGTTCTCGCTGCTTGCTTGGGGGCTGTTGCTTCTCCTCCCAGTCGAACAGAAAGTGGGTCCTAAGACACGAGAGAGCAAATTGATCGGGAGTACTAAGACTCCCTGGTCAATCAGGTCTCAGGACCCACTTCCTGATTGACTGGGAGGAGAATCAGGAAGACAATAGTGAATAATAATTCGCTATTGTTACACAACTGGGTGGATTTAGGGACGCAGTGCGCCTTGAGCCCACTCTTTTTTTAAGCCAATTAGAGCCTGAGACTGTAATCTATTAAAAAAAACTGTTGGAATCCATACGTCTGGTGCACTGCATGTAGATTAGGGGCCAGTTGCATGAATTAGGGGGGCAGCATATGGACGGATCACCACTGGAGTATAGACTATAATCCTATAGTCTAATCTGTTGTATCTGCTACTTACATGGGTTAATTTATGCGTGTTACTGCTGAGCAAAAAAAATTGGTATGACATTAAAACATATCAAAAAAATGTTTCCTAGTTATAGTAAATCAGATTTGGGTGCTGCTGCTGGTATATTGAAGCCACACAATAATGGAAAAGTAAAAGAATGCATTACACATCCAAATTATATGGTGACAGAATATGGTGGCACTGATACAGTCCATAAGAATCATATTCTTCTTAAACACCAGATACAGCTTAAGGGCATCTGCCAAGCATCTCTCAAGTTCCCCTTAAAGTTGCATAAAATGGAGGACCCTCTTCCCTCTTGTAATTTATTTTTCTATTGGTATATGTCTCCCAGGGCAGTGCCCAGCTCCCCATGCACTTCTTCAACAAGCCCTTGCCAATAATGCCTAACAGCATTGGAATTTTCCAGAATTAATTTTCCACATCCACCACCCTTATGCCGCGTACAGACGATCAGACATTCCGACAACAAAACTGCATTTTTTTTCCAACGGATGTTGGGTCAAACTTATCTTGCGCACACACGGTCGCACAAATGTTGTCGGAAATCCCGATTGTCAAGAACGTGGTCACGTACAACACGTATCACAGCAATATTAAAGGGAAGTTCAATACCAGTCGTGTTAATAGAAGTTTGGTGAGAGACGATTCGCGCTTTTCAGCCTCGTGCTTTTCAGTCCGTTACAGCGTGACTAATGTGCTATCTCCATTACGAATGCTAGTTTTACCAGACCGAGCACTTCCGTCTTGTACTTGATTCAGAGCATGCATGGAATTTTGTGCATTGGAATTGTCTACACATGAACGGAATTTACAAGAACAGATTTTTTTTGTCAGAAAATTTGAGAACCAGCTCTCAAATTTTTGTTGTCGGAAATTCCGAAAGCAAATGTCTGATGGAGCCTACACACGGCCGTAAATTCCGACAACAAGCTGCTATCGAACATTTGTTGTCAGAAATTCAGAGCGTGTGTACGTGGCATTAGACTTTATTTGGGCTTGGATTTAAGTTCACAATTTTTTACGATGTGTTCAACGAATGTCCCAAGAACAGCACATTTGCTCATTTCTATTTATTATTATTATTATTATACAGGATTTATATAGCGCCAACAGTTTGTGCAGCGCTTTACAACATCAGGGAAGACAGTACAGTTACAATACAATTCAATACAGGAAGGATCTAAGGGCTCTGCTCGTTAGAGATTATTTATAATTCCTATTTAGTTATCCTTTAGGTAGTTGTTAGCTGTTGTGTTATAACTAGTGAGACATGCTAACTGCTCTAAGCTCAGATTGAAAAAAAGCCCCAAATTGCGGCGCTCAATCTGTGAAAGCCCAGTTCCAGCCAAAACTCTTTTATTTGAATTTTTGTACTGAGTAGGAAAGGGATAGAACTTTTTTCAGGTTTTATGGAAGTTTGTGGTCCACTGTGTATATGAATACTCGTGTTATGTCCTGGTGACAGGGTGCCCCAAGGAGAAGAAGCAATGGCCTATCTCTCTGATGGGTTAAAGAATGGAGATATCTTTAGTAAGGACACAGCCAGTCGTAACAACCTTATAGACATTAAAAAATAAAAGGTTTGGCTGATGTTTTCCTTAAATTTGTTGGTTGTTATTGAACTCAGCAGAATATACTGTATGTGCTGGTATAAACTACAAGGTATAATTTATATTTTGTGGTATGCAATAAATACTTACAAAAACGTATTTATACCTATGTCATAAAAAGGGCTTCCCGGAAAATTTCAAACACCAAAATGATTGATGATTCCTTAATACTTATACCTCTGATATGCTGCATTTGGAATGATTTAGTCTGTCAATTTGTTATGTCTGATTTCAAAGCCCGGTGCTTATATTCCAACCACTCCAGAGATGCTCCGTGCACTTCAGGTTAGTCATTTGTCTCATAAAATTTCCACATTTTAGTCATCCTGATGTGAAAAATGACCTTTGCTTTAATTCCATAGATACCTTACACAGACAAATTGTGTACTTAATGTTGGACATAAATGTATCATCTCATAGCTTCACATACTCATCATAAGATTTGTGGTCCAATAGGTTGTAGAAAATATGGCTGCTGTTTTGTTACAAAAAAAACGAATACGGTTTAATTATTTGTGGTGGGTGTTTTCTTCATTGTTACTTATGAGTAGTGATGAGTGGTGAAATTTCCCCCAAAAAATAAAAGAAATTGCCTTCAACTGATTCTATTTCAATTTTGCATAACATTAAATCCCTGTTTTACTCATCCCTCTAGGGATGCTGTCAGAACCCCCCAAAAAAAACATAGCTTTGAAGCACAACTAACGTGGCAAACTGTCAGACAGACATTGTAATAATAACCTGCACTTTTTTAGTAATTTCGCCCCTAAAAAATGTGTAAATATTCTCCTAAATTATTCAATCATTTAAAAAGCACATTTCTGTTCATTTTGAATACCCAATCAAGTGCAGATGATTTATACATGATCCTTAAAGTGGATGTAAACCCACTCTCATCCTTTCTAAACTAATGCCATAATGCTGATCTATAAGGATATAGATATCTCCTGCATGTATCCTTACCTGTCAAATGTCTCCCCTCTGTCTGTTATAAGAACTGAAAAACTGCAGATTCTGTGGTTGGGTTTGTTGTCTGGAGCTCGGTGGGTGGAGTCGTGATGTCAGTAGACTCCCCGCCCACCTCTACACTCCCCTTGCCAACATGCATTTTCTCTTGTGTATTCCTTACACTAAATTCTGCTATAACATCCAGTCAAAATCCAGAAACGTAACCACATGACTTCAGAAAAGGAGTTGGGGTGGGAATTTAAAAAAATAATGCCTGTCTCATGCTGGTGCATGAGATATGTAAATAACCTGTCATTTAAAGCAAGGGGGCGGATTTGACAACGTTTTTCTCTGTTTGTCAAGATTTATCTCACTGAACAATAAAAGAGGATTGCTCAGTGCTGGATTAACTCTGTGTGGCAAGACTGGGCACAGATGATAGAAAACCTTATACTCTAAATTGTGCCAGCAAAAAAATCAGATTTACATCCACTTTAAGTAAACATTCTCAAATCTCAACTAATTTAGTAAATCAGACCATCTACCTCCACTTTCTTTTTTTTATATCTAGTCTGTACAGGAAAATAGACACCACAAAATGTACACAGACCTTGTCAGACATCCCCCTACTCTGTAAAACAAGTCTGTGTGAGGACAGAAGTACTGAGGGGTGGTAACTACAGGTCATGGGGAAAAATATATTCATGCGGGCAACCTGCCTATTGTCATTGATCGTGACCTCTTGTTGAAAAACGTAACATATATGTGCAGTGGCAGGGAGGATGGCCAAGGTTTCTGTGTTGAGAATGCATTCACCGTGTACTCCCAGCATAGTGACCGGGCTGTCCCAGATAGCTCCTTGTTTCTGTTTGTGATGGAAAGCTCCTTGTTTCTGTTTGTGATGGAAAGCCAATCATGTGGCCACGGTGACAGCCAATCACAATGATCACATGATAAGGAAATCTGCCCCCACTCCTGACATTATTACACAGTATAATATAAAGTATGCCTAAATCAAGGGTAGGTAGCAGGAGAGCTGGCGGCATAATCAGTACGAAACAATTCTGTGGACAGAAGTGAGGAAAGAGGGGGCAGAAGTGTTGTGAAATAACTTTTAATATTAATATCCCAACTAACTAATCTGTCCTCAATAGCTCACCAGTTTTTATTTATTTTTTAGCATCTCAAATCTCAAGGTCAATTGCGCAGTCGTGCGACGTGGCTCCCAAACAAAATTTACGTCCTTTTTTTCCCCACACATAGAGCTTTCTTTTGGTGGTATTTGATCACCTTTTTTTTTGCGCTATAAACTACATAAAAAAAATCTATATTTTTTACTTTTTGCTATAATAAATATCCCCAAAAAATATCTAAAAAAATGAATTTCTTTATCAGTTTAGGCCGATGTGTATTCTTCTACATATTTTTAGTAAAAAAAAATCGCAATAGGCGTATATTAAAAGTTATTGCGTCTACAAAATAGGGCATATAGTTATGGCATTTTTTTTATAATTTTTTTATTAGTAATGGCGGTGATCTTTCATCGTTGCTGCGACATTATGGTGGACACATCAGACACTGTTGACACTATTTTGAGACCATTGTCACTTATACAGCAATCAGTGCTATAAAAATGCACTGACAATTGTGTAAATGACACTGGCATGGAAGGGGTTAAACACTAGGGGGCGATGAAAGGGTTAAGTGTGTCCTAGGGAGTAATTATAACTGTGGGGGGGGTGGGCTACCAGTGACATGACAGCGATCATTGCTCCCAATCACAGGGAGCAGTAGATCCCTGCCATGCAGGGGCGGACAGACCATCAGGCAAATCGGGCACTGCCCGAGGGCCCGTGGCCAGTAGGGGGCCCCATGACAGCTTCCACCTCGGGACCCGATCCACCTGTCAGCTAGCTGTGATTGACGGGTAGATCAGGTCCCGAATCCCTGCTCCCTGCGGAAGATGGGAAGAGACTACAGTGTAAACAGACCTCGTGACGCGCACCTCCCCGCTGGCCCCTCATTCCCTCCTGCCCAACCCAGGTGCTTGTATGCTTCATCACCTCGGACAGACGAGAAGAGAGGAGGGGCTGGCGGGGAGGCGCGCATCATGAAAGGGTATGTCTTCCTGCATTACTCACATGCAGCAAACCAGTAGTGTCTTTTAAAGTCAGACACTTTGTATTGGATAACTTATTTACTTAGAACGAGCAAAGTGACTTTCATGGACTCATTTTGCCCATACCCTGCTTTGTGCCCCATGCCCTGATATCTGCACTGATGTCTGCCCATGCCCTGCAGTCTGCCCCCATGCCTTGCTCTGATGTGTGTCACCATGCCTGATTGTCTACCCCATGCCATGCTCTGTGCCCATTGCCCTGCTCTGTGCCCCATGCCCTGTTCTGTGCCCACATGCCCTGCCTCCATGCCCTGCTCTGTGCCCCCATGCCCTGCTGTCTGCCCCCATCTGCTGCTCCGTGCCCCCATGCCCTGCTCAGTGCCCCATGCCCTGCTTTGTGCCCCTGTGCCCTGCTCTGTGCCCCATCTGCTGCTCTGTGCCCCAATGCCCTGCTCTGTGCCCCATGCCCTGCTCTGTGCCCCATGCCCTGCGGTCTGCCCCCATCTGCTGCTCCGTGCCCTGCTCCGTGCCCCCATGCCCTGCTGTCTGCCCCCATCTGCTGCTCCGTGCCCCCATGCCCTGCTCTGTGCCCCTATGCTTGCCCTACTCTGTGCCCCTATGCCCTGATGTCTGCCCCATGCCATGCTCTTTGCCCCATGCTCTGATGTGTGCTCCTATGCTCTGCTGTCTGGCCATGTCCTGCTCTGTGCCTGTTCCCCCATGCCCTGATGTCTACTCCATGCCCTGCTCTGTGGCCCATGCCCTGATAAGTGCCCCCATGCCCTTCTCTGTGTCCCATGCCCTGCTCTGTGTCCCCATGCCCTGATGTCTGCCCCACACCCTGTTCTGTGACCCATGCCCAGCTGTCTGCCCCATGCTCTGAAGTGTGCCTCCATGCCCTGCTGTTTGCCCTATGCCCTACTGTCTGACCCATGCCCTTATGTGTGCCCTGTGATATGCCCTACTGCGTGCCCTTGTAGTGTGCCCCATGGTGTGCCCTACTGCATGCCCATGCCCTACTATGTGCCTCACTGTGTGCCCAATTCCCTACTGTGGGCCTTGTGATGTGTCCTGAGCCCTACTGTATGCCCCATGATGTGCCCTGTACCCTGCTGTGTGCCATATGATGTGCCCTGCTGTGTGCCCTGTGATGCACCATTCAGTGCAACATAATGTGCTCTGCTGTGTTCCCCCATGCCCTACTGTCTGCCCCATGCCCTTATGGGTGTCCCCATGCCCTGATGTCTGCCTAACACCCTGTTCTGTACCCCATGCCCAGCTGTCTGTCCCATGCTCTGATGTGTGCCTCAATGCCCTGCTATTTGCTTCATGCCCTGCTGTGTGTCCCCATGCCATGCTGCCTGTCCCCATGACCTGCTGTGTGCCATGTGATATGCCCTACTGTGTGCCCTTGTGGTGTGACCCATGGTGTGTCTTACTGTGTGCCCTATGTACTATGTGCCTCACTGTGTGCCCTCTTCCCTCCTGTGGGCCTTGTGATGTGTCCTGAGCCCTACTGTATGCCCCATGATGTGCCCTGTACCCTGCTGTGTGCCATATGATGTGCCCTGCTGTGTGCTATATGATACATCATTTAGTTCCCCATAATGTGCTCTGCTGTGTGCACCATACGGTGCCCTATATGTGCCCTCTTGTTCCATGTAATATCCCCTGCTGTGCCCCATAATGTATCCTCTTGCCCCCCTGTAATATGCCTCGCTATGCCCCATAATGTGCCCTGCTGTGCCCCATAATATGAGATTTTACCCCTCCTAATGTGCTCTGCTGTGCCCCTTAATGTGCCCTCATGCCACTATTT
Organism: Rana kukunoris; assembly: GCA_029574335.1. NCBI lineage: Eukaryota > Metazoa > Chordata > Amphibia > Anura > Ranidae > Rana > Rana kukunoris. Next base: position 234,263,572 of record CM056051.1, read on the forward strand.
CATTTATTCTGCTCTACCCCATAATGTGCCCTCCTGCCCCATGTAATGTTCCATGCTGTGCCCCGTAATGTGCCTTTCTGCCTCCCCCATGTAATGTGCCCTATAACGTTCCCTGCTGCCCCCTATGTAATGTGTCCTACTGTGTCCCCCCCAACCTGTAATGTGCCCTTTTGTGCCCCATAATGTGCCCTGCTGCAGCCCATGTAGTGTGCCCTCCTGCCCTCCACACACAGATATTGTGCCCTCCTGACTCCCTGTGCTATGACCTGCTGACTTCTATACTTTGCCATGGTTCCCCCATGCTTTGCCCTGGTGCTCCCTGTGTACTGTTTATCTCAGGTTCGACCCAGAATTGAGGCATCCACGCAGTGCAAGCTGGGGGTGGGGCTTTGTGTGGGTGTGGCTTGAGTGTGGGCGGGGACACGGTGGACCCCATGATCCCCGTTTGCCCGGGGGCCCCATTAGTTGTCAGTCCATGTCAGTCCATGTCACTAGGCAGAACAGGGAAATGCCTTGTTTACATACGCATCTCACCGTTCTGCCACTCAGTGAGATGATCGCGGGCACATTCACTGAGCACGTGGCAGTGCGTGCGCCCGCACAGCAGCAAATTCAAAAGGGCGTACAGGTACGTCCCTTTGCGCAGCCTTGCCATTCTGCTGACGTAAATGTACATACGGTGGTCGGCAAGTGGTTAAAATAATAGTGCTATATTATAACATACTGTAATTGTTAGTACTCCGTCACACAAATACCATATAATCCTAATACTAACCCCTTAACTGTGGGGGGATTTTTGCAGAACTTCTGTGTTTACCTGAGTTTTAAAAAATGTGTAAGATTTGTGTAAGATTTCAATAGCCATACAGGGTTAATCTTAGTACTGGCCAAGATGAAGCTCTGAGGGCAATATATCTACCCTAATGACAGCTAAACAAATTCTCCTTAGTGTACAGTTTGTAAATAGTAATGTGTAATGTGTAAATAGTGAGATCCATGCTGAAGTGTCTTCCTGTTTGTCTGATATGGATTGGAAATGTCACAGAGTCTGGCACAGGGTTAGTTTTAACAGCAACCTTTCCATTCCCACATTGATTGATATGTGTCCTCTTCATATGCACACAGATTTTCTACATTTAATTTGCCTCAGGAGGCCCTGCAATGAGGATTTCTTTCACCCCAAAAATCCATAGCAGCATTGTGGGCTGCTATAGCTATTAATAAAGGCTAAGTTCACCTTTCTCCCACTGGTGAGCCATCTTGTAGTTCATTGATTTTTCCTGCAATTCAGTAACTGCCTGCCTGTATTGGAGGTACAGACCAACAGTGTACTAAGAGTCTGCAGGATCCTGGCAATGCACCCACAATCTGTTAATTGCAGGTGAAATGCTTTACAGGCTCCAGTGTAAAAAAATAAAATAAATGCACATTTTTTACCTGCAAAAACATGTGCATTTATTATTTTTTATAAAAGGTGAACTTATCCTTTAAGCCACTGGGTGTGGCTATTACTCAGCTCTGCCATCACAGAGCACTGGAGTGTAAGGGCTTGGAAGCCCTTTTTCTAGTGAGAAAAAAGATAAAGCATTCCTAAACAACCAGTCACAAATCATAACATAAGAAGGTATAGTGTTGCCAACCATCAGTATTTTTACTGGCAGCCAGTAAAAAAAAAAAAAACAGACAATTTTCTCCTGCCAGTAATTGCCAGTAAAAAGAAAAGGTTGCCAGTAAAAAATATGACTGTGAAGCTCGGCTCGGTCCGAAGCCGGCCAAAGCCATCCATTCGGGTGGCTCAGGCGGAAGCGGTGCCTGAGCATGTTGTGTGATCTCATGGTGCAAGGGAGCCAAGCAGAGCGGCCAGAGCATCGTGTGCGGGTTGGGAGCAAGGCAGGCTGGAAGTGGGACTGTCTGTGCTGTTTAGACTGGAGTGGACTGAAAGGACCGCCTGGCTTGAAAAGAGACTGTTACTGTGACTCAGGAGAGGGCGTGTCTAGGATGACCACATTTCCAAACTACTATTCAAGGACACCCCCCCTTCCCAAAAATCAGCTTGTGCTGTAACAAATCACAGCACAGTAATTGAACACTGGAGGCAGGATTTATGATTTCTCCAATCACCAGCAGGGGGAGGGGATTGTGCTCCTCCAGGCATTTCCGGCCAGGACAAGTACTGTCAGTGAGTAAAGCGGTGATGTGGCAGCCATTTTTGGGGGCATCAGATTGGCACGTGGGAGTGGCTGTGTCAGTTTCATTCCAGGACACTGTATTGTCCTGGAATGAATGTGCCTGGGGCAGACCTGCAAATTGCGAGACTGTCCCGGGCAATCCGGGACACGTGGTCACTCTAGACGTGTCGTGTCGGTGGGAATATAATTGGGTTTTAAACTTTCAGTTATTGAGTAACATTGACCAGTGTGTAGGTATATAAAGCCTGGACATCCAAAGGGACTATCTGCTGATACATATGTAGCGCCCCCTTACTTTCAGAAAGGGCGTTACGCTAAAGTTAGTAGGGTGAGAGACTTACTTGCTCTCACTCAGATTGATTTGTTTAGGTTTGGCGGCTGTCAGCCCTGAATTGTCCTGTGGGTCATTCTGCGCTCCAGAGATGTGGTCCCATATCTGGGCGGCAGGTGGCGCCAGAGGGGTTCAGGCAGAACCACTTTTTCCCAGCAGCCAATTGGAGGAGCGTTTCCCTCGCGGGGCATGCTGGGGGAGGGTATATCTGTGGCAGATGCCATATTTCGGAGTTCTTCGCTGGTTCCTGGTTCCAGGTGCGGCACCCACCTTCAGGGTGTGCGCACATCACGGGCCCCACCCCTATGGCCTACCTGGCCGGGGGCCGTGCCACGCGGAGATCCCGACTCTGGGCCCTCATGGCTCAGAGACACTGAAGTGACTGAGGAACCTCAGTGACTTACTGGGGTTCCGCATCTCAAGAGGACAGGATTGAGAGGATATGCTCTATTGCTCTTAAGTACCGGACCTGTGGCAGAGGCCTCTACTAATCTTCTAGAGCCAAGTCGGTGGCAGCGACTTGTTCCTTCTCAGCTTTCTCGGTGACACTCTGGCTGCCAGGTCTGTGTGAGAGGCCTGTCCAGGTGCACTGCACCCACTCTGGCTGGAGTGGCGACGTGATTGACTTAATTACTGAAAGCAGGACTGCTTTCTCCATCCAAGCCTGACTCTGCAAAGTTGTTCTTCTTTCATCAACCTTTTCCTATCTACCTCAAGTTGATGTGTTGGTCGTGTTGGACCAGGAAAATAAAGCATTCAGAAAACTTCAGCTACAGGTTGGACATTCGTTACTGCTTTGCTCACTACATCTACCCCTAGACACCACACAGAGGTAACTTAATTTGCCGATCCCAATCTAACCAGCGGCTCCTGAATGGGGTAGCGCTACACATGCCTCAGCGTTTATTACTATAACTGAAAAGGTTGGCCTTTCCCTAAAGTCAAGCGTGGCCCAGCTCATCCCACCTCCTCTGAGTTGTTCTTGCATTTTTTCATCACATGCTCAATTTGCCTATGCAAAGTTTGTGATAGGGTTATTTTAACTTCCAATTTCTATTAATAAAAAGTATTATTACCATTTCATGTACTTATATAGCGATGTCAATTTATGTAACACGTTACATATACATTGTACATTCACATCAGTCCCTGCCCTCTAGGAGCTTACAATCTAAGGTCCCTAACTCACATTCATACATACATATACTAGGGACAATTTTAGACAGAAGCTAATTAACCTACCAGCATGTCTTTGGAGTGTGGGAGGAAATCCACACAGGCACAGGGAGAATATGCAAACTCCAGGCAGCTAGTGTTGTGGTTGGGATTGGAACCAGCGACCCTTTTTACTGCTAGGTGAAAGTGCTACCCACTACACCACTTTGCCACCAAAAGTATATACTTTTAGAAGCACAGATCATACTAACAATTTGATTGGAACAATTATGTTTTGTACTTTAGACCGCCTGAATGCTTGTTAATTATTGTGTGCCCTAGAAGTTAAATGAAATGGTATTCTGAGTTTATCAGCCACCCCATAACTTTGTAGAGAGAAACTTAAATGTCAATCCACTCAAAATGTTTTGATTTGGATGTTTAGACAGTTTAGATTGTATCTCACTGTCATTAATGTGGAAAAATGATTAAAATATTCCCATTGCACACCATACTGAATGAGACCCTGAGGTTTTAAGAGTGCTGTAACAACTCTTGATTAGCATAGAGCAGAGACAAAATGTTTTCCCAACACACCTAGGAGAGTGTGGCAATTTCAAAGCTTTTTATTGAAAGTTCTTATCAAATTTCAATGTTTTAGGGCTGCACGGGACCCATTACATGCTTGGTATAGAGGTCCCTGAAACATTGCACTCCTATTTCTCTTATATCTCTAGTACTACCTATTTTACTTCATAGCCATAGTCATTGTATATCTAACTGACAATGCCATGTTCTTTCAGCAGTTCCTCTGTAAAATGCGACAACTATCTCACTACAAAATCTCTAATGCCGCGTACACACGATCAGGCTTTTGCCCGGCCAAATCACATCGGAATTCCGACAGAATTTCATTGGAAAAAAATTGAATATCTTCTATATCTAAACTCCAATGGAATTCATCTGAATTTCTGATGAAAAAACTCTGATGGGGCTACACACTATTGGAAAATCCGATGGAAAAAGTCCATCTGACTTTTTCCATCGGAAATTTTGATCGTGTGTATGGGGCATTAGGCTGGATTCACACTTGTGTACTTGCTTTGGACTGCACTTTTTAGATGTGTTTTTGCTGCCTGTCATGATGCAGCAATGGATACAAAAAATGGACATAACAAAGTGAAAAACAATGGCAAACCTTTGCACGTGCATCAATGCGTGATCATAGGTGTCAATGGGCCCCAAGGCGTGTCCGCCTAAAATGAAAATATTAGTAGAGGAGTTGTTGGCATTTAAAGTAACTTTTTTCTCATTTTGGAATGTGCCATGGAAGGGTTGTAAACTAGATAGGCTAGATGAATAAATTTTAGATGATTAGTAAAATGATCTTGGCTGAGTCAGTAATGTTTGCTAAGCAACTGACATTCAGATGGCATACCCATTAATAATTAATAAATAGCACCATGTGTTTAGGAGACAAATTTCAAACAGAATGAACACACTATCAACTAAATAGTTTAACAGCAGCTACTATATAAAAAAAAGTGTAAAGCAAACAGCTAAGCTTTAAAAACTTTAATAAAAACAGCTGTAATAAAACACTCACCATAACAGTAGTATCTTTTTTAAGTTATAATAATTTAGTATTTGTCTGTCTTTCTGAATTTTTAACTCTGATGCTTTCTATGTTATTGACCTGGAGGTAGGCAGTTCTGTCTTTTGCACCAAGGTTGTCAGTAGTACCCCCAGGACAGAAAGATGTTGTCTTCATTGTATTCTTAGTCACTGACCTGGAACAAGTATATAGGTAAAGCATTCACACTTTTCTCTAACCTTGTTTTGGTATGTGCTTGTTCTGGGACGTGACTGTAAAGGCCCGTGCACACAATCGGATTTTCCAGCAGGAATTGTGTGATGGCAGGCTATTGTTGGAAAATGCGACCGTATGCTCCATTGTTGTTGGAATTTCCGCCAACAAATGTTGGATAGCATGCTTTAAAATTTTCCGTGTGTACAGAAGTCCATCGGACAAAACTCCAAAGTACAAACACGCATGCTCAAAACCAATGTTAATCATAACATAACATTAGCAGAAGTTGCCCAAAGGGTGACGCTAAAGAGCTGAAAAACCATGTAGTTTCTTGTTTGTTGGCCAACAATTCTTTGCTATTTGTATGCAAGACAAGTTCATGGCCAACGCCCTTCGGACAAAAGTCCTGCGCTTTGTCATCGGAAAATCGAATCGTGTGTACCAGGCTTAAGAATGTAAAACAAATGTGGAGGTGTGCCGTACTTTATAATGTTAAATGATGCAAAATAAAAAACTTAAAATGATACTAAAGTCTTGTTTTTTTTAGTTAAAATAACAAACATGTTATACTAACTTGCTCTGTGCAGTGGTTTTGCACAGAGCAGTCCAAAGCCTCCTCTTGTCAGGTCCCTCTTCTGTGATCCTGGTCCCTCCCTCCTGTCGAGTGCCCCCACTGAAAGCAGATTGCTATGGAGGCACCCAAGCCAAGCTACAGCACCATGTGTCCATTCAGACATGGAGCCACAGCCCTGGCTGGCCCATCCCCTTTCTTTTCTCATTGGCTGACTGACTTTGATTGGCAGCAGTGGGAGCCAATGGTCCCTGCTGCTGTCTCAGCCAATGAGGAGGGGAGTCCCAGGTAGCTGAGACAATCCTGCAACATCGCTGGTTCTAGGTGGACCTCAGGTAAGTATTAGAGGGGCTGAGGGGGGCTGCTCCACACACAAGGCTTTTTATTCTAATGCGTAGAATGCATTAAGATAAAAAAAAACTTCTGCCTTTGCAACCACTTTATTCTTCTAAAGTACAATAAAGTTTGCTTCTTAGTTCTCACATAATTCAAGATTTACATGCAACTGTATGCATAAAAGTGCAGTTAATGTTGCATTCATTTCAAATGAATATTGGCCTAAAGTTCAACATTGCTTTGTTGATCCAGAACAAACCAACAGGTTCGCTTTAATGTAGAATTTCACAGATACATACAACTACCTTCTTTTTACTCCCCCACTGCTCTGTTCAGCCACTTGGAGCAAGTCACAGAGTATTTTGGGCCATGGGCTCCCTCTGACAGCGATGATTGGGTCACAGAGCAGTGGGAAGGAAAGCGAGAATAAGTATATATGGCTGGGGGTGGGAATAGTTTAAAGATTTCCACCTTTTGGATCTCTGCTTGTTTTTAACAATTAAAACTTCACTGAAACCTGGAAGTATAGCTTTCACTAAACTTTTGGTGCTCAGACAGGAGACTTGCAGCTCTCCTAGCAGCAGCCACCCCACCTCTCTCCTTATCCAATCACAGAACGCTTTGTATTTTGTGAATCCATTCACAGAATACAAAGGCCCAGATTCACAGAGCGATTACGCCTGCGCAACAGGAGATGCGCGTGCGTAAGTCTAAATGTGCGCGTGCGTTTCGTTGCGCGGCATCCCCAGAACGAGATACGCAAAAAATCGACTTTTTTTTGTCCCACGTAATTTCGTTAGACTGGCGCATCCTTCCGCGCAAAAGTGCGCTAGACACACCATTGATTTGCTAGTCAAATATGCTAATGAGGGACTTACGGGGATCCACAAAACAACGTTGGGGCAGCGCAGGCGACGCAGTGTGCGCAACAGCAAAATGTCCTGTCTAAAATTAGAGCATATAAAAGCTGCTCTAAAAAGAGAAAAAAAGTCTACTTGTCAGATAAAGCAACACTGTTAGTGAGGAGTTCAGCAGTCACACGTGTTGCACAACAATCTGTATGCCAACATGCCAGGGGCATCGTCGCGCATAGCTATACTACTGACTTTAGATGAACAAAGAAGGATGAGGGCACTGAGGAGGGCACTAAGGAGGGCACGGGAGATGTTTTATTTTTATTTTTTATTTGCTTATATAAAATGTACAATTTAATCTAATCTAATACAATATTATTATCTGATACAAGCCCCTCACTCTTCACTTGATATATCACACATGCATAGACATGTTTGGCATGAGTGATTCTGAGGTGTCTCGCATCTTCAGATTCACCCCTCATGCCATCATGGAATTACCACAACCTTGCAGGAGGACATCAGCAGCCCAACACATGGCACTACCCATGACACCCATGACAGCTACATATACAATCAGAGCCCCATCCCCACAGATTTCGAACAGAACATGTATGGGGACAGCTGGCTGGTTGGTGAGTGACATGGGAGTCAGGCATGACTATCCCCTCCCGTGATGCACACCTCACAAGTGGCACATGCATGACTAACATCCTCCTGTCTTTTCCCTTCAAGGTGACTCTGCATATGCACTGGTACCCCATCTCATGACCCCATCTCATGCCAGCTCACATTATGCATCTTTGCACGTTAAACACACACATTAATCATGGCACAATGAGAATGCATGCATGCACACCACTGTGGTCCCTAGCACATACATATCACATCCTCATCAAATTGGATTGGCACCAGTCCACCATGCTGGACTTGTGAGCAGCAACGCCACGCCAAGGCTCCAATTATGTCACTGTACATTCATACACCATTCACACGGACCTGGGGATCACTTCTCCCTGGTCCTGGGGAACCCTTCTCCACCAAAATAGAGGGTGACACCCCTTTTCCGGCAGGAATGTCACCCCCACATTCACACAGCATTCACAACACAAAAAAAAAAAATAACCAAAAAAAATGACCTGCCAAACCAAAAAATTACCAGCAAAAAAAAAAAATGACAAAAATAAAAAAAATCTATTAAAAAAAAAAAAAAATCTATTTAAAAAAAAAAAAATGGGGAAAAACAAATTAGTGCCCTCTGCGTGAGCCACGCCTGGGGCGCCCCCGGCCACGGCCCCGGCTTCTCAGGGGAGACTCATGGGGGAGAGGTAAAACCGGGGAAGGAGGAGCAGCCCCTGATCTCTGCCCACCTGGCGGCCTGCCCTCCAAGGCCACGGCTATTCTGTCCAGGGCAGCACCAAGTGTTGCCGTGTTGGCCTGGATAGCCAGGGTAAGGGCCCTCACATCCTGCCCAACGCCTGCTGATGTCGTCTGCAGTTCGTTTAGGCAGGTTGTGAAAGCCCGGGAGTGGGAGTCCAGGTTCCCCAGCGTATCCTTGATGGAGGACAGGCTCTCCTCCATCCGCACCAATGTCTGGCTGACCTGTCCCAGATGGCGGGTCTGGAGGAACTGGTCCCTTCTCAGGGTGGCGGGCAGGAGATCGGCCAACCCCCTGGTGGTCTGGGATGACATCCTGCCTCCAGCTGATGCTTGTGGCCGGGGAGAAGGGGAGGCCCTTGTGAGGGGAGCCATGTTGGGGGAGGAGGGGGGGGCTCCCCCTTAGGGAGGCCTGCCTGCTGCCAGGCAGAGGGGAAGAGTCCTCAAAACCCAAACGTCCAGTGCCTGACATGGACTCCTCCTCCTCATGATTCTCCTCCTCCTCATGATTCTCCTCCTCCTCATGATTGTCCTGCTCCTCTTGAACCTCCTCCGCGGACTCCGGCCTTGTTGGGGGGGCCTCATTAGGCTGCTGTCCTGGGGTTGGTGCGGTCAGGCCAGATGGCCCTGCACCCTCCTGCACATCTGTGGATGACACAAAACATTCACAGGTTGGAGGATCCACACACTTGCCACATATTCCCTTTCACCCCCTCCCCCACACATGCTACACACCTGATATTAAAAAAATAAAAAACTTACCTGGCACCACGGGCTCCGGACTTGAGTCAAAGCCGGGCAGGCCCTCAACTTCATGCCGATGAAAGGTCAGGGCCACCGCACGCTCCTCCGCTGTCAGGCTAATACGGCATGGTGGGCCCCCTCCTGTGCCCCTGGCATGGGCATGCATTCTGGCCATCTTCTGTTTGACCAGACGCCGGAGGTCATTGATTTTTTTGTCAATCCCAGACCTGGTCCGTGTCTCCCCCTGCCCCGCAGAATTCACCTGGTCAGTGATCCTATCCAAAATCTCCCTCCTCCTGGCCGGGGTGGTGTTGGCACTCTGTGGGCCGTGGAGGAAACGCCCATACTCGCTAATGGCCCGGGCAAGAATCTGTTTTTCCACAAGTGTAAAATTCAGCTTGCGTTTTCTCTCACTCATCCTTCCAAAAAAAATCAGTCCCAGTCAACAAAATTCACGCACACAAACTAGCACAACCAATCAAAAAAAAACACACACACACACAGAGAAAACTACTGAGCAAGAAACAGTCACCAAAAAACAAAACAAAAATACAGCAGGAAAAGAAACAAACACAAATATATCAATCAAACAAACAGTCTCTCAAACACTTATCAAAAACCACTTTCAAAAATCTACTAACAAACACTTGATCACACAGAACACTAATCTGACAACTACAAAACACACCGCAACGAACAACAGGACAAAAGCACTTTGTTAAATGGGAAGGGACAAAGGGATGTACTTTTGCAAAGGAAGTGCGTTTGTGTGTGTCTATTTATGCTGTTTGCGTAGTTCACAACGTTGCCCTAGTCCATTTCCAATTTCACTGATTGCGCCGCTCCCGAGTTGTGAGCATGCGCACAGCGGAGCTGACATGGTCTCCTTCAAGCGCGCATGCGCGAGCCGGCCGGCCCTTCATTTGCATGGGGTCACGGCTCATTTCAATGTAACACGCCCACGTCCTTCCCAATTTGTATTACTCCGCCTTACGCCTCTGAAAAAACGTTACGTATGCGCAATTTCCTGCGCAAAAGCTACGAGAATACGGTGATTATGCAGCAAAATTGCGCAAGTCTAACGTAAAGGCGGTGCACTACACCGGTCCAATAATGCGCAGATGTACCTGAATCTGGGCCAAAGTGTTCTATGACTGGACAGCGTTTCAGGATAGCTTTTGTGTAGGAGAGCTGCAAGTCTGCTGTTGGAGGACCAGAACTTAAACAAAGGCATGTTGCATATGTAGACCATACTAGGGCAGTGTGGTAAAAGAGTTGTAGTGGTTTCTCTATTTGTTATCATGCGTCAACACGTGTTTTTATGACCTGCTATAGGTCGGAATACTATTATGAACAATCTTTGTGATAAAAGTCTACTAATATTTTAAATGTTGTGTTTCATGCCTGTAAAGTCCAATTAGTTTAATATGTTTTTGTGATAAATAACAGGTGGTAAATTAATGAGAGAGGCGTAGTCTAGAGTGGTAAACACGCCCAATGCTGGGAGGCTGTAAGGCAGTGCATTATGGGATATGATTTTTCCTGCATTGTCACATGATCCCACAGGAAGTGATGGGCTAAGAAAGCATTTTTTTTAACATTTTGAACAGACAGGTTCAGATTCAAAGCTGCCATGGACTAGATAAGTAAAACATAAGCACATTGGGATAGCGTGTCCAGAAAAGATATTAGAAAAGGCTTCTATTTAAAATGAAAGTGAAATTTTGCCTGAAAAAGTGAACATAGCCTTTAACAAGAGAGCAGCTAATAACACACTTTACCCCATGTAGGTTATACCTCAATCAGCTCTCTCTGGGCATCTGCACTTTATTGCACTTTTTTCATAATTTTAGTGTGGATATTATTTACTGTATTTGTGCTGGACTTCTGCACTCATATAACAGATGTTTTTTGTATGTTGGCATTTGCTAAAATTATTTTGATTATGTTGCACTATTGAATTCTCACAAGTCACTCGGGAGCCCGGGTTAATTAATTCAGTATTGATTCTTTCTTTCACATTATTTTCTTTATAACGAGCTGCTCCTATTATCATTAGTTTTTCAAGTAATTATTAATTAGATTTTTTGCTCTGGTTTGGGGTATATAACCCTTTATATTTTGTAGGATAGAGTGAGTTATAAGAGGGGGTGCTAGGTGTACAAGCATAATAAGGGGTTGAAATGACAGGACTTATTACTGAAGGAGCAGCCCACACATCTCATTGTACAGATTTACACCATTCTACTAGATCACGCCCACCCAGGTATCCCTTACTACATCAAGGAATGGGGGAGAGATTTAGATACTAAATTCTCAAGCAATGATCTAAACAAAATGTATACCCTAAGGCCTCGTACACACGAGGCAATGTATCTGTTCAAATCGGTCGGACCGACCGATTTGAACAGATCTGTCTGTTTTGATTTTGGTTTGCTCGCGTGTACACACGAGCAAACCAAAATCCCAGCCAGCAGACGGCGCGCTGACGTGTCGGTGACGTGGCGGTGACGTTGACGCCGCCACGTCACCGCACCAGGAAGTAAAACATTTCCGCGCATGCGTCAAAATCATTCGGCGCGTGTGCGAGAAGACATGTCTGCTGGTTAGCGTACTAACCAGCAGACATGTCGGGCGGACGGGTTCCCAGCCGACAGATTGGTAAGCATGCTTTCAAATCTGTCGGCTGGCCAAATCCGTCTGCTCGCCCGTACACACGATCGAATCTGTCTGCTGGGACGGTCTAGCAGACCGTTTCCAGCAGACAGATTTGATCGTGTGTACGAGGCCTTAGGCGCCGTACACACGGCAGAGAACCTCGACGGGCAGAACACATCGTTCCGCCCATCGAGGTTCTCTCCCGGCCGTCGAATTCGGCGACCCGCCCGTCGGGAATGGCAACCAGCCATTCTTCCAGGCGGGCCGTCGAGGAAATAGAGAGCGTGCTCTCTATTTCGGCTCGACGGGCTTCCCGACGGGAAGCTCGCCGAGACCGTACACACGGCCGAGGTCCTCGCTGGAATGTGCATTCCAGCGAGGTTCTCGCTGGTTTTCAGCGAGAACCTCGGCCGTGTGTACGGCGCCTCAAGCATAAATCTGGGTGTCTTTGTGGCCATTCAGGGGAAGAGTTACAAAATTCATATGCAATAGTATCACTGTCCCACACCGCTTCATAGAATCTATGTGTCTGTTCCACTAAACTGTTGGAGGTTAGACATTATGCCTCGTACACAAGACCATTTTTCTCGGCAGTAAAAAAAACAAAGTTTTTCCCAACGTGCTTCCTCTCCAGCCTGACTTGCACACACGTTCATGAAAAAAAAACGTCTAACCAAAGCGTGGTGACGTACAATGCGTACGACTCGACTATAAAGGGGAAGTTCCTATCAAATGGTGCCACCCTTTGGGCTGCTTTTGGGCTGCATACTTGATTCTGAGCATGCACGTTGTTTTCCCCTCGGAAAAGCATACACATGACTGTTTTTTTCGCATCGAGAAAGAGACTGACGGGAAACACGACGAGAAAAAAGAGAGCTGGTTTCAATTTTTTTGCAGGCAGTTTTTTCGTCGAGAAAACTGCTAGGGAGCTTACACATGACCGGTTTTCACGACCAATATAAAAAATGGCAGTTTTCTCATTGTGAAAAACAGTCATGTGTACAAGGCATTACAGGGCTCCATATCTGGTGAGGATATACCACAATACACGATTTCTGTTCACGCATTTTCTGTATCTATGACTCTCTCAGCAACTCTCATACTCCCCTGATCCCATCTGTCATCCTCTTCTCCTTTATACCAAGCTCCATCTCCTTAGATAAGAAGAGATTACTGTGATTTTTTGTAATGGCTGTCTGGGGAGAAGACAGTTATTATCGCTAGCAGGCTATAGCAGGCGCTAGCAATAATCGTAAGAGAATCCAGCAGGCTGGTTGTACCCAAGCTGATCCATCAATCAACTTAATACATTCAGCCTTCCCTTTTATGAACCAGCCAAGATTTGAACCGTGTATGACCAGCCTTACTTTTCTCCATTAGCAAGCCCATCCTTTAGTCAGTTTAACTTCCCCTTTGGATTATCAAATCATGCTGGATAATTGCTCATGTTACCAACATCCCTCTCTTTGGGAAGGGCCACAACATTATGGGGCAGATTCTCGTAGATTTGCGTATCTACGAGCGGGGCGTAGCGTATGTCATTCACACTACGCCGCCGCAAATTACTGGAGCAAGTGCCGTATTCTCAAAGCACTTGCTCCGTAATTTGCGGCGGCGTAGTGTAAATGGCCCGGCGTAAGGCCGCGTAAAGCAAAGGGGGCGGCTTGTATTTAAATTAAGCACGCCCCCGTGCCGAACGAACTGCGCATGCGCCGCCCTTAAATGTAGGCCACTGCGCATGCTCCATAGTACGCTGCAAATACATTGGTTGTGACGAGAACGTAATTAACGCACAGCCCTATTTGCGACGAGTTGTAAACAACGAAAAAACCCGACGCTGTCCCGACGGCCATACTTTACATGGCATACGGCGGACCGACATAAGGTTACCCCTCATATAGCAGGAATAACCTTACGCGTACGCAAACTACGTAAACTACGCTCGGGAATCGGCGTATTGGCTCATTTGCATATTCGGCGCTGAAATCTACGTAAACGCCACCTAGTGGCCGGCGTAATATTGCATCTAGGACCCGACGGTGTAAATGACTTATGCCAGTCAGGTCCTAGCGTAAAAACCGGCGTATCATGTTTTCAGAATAGAAATCAATGATACGCCGGCGGGAATTTCGAATTACGCCGGTGTATCTGTAGATACACCGGCGTAATTCCTTTGAGAATCTGGCCCTATGTCTTTATGTTTGTTGTTTACCACACTCTAAGGCCTCGTACACACGAGCAGACAGATTTGTTCAAATCTGTCCGTCCGACAGATTTGAACAAATCTGTCTGCTGGGATTTTGGTTTGCTCGCGTGTACACACGAGCAAACCAAAATCCCCGCCAGCAGAGAGCGCGCTGACGTGTCGGTGACGTGGCAGTGATGTTGACGCCGCCACGTCACCGCACCAGGAAGTAAAACACTTCCACGCATGCGCCGAATCCATTCGGCGGCGGTGCGGCGGCGGTGCGGGACGACATGTCTGCTGGTAAGTGTACTAACCAGCAGACATGTCGGGCGGACGGATTCCCACCCGATAGATTTCAAAGCATGCTTTGAAATCTGTCGGGTGGCCAAATCCGTCGGCTCGGCCGTATACACGATCGAATCTGTCTGCTGAAACGGTCCAGCGGACCGTTTCCAGCGGACAGATTTGATCGTGTGTACGAGGCCTAAGGCCTCGTACATACAATAGGCTACCCAGAGGACAACGGTCTGATGGACCGTTTTCATCAGTCAAAACCGATCGAGTATGGGCCCCATAGGTTATTTAACCTTAGGTTAAAAAAAAATCCAACTTGCTTTAAAATTAACCTATGGATTCCTAACCCATAGGTCAAAACCGATCGTTAGTAGGCACGACCATTGGTTAAAAATCCACGCATGCTCAGAATCAAGTCGACGCATGCTTGGAAGCATTGAACTTCATTTTTTTCAGCACGTTGTTTTGTGTTTTACATCACCGCGTTCTGATGCAATCGTTTTTTTAACTGATGGTGTGTAGGCACATCAGACCATCAGTCAGCTTCATCGGTTAACCCAATGTTTCCCAACTCCAGTCCTCAAGGCACACGAACAGGTCATGTTTTCCGGATTTCCCTCAATTGAAACAGCTGTGGTAATTACTAAGGCAGTGAAACTGATCAAATCACCTGTGCAAAATAATGGAAATCCTGAAAACATGACCTGTTGGTGTGCCTTGAGGACTGGAGTTGGGAAACACTGGGTTAACCTATGACAGCAGTCCTTCAGACCGTTCTCATCAGATGGACTGATCGTGTGTACAAGGCTTAAGACCTAGCTGAAGACCACTGTGACACACCCAATACACAATTATAGACTTCAGCTCTAATGTGATTATCAACCACGGTGCCCTGAGAGAAGAGTTATATCAGATATTCTTTGGTACTCACATTTTGTCTGTATATTATATTTGTATATAAATAAAGTATTTTTCTTTTAAAAAAAATCCAAAAAAATCACAGGAGGTATTGTTGGGATGTGCAGAAGAATTTCGATTGGGGATTTTAAGGCTGGAGCAGTAGATATGGGATTGAGTTAAGGGGCTCTGATTCATATCTTGCACAATAGTCAAGGGCCTAGATTCACGTAGGGCGGCGTAACTATGAGCGGGCGTAGTGTATCGTATTTACGCTACGCCGCCGCAACTTAGGACGCAAAATGTCCTGGCGTAAGCGTGCCTAATTCAAATGTGGAAGAGGTGGGCGTGTTTTATGTAAATTAATTGTGACCCCACGTAATTGACGCTTTTAACGAATGGCGCATGCGCCGTCCGTGGACATATCCCAGTGTGCATGCATCGGATAGAATGCCTAAGATACGTTGAACACTGCCTACTACGTGAACGTAACTTACGCACAGCCCTATTCACGTATGACTTACGCAAACAACGTAAAAAAATACGCTTGTTCCGACGTCCATACCTTGCATGGGATGCGCCACATAGAGAGCTGCTTTATCTTTACGCCGGCGTATGTCTTACGTAAACGGCGTAACTAATTGCGACGGGCGCACGTACGTTCGAGAATCGGTGTATCTAGCTCATTTGTATATTCGATGCGGAAATCAATGGAAGTGCTACCTAGCGGCCAGCGTAAATATGCACCCAAGATGGCGTAGGAGACTTGCGACGCTCGTATCTTGGCCGAATTTATGCGTAACTGATTCTAAGAATCAGGCGCGCATATACTATGGCGCACATTCGGACTTACGACGGCGTACATGGAGATACGCCACTGGAAAAAGTTCCAATTAAAATAGGCCTTTATAAAAAACTTTTTGGTTGATTTTACAGAAAAGTCTTGAGTTTTACCAACTCTGCTAGTTATAAACAAAATAAAATCTCTAAACAGAAAGTGTGCTATGTCATTGAGGTTTCTCAGCTATATCACAGACCTTCGTAAATCATGACCCTTTTGTCCAAAAAAGGGACAACTATGATTTGTGCTGTACCTTTTTTGATCTTGTTCAAAAACAGGCAACATAAGCAGGATAGAGTAAGATCAAAAGTTTGGTTTACAGAAAATAAATGTGCCATTGCTGAATAATGCATTAAGACAGGGGTGCCCAACCTTTTGAAGCGCAAGGGCCACTTAAGCAACTTGGTAACCGTTCGCGGGCCACAATCAGCGGAGAGGGTGATGGAAGGTCCATGTCTGCTCTGCATATGCAGAGTAGACACGGACACAGCCTGATGGGATTGGAGGCAGTACACAAGTCAGTTTACATCTGCCAATCCTTAGAGGTGAATGGAGGGTCCAATTGGGTCAGACTGACTGTGTGAAAGGGGCCCATGGCTGCTTTCACAATGATGCGTTGCGGTTTGCTTTTCTGCACTTTGCAATAGACTTCTATTATATTCTGCATGTTTGGTGCACTTAAAGAAAGCTCACCAAACTTGCAGGTAATAACAGAAGTCTATGGCTCAATGCAGGTAACCTGCAGGTGAGCTGCTCTGCATCTGCAGATTAGTTTGAAAGCAGCCCAGTAACCACTGCAGAACAGATATGCTCATAAATACACTGTGATTTTAGTAATAAACTTGAGCTTTATGAACGGTATTCTATTCCATCCCAGAGCAGGAGGTCGCAGGCCACATCAGAGGGCTCCGCGGGCCACATCAGAGGGCTCCACGGGTCACATGTGGCCCCCGGGCCACTGGTTGGGCACCCCTGCATTAAGACATTGTGATAGGCCCATGTGACAATGGTCTGGTTGTCATGTTTTTTTCTAATATCATTTTTGTTCTAAAAATGATCTTCTTATATAATTTACAATACATTTAGGGCCCTTTCACACGGGCAGACGAACGGTCCGCTTTTCATAAGTCCATTTACGGACTCACAATACTTCCCTATGAGATCACGGTCCGTATTCATCCGATTACCCATAGGGGAGAGCGGAGGAAAGACAGGGCGGTCCCTGCACAGTGTGCGGGGACCGCCCTGTCAGCCGACAGCTCAGCGGGGATTTACGGATGATCCCCGCTGAGCAGACGGACACACACGGGGCGGATCAATACGGATCCGCTCCGTGTGAAACAATCCCTCAAAGACCTCTGTATCTACAGGCACTGTGAAGAAGTCGTTTTAGTCATGTTTCAACACCCTGAGGTCAAAAATGGGTAGCTTTTGAAGCAGTATTGAGCCGTATATTTCAGATTACCCATTCTTAGATGTGTTGACTGTAATTGTTTCATAATCAGGCTTTCTTTTTTTCTTTTTTTTTTCATCTGGTGATCCAGCCAGCAAGACTGTTGTTTTTTTCTTAACACTGTCAGGGGTGATTAAAATGATCAGCTTCTATTTATTCATGCACAATCTTGATCTCAAAAGGAAAAAAATGTTTGCTGTAACTGATTATAAAGTACGAGCTAGAGTTTGGCTTCAATTTGACTGACAATGCTACTGTCTGCTGTGCCGCTTCTGTTTTTTCCTCCAGAGTTGTGTCTCACTAATACAGGAAGTGTGTTACTGGCCAGATTATCCGATGAATCCGATAAATCCGATAAAAAAGAAAACCAGTGCAGACACCATGTGATTGGCAGGCTGCAATATAATACATTTTTGGTTTTGGGTTTAATATCACTTTAAGCTTATTGACTGCAGATTAAGAATATATAAATATTTGAAAGTCCAAAGCCCAATCACAGTTCTACCTTAAAACCCGAAATAGAGATGCAGAGTCAAAGTCCACAGTATATTTTATCCTTATTTACGGAAAGTTCTTGTTTGGTTCAGAACTAGATGAAATGGCTTAAAAAATACAGGTCAGAGATCATTTCCATTTCAGAAAAGAAGAATTGCAATTTTTTTTATAGAATATGGTCCTTCTCAAAGGACACAAAGGTAGCATATGGTTGTTGAACCATCTATGATCCTCTACAAATATTTGAATGTCCATAGCCTAGCCACAAAAGTTTCATGGCTCTACAAGCATAATTGATAGGTAAAGTAGAGCAAGCTAAAAGTGAGCTGATTTATCAAATGGACTCACTCAGATATACTTCAAAAGAACTGACAGGAAGACTAGAACACTTTCTTCCTATCAGCTCCAGCTCTCAAATGATTTTCAAATTGTTCAAACCACACATTAGCAAAGAGTGGGAGGTTAGGCAGTAGTATCATCAACAGGCATAAATGCATTAACTTTCAAACTCTGGAAAAAACACTCTTCAACATTTTATCCATAAGATTGTAAAAGACATGAAAGTCTTCAAAAGAAAAATCTGAATTTCTTATACTTCAACAACTAGTGGAAGTTTTCTTTTTTATCTTAAAGCAGGTAATGCATTAAGGTAAACAAAAAAAAAAGTGTTTGGCTTTACAACCACTTTAAGTCAAAACCAAATTCTTATAAAAATATATTAATTTTTAATAATATACTTTCAATTTTTTGTGAAAAGGAATAACACTCCTATATTCCTCCTGTAAACCTAGATACATACAATCACAAACTGACCATACATTTGTTTTACTTTCCACTTCTGTGACCTCTACCAGTAGCTGAAAATTATATCCATATATAAATAAGAAATGTCACTATTAAGAAACAATGTAAACAGAAAGAGCAGGTAACACAAATAAATACATTTGCAAAAGTTAATTTCCCACATCTTGTCTTCTCCTCCTTACAATGGGTGTTACAATACTCGACTGGCTGCAATTTACAAGTCTATTTTTCTTCTCTACTTAATTTTAGGGAGAGCAGTGCTCTGCTTTCAGTTATGCATCACTGGATCCCTTTGGATGCCATTTTCGACTTTCGATTTTGTATGAGGCTATGGTTTGTCTAATGTTTTATCAAGCCATTAGGCTAACAATAGAAGCCATTTTTTTATAATCATAGTTTTTATTAAGGATTCTAAGGATATTAAGGATTAAGGACAATGCAAAACTCACATGCATGAGGAGTAAGCTTTGCACAGCTGTCACCATTGTGCATATTCAAACTTGTAAGCAACCTGCAAGCTGTCTCAGCATGCAACTTACCCTCAAGGATAATTGTTTATGTTATAACAGGCAGGGCCAGACTTACCATTGGGCTTGACCGGTTCAGCGGATCCAGGCCCCCCCCCCCAACAACTATGATCGTTCAGCGGTAACAACCCACCCCCGCCTCTCTGCCCGAGGGGGCACCTTTGATTACTAAGCCCAGGGGCCCCCACCACCCTAAGTCCTGCCCTGATAACAGGAGTAGGCAACCTTAAAGAGGTAGAGATCTAACAGAATAACATGGGAGAAGTCAAAGATCCCCAGGCAGTATTGGCTCCTCACACCTGATTTAAACCTCTAATTTCCATACTACCGTGTGGCAATTGCATGCATTGCAGAGCAATCATGGGTTTAAATCAGTGAGGAGGCAACATATCGCCTCCTCACCACCTGTCAAACATACTCTGATCGCTTTGCAGAGGAGCAGCAGTGCTTGCTGCACTTGTGAATGAGCCCTTAGTAGCATTCTGCAGCGGCACCCTTAGGGCTCATTCACATGTAAAGTTGGGGGGTGGTAAAACAGCAGGATATAATAGAAGTCTATGGCTAAGCACAGCTAACATGCGTAAAAGCTGCAGGTACAATGCACTGCACCCATGGTGTGGGTAAGCCGCGGCACCTCAATGTGAAAGTAGCCCTATACTATTAAGCACAGTGTATTGCTTTACACTGACTTGAAGATTTCTTCTTTACGGGGGCTGGCACAACTCTGGAGACTGCTAGGTGGGATAAGAGGTGGAGTGCAGTTGGTATCACTCTGCATAGGACAGGAGCCAGCACTACAGAGGGGGCATCGGCTTATGCAGCTCTTGTTAAAAGATTTCAATATCTTTAGTGATATACCTACTTATAACATCACAGAGGTGAAGGAAACCAAAAAATGAGCATAATCCTCAAGCTTACCAGAGGAAACCCTACCACTGACTCAGTAAATGAAACTGTTGATCAGTGCTGCCAGAAGGCTTAATCATAGAAAAGTAAAGATGAAAATACATTCACAGCTGCTATACTCTATACTAGACCGAATGTCATTTCTAATAACAGATTACTCACCAATTTTTCCTCTGAGGGCTGCCTCTTCCTATTTTTTATCTTCAGATATGCACTGCTACACTGAACCAGCAAAGAATACCCTTCATGAATAGGCAGTGTCCAGTACCTATACACTCACCCATTCATCTGCCTTGTGATATCAGACACTGATTCTTGGCCATGTGAATGCCAACTGGCTTCCAGCTGGTACACATTCATATCCATAACCTGGAACGTCAGTTCAATAGCCCCTTACCCCCTCCAAGTCTCAGGATAAAGGTCAGGCAGGAGTCTTCTAGGATTAGGAGTATTACTAATAGAACTGTTAAATACAAGTGCAGCACTTAAAACATGTAAACATAAATAAGAAAATTAAAGTCCAAATAATGATATAATATTGAAGTGAGTTGTAGTTGAACAATGTCCACCACATAATGTTAGCGTGTGCTTAAACTCCTGTCTTACTATGCACTCACCAGAATATGATATTCCACACATGTATCAACAATTATAATCTTAAAAATAAATCTATATTCCACCAAGTGTCGAGTCATCCAGTGATGTGAAACCTGCACCAATTATGCACTATATAGTGTAGTATTTATCGAGCATTATAAAAAATTACTAAAACGCTGCAGCATACATCAATCGATATATAAAACAAACATAAGACTGACCAGACCTACAAAGAAGGTCAAAACCAAAAGTGGTGGCGTGACATCAGCATGTAGGCCCCTCCCAACTTACAACTTGAAACCTTCCTCATCTACCCAGCAGAACTCATCTCTACGGCACAAAAACTAGGATATCCAAGAAGCACCTGAAATCTCAGATGGAAGGCTTTACTAACTTTATGGTAGTTCAGTCTAGTGGATAGGAAATAATTGTAATGCATTGTGCATGTCACTAACATTTTATACATAATCAACTCTTTTACATATCCAGCTTTAGTGAATGCTCCATAACTCCCATGTGTGCTCTCTTGAGATCAAATGACAACCAAGGAAAAAACTGTTGCAATAAAAAATGCAGCCAGTTGTAACCAATACAAACTTTGGGAAAGTGTTACTTAATGTGTACATATTTGACCCCAGGTAAGTAATAGTTAGTGATCAAATTAGTAATACAATATTCCATGCATGGGAAAATGGTGAGGAGTAGGGATGAGCTGAACACCCCCGCGTTCGGTTCGCACCAGAACGTTCGAACAGACCGCGGGTTCGCGCGAACATTTAGAACCCCATTGAAGTCTATGGGACTCGAACGTTTGAATTCAAAAACGATAATTTTAAAGACCAATATTCAAGTTATTGTTGTAAAATGTCTTTGAGAACCCGGGTCTTGCCCCAGGGAACATGTATCAATGGAAAAAAGTTAAAAAAAAAAACGGTTGTTTTTTCAGAAGCAGGACTCCTGAAAAAATGACCGTTTTTAAAACTTTTTTTTTCATTGATACATGTTCCCTCGGGCAGGACACGGGTTTTCAAAGATGTTTTCACAGGCAAACTATAGACACCCAGCAGGTACAACATTTAAAGGAATTTTTCATTTTTTTTTTTTAAGTTAAGCATCATTAAAATCACTGCTCTAGTGAGGAGACTGCAGCTATCATCTCCCATTGCTGAAGTCCTTAAATACTGTAGGTCACAGAAAAATAAATGATATCTCAATGATTGCTATAATACTATCAACGCAGCGCTCATCTTTTCCTAGAAATAGACAAATAATTTGTCTATGCTTAACCAGTGCATGGTTTACCATTGTTTTATTATACCAAAATGCTTTGTTAGCTACCTATTATTTTGCATTTCCAACATGTACTGTATTTACGTTTGATTAAGATGAAAAAAAACGTATAAGTCTGAACCTATTATAAACTGTGGAAAAACAATGAATGTGTATCAACATAACATCTTATACAAAAGCAACATACAATTGACATTGTGAGCTTTGCTGGTGTTTCTATAAATAAAGTGTGATTGTCCACTGAACACTAGCGTGCCTGTACCAATATCCTCAATAACAACATTTTGAAATTTAACTGAGGTACAGCTGGTCAAAGTCATTGAAGGGCCAAATAAACATTAAGGAAATGCATAATCATAAACCTAATTCAGATAGTCATGCAAAAACATGCAAGCTCAAAAACATATTTTTTCACTTAAAAATAATATCTAGTAGTGCAATAAGAAAAAAAATCCAAACATGATTTGCAAAAATATGAATGGCTTACTTGAAACATGTCATGTCCACCTTGTGGAGGTTCCCAAGACAAGTAAATAGTGCGCTCCTCTTGTCCAAGGATCTGCAGAGAGGAAGGAGGTTCAGGAACTGCAAAATAAATGTTATTTTCATTAAACATGAGGACAAAGTTGGATTATCGAATGCTGATGACAGTTAGCTTGTATCTTTTATTACCTGTAACAAAACTTAAAACAGCTGGAGAACTTGTCTTTAATCCAGAGGTTGAGAAAATGCTAATGTTGTAGTCAACTCCTGGCAAGAGACTGTTAAAAGTATGCCACCTACAAGTGCAAATATAAGTAGCTGATTATAATAAATTATAATTATACAAAACAATATGGCAATTTCAATTTAATGTCCGTCTTTTCTTCCTCCTTTCTTTACTTTTTTTCTTCCATCCTTTATTCTTTCTTTTTTCATCTTTCTCTTTTTTAATATGTTAGAAGGAATTAAAATGTTTTGCTTCGAGTGGAGCTTCTATATACCCGCTATTTACTTAGGTATGAATACTCACCGTCAAAAAGAATCACAATCTAAAATCATGTAATCACAACTTTAAGAGGAAGAGAAGGCTGGTGCAGGAAATTATTACAGGACCTCGGAAATCGGTTGCTGTTATTTTGACATTTAGTTTTTTCTCTTGTGGGCTGTTTCTATCTGTCTGAGTGAACCATCCTTATAACATTTTTGTTTTTTTATTTTCGATGTGTATTTTTCATATCGTATGAATACATATACATTTTTGTGATATTTTTTCTCTGTAATATGTTTATAGTTAGAGCTATATACTACATATGATTTCTGAGGTCCCGAAGAAGTGGGGGCCCCCGCGAAATGCGTAGACCAATACAATGGGAAATTGACTGATTGTATCCAAGCTATATACCAGCTCTACATCTATATTTATTACTCTATGGTATATATACCATGATGTTTATATGTCTTTTTAATATGTAATTTAATAAAGATTTGTGTATTCTTTTACACATATTCTCAAGGCATATTTAAAGTCCCATTCTTATGGTTTTATTCATTTTCAGATTTGGATGATGTCTATGAGAACATTAATAATATCTATAGCTGGCATCCTACCCCAGATTTCAAAAATAGTATTAAATAATGGCTAATCTTATGCAGTAAACTACTGCATGTGGTAACAAGTGTTCAATTCACTAGGAATTTGTAGTTAAATATCAAATGCAGTATTTGTTTGATTTAGCGGGAATTATAGCATTAGTTAATGTGGTAATTTACTGGTTTGAGCTGGTTGCTAAGGAGCAGGCCGGAAAGCTGGGATCAAGGGGTAAAAATGAAGCCTAATAATAAAAGCCTACAAAAGAAAATGAATACAGCCACTGCATCCAATAATTGATAAGCTGTAATGTAAATAAATTTTAGTTTTTGTGTTTAATACCGCTTTCATTTTAATGATCATTTAAAACATACATTCTCTGGGTTATTTAAAACATATTGTACATCTTTGGGTTTATTCAAAGCTTAAATATACAGGATTATTAAATATATATATATATATATATATATATATATATCAGTGCAAAGAACAAAGGGCCTACTGCACAACACAATATATTACTGTATTAGTGTCCAAAACATCATCCTCAACAGGTGTGGCTGCGCCAAATCCGCAGGCTGGGTGATCTTCAGCTAGTCCATAAAAACCTGCTCCTGTGTATCCTGATCTTGTGCTTATCCTGATTTCCTGTTACTGACACAGCCTGCCCTTGAGACCGCGTACACACGAGGAGACATGTCCGCTGAAACTGGTCTGCAGATGTTCGATCGTGTGTACGGCCTAGCGGACAGCATGCTTAGAAACTTGTCCACTGGAAACCTGTCCGTCGGACATGTCCAATGGTTAGTACGCCCAACCATCGGACCAAAATTTTGCGCATGTGTCGAATTGATTCGACGCATGCGTGGAAGCATTGAACTTCCTTGTTTGAGCACATCGGTGTCTTCTACGTCACCGCGTTCTCTGTCCGCGGGGATTTTGGTCTGATGGTGTGTACACACATCAGACCAAAATATCCCTGGAGACATGTCCGATGAAAATGGTCCGTCGGACCTGTCTCATCGGACATGTCTCCTCGTGTGTACGCGGCCTGAATTGTACGCTGTCCGATTCCTGGTTGTGGCCTTGGCTTGTCTACAGACTTCAAATCCACTGATTACCTGTGAGTTGTGAATTAAGTACCGTGGCCACCGTGGCAGATGGCTTTTAGTCCTCAATGAACTGCAAGGGTGCTGGTGAGTGCTCTTGTAGTTCATTGATCTTCCTGGACTTCAGGAAGTGTCTGCCCATACAGGAGGTATGGGCAGACAACTGTGTTGTCAGTCTGCAGGAGCCTGACAATGCACCCACGATCTGCTGATCGCGAGTGCCCCTACTTTTTCAGAGGAATGGAGAGGCTCTGGAGAAATCCTGGAGAACATGGGAGGAGATGACAAGGGAGCTAGAGAGCAGGAGCTCTTTGGAAGATCTATGAGGACAGTTTGGATTATATTTTGAGATGAGTTGTGTGGTATAATTGGGACAGAGTTGTGGGTGACTTTGTATATTGTAGTTAGTATCTTAAATTGTATTTGTTCAGCACATGGAAGCCAGAGGAGGGATTATCAGTGAGGGGTGGCAGACAATAAGAGGTTGGTGAAGCTGATAAGTCTAGCAGCAGCATTAATGATAGACTGAAGGGGTTATAGTCTGTGTAAAAGTAACAGGGTGAGCAGAGGAGTAGAGAGATAGATAGCATTGAAATACATGGGAGGCTATCTATTGGCCCAGGAAGTATGTGAAGACAGACAATTGAAGGGGTCTAAATACAAAGCCTTGGGGTACCCCTATAGGAAGAGGAAAGGAAAAACTTGTAGGTGACCCTGAAGATGCAGAGAGATAAGTAGGAAAAGGACCAACCACAAACAGAGTCTCTGAGGCCAAGGGAGTGGAGTTTTTTGAAGAGGAGAGGGTGGTCAACTGTATCGAAGGACGGTAACAAAAAGGTCTAAAGAAAAAAAAAATAGAACATGTTTTACATTTTTCCTATGGATAAAAAAACGATAGAAAAAAACGATTCCACTGCGTGGAAGTCCATCGGTCAAAAATCCACGCATGCTCAGAATCAAGTTGGCGCATGCTAGGAAGCATAGAACTTGATTTTTTTCAGCACGTCGTAGTGTTTTACGTCACCGCGTTTTGGCACTGTTGGATTTTTGACTGATGGTGGGTAGGCAAGACTGATGAAAGTCAGCTTCATCAGATATCCAGAGAAAAAATCCATCGGACTAGATTCCATCAGATATCCGATCGTGTGTACGAGGCTTAAGAGTATGGGTACAGAGTAGAAGCCAATGGTTTTAACAGTTAATAAATCTTAATAACATGTAACCCTCTATGAACTTGAACCAACTTTAGGGTCTCTGCTCAGACATCTGTGTCCCCCATTCCATGTGTTCCAATGAGAGTGTAGGTCAGGCTAGGAGTCTGCATTGACTCCATTTAATCGACAGAACAAATATAGAAAAATCTCAGCCACTGCACACCATACAAGCTCAGCATGTAAAAAGTTATAGCAGCCTCAGCCTAACTTCATCCAATGAAGATATCTCTATTACTAAGCCCTATGGGTGAAGTGAAACATGTCAGGGGCGTGGCCTGGATTGAGAATTAGGCTGAGGCTGCTGAATTTTAGGAGGGCAGCTGCAGGCGAATGTCAAAATTACAGAGGTCAAGGTGGTTGTTATCAGTGAAATGGTAGCACAGAGTAAGTTATGTTTTAGGGTAATTTAATTAATTCTGTTTAACTACTATGGAATGCCTCACTATGCCAATAGCACTTTAAACTATTCATGAATGAGCTTGATAGTGTGCTTAAGTGAACAATGTACAACATCAAAGTTGCCAGAGTTAAAAAATAAATAAAAAATAAAGACTTAAAAAAATACCTTTTAGATTGTTGCACAGTTTCTGTTGTGTTGATACTTTCAGAAGTTAAGGAAATTGTATATCCATCAAACTGTCCACACACTTGCCAAGTGACATTTACTGAGTCTGTAGTCACAATGAAGCTGATACTGCCAACTATGCTAGGAGCTTGGTAAAGAAATAAAAAACAATAACATGATATCATATTGTTTTAGTGTTAAAAGAGCAAAAAATATTCCTGGATGAAGGTACTATTTTAGGTTCGGCTCACACTGCCGCAACTTGGCATTTGACTTGTGAGACCTCAAGTCACATTACATGTCAAATTCAATGTTAGTCATGGAGAGTTGTCTTAATTAGCACTAAAGTCGTTCCAACTTTAGAAAAGGTTACTTTACTACTTCAAGGTGACTTCTATTCTATAATATGAAAGTAGTACTCAACTCGCCAGGAAGTAGTCTGGCAAAGTCGCACTGGAATTCGTATGAATTTCAGATCGCGGCAGTATGTGCTGAGACTTAGAGTCGGTTCACACTGGGGCGACTCGTCAGCCACCTCACAAGTCGTGTCCCATTCTATGCAACAGAACCGTTCTAATAGGAGCGACGCAAGAAAAAGGTTCTTGCACGACTTCAGGGGCGTCTCAGGGCGACCTGCATTGACTTCTATACAGAAGTCATTTTGCTAATCGCCTCTGAAGTCGTCTTCAGGACGACTTGCAGAGTCGCCCCCGAAGTCGTGCCGCCCCAGTGTGAACCGGCTCTGAAGCATTTGTTTACAACAACGTCAACACCTATCACAGCATTATGAGGAAATGTATACAATTTCACTATAAGACATAAAATGTTAAGAAAGACATTTAGGATTATATACAGTTGAAATGTTAGAATCAGATAACAATTAACATGTGTCTGAGTAAGCTAGCTATTCACTGAAAGTCCAGATTTCCAGACCTGACACCTGCATCCACAAGTTCTTACTTGTCTCTTATATATTTAATACATTAAATTCTCATCTTAGGTTCAATGTACTGTATAAACTGTCAATCCTACATTGTCAATAGGAAAGCCAGTTACTGCTTTTGGTCCTTATGTATATTTTTATTCATATTACACAGGATTTATATAGCATCAACAGTTTGCGCAGCGCTTTGCAACATGAGGACAGACAGTACAGTTACAATACGATTAAATACCGGAGGAATCAGAGGGCCCTGCTCGTTATGCCCTGTATACACGATCGGATATCTGATGGAATCTAATCCGTTGAATTTTTTAATCGGATATCCAATGAAGCTGACTTTCATCAATCTTGCCTACACACCATTGATTAAAAATCCGTTCGTGTCCAACGCTGTGACGTAAAATACTAAGACGTGCTGAGAAAAATGAAGTTCAATGCTTCCGAGCATGCATCGACTTGATTCTGAGCATGCATGGATTTTTGACCGATGGATTTCCCCACAGACGATCATTTTTTTCTATCTGTTTTTGATCCATAGGAAACATTTAAAACAGGTTCTATTTTTTTCACTGATGGGAAAAAAAACAATGGGGCCCACACACGATCGGTTCGTCCGATGAAAACGGTCCATCGGTCTGTTTTCATCAGACGAACCGATCGTGTACAGGCATATAAGAGCTTACAATCTATGGCTGAAGTGCATACTGACCCACTTCTAGTGGCCTGTGATGACACGAGGGCCTCACATGGGGTTTGGGCATTATAATTGTTTGAAATTCTATATGCATTTTTCTGATATTTATGTAGCACCTTCTGCCATAGGTAGGTGTTAGAGGTGAGGATTTTTGTGGTAGCTGCCAGGCAGGTACATTTAGGCAGGCCTATGCTGCATGTTAGGCCTGCTTGTTTTTGATCTGGGGGGCAGGGAGTGGTTAGTGTAGCAGTGGGTGTGACCACCTGTGCTTCAGTTTTTGGGTGCCTCTCCTGTGGGAGCTAAAAAGGATGGACTAACTCAGTATTGAACCCTATGGACTAAGACTGGGATGCCATTAAAGTTCATGTGCGTGTAAAGGCAGGCGTCCCAATACTTTTGGTAATATTAATGAAATGTTGCGTGATACTTAATTAACATATATATTTTTCAGTCTTTTTTTTTTGGTTATTTTTTTTTTTTGCTGACAGTGTTTTGCATGCGATTTTTGTGTGGTACGGGATTTACATGCTTTTGAACTATCAAGCTGTGCTTTTGAATACAGCAATTAATTATGGGATCGACAATGGTAAATAAGTGAAGCTTTGGCAATCTACAGAACAGTTCCATAGCAATGGGAGAAGAATGGTGTGCATTAATATGCAAGCAATCTGACAGTCATTGTGAGCCATCTGTGACAGTTTCTGACTATCAGTAAAACAGTATCATTAATAATAAAAGGTTCATTCAGTATTACAATAATACCAGGTCCTCATTGTTTCTCTCCCCGCACAATTTTTGTTGGTTGAATAATGTACTGTGTACTTACAGTTCACATGCATTGGGTCTATATAGCTTAGACAGCACTGCTAGCAAAGAAGATCTCAAGTTTGCCCTACTTTAGGTTAGACACAGTTATAGGTTATGCACACTGACAACGATTGTGCAAACTGAAAAGCCTCGTACACACAACCGGTTTTACCGGCAGGAAAGCTGCCATGAAAGTGGACAAGTGTACATGGCCGTCTTTACCACAGGGCAAAAGGGGGCAGCTGCCCAGGGCCCAGTCATTGTTGGGGGCCCAAAGTAGAGACCACTCTGCCCATACTCTCGAACTGTCAGAAAGCTCCCAGAAATCAAAGCCACCGTTGCGCGGGCAGGACAGCACATCGCGGAACACTGTACTGGGGATTGCTGTCCACTCTCCGCACAGACTGGCATCTCCGCCTCCTGTACCACCCCCTTCCTCGCTCCCCCATTGCTTTGCAGGCACTCTTCTGAACGAAGGGACATTCCTAAGACGGAGCCTCCTGTTGGATGTAGGAGCGGGCGGGTGGGGATGTGCCTAAACTATGAGATAACTCCTGCTGGAAAGCGCGCTGAGGAGATAAGCCGAGTCCGGACTGCGGAGGTAAACTCATTTGCAGGCACCTCTTTGCTAAGTCTGCTGAGTTACTGCTGACCTCTGTACTGTGCCCACCTGATGCCCATACTGTGACCTCCTCACCCCTGTACTGTGCCCTCCTTACCTCTGTACTATGCCCACCTGATGCCCGTACTGTGCCCTCCTCACCCCTGTACTGTGCCCCCCACCCCTGTACTGTGCCCTCCTTACCTCTGTACTGTGCCCTCCTCACGCCTGTACTGTGCCCTCCTCACGCCTGTACTGTACCCTCCTGACGCCCGTACTGTACCCTCCTGACGCCCGTACTGTACCCTCCTGATGCCCGTACGGTACCCTCCTGATGCCCGTACGGTACCCTCCTGATGCCCGTCCTATGCCCTCCCAGCCCCTGGTGTGTGCCCTTCCAGCCCCTGTACTGTGCCTTCCTGATGCCCATACTGTGTCCCCCCATCCCCATACTCTTACCTCCTGACTCCCCTGTACTTTGCCCTCACTCCCTGCACTGTGACCTGCACTCTCCTGACCCCTTTCTCCTGTACTGTTCCCTCTATACCCCCTGTATTCTGCCCTTGTGACACTCAATTGTTTGCCCTTGTGTCTCCCTGTCCTCTACCCTGCTAAACCCAGCAAACTGCCCTTTGCTCCAATGAATTTCATACACTGCTCTACATCCCACTTACATCTGTACACTGTCTTGTTGCCCCCTGTCCTCTGCCCTACTGACCCCCTATCCTCTGTCCTGTCATCTCCTGTCCTCTTCCCTACTGACCCCTTATCCTGTAATCTCCTGTCCTCTGCCCTACTTTTCTCTGTACAGTGCCCTACCTACTACTGACATGTGTACACAGCTCTGAATCCCAAGGCTAGGCTCACACTGCACCTTTTTTTAAATATAGCTACAGGGAAGTCGCATGGTGCTTTTGCAGTTTCTGTACCCACACACCCACTACGTGTTTTGTGTTCTGACTGTGGGTGGTTGCCAGTGTGGGAACGGCTGCAATTTCTGTAATTAATAATATTAATATATATTGTGTGTCTGTTGACGTGTTTTTGATGCGTAAGTATGGCACTTATTGTTTCTTGGCTGGCATGTGTTTTAAATAAATGGATGCTAAAAGGATAAAAATGGATAATAATGCACAGTAACCTCTAGTAACCAAATCAGTGAGCAGTAAGGATGTGCAGCAACCAATTAGCGAGCATGGGCCAGTTTTTGGAATGGATAGCAAAACTGCATGGGGGGGGCCCAAAAAATGTTTTGCCCAGGGTCCAATTAATGTTAAAGTCGGCCCTGCGTGTGTGTATGCTTCTTGACAGAAAAACTGCAGAAAAAAAAATAGAGAACCTGCTCTCTATTTTCCCAGCGGGATTCCCGTCTGACTTTTTCACGTCGAGAAAACCAGTCGTGTGTATGCTTTTCCGAGGGAAAAAAAAAAAGCGCATTCTCAGAATCAAGTATGAGACGAGTGCGCTCCTTCTGGTAAAACTAGCATTCGTAATGGTGATAGCACATTCTTCACGCTGCAAATTATTAAGCGCAAATCATCTCTCACCAAACTTTTACTAACACACGATAACACTAGATCAGCAAAAGAAGCCCAAAGGGTGGCGCCATTGGAATGGAACTTCCCCTTTATAGTGCTGTCGTACGCGTTGTACATCACCGTGCTTTGGACCGGCGGAATTTTGTATGACAGTCTGTACGCAAGACAAGCTTGGCAGAAATCCCGTCGGGAAAACCAACGTTTTTTTTTTCCGAGGGGATAATAGGCGTGTGTACAGGGCTTCAGTCTTTCCACTCCTAGACCCGACTCTTTTTGTGTGTCTATGAAGCCTGATTTTGTTAGTGGGACACCAAGGCTAGTCGCTTGTGCTAGAGGAGCAAAGATGATGAAAATGGGTTTGCCCAGACATTAAATCTGCACAGAGCTATATTGACATTGTATAATATATATTAATATTATTAAATAACAATATTATTATTATTATTATTATTATTATTATTATTATACTAAAATTTAAAATGTATTTCTTGGATAATCATGCCAATGCTAGGAAAAGGGGATCAACAAGAAATATAAACCACTTACATGTTTGAATTTCTACTGTAACAGGTAAACTGTCCCTAAACAGCTCTTTTTCTGTAGACACTTGGAAAGAATAAATTGTTCCAGGTATTAATTGTGCAAACATGGCCTTTTCTTGTGTTACTTTTTGAACCTGAAATTAGAGAGCAGCACATGTATTTGAAAGACAGCATAATAAAGTATATGTTAGAAACATTCATCTGAAGACTGATCGGAACATCAATTTCAATGTATACATAAACTAAAATGCTACATTATGTTTTAACATTAAAAAATGTTTTATTGCATGAAATTATATTTGCTGTTTGTATGCATTTAAAACAAGTCTTGTAGTAAACTGCCATGACAACATGAAAAAAGAATGTGGAATTGTATCCACATTTTTTTGGCTGCCATGTGAAATGAACATTTGTAATGCAGGTAGTGGAGGTGACTTTTGGCTATTCCCACACAGCTATCTCTGGTTGAATTGCATGTTAGGATAAACACACCAACTGGACAATGTGAGCATTCACAACTGACCAACCCAGCCAGAATAAATCTAAATATGATACTGGATGAATAGAACAGCACACAGAGCAAAAGTATTGGAGCCCCTTCTCATATATATGTTGAATAGTAAGGTTGCCTATTAAAGTGATGGGTCCAGTAAAACATGGCAGAGGAAAAGACAAACCCACTACATCTCAGGCCGCGTACACACAATCAAATTTATCTGCTGAAACCGGTCTGAAGGACCGTTTCAGCAGACAAATCCGATCGTGTGTACGGGCGAGCAGACATCCGCGGAAGCACTTTATTTCCGGGTTTGGTGACGTGGCGGCGCCAATGTCACCGCCACGTCACCGCGTTCCCTGGCCGAGGGGATTTTCATCCGATGGTGTGTACACACCGTCGGACGAGAATCCGGAGGAGACATGTCCGCTGGAAACGGTCCGTCGGACATGTTTCAGAGGACATGACCCTCCGTGTGTACGCGGCCTCAGTTGTTATAAATTGGGTCTGCCTGAAAAACGAACAGACAAAGCCATCAGATCCGATCGTGTGGCTGCATGCACATACATAAGAGACAATTGCTTTTAATGTAATCATTTTTCAGGAGGAATGAAACATTGTTTCAATGAGCTGTGAGGTGTCCAGTGTTGCTCATCTTACTTTTAAAAAGTAATTAGTTACAGTTACAAATTACTTCTCCGAAAAAGTAATTGCGTTAGTGACTCAGTTACTACATTGAAAAAGTAATTAATTACTCAGCAAAGTAACTGAATTTTTTTTTTAATATTCTACAATGCTTTGTTGAGAAGCAGGTGACGGGCGCTTGCCAGGGAGCAGTGAGTTAATACTCCAAGACAAAAGAATGCCAGATCCTTGAGAGAAGAAAACCGGAAACAAATGGTGATCTTGTGTATATCCCAGCCTAGGTGCATCCATCCCACCATGTATGTGCAGCTAATATCTTTGTTGTCTGATGAAGAGATGAAATCACTGACCAAAAATAACCTGCTGATCATTGGTCTGTATAGGTGTCCTGCACTTACCATGTTGACCACTAGATGTCGCTGTGTACACTGTGTTGTATAGGGAACGTTTGTTCTGTGGAAAGATTTTGTTCCGGCCATGTGTTCCCCGGATCATTGATTAGGTTGCGCACACAGTGTGTGTGATCGATGTGAGTGTGAGTTGTTCCCCGGTGATAGGTCAGTGTGAGGCGGATGGGGCTCATTGTATCCAGGGCTCCTTGCGATTGGGAGTTTTCAGACCGCTGTGACAGGACATTACAGCGGTCACATGATTCTAAAGTGGAGTTCCACCCATATTTATGTTCACAGCGCCGGGAGAAGCAATTACTCTGCTGTCATCTAGTGGCGGTAGATGTAATTGCAGTAATGCCGCCCAAGTAATGGGAACTGCGTTACTGTGAGGGGAAGAGTAATCAGGTAGATTACTCGTTACCCTCAAAAGGGGCTGCGTTAGGTAACTGCGTTTATTGTAACTCTGTTACTTACAACACTGGAGGTGTCCATGGCTGTATAAGAGAATTTAAATAGTTGAACTATTAAAAAATCCATTTACTATAGCCAAAATGTATATGAATAATTAGGTAACCAATACTTTTCTACCCAAGACCAGCTGGTATGTGTATCCAGAAAAATAATTCCACGAAGGACAGCTGTGTGAGGACAGCCAAATGTCAGTTACCTTCACCTGCACTAGAAATGTTGTAGTAAGAATCTTATTTTGTCATCTCAATCGAGTATATCTTGTGTTACAAGGAATTTGTAATGATTTAATTGATGTATCTTTTTGCATTTTTGAACCAATTATTATAATGGAGTACTGTGTTGCTGTGGAGTACTGTCTTAGTTTTTTAATTTTTATTTATTTGGTTTAGGGGATGCCATGATTATTTTTTTTACATAACAGGTATTATTATTTGCCTTTAACCACTTCAGCTCTGGAAGGTTTAACCCCCCCCCCCCCTTTCATGACTAGGCCATTTTTTTGTGATATGGCACTGCATTACTTTAAGTGACAATTGCGCAGGCGTGCAATGCTGTACCCCAAAAAAATGTATGTCCTGTTTTTTTCCCACAAATAGAGCTTTTTTTTTGTGCTATATATAAAAAAAGACAATATTTTTTTTTACTTTCTGCTATAAAACACACCCAATAAAAAAATCGAATTTCTTCATCAATTTAGGCCAATGTGTATTCTGCTACATATTCTTGGTATAAAAAATCTTAATAGGCGTATATTGATTGGTGTGCGCAAAAGTTGCAGCGTCTACAAGCTATATGCAGTATATATATATATATATATATACTGTATATATATATATATTTTTTTTTACTAGTAATGGCGGCGATCAGCGACTTATATCGGGACAGCGATATTGTGGTGGACAAATCGGGCACCTAACTGACACTTAGATACTTTTTGGGGACCAGTGACACTAATACTGTGATCAGTGCTAAAAAATATGCACTATTACTGTACTAATGACACTGGCAGGAAAAAGGATAACATCAGAGGGTTGAATGTGTTCCCTGGGAGTGCTTTCTAACTGTAGGGGAGGGTGCTTTGACTAGGGGAATGTAAAGATCTGTGTTCCTGCTAAGCAGGGACACAAAACCAGCATATTCCCCTCCACAGAACGACAATCTGCCTTGTTTACATAGGCAGACTGCAATTTTGCCTTTCTCCTGAACAATCGGCAGGCCCCATTACAGCGGGAGTGGGTTTGCCGGTGGTTCCAGTCCTGGAAGTGTCATATCACATACCAGGTATGTGATCTGGTGCAGAGTGATTGCCCTGCTGTAGTAAATCTATGGTGGGTGGTCATTAAGCGGTCAAAATAGAATTCTGAGTTAATCATTAATTAATCTTAAAAATACTCCTTCCCCCTCCTAACACCTATTGCTAACCTGTGTAAGAAAGATGCACATGCTTACCTATTTTCATGCCGCTCTGATCCAGTCATGTGATCTCCCCTCTGTCAGCCAGCAGCCAGCTTCAGGAGAAAGGAGAGGGTACTTGACAACAGCTCGTAAAATCTGGAGTGGTGGCATCACCCATAGGCTTCAATAGCCCATCCATTGCCAGTGCTCCCTCCTCTTCCCTCCGCTGCTGCTAAAAACAGGGAAGCTAAGCACATGATCGGACCAGAGTGGCATGAAAACAGATAAATATAAATATCTCACACAGGTTTGTGTTTGTGTTAGGAGTTAGGCCGCGTACACAAGATCGAATTTATCTGCTGAAACTGGTCCGACAGGCCGTTTCAGCAGACATCTCCGATCGTGTGTACGGCTAGCGGACATGTTTTCCCAGCGGACAAATTTCAAAGCGGATATGTCTGCTGGTTAGTACACTAACCAGCAGACAGAAATCTCTGCGCATGTGTCGAATGGATTCGACACATGCGTGGAAGTATTTTACTTCCTGGAGTGGTGACGTGGCGGTGTCAACGTCACTGCCACGTCACCGCGTCCTCAGCCCGAGGGGATTTTCGTCCGATGGTGTGTACACGCCATCGGACCAAAATCCGATGAGACATGTTTGAGCGGACATGTCTCATCCGTCAGACATGTTTGAGCGGACATGTCTCATCGTGTGTACACTGCCTTAGAGTTATCCTGGAATTGTACTTTAAGCCTGGAATTAGTACCATTTTGACTTACCATAAATGTCTCTGAGCAGTTCATACAGATTATTTCATACTGCTGAAAACCTCCTTCAGCTCTGTCCCAAATTACTTGAATAGATGTGTCTGTGACTTCACCTTCACGTACGTTAGATGGACGTGCCAAACCTACATTAAATGAAATCACCAATTTAAAAAATATATATATATAGGCAAATAACCTGTTCACATTGCAAGGGATTTTTTTACTTTTTCCCTTGGCTTAGTGGAGTCGGTAAAGCTCCGCTGACTTTCATACTCCAACGTGCAAGCAAAAATAAAGTTTTATTGTTTTGTGAATTTAGGTGAAAAGTTCCCTTGCACACTTAAATTGTCCTTAAGAAGGACTGTTCTTCCCCAAACAACCAAAAATTCTCATACATTTCTTTACCTTTCTTGGGGGAATTAAAAAAGGCAATCTAGTCATTGAAACCCATAAAACGCATCAAGAATAAAGTAAGAATACAAATGCTACTTGTATCTAGACAATATTTGCTTGCCCGGAGTTCAGTTGTTTATATAACAAAACTAAAAATATAAATACATGAATAAATGGTTATATGTTAATAAAATATCCAGATTTTTTAATTAAAATTTCAGGAGGAAGGAGCTGAAATTTACTAGTTGTACTTACAGGTTATGACAGATGACACTCTGTATGGAGTACTTAGCATATTCTTGCTTTTAGTATGGACTTGAAACTCATATTGCATGCCTGGAGTTAGTTGATCAATTGTGTATGTACCATGATATAAAGCTGGAAAAGACATATTTCTCCTGGGGTCATTGGTGTTCAATATAAATAGTCCGTCATATACTCCCACAGCTTGCACCTGGACAAACAAAATCACTGCATGTGTGCTCTGTTCATATGGGACCATGAGTGTAACTGGTTTAGGCCCTGTAAAAATTAGGTCAGCACTCTAAAAATGCATATACATATAGCAATAGAAGAAAATAAATATATGTATTCAAATGGCATAATTGTTGGTGCAGAAAACATCAATATACTGTATTTAGCATGCATAATAAAGTCCAAAAGCAGTCTTAGGCCCCATACACACGAGCGGACAGATTTGTTCAAATCTGTCCGTCCGACAGATTTGAACAAATCTGTCTGCTGGGATTTTGGTTTGCTCGCGTGTACACACGAGCAAACCAAAATCCCCGCCAGCAGAGAGGGCGCTGACGTGTCGGTGACGTTGACGCCGCCACGTCACCGCACCAGGAAGTAAAACACTTCCGCGCATGCGCCGAATCCATTCGGCGGCGGTGCGGAGGCGGAGCGGGACTACATGTCTGCTGGTAAGTGTACTAACCAGCAGACATGTCGGGCGGACAGATTCCCACCGGATAGATTTCAAAGCATGCTTTGAAATCTGTCGGGTGGACAAATCTGTCCGCTAGCCCATACACACGATCGGAGATGTCTGCTGAAACGGTCCATCGGACCGTTTTCAGCGGACAAATTCGATCGCGTGTACGAGGCCTTAGACTTCTTTATAATCAAGTGCTGTGTTATAATTTTTGTATTTTTGCTTTAAATAACTTAAAATACTATTTTCTGTTATTGGAAATGCAGTTTATGCCCTCACTCCCCATTGTTCTATACTGACATAGATGGGTAATTGGCACATCCCTCGTCACACATATCCTCACATAGCTTATAATGCTAAGGAAAAGAGAGGTGTCTCTGACCATGTATCTATTAAGTACAAATGTATCTGTCACACTTCAAGGATCACAAATTTCAGACTTGTCAAGGTATGTTCAAATTTCAATAAAATGTAACTGCTTTATTCTCTTGTTTATCTTGCTTAACTGCAAGCTTTATTGTAAAGATCTACAGACATTTACAGAAAAACAGAGGCCAAAGGAGAAATATTGGCGTGTTTCGCAAAAAGTTAATAGTTGTAAGGATTGATCACGATTAAGCACTTTGTGTGAAATGCATCTTCACAATAAATCTTATTGTCAAGCAAGACCAAAAAGAATGAAGCGATTTTACTAGGATTTTATTAGACTATGCAGTCATTCTTAATCACCATACACACCTTACACAACTAGAAAGTGGAGGTAAGACAATGAAAACGGAGGCTATTTGTAAAATGTCTAACTAAATATCTATTTCTGTGACTTAGGTTGGGCTTTAATGTGTAAGTTCCCCTTTAAAAAAAAAAAACTGAACTGACACTATACAACCTCCCCACCGTCCCCCTGATCCCTGCTGTACTTACCTCCGTGAGTGGTGAGTTGTCAGTGCCCACACAGCCGACACTGGACTGCTTTGACCAATCAGAATCATTCTTACCCATCCTGGAAGTCAAACAGAAAGAATGGAAAGAAGAACAGGGATTGCAAATCCCCCTACACTGGCTGAGTAAGCACTGGCAGCTCATCTTCGATGGAGGTAAATACAGTGGGCACCAGGGGGGTAGAGAGGGTGTATGGTGTTAGTTCACCTTTTCATTTTTTTCTGAAAAGATGTACAGTACTAACCCTTTAACTAGGCAGCACAGTGCCTTAGTGGTTAGCACTTCCGCCTGGCAGAACCAGGGTCGCCGCTTTGAATCCAAACCACAGCACTACTTACCTGGCGTTTGCATGTTCTTACTGTATCTGTGTGGGTTTCCTCCATGTACTCTGATTTCCTTCCACACTCCAAGGACATGCTGGTAGATTAGTTTTCTCCTGTCTAAATTGGCCCTAGTATGTGTATATATGAATGTGAGAGAGGGACCTTAGATGTTAATGCTCCTTGAGGGCAGTGACTGATGTGAATGTACAATATATATGTAAAGCACTGCATATATTGGAGCTATATAAGTACCTGTAATAAATAAATAACTATATAATCAAATGCACATGAGGAATTTGAGAATAAAAATGTACCTTCTACCTTCTGACAAAATAAGGCTTTTCTAACTATTAGTTAATCATAACATCAAGAGATACATCAGTTAAAAAATACATACGTAATGTTTGCTGAATGGTGATCCTTTCACTCCTGTTTCCATTAATAACTGAGGAGAGTCCTATTTCATAAGTCATTCCGGGCACTAATGATTCAATGACAAAACTGTTGTTATCATGCACAAAATATGAAATTAGTTCAGAACTATTTGTTATAGGTTTAACCTCGATGCAGACCAAACTGGTTTCTTGTGGAGGTTGCCAGTGGACGACCACTGTATGTTCTTGTACATCATCTGGATTAATGAAGACTCTTTGGGGTGGACTAATCTCTAAAAGAGCAACAGTAGATAGAATGAGGTAGAATGAGAATGAGGATAGAATGAAGTTACTGTACATATATATATTTAAAAACAAAATGTTCTCTTGGATTCATGGCACATGATATTTCATACTAGCAACTATACCGACACAGGCACAATTATAGATAAATATATATCTTTTTGCAACTTAAAGAAAATAAACAATGCACACTTTTATGCCGCGTTTACACGATCGGAAATTCCGATAAGAAAACTGTGGGGGGTTTTTTCGACGGAATGTTGGCTCAAACTTGTGTTGCATACACACGGTCACACAAAATTCTGACCATCAAGAACACGGTGACGTACAACACTACAAAACTTCCAAGCATGCGTGTGTTTTTGTAAGTCGGAATTGCATACAGACGATCAGAATTTCTTTTCTTGTCGGAAAAATTGAGAACCAGCTCTCAAGTTTTTGCTGTCGGAAATACTGACAGAAAAAGTCAGATGGAGACTACAGGTCTGAATTTTCAACCAAAAGCTCACATCGAACTTTTCTTGCCGGAATTTTGTGTGTATGCGGCATAAGAATGTAGATTGCCAATAGTAAAATAAAAACTAAAAACCTATGTTGATTAGTAATCTAGTGTTTGCAGTTGCTGTACCAAATCTAGTGGTTAAAACAAAGACATATTGTCCTCATGAGTGATGTGCTCCAGAAAAATGAAGCTACAGCACAAAGACTGTTCAAAGGGCTACAGACAAGAGAGTAGCCAGTTCCACTCAGTGGTTATGGAAATGAGCAGGCCTGAGAGTTGTCAGGTTTGAGCAGAAGTCTAGGCAGCCAGCAATTAAGACTGTAGTCAGCTCAAAGCAGAGGTCTAATTGGGCATTAAGTAAGAGAGTAGTCAAGTCGATCCGGGTCTGAAACAAACAGCCAACTTGCAAGCATTATAGAACTTATGCTTTCAGGTAGCTGGCGATAAGAGAAAGCACCAGCCACTTCAAAAGATGCAGCATAAATACTCTATTAACCAGAGGACATGCCCAGTGTTGTTTCTGGGAACTCTGGGAGGAAAAAAACACATCATTAAGCGTAGTATTTAGGTGTAATTTATTATGGCCCTCATAATAGGTTACTCCCAAAATGTAGGCAGTATACAGGCTCTTCAATATAGGTATTC
Source organism: Rana kukunoris (assembly GCA_029574335.1). Classification (NCBI taxonomy): domain Eukaryota; kingdom Metazoa; phylum Chordata; class Amphibia; order Anura; family Ranidae; genus Rana; species Rana kukunoris. Next base: position 234,304,058 of record CM056051.1, read on the forward strand.
TCTGGGGGGTCTGTCCATCTCTTCCTCGTGCACTGGGCAGCTAGTGTGTCTCATGCTATGGTGGAGTGGAGCTGTAACCTGATGGTCGCCACAGAAACCCTCCAGCGGATCTGGGATCAGGGGTGGACTGCAGCGTGGAGCGCAGCTTTGTGCGAGGGGTGAAGGGGTGCTGAAGGGGTCATATAAGCTTAAAAGGTAACGGTGTCCTGACTCAAAGTTAACTTGAATGACGGACAGAAGGATGGTTTCCACTGCAATGCAGTCTAGGATGGACTCCACGCTGACCCTACTGCTTATGTGATACATGCCTTATTTTATCTGCTGAAATGTGAGTGTAAACTTTACTATTTGCTGCTATGTAAAATATTTTATACAGTTTTACACTATGTGCATCCTCGTTTTTTCTCCCATACCTCTTACATTTTCAGCCTCCGGATCTTTTGATACTGGAAAGTGCCCACTGTCATCACTGGCTGTTATTGGCTATCTTTCTCCATCGCTACATCCTAGACTGCATTGCAGTGGAAACCATCCTTCTGTCCGTCATTCAAGTTACCTTTGAGTCAGGACACCGTTATCTTTTAGGCTTATATGACCTAATAAGTATATGCTTAATTGGGTCCATTTCTTCTGGTAAGCCTCCCATTTTTATACCTTGGTGGTGGATCTACTATCAAATTCTCACCTTCATTTTTTCAACATTAGGTCACTTTTAGTTGGACTATTTGATTTGTAATTTTTTAGGTGACTTTATTTACTTATATACTTATTTTTTATGTCACCATTTACAGACTTGTTGAGCACATATGGTGTTATCATCACATGATTTTAAGATTTGTTTCTACAGTCTTTCTTATTATTGGTTTATATATTTAGCGCTACACTTTTTGTTCTTTATGTTTGTTTGCCTGCAGAATTGATCTAATTCCGTGGTGTTGGCTTCCATTTATATGTTTATGGGTAGCACGGTGCTTTATATACATATTTTGTATATTGTTCGTATTGTTCCAATTTAGCCTTTAAGAGAAATATGGTAAAAAAAGTCAGGATTTAGCATACTTCCTATGTGTATCAAGCAGAATATTTCAAAATTATTATACAATATGGAAAGTGTACCTGTCACCAGAGACATAATATTTTCCACTGAGCTTAGTACCCCACTTTCTCCTACAGTTTGTATGAAAATCTTGTACTTGTGATATGATCTTAGGTTTGTAATAGTAGTTGAAGTTGTGTTCTTTGATTCCATTAAGGTCAAAAATATGTTTTCTTTCACATCAACGACTGTCAGCTTATATCCGCACAAACGTTGATCAAATGAGTCTGCCGGCGGATCCCATTTTAAAGCTAAACTCGAAGAAGATATTTTAATGACTGTCAGATCTTTAGGATAAAATGGTCCTGGCAGAAAGACAGCAACAGAAAATGATGATGAGCAAATATTAAAAAACAGCATCTAATATTATCTATAAATGTATATTTCCAAAGCTATATTTTTTTCTACAAATGTATCTGTCATGATTCATGATGCTGCGAGTATGAGATAATGTATTTATAAATTATCATCAATAATTTATACCCAAGGTTTCATTTTATCTTAACACCTAATCACACAGCATAAGTTACAAAGTTTACAGCGGTATTTCAAAGACAAAATCAGATGTGCAATAAAATATCATCTCTCAATTCACATATCTTATGTTTAAATAATTAACAACTTCTGTCTAGATATTTCATATTCATAAATCACCAAATCCCTGTGTAAAGACTAAATTGTAGAAAATATGCATCATGTTTAAATTCTAATAGTCAATTGGAAATGTCAAATATCATTACAACATAGGCAGCATTAAAGCCATGCTCAAGCCTTAAGCCTCGTATACACTACACGGCCCAGAATCTCGTCGGGAAAAAAACTTCTCTTGCCGGCCAAGTGTACACACACTCCATTCAAAAGACCTACCGTTCTTTTGAATGGCACAAATGCGGTGACGTCTTTGACTACGACGAGCATGCGCTCGTCACATTCGATGCCGTCGCCGCCATCTTGCTTCACCCTACCTATGCCTTGGAAGCTACCACACATGCGTCAAAGTCATTTTGAGCATGCGCGGGTTTCCACTGCGACAGGTAAGTATACAGGCGCTTGGGTTTCTCATCAGGAAACAGGGCGACAAGAATCCCGATGAGAAAATAGAGAGCAGGATCTCTATTTTTCTCGTCGAGATTCTGGGAAGATTTCCAGATGAGAAAACTCAAAGCCTCATACACACACGCGGTTTTCTCGGCAAGAATGCTCTGCCAGCAGTTTTCTTGCTGGTTCTTGCCGAGAAAACCATGCAAGTGTACAAGGCTTTAAACTTTGTTTTTTAAGTGTTGAAGTGATGAATCCCCTGCCAAGTTTTTTTTTAGTGACCAGTATCCCTGTTAGGGAGGTACCCCTCACTACCCAGCCTTCCGTGGGGACAAAAACTGCAACAAAACACTTTTTTCAGTGTTGAAGGGTCAGAACTGTGGTCCCCATACTGAGCGCCGTGGATCGCATGTGACCCTTTGCTTGTCTTTAACTGGCCTTATGGTTACTATTCCTCTCACTGACACCAATGATGGGACACAACTTCTCCCACTAACCCAAATGATGAGCCACTGTTCCTCAGAGAAACACCAATAATAGGATACTTGAAAACTGTATTTGAAGATATAATGTATATTCAACCAATTATGAGTCTATTGTATTAAAATATTAGGTTAATATGGTTTTGTGTTCACTTCAAATATCCAGTAAAGCTTTACAAGCATTCTGTTTTACATGAAGGACAAAAGCAAAGCTACCAAAAAATAAATATACAGAGGACATCTCACCACTTTGTGTGTGTGTTTCTATGAAAAACTGATGGGTGACTTGCCAGGGTCTCCTGTAGTGGGAGGTGAATATTTTGACTCTGACAGGATAGGGGGGCCTAGTGGACGCATATTTACCCTTTGGGATTATCGTGCACAAATCCTTTATAAAGCTGACTGTGAAAGGAAGCACAGACTAGTGTGAATCTGATCGCTGTAGAAAATTAGCTCCTCTTTTTAGTGGTGCCAACTCAATACTTCATTGGGTCAGATTGATATTTATACCGTTTCCATCTAGTTAAATCTCACATGCTGTTCATACATGTGTGCAAATTTATGCCTGACCACATTGCAGAGCTGGTGGCATCCAGCCAATCAGAATCCATCTTGTACTGGTCAAATTTTAGCTGAGTACATTCTTATATGGGACGGGTTCTTGAAAACACTTTAGAATAAAAATCCTCTCCTAAATACGACTGACAATTTTTTTACACATTTTCTTTTCGTTGCAATGTGTATATATATATATATATATATATATATATATATATATATATATATATATATATATTTATATTTAGACTTACTTGTCTGTATTGGAATAATTGGACTCAAATTATACTGTGATCCTTTACTGTCTTTTATGCACAGAATAACATGATATCTTTGTGCTGGTCTCAGCTTGTCCAATGGCGTGTATGTAGAATTAGGGTTAACACTTTGAAGATATTCAAATTTGTCGTCTGAATAATATTTGATGAATGGGTAATAGCCTTTGTGAGAATAGTCAGGTAAATTGTCAAAATTAAATAATAATCCACTTTCTGTAATAGCGTCCAGAAAATATGTGAAGTTTTCTGGAACTTCTGGAACTGCAAGAGTAAAAGAAAATGCAATAATAAAGGTAAAAAAAGGAATTCAACAATCATTTTACATTAAATCTATTCCAGCTTTCCTCATCAAGGTAGGTTGCACTTTCTTTTTATTTTGATTATGACTAGCACAATACATGCCCCCCCCAATACAAGTCTTTTTAATCTATTTGATTTGTAGAATATATTTTTTATAACTTCCATAAATAAAGCAAAGAAAATCCCATGACCATTGCATACTGACATATAGTATAATGAAATAATACAATGACCATAACAATACAAACAGGGAAAAGGAAAATCTGTTATATACTGTACAACAAACTAGGTAGAAAAAAACTGATAATTTTAATCACATTTAAGCTGCTGTTTTACATGAATTACCGCAACAGTCAGGCCATGTTTATATTTTGGCTGAATGAAGCTAAAGTTACTAGACTTTTCACAGTTTAAATATTAACTCTAGCCAGTATTGTGTAGTTTTGGATTGTCTTGGGAAAATCTTACATTTCTTTTTTGTGACCCCTCTTCCATTTCTGTGCTTTTACCTGAATTTTTATGGTGGTGATAGGGTCTCTTTAACCACTTATCGACCAGCTGCCGTCATTATACTGCGGCAGGTCGACACGTTCTCGCGAACCGCCGTAGCTGTACTTCGGCCCTTTAAGCGGGGATAGCAGGCACTCTATGGGACTGTGAAGAGAGGAGAGACAGATTGTGTGTTCCTTATAGCTAGGAACAACAATCTGTAATCTCCTCTAATCAGCACCACCCCCTACAGTTAGAACACACACTTAATCTCCCCTAGTGTTAATGCCTTCCCTGCCAGTGACATTTACACAGTATTCAGTGAATTTTTATAGCACTAATTGCTGTATAATTGTCAGGTCAAAAGTGTCCGATTTATCAGCTATAACGTTGCAGTCCTGATAAAAATCACTGCCATTACTAGTAAAAAAATAATAATAATAAAAATGCCATAAATCTTTCCCCTATTTTGTAGACGCTATAACGTTTGCACAAACCAACCAATATATGCTTATTGCAATTTTTATGACCAAATATATGTAGAAGAAAACATATCTGCCTAAACTGAGGAAAAAAATTAGCTTTTTTAAAAAAACAATTAAATATTTATTATAGCAAAAAGTAAAAAATATTGTGTTTTATTTTCAAAATTGTTGCTCTTTTTTGTGTATAGCGCAGAAAATTAAAACCGCAGAGATGACCAAATACCACCAAAAGAAAGCTCAATTTGTGTGGAAAAAAAAAGGATGTCAACTTTGTTTGGGTACAGCATTGCATGACCACACAATTGTCAGTTTAAGCGACGCAGTGCCGTATCGCAAAAAATGGCCTGGTCATTGAGCAGCCAAAGTGGTTAATTTTGTGTATTTTTTCTAAATGCAAAGAGTATTATTATTCATTATTAAGGGTTAGTTTTCCTGAAGTAATGTTTTGGTGTGATTCCCTCATTTTACAGCTTTTAAACACTTAAAAAACAATAAATGCATATAAAAAAATATAAAAAAAATATAAAAAAAATTCTACTTACATTCATATTCACAAAGGTATGGTAAATCCATTTGGCAAAAAAATGCTGTGTAAAAATAGTTTGGACCGGTTGCATTTTGCTGCAAAGCATAACAATCTGTCTCATTCTCAGGTAAGTTTGACAACAGTGGAACTTCAGATGTGTCTAAATCATAAGAAGATCCATCTGTCCATACCAATTCTCCTTCAAACTATAAAAACAAGGCAAGTACACATATTAATGTATATATACATTATGAATTTTTTATGTCTCAGTTAACAAAAGCTTTTGCTTAATGTGTTTCTTTTATAGTTTGGATTTATATAGCGTCAATACACTGTGCCAATATCTGGTGCAGTATTGTGCAGCAAGTGAAGACATACAGGGGCTGTAACAATTCTAATGTTCTTGATCATTGTTATGAAAAGTTCTCTGGAAGCCAAACAAGTAATAGCAAAAGCATGGAAAACGCCCAACCTATGCATCCTAGCAGTTAAAAAAATTAAAAAAATTAAATTACCCAAGCAATGATACCTGCTAAAAATGAAGCCACTATATTAGATAAAGTCTGCACTTTTAAAGCGCTATGGAGCACATGTTTAAAACATTTTCTTCCTAGTTTGATGATTCTCTGCTCCTAGCCTGATTAATAACTTGGTCACCTGACCATCATACTCTTTAGGTCTCTCCTCTCCAGCTGATCTTTGGGATCCTCCTCCTACACCCCTTTCTCCCCCTCACTGGTCCCCTCTCCACCCCCCTCGCCATATGCCCCTTCCCCCCTGTCCTACTCTTTATTTTTGTCCCTCCTCCTCTAATATTGCTACTTAATTTTGTTGGTATTTCCACCTACCTACAGACACTTAAAATTTCCCGCACATACCAAAATTTTAATAATTTTACAACCTCTATTCTACAACTTTTTTGCGGAGTGAATCTCCTGTCAACCACAGTTTCCCACGTTGCCTGATCTACAACAGAAGGTTAACATTTGTTTTCCCTAACCCCCTTACTGACATATGCTTTAACATACCTACACTACGCTACCTTTGCCTCCTCCTACTTCTACCCATCCAATCTATTTAGAATGTAACTTAGTGGCAACTTGTTACTGTTACGTGTTTTTTACACTATATTCATTAATGGTTTAGATAGAAAACCTTTTCAAGACCGCCCGACATTCTGAAGTGCTATTTTGTTCAGTAGTCTCAGCTCTATGCATTCAAATGTACTTACATGCCTTTATTTTTTAATGACTGTATTCATTTGGATATTTTTGTTCTTCCTTTCTTTTTTACGTAATAAAAACATTGAACAAAAAAAGTTCTCTGGAATTAAATCAGCGCGCTTTTTAAATCACAAAAATGCCAATCAAGGACTAAAAAAGCAGACACTGTGCTATGTTGATATACTGTGAAAGCGTGATAGTAACTCAATCACTGACTATGTAGCCACGCCCCGACATGTTTCATCACTACTGATTTCCTCATGGGGTTGGCTACACAGTGTAAGGAAGGAAGGAAATCAGTAGTGATGAAACATGTCGGGGCGTGGCTACATAGTCAGTGATTGAGTTACTATCACGCTTGCTGTGCTGTGCTGTGTTTGGAGCCTTTCATCAAACCAGGAGAGCCAATCGTCAGCCGATGCGACCACAGACCTGCTAAGTGGTGAGATTGAATCGGTTTGATCGTGGGTCCGCCGTGGCCAAGTGCTAACCATGAAAAGATGTTTTTAGGATGACGTTGACTGCTGTTATTCACTGCTCAGTGTTTGAGCCTTGTTTGTGAGTTTAACTTTTGGATTTGCTTTGGTGTGCTATTCAAACTATTTTTACGGTATCACACTATGGTATATTTCCTTTTCTTCCTTTCACGTTTTTGGAGCACTATATAGGATATCACGTGATCTTCTGAGGATTCCCTTTGATGAGTTTAAGCTGAACTGCCCAAGTACGCAAGTGCTGAGGCAATTAGTTCTGGTGAGTGACCATTTTGACGGGTGGTGGAAGCACTGTTCACCTTGGTGTGGTGGAAGATCCCTGAAGAATTTAGATCACTTTTTATGAACTTTTTGTCAAACTATGTTTATTGTATTCACGGCTTGATTTTATGCACTTATCTAATCTAATAGATATTTATACTTTGTTAAGCACTGTGATTTTCTATGACACCTTAGGAGAATTTCACTATTCTCACAGCGCTGTTTATGGACTGATATACTTTATATATTCACATATCTATGGTGATTATTTCTTTTGTTCATATTTTCACATTTACACAATTTTTAAAACAGCAGCTAGGCCTTTGGACATTACATCTCTTTGTGCGCAGCGGTGGATGATCGGAAGGGGAGCGCATTTTTCCAGATCATTCATATTTCTTTATGTTGATATACTGTATGTTGTAAACTGGTATGCCTTTTGGCAGCATATAGGTGTTTCAAGATTGGAGCTCAAGAAAAGCTACCTTTAGAACATGAACACATCACACCTATAGAAAGAGTGGGAATGTCAGCGAAGAAAAAATCATGCCCAGGAATGTAAAAAAAATAGACATTGCATTCCTCGTCCTTTCACTGAGATACAAATTGGGTAAAATGACAAAAAATAATTTACCACTCCATTTTTCAACTTGAGAAAAAATAATTCTAGGTAGTGGCCATTCCCTTGCCAGTCACATCTGAAATAAGTCATCATATTTGGAAAGGCAAACTTTAGCAATTATTGTGTATATGTATGTACTGTATACACAGTATGTACGTGTGCGTATATCTACATTGTTAAATATTTAAAAATCAGCCATAATTAGAGTTAGAGAATTTAATTTTAAATCCCTTCCCATTAGGGTCGTGTGCACATACCATCTGATCAGAAAGGCCACTCCATAGTAAGATTATTTCATTTTTCATATGCAGGAAATTACTTAAAAATAGCTGTTCATCTTTTGAGTGAACATTTACAAGATGGGCTACCGGGTGTAGTGCTTTACAATTGTCTTCAGATTTATGCCAAGGCTTTCTATCTATGCTGAGTCGATAGCAACTGCCTTTGAATGCAGACCAGCCCTCAGAACAGAGCCCTGTAAAATTACATATAACATGACATAGCGGTAACATGTTGTAAACAGTGGTACAGTAGAGCAACAAAGTCAAACATACACTTATAACTGAAGGACACTGCAGTTATTACTTGCTTTTTTACACTTTACTAAAACTCATACACACAGAATCTGGTAGAGCTGTGCATATTAATCAATCAGCTTCTAAATTCAACTTGTTCCATTAAGGTTTGACAATAAACCCTAGAAGCTGATGGGTTATTATGAACAGCTGCACCACATGTTGTGTGCACCACAATATAGCAAGGGTTCCAGATGCCAGCAGCCTCATCGCGATTTCAAACAAACAGGGATTAGATGGTCATAACAGTCACGTTTATACCACCAGTCATAGGTAACAGCAGCATGCATGAATCTAGATCTGCATCTCACTACCCGGAAGCAGTGATGGTGAACCTTGGCACCCCACATGTTTTTGAACTACATTTCCCATGATACTCAGCTACACTGCAGAGTGCATGAGCATCATGGGAAATGTAGTTTCAAAACATCTGGAGTGCCAAGGTTCGCAATCACTGCCCTAAAGTATGTACCCAAGATAATTTTGCTATATTACATCAATATATGGTAAACTGTTACACAACATGCCTAATATATATGGTGCAGGCACCATTCCAAACTGGACTCATATTGCAAATGCTTGATTATGGATACACTATCTAATAAAAAATACGTATAATTTTTCATCAGTCATGACACTTCTTATCCCCCCCATAGTATCACCCCTTATAGTGGGAGGTGGCTTGAGTCTCTCGTGGGATGTGTCCTATCCAGGGCTTTTTTTCTGGGGGAACTTGGGGGAACTCAGTTCCACCACCTTTGGCTCAGACAATTTGGTGCCTGCTCACCACAATCACTTGTAAACACAGAAGTCTGGTTTCTGTGTTTACAAGTGACAGCTTTGTAACCCCCTGAACTCTGCACTCTGTATGTAATGCAATTCTGGTATTTAATGCCCCTTTAAGACCCTTCTACTGTTTGTGAAATCTGAACGGGTCGTGGTTGAGTTCCTGTACCTATTTTCTGAGAAAAAAAGCTCTGGTCCTATCATTTTAAAAGTGTATATTGTAAGTTAGAGTCTTTACTGCTAGGCCCTGAGGAAGAAGGTACTCCTTCTAAACGCATCAGCCAGCAGTGGTTTTGAGGTCCTCCTCTCTGCTTTCTAGAGACGGTCTACTCTATGATTGATTGCCACATCCAAGTGGTCTTCACAAGCATTTTATTCATCACATGTTTGTGAGTAGTATTTTTCTGAATTTTTTAATTAATAAATTATATTGGAATAATGCACAAGGCTGGTGCGCCCTTTTCTTTTTATCTTTTCTGTGACTACTAGAATATCCCCTATCCAGGAGGGCAGCAAGACCAAAGACACTATCCCTTGAGTCATCAATCACCTGACCATCACACTAATGTGCAAGAGTGTTTGTTTGCTATTACTAAGGCCGCGTACACACGATCAAATCTGTCTGCTGGAAACGGTCTGCCAGACCATCCCAGCAGACAGATTCGATCATGTGTACGGGCGAGCTGACGGATTTGGCCAGCCGACAGATTTGAAAGCATGCTTTCAAATCTGTCGGCTGGGAACCCGTCCGCCCGACATGTCTGCTGGTTAGTATGCTAACCAGCAGACATGTCTTCTCGCACACGCGTCGAATGGTTTAGACGCATGCGCGGAAGTGTTTTACTCCCTGGTGCGGTGACGTGGCGGTGTCAACGTCACTGCCACGTCAGCGCGCCGTCTGCCGGCGGGGATTTTGGTTTGATCATGTGTACACGATCAAACCAATACATCCCCAGCAGACAGATTTGTTCAAATCGGTCTGTCTGACCGATTTGAACAAATCTGTCTGCTCGTGTGTATGGGGCCTAAGAGTTTTCATTGTACTTTGACTGTCCCATGAGGCTGCATGACTCCTGACCCTCTGTCTAGAGAGTATTGACTGGCCCTATGCTGATCACATGCACCCACCCAAACAAAAAACTCTCTAGCAATACACACCAAACTGAGCATGTGCAGAGTGCCCCCAAGGCTCTGTACTATCAGGAGATGGACTGGGGATTGTGGAACAAGGAGAGGACCAGAGAAGACAGGATCAAACTTTTTTACACAATGCTCAGGAGTAATCCCTTGGGTTCCATAGTAAGTATAACAAGCACTCTTTACTGCATATGCAAACTGATTTTACTGTTGTGGGTTTAGTAACATTTCAATAATAGCTTTTTTATGCCAGTCTATTTTCGTTTAGAGTTTTTTCACAAAAAATAATTTACTGGGATGATACAGTAAAAAATGTTATTTCATAGCAGGAGAAACGTAAATACCTGTTATAATTGAAATGTCAATATTCTGGGTCACGTTAATAAAGCCAAAATATTGTTGATTTAAAGTAAACACAAAGGTGTAAAGACGTCCAGGTATCAAAGTGTTCCATTCATAAAAGTCATGTTTCATTAACATATTTCCAGAAGAATTGTTCATCAAGATGGAAACAGTTACATGACCCTGAAATTTGCTCCACGTGAAGGACACGGAGGTACTCGTCACAACAATCCTAATATCAGAAATAGCAAATGTGTCTATGAAAAAAGGAAAAAACAAAATTAAAAGGAAATATGATTTATTGAGTTGTATATTAATAGGATGCATATATATAGAGATGATTTATTTTATTCATCAGATCATTATACATAAACAGTAATGTGCATATGATGGGTTCTATTATAGCTCAACTCAATATAGAACTTTGTGTGGTTGCTAGCATGTTGAATGTGCTCTCTTCTTATATCTCTATGGATTGCCATTGGTGAGATATCCTCTCCTGTATTCCTAGTTCTACTCACCTGCCACAGCCATCTCCAAATGATGGAATTTTTATAATGCAGATTTAACAAATCACTGGGGAGTTTATCTGTGAAGATCTCACAGATATAGGAAGACAGTGTATACCAAATTAAAAGTCAGTAACTCATGGACATGTGCATTCGTTTTCGTCCGAATGCATTTTTGTCCGAATTTCGGGTATTTCATTATCGTTTTAACAAACGAAAATGAATGCGCAAAATCTGAAATTCGGAAGATCTGACATAAAAAAATGCTTTATTTTTGTTTTCGTTGATACAACAGTTTGATATAGATAGGAGATTCAACATGACACTGACAATAGCAATGTGTGTCTATCGAATCTGCGGTCGAATGTGCCCAACCTTAACTCTATTAGTCCAAGGTTATTCTACATAGAGAGGAAAGATTTGACATAGAGAGAAAAGATTTGAAATTATAGAGACAGTGTTGGGGTAGACCATTCGAAAAATGAATGGCGAAGATTCGACGAAGCAGCGAAAAACATAAAAACTTTGGGCCAGATTCACAGAGCCGTAACTCCTGTCTAACTGGTGTTAGACTGGAGTACTTTCAAATTACGCACGCCGTATCACTAGTTTGAATCCTCAAACCATGATACGGCGGCGTTGGGCTTCGATCTGACAGGCTTACGTCTTCGTAAGCCTTCGGATCTACGCTGCAATCTTTTTGCGGCCGCTGGGTGGAGTTCGCGTCGTTTTCAGCGTCGGGGTATGCAAATAAGTTTTTTCTGGCGATCCACGAAGTTACGAGCGTCGTTCGTAATCGCTTACGTCATTTTTTTGCTGCGTAAAGTTAAACCAGCTATTAGCTGGTGTAACGTTATGCAGCTCATGTTAAGTATGGCCGCCGTTCCCGCGTCGACTTCTAATTTATTTTTTATTTTTTGCGTAAGTCGTTCGGGAATAGAAATGTACGTAAACTACGCTACTCAAACAACGAATTACGTAACAACGTGATTTCGCGCAATGCACGGCGGGAAATTTCTGAACGGAGCATGCGCACTTCAATCGCCGCGGGAACGCGCCTAATTTAAATGCCTCACGCCCCCTAATCGCGTAGTTTGATTCCGCCGGGAGAAATACACTACGCCGCCGTACCTTACAGGCCAAAATCTCTCTGAATTCCTCGTAGAGCCAGGTAAAATACGGCGGCGTAGAGTATCTCTGATACTCTGCGGCAATCTAATTCTACCTGAATCTGGCCTTTTGAATCTATCATTGAAGACTTATGGTGTTTGTTGAAAGTTATAAGAAGGTTCGGTGGAGCAGCTAAACTGTACAACGCCGCAATCGTAGATTTCCGGTCAAATGCTCAACCCGTAGGCTATAGAAGAATTGTAATGTTGATTGACTAGTAATAATAATTTATAAATATAATTATTACTAGTGTCATACAACATTAGAATTCTTCTATAGCTTGTAGGCGGAACATTCGACCCGAAATGTACAATTGTGGCGTCGTACAGTTTAGCTGCTCCATCGAATCCTCTTAAAACATTCGACAGACACCATAAGCCTTCAATGACAGATTCGACCCTAATTAATTCGGATTTTCAGACTAATGCATTTTTTAACAAAACAAAATAAATAAAAATTAATTCCGGGGGTAACTAGATAAAAAAAAAATTCGGACGAAAATTAAATTCCGAAACAAAATATTTCAGTGTGCACATGTCTAGTAACTCAGTAGAACCTTTGACGTACTTGGGGGAGATGGTCAGCCAAAATTGCTGCATTATTCTCCCACACTAAACTGTGGGAAAATGCATTTAAATAGGGTGCAGTAGATAAATAGTGTTAAGATGCAACAATCAATGAAATATATCGAAAAAATATTTTATTAAAAAAAATATATACAATTGGGGTTACAACTCTTCTAACATCGTTATACAATTTGCCAGAAATTGCTGCAATTTAGTGACCAAATCTATATCCAGCAACCACTTCAAGCCATTGTTTTGTTTTACGTGGCTTGCTCAGCGTAAAGAAATGTAAAAAAAAAAATGTTTCCACTTCTATCTAATAAGACGTAACCATTCTCCAGTACAGTTCTGTCCAGAGCATGTGAAGTATAATAAACCAAGATAAGATGTTATGACATCTGTCAGTGCGTGTGTATATACCTACTTGTTAAAAATGATCTAACACCTAAAGAATTGCCATCTTTCATAGATTTAATGGTGACATTATATGTGTGCTTCTCCTCAAGGTTATTTAATGAAGTATAAGTATTATAAACCTGTTGAATTGCAGAGGCCTGTAGCATGATCTACGAATAAAAGAGAAACAGAATAACTGTGTTTAACAGACAAGTAGTTAATAGAATCTTAGTATTTACAATTTTAACATTTTTTACTGTATATTATATTAACAGTGCATAATAAAAATGTTTAACATATAAAGATAGCAAAATCATATAGTATAGAAAATAGCTGCAAATACTACTATGATTTTTCTTAATAGTGCATTGTCAAGCCAAAATCTATTACACTAAACTGCATGTGATTGGCACCAATCAAGAATTTATGGGGCAGTCTTGCATATTTGCCATTTTGGGGAAAATTGTCAACATAGGCAGCATATCTTGGAAATAAGTGGCTAACAGGCTTATAGCTGTGTAAAGAGTCCATAGATTAATATAGATAGAAATATATAGTCAAAGGCCCAGATTCACAGAGCGATTACGCCTGCGCAACAGGAGATGCGCGTGCGTAAGTCGAAATGTGCGCGTGCGTTTCGATGCGCGGCATCCCCAGAACGAGATACGCAAAAAATCTACTTTTTTTTGTCCCGCGTAATTTCGTTAGACTGGCGCATCCGTCCGCGCAAAAGTGCGCTAGACACACCATTGATTTGCTAGTCAAATATGCTAATGAGGGACTTACGGGGATCCACAAAACAACGTTGGGGCAGCGCAGGCGACGCAGTGTGCGCAACAGCAAAATGTCCTGTCTAAAATTAGAGCATATAAAAGCTGGTCTAAAAAGAGAAAAAAAGTCTACTTGTTAGATAAAGCAACACTGTTAGTGAGGAGCTCAGCAGTCACACGTGTTGCACAACAATCTGTATGCCAACATGCCAGGGGCATCGTCGCACATAGCTATACTACTGACTTTAGATGAACAAAGAAAGATGAGGGCACGGAGGATGGCACGGAGGATGGCACGGGAGAGGATATACCGCACCCGCATAGACCTGTTTGGCATGAGTGATTCTGAGGTGTTTCGCATCTTCAGATTCACCCCTCATGCCATCCTGGAATTAACCACAACCCTGCAGGAGGACATCACCAGCCCAACACACCGCTCACATGCAGTGCAGCCACTGGTCAAGGTCATGGCAACACTCCATGTCCTTGCCAGTGGCTCTTTTCAGCGTACAAGTGGAGTGGTGGCTGGGATGTCACAATCCTCAATGAGCAGATGTGTGCACCAAGTTGTCCCTGCAATTCTTAGACGCATGGCCAACCAAATCATCAAACCCACCACTGAGGAGCTGCGGCTGAAGGCAATGACAGATTTCTACAGAATTGCCAGATTCCCACGCACTGTGGGGGCCATTGATTGCACACTCCAGCCCCCCCAGGAGACAGAGCACATGTATCGCAATCGGAAGCATTGGCATTCCATCAATGTACAGGTGATAGTCGATGCCCAAGGCCTCATATGGCACGTCCGTGCCAAACACCCAGGGTCCAGCCATGACAGCTACATATACAATCAATGCCACATCCGAATGGAATTCGATCAGAACGTGTATGGGGACACCTGACTGGTTGGTGAGTGACATGGGAGTCAGGCATGACTATCCCCTCCCATGATGCACATCACAAGGGGCACATGCATGACTAACATCCTCCTGTCTTTTCCCTTACAGGTGACTCTGCATATCCACTGGGACCCCATCTCATGACTCCTATCCGGAACCCCCAAACCCCAGGAGAGGAAAGATACAATCAAGCACATGCCCAAACACGAGCAGTGGTGGAGCGCACCTTTGGCCTCCTAAAGTCACGTTTCCGATGCCTGGATAAGTCTGGGGGTACCCTCTTGTATTCCCCAAACTTTGTGTGCCAGATCATCGGTGCATGTTGCATGCTGCACAACTTCGCAGAAAGAAAGGGCCTGCAGATTGGCCTACGTGATGACCTGACCCCTGAACCAGACAATCCCCCCCTAACCGAGGCTACCCCGTCTTCTGAGGGAAGAGCAGCCAGGAGCCAGCTCACATTGGGCATCTTTGCACATTAATCATGGCACAATGAGAATGCATGCATGCACAACACTGTGGTCCCTAGCACACACACCCCACATCCACATCAAATTAGATTGGCACCAGTCCACCATGCAGGACTTGTGAGCAGCAACGCCACGCCAAGGCTTCAATTATGTCACTGTACATTCATACACCATTCACACGGACCTGGGGATCACTTCTCCCTGGTCCTGGGGAACCCTTCTCCACCAAAATTGAGGGTGACACCCCTTTTCCGGCAGGAATGTCACCCCCACATTCACAACCCAAAAAAAAAGGGGAAAAACAAATTATTGCCCTTTGCGTGAGCCACGCCTGGGGCGCCCCCGGCCACGGCCCCGGCTTCTCAGGGGAGACTCATGGGGGAGGGGTAAAACCGGGGAAGGAGGAGCCCACCTGGCGGCCTGCCCTCCAAGGCCACGGCTATTCTGTCCAGGGCAGCACCAAGTGTTGCCGTGTTGGCCTGGATAGCCAGGGTAAGGGCCCTCACATCCTGCCCAACGCCTGCTGATGTCGTCTGCAGTTCGTTTAGGCAGGTTGTGAAAGCCCGGGAGTGGGAGTCCAGGTTCCCCAGCGTATCCTTGATGGAGGACAGGCTCTCCTCCATCCGCACCAATGTCTGGCTGACCTGTCCCAGATGGCGGGTCTGGAGGAACAGGTCCCTTCTCAGAGTGGCGGGCAGGAGATCGGCCACCCCCCTGGTGGTCTGGGATGACATCCTGCCTCCAGCTGATGCTTGTGGCCGGGGAGAAGGGGAGGCCCTTGTGAGGGGAGCCATGTTGGGGGTGGAGGGGGGGGGCTCCCCCTTAGGGAGGCCTGCCTGCTGCCAGCCAGAGGGGAAGAGTCCTCAAAAACCAAACGTCCCGTGCCTGACATGGACTCCTCCTCCTCATGATTCTCCTCATCCTCATGATTCTCCTGCTCCTCTTGAACCTCCTCCGCGGACTCCGGCCTTGTTGGGGGGGCCTCATTAGGCTGCTGTCCTGGGGTTGGTGCGGTCAGGCCAGATGGCCCTGCACCCTCCTGCACATCTGTGGATGACACAAAACATTCACAGGTTGGAGGATCCACACACTTGCCACATATTCCCTTTCACCCCCTCCCCCACACATGCTACACACCTGATATTAAAAAAAAAAACGTACCTGGCACCACGGGCTCCGGACTTGAGTCAAAGCCGGGCAGGCCCTCAACTTCATGCCGATGAAAGGTCAGGGCCACCGCACGCTCCTCCGCTGTCAGCCTAATACGGCATGGTGGGCCCCCTTCTGTGCCCCTGGCATGGGCATGCATTCTGGCCAGCTTCTGTTTGACCAGACGCCGGAGGTCATTGATTTTTTTGTCAATCCCAGACCGGGTCCGTGTCTCCCCCTGCCCCGCTGAATTGACCTGCTCAGTGATCCTATCCAAAATCTCCCTCCTCCTGGCCGGGGTGGTGTTGGCACTCTCTGGGCCGTGGAGGTAACGCCCATACTCGCTAATGGCCCGGGCAAGAATTTGTTTTTCCACAACTGTAAAATTCAGCTTTCGTTTTCTCTCTGTCATCCTTCCAAAAAAACTCACTCCCAGTCCACAAAATTCACTCACACAAACAAGCCCAACCAATCAAGCAAAAACACACACAGAGAGAAAACTACTCAGCAATAAACAGTCACAAAAAAACAAAACAAAAATACAGCAGGAAAACAAACAAACACAAATATATCAATCAAACAAACAGTCTCTCAAACACTTATCAAAAACCACTTTCAAAAATCTACTAACAAACACTTGATCACACAGAACACTAATCTGACAACTACAAAACACACCGCAACGAACAACAGGACAAAAGCACTTAGTTAAATGGGAAGGGACAAAGGGATGTACTTTTGCAATGCAAGTGCGTTTGTGTGTGTCTATTTATGCTGTTTGCGTAGTTCACAACGTTGCCCTAGTCTATTTCCAATTTCACTGATTGCGCCGCTCCCGAGTTGTGAGCATGCGCACAGCGGAGCTGACATGGTATGCTTCAAGCGCACATGCGCGAGCCGGCCGGCCCTTCATTTGCATGGGGTCACGGCTCATTTCAATGTAACATGCCCACGTCCTTCCCAATTTGTATTACTCCTCCTTACGCCTCTGAAAAAACGTTACGCATGCGCAATTTCCTGCGCAAAAGCTACGAGAATAGGGTGATTACGCGGCAAAATTGCGCAAGTCTAACGTAAAGGCGGTGCGTTACGCCGGTCCAATAATGAGCAGATGTACCTGAATCTGGGCCAAAGTCTCTGTAGAAAAATAACTATATTGAGTTGTTGTGTTGTATTGGTAAGGACAATAGCATAGACAAAACCACAAGCAGCTCAAAATGTTATTAATACAGTAAACATTTGCAAGGTATTTTTGCATTACAAAATTGATGCTTATGGTACATATGCAGGAGCCAAACTAAAGCATATAAGATGCTATATGGCTATATAGGGATTGGCCTATGCCTCCCTTTCACATATTTTATTTACTCTTCTACTTACATACTATTTGTTGCTTACCACCTTATTAAAAAAAAAAAAATGACTTTATAGGCATACTTAAAAATATATAACAAAACATTTAATAAAATTATAACAACAAGATGTTAGTCAAAAATGAGATAAAATACATGTAAAAATGCAAAAGTGATTAAAACCTTTTCCCTGGTCCACCATCCAACCAGAAGTCAGTGCTTCGAGGATACAATGGGGGACCTATGAAAATATTGAGTAAAGCAAATAACTCACAGGTAATAGCATAAATAGTGACCTAGACAGGTCATCTCATATATGTAGTCAAAAGTGGGT
This sequence comes from Rana kukunoris, assembly GCA_029574335.1. NCBI lineage: Eukaryota > Metazoa > Chordata > Amphibia > Anura > Ranidae > Rana > Rana kukunoris. The sequence continues at coordinate 234,322,365 of CM056051.1, forward strand.
CACATAGGTGCGACGCTGTACCCAAACAAAATGTATATCCTTTTTTCCCACAAATAGAGCTTTCTTTTGGTGGTATTTAATCACCTCGGCAGATTTGGTAAAAAAAATCGCAATACGCGTATATAGATTAGTTTGCACAAAAGTTATAGGCCCGGATTCACATACATCGGCACATTTATATATGCCGCCGTACCGTATCTCTTTTACGCTACGCCGGCACAACTCAGAGAGGCAAGTATGGAATTCCCAAAGCAAATGCACCCAACGTTGCGCCAGCGTAACGTCATTTCGTCGGCGTAAGCCAGCGTAAATGTAAGTGGGTGTGACCTTATGCAAATGATGGTCCGAGCGTGGTGCAATGCTTTACGCCTGGCGTATACTGAACGGCGCATGCGCCCTGACTAGGACGTATGGCCCGCACCCCTCTGCGCAAGCTCACAACTACGCCCAGCGCAACCCCTGGGATACGCCGGCCCACCGCCTACGCCCAGAGCATAAATACACGTTTTGAACCATGTCTGCTCCAGTGACTAGGAGGGAGAGGAGAATTTTTATTTTTTTTTCCCCGGAGGAGAAGGCAATCGTGATCTCGGCCTTGTCAAGGTACGACGTGTACCTCCATGGGGCAGAGAGTGGCATGACCAGCAAGGCCAAAAAAGCGGAGATCCTCCAGGAGATCACCATGCAGGTCAATGCACTTGGACATAAGCGAAGGACCTCAAGGGACCTGCGTCGTCTGGTCAGAGACAAGCTGGCCAGGATGAGGAGGCATGCCAGGGGCACGGGAGGTGGACTTGCCAGTAATGTCAGGCTCACTGCTGATGAGGAGGTGATTGCAAGATGTCTGGCGAGGGAGCAAGTAGAGGGCCTGGAGGGCTTTGACTCCATTGACCAGGCCTTGAGGAGAGGTAAGTGTGTGTTTTACTCCCTATCTGGTGTGTAGCATGTGAGGGGTTGGAGGGGAACATGTGACAAGTGTGAGGGTCCACCAACATGTAAATGCTTTGTGTCATCCTCAGATGTGCAGGAGGGAGCTGGGCCATCGTCAGCTGCCGGACGACCCACGCCATCCCCAGAGGAGAGTGCCCACACCTCTCCTCTAGAGGAAGTTTTGGAGGAGCATGTGGACCTTGAGGAAGGTGTATACCTCAAGGAGGAGAACATCATCCCCGGACCCTCCCAAACATCCTCCTCCATCAGGGAAAGCTCCTCACCCTCCTCCCCATCAGGGAAAGCCCCTCAAGGGCCTCCCCCATCAGGGAAAGCTCCTCAAAGGCCTCCCCGTACAGACGGCCCCAAGCCTCTCCTGCCCCCAGGAAGGCATTGCGGAAGACGAGGGGTGTTCCCAAATCCCGCCAGACCCGCCACATGGGTGCTATAGAGGGTGACCTGCGCTGTGTGGCAGACAACCTGGCCTCCTCGGCCCAGACCCAGGCTGCCTGCACATTGGCTGTGCAGCAGTCTCTCACACAGCAGGCTGATCAGAGTACCACCATCTCTGACAGCCTGCAGGATATGAGTGGAAACTGCACTGCTTTAGTGACCTGCCTTGGGGAGCTGCAGGCCACAACATCAGGCCTGGTGTCCAAGGTGAGGAGCCTTGCAGTGGCTGTACAGGCCAACACGGCTGCCATCGAGACAGAGGGCGAGCAGACCCTGCGCCACCAGCGGCACACCACCACCCGCCAGCTGCGGATGCAGGCTCGGACTAACGCGGTCCTCACCCGCATCGCCCTGGCGTTGGAGGGCAGGCAACCAGCACCTGTCCATGTGCATTGTTCGTGTGCCATGATGAATGTGTGTGTTTAACGTGCAAAGATACGTTCCACGTGGCAACTTCTGACTGCTGTTCCCTCAGCAGGCGGTGTAGCCTTAGGCAGGGGGGGACTGTCTGGTTCGGGGGTTAGGTCATCACATATGTCAATCTCCAGGCCCTTTCTCATGGCGTAGTTGTGCAGCACACAACATGCACCGGTGATCTGACACACAAAGTTTAGGGAATACAACAGGGCACCCCCAGAATTTTCCAGGCATCGGAAACGGGACTTCAGGATGCCAAATGTGCGCTCCACCACTGCACGGGTGCGTATGTGTGCAGCATTGTATCTTCTCTCTCCTCTGGCTTGGGGATTTCGGTATGGAGTCAGGAGATGGGGCCCAAGTGCATATGCCCAGTCACCTGGAAGGGAAAAGACAGGAGAATGTTAGCTGTGCATGTGTTTCTCGTGATGTCTGCATCATGGGGTCGGACAGTCATGCCTGACACCCATGTCACTCACCAACAAGCCAGCTGTCCCTGTACGTGTTCTGTTCGAATTCTGTTGGGATGTTGCTTTGACGGTATATGTAGCTGTCATGGCTGGCTCCTGGGTGTTTGGCATGGACGTGCCATATGAGGCATTGGGCATCGGCTATCACCTGTACGTTGATGGAATGCCACTCCTTACGATTGCGGTATATGTGCTCTGTGGCACGGGGGGGCCATAGTGCCACATGTGTGCAATTAATGAGCCCCACACACGTGCGTGGGAATCCGGCAATGCTGTAGAAATCCTGCATTGCCTTCTGCCGCAGGTGCTCATGGGTGGGTTTGATGATGTGGTGGGACATGTGTGTGAGGATTGCGGGGACAACCTGGTGCACACATCTGCTCATGGTGGATTGTGACATCCCAGACACGACTCCACTTGTACGTTGGAAAGATCCACTGGAAAGGAAATGGAGTGTTGCCAGTACCTTGACCAGTGGCTGCACTTCATGTGAGCGTCCCGTCTGGCTGGTGATTTCATCAGGCAGGGCTGTGGCTAATTCCAGGATGGCATCAGGGCTGAATCTAAAGATGCGATACACCTCCGATTCCCCCATGCCAAAGATGTTTATGTGCGTTCGGTAAATCCTCTGCTGTGCCCTTCTCCTCCGTGCCTGTGGACACAGTGGTAGTGCTATGACCATTGCTGCCCCTGGCATGTTGTCATACAGATGTGTTGTCCTGCGAGTGTATTTGCTCAGCTTGTCCGTAACGGTGCTGCTGCAGCTGCTCTCCAGCTGACCTGTGCACGTCTGTTGCTGAGTTACACCTGCTTTATGAGGAATAACTTTGCGCCTGGAGTACAACTTACGTACGTTCGTGAATCGCAGTATCTACCTCATTTGCATATTTGAACACAAAATCAATGGGTGCGCCAGATGCGTCCAGCGTAAATATGCGCCCATGATACGCCAGCGTAGGCAAGTTACGTCGGACGAATTAAGCCTATTTTCAGGCATATCTAGTTTTGTGGGTCCGGCGCACACGACGACGGCGCATATTTTCACTTATGCGGCATATCTCGAGATACTTCGGCACAAGTGCTTTGTGAATCCGGGCCATAGTGTCTACAAAATAGGTAATAGATTTATGAAATTTTTGTTATTTTTTGCTATTTTTTTTCATTAGTAATGGCGATGATCTGTGATTTTTAGTGAGGCTGCGACATTGCAGCGGACAGATCGGACACTTTTGACACTTTTTTGGGACCAGTGACATTTATACAGCAATCAGAGCTAAAAATAGCCACTGATTACTGTTTAAATGTCACTGGCAGGGGAGGGGTTAACACTAGGGGGCGATCAGGGGGTTAAGTGCGTTCCCTGGGTGTGTTCTACCTGTAGGGGGATGGGCTAACTAAGACATGACAGAGATGTCTGATCCCGATGACTGGGAACAGAAGATATCTGACATGTCACTAGGCAGAACAGGGAATTGCCTTGTTTACATAGGCAGTTCCCCGTTCCGCCTCTGTACATCACAATTGCTGGTCCACGGCGGGCAACGAGTTCGCAGAACCCACAGGCACTCTACCGCAGCCTGCACCACCATGCCTCCCTGCACAGTGCAATGTACAGCTACAGTGGTTTGCGCAGGAGAGCCAACCCGCCGTGGTAAAATGACAGTGGCTGTTCGGCAAGAGGTTAATCACATATAATTTCACCATGTTGCAATTGCTACTGCATTTAACTTGCTTAGCTTACACAATATGGAGCCATTTGTTCCATGAATTAGTGATTTATTTTGGTAGCATGACTGAGCTACTAAAAATGATTTGCATAACATGACCTTAAATGGTGTTGGTGTGTAGAAAACTAGACTGTCACAAACTGAAAAATCTGCAATATCAGATCATCTTTATATTCACACAGAGCATGTGCCATTGTGTAGAATAAGGGGCATATTGCAGCAAATAATACACCCATACCATTCTCTTACCTGCTTATTGATAGAATGATACATTATAAAATAGCTATCAGGATTGACACTTTCAGGAAAGGCAGACCACTCAGCGAAAAGTGCAACAGATCCAATATTTCTTTCACTGCATTCCATATTACATACAATCTAGAAGAAAAAAATGCAAGCTTTGGCTCAGAAATGAGATATAATGCTCTATAAAGTATTAAATTAAAATCAAGCAGTCCACTCATGACTGCTTTTTCCTTGCTTTCTTGCAGTGCAATTGTAGTGCAAAGTGCATTTGCCTTTTGTAAATAACCCCCAGTGTGTTGCACACGATCTTAACACAAAAATTGTATTGTATGTTGTATCTTCTATTTTATTGTACACTTGTATCTTCTTAAAGCTGGCTATACACTTTACAATCTCATTACACAGCCCTTGTACAAGCTCCTTTAGGCTGCTTTCACAATGGGCAGACAACTTTGTCCTGCGAATTCCTTCCGACTTTATCTAACCTGAATGCTATTTCGGAGCCTGTACAAGGGCTGAAATTGCACCCAAGTCATACCAAAGTAGTGCAGGAACCTTTTTTAACCACTTAAGAACCAAGCCTCTTTCTGAGATTTGGAGTTTACAAGTAAAAAGACGTTTTTTGTTTTTTTTTGCTAGAAAATTACTTAGAACCCCCAAACATTTAATTAAAATATATATATATATATATATATATATATATATATATATATATATATATATATATATATATATATATATATTTTTCTAACACCCTAGAGAATAAAATGGCAGTCGTTGCAATACTTTTTGTCACACCGTATGGTAGCTAGCTGCTACTATAACAACAGTATTCCTATACCATAAGTGGTTAAAGTCGGAGCGACTTGTATAGCATTTAACTGTATAGCAGTTAAGATGGCTTTCAAAGGTAAACCTTTAATTTGACATGTCATGCGACTTGAGGGTCTCACAAGTTGGATTCCATGTTGTATATAAAAATTGTGTAGCGCTGAGTTGGATCCCATGTTGTAGCAGTGTGAACTGGGCCTAAGAGTTGCCAAATACAATGTATGGACCTTTTCTAAGCTATTCATTGTATATTGTATATTCATTCATTCATTCAGATCCTTCCACTATACAAATGTTGGTATGCCTAAAGTGAACATGTGCAGTGACTGCATGCTGAAGTTTTCACATTCTAAACAAGTACTTAAAGAGCACTTAAAACAAGCCCTCGTTAAAGTGAAACTTTACTTTTTCAATCAACATTTACTATTTTAATCCGTATGCTGGTATCATTAGCAAGTAGATAGGAAGGTATAATATATTTACTTGTTTTTACCTTTTTTTACATTTATTTGGTTGTTTTATGACATCTAGCCTAGGCCAAAATTATGTCATACATCCCAGGAGTCTTTAGGAAGGGAGGAGGGCTTTTCTCCGCTAAGCACACCCTCCTGCCTGCAAGCCTGAGCTAAGAGCAGATGGATTCCAGGAAGTAAATGCTACATGAATCATCTACCTTTACTCAAGATGGCTGCAGCTAGGGGATGTTTTTCAAAGTGATTTCTCAACAAAATAGGGCATGGAGACATGGATGATGGATGAGTTTGCTTTGAATATTAAAAATGAATGAAATAGTGTTTTCGGTTTGTGATGCTCAGTTAAAGTTAAGTTCCAGTTTAACCTCTGTAGCTTTATGCTGCGTACACACGATCACTTTTTGTGATAAAAAAAAACGTTGTTTTATCTCACGAAACAAAACAACATTTTTCAAACTTCATTTTGCTTACACACCATCGTTTTCTGAAAATGGTCTTGCAAAGCGCGGTGACGTACACCACATTCGACGGCACTCTGTTCCATTGAAGCTCCCATCTCATAACTTGCTTCTGAGCATGAGCGGGTTTAAAAACGTTGTTTTAAACGTCGTTTTGCCCACACACGATCATTTTTTTGTGAAAAACGACACAAAAAATTCAAGCATGTTCGAATTTTTTTTTAGTCGTTTTTCAGAAGACATAAAACAACGTTTTGCCCACACACGATCATTTTAGATGACGTTTTTTAAAACATCGTTTTATTTCATCACAAAAACGACCGTGTGTACGCGGCATTAGACATTGTAAAGAAATAATTTTTAAAGTTATCAACAATGGCACTGAAACCTAAGCTCTTTTCATTTAAAAAATCTATAGAAATCAGAGATGACTGGTTTTAAGGCAAGTCCACTTTTTGCAAAATTAAATAAATTAATATAAAAAAAACAATAAATGCACATACAGTATGTTTGCAGGAAAAAAAGGGCATTTATAATTTTTTGCAAATGAGCCTCCAAAGCACTGCAAGTGCAATTAATGAACCTAGCTCCTGCAAACTCTTTCTCCAGCCCTATGTCTGTTCACAATAAAGACTCAGTTAGAGAGCTGGTGGAAGCATCAATTGACAGTAGGAGCAGTGATCATCACACTTGTATTTCATTTAGGACTACAAGTCTGCCTACCGTGGTGGAAAATGGGACTTTTATTT